>CM060985.1:120220797-120841213 GCA_030765065.1 Deroplatys truncata
AATCGAAATAAACCTTTGCAAAAATACTTACATTATGCATTTCGTTGTAGGTACAAGGAGAATGCAGAAAGCAGAATCGAATGTTTATATGTCTCCATATGCTGGCTTTAAAATTCCATACTCTTTCAGTGACATCTCAAGAAACAAAGAGTGGCAGTAATACTTTAAAATAATGATAAAGTACTAAAAAACTCAAACTAAGAACCGATATCAAGGAAATGGCTAACGCCACGGGGAAAATTATTTGAAACAGAGTTATTGTGTGTTTTAAACAGATCTACATTTTTTGTGTAGTAAGGTTTTGACTATATCTTATGGTTGACTCATATTAAGTTACACTACGTGATCAAAAGTATCCGGACACCTGGCCGAAAATGACGTACAAGTTCGTGGCGCCCTCCATCGGTAATGCTGGAAGTCAATATGGTGTTGGCCCACCTTTAGCCTTGATGACAGCGTTCTCTCTCGCAGGCATACTTTCAATCAGGTGCTGGAAGGTTTCTTGGGGAATGGCAGCCCATTCTTCACGGAGTGCGGAACTGAGGAGAGGTATCGATGTAGGTCGGTGAGGCCTGGCACGAAGTCGGCGTTCCAAAACATCCCAAGGGTGTTCTATAGAATCAAGTCAGGACTCTGTGCAGGTCAGTCCATTACAGGGATGTTATTGTCGTATAACCACTCCGCCACAGCCCGTGCAGTATGAACAGGTGCTCGATCGTGTTGAAAGATGCAATCGCCATCCCCGAATTGCTCTTCAACACTGGGAAACAAGAAGGTGCTTAAAATATCAATGTAGGTCTGCGCTGTGATCGTGCCACGCAAAACAACGAGGGATGTAAGCCCCCTCCAGGAAAAACACGACCACACCATAACACCACCACCTCCAAATTTCACTGTTGGAACTACACACGCTGACAGATGACGTTCACCAGATAATCGATACCCACACCCTGCCATCGGATCGCCACATTGTGTACCGTGATTCGTCACTCCACACAACGTTTTGCCACTGTTCAATCGTGTAATGTTGACGCTCCTTACACCAAGCAATGCGTCGTTTGGCATTTTCCTGCATTATGTGTGATTTATGAGCAGCCGCTCGACCATGGAATCCGAAGTTTCTCACCTCACGCCTAACTGCCATAGTACTTGGAGTGGATCCTGCTGCAGTTTGGAATTCCTGTGTGATGGTCTGGATAGATGTCTGCCTATTACTCTTTACGACCCTCTTCAAATGACGGCGGTCTCTGTCAGTCAACAGACGAGGTCGGCCTGTACGCTTTTGTGCTTTACATGTCCCTTCACGTTTCCACTTCACTATCACATCAAAAACAGTGGACCTAGGGATGTTTAGGATTGTGGAAATCTCGCGTATAGACTTCTGACACAAGTGACACCCAATCACCTCACCACGTTCGAAGCCCGTGAGTTCCACGGAGCGTCCCATTCTGCTGTTTCACGATGTCTAATGACTACTGAGATCGGGATAAAGAGTACCAGGCAGTAGGTGGCAGCACAATGCACCTAAGATGAAAAACGCATGTTTGTGGGAGTTTCCGGATACTTTTGATCACATAGTGTATATAGGATAGGACTAGCTAACGGAGGAGCACCCTTGCACCTCGACCCCAAAAGGATCTTTTATGTGTATACCCCCGGAAGGAACGGACGAGGCGAGGGAACCACAAGAGACGTGGGTTGCGGAGTGAGGCCGGCGCAATTCGATAGAGACGCGCAGAGTTCTCTAATAGCTCCAAGCTTAACCACCCGGTCATGGGAGTGTCGCTCGCAGACGTCCCACTAGTGGAACCGGGGAAACGTAATCCAGCAATGGAGGCTCGACAGGCTTCCCACTTGCAGACTGAGAAGTTCCAAATCGCAAACCTCTACACCAGGGTTGCTCAACCCTGCAGCACGTGTTCGCTTCCCCTACACATGTTATTTTCCCCCACCAGTGACCAAGGCAATGAGAGAAAGACCTAGTAGTCAGAGGCGGATGGCACAGAATGGTAGTAGGGGACCCATGTTATCATGCTTCTTTCAACAACAGATGATTGCATAATTTAGGAAAAACAAAGTAAGCATCCCAATTTAAATGCTAACAACTGTAATGTCTACACAATTTTGTAGTTTCTTTGGACAGTCTTAAATAATAACTGTTTTATATTATTGTTTTAGGGAAACTAAGTTCTTGAATTGGCACAAGACGAATAGTAGTGCGACCTGGTGTTTTCAACAGATTTATTGATTATTTGGATAAATTCAACTCACGCTTGCAGGGTACGAATCAAAACATAGTGGTTTAGTTGACGCCGTGAACACATTTATGGCACAATTGCGATTGTGGGAAGAACAACTGTTAGTTGCAGATTTATACCATTTCTCTTGCTTACGTTCCGTGCTCACGATAAACGTTATTCTCCTGGAAAAATACAACTGTATGACACATCTCTTCACAATTTGAGGACCTAAAACATTTGAAACCAAAATCCAATTATTTTGCACTCCTTTGATGTTTCCTTGTAATGTGGCTCCACACGAACTACAAATGCAACTACTTGCATTGCATAATTGCACGACCGTAAAATGTTCTGAGAAATAAGGGTGGGAGTTGTTTAAATCTTTCTCCGAGATTACGTTTGTTTGCACCTATAGAGTTTTCTCATAAGTTCGTTCGTTTTTCGTTACTTTTCAGAATGCCTGGGAACACACTTCACCCGCAGCATAACTACGACAGCATAGTTGCCGAACTTTCCGTTTACAAACTTTAAACACAAGGTTGTTCAAAAGATAAATAACTACGGCAGTTAGGTTTTGTAAACAAACTATTTATTTCCTGTTGACAATATGTTGTCATTTCTCTAGAAGCTTATAAATTCCTTTTCTCCAAAATCTGGGGGTTTTCTGGTTGATGAACTCTTCGAGGTTTAGTCTACAGTCCTCCAAGGAAGTGAGGGTTTGCCATTCAGGAAATTCTGCAGGGAACGAAATAGATGAAAGTCGGATGGGGCAATGTGTGTAGAATAGGGCGGTTGGGGTAGCACATCCCACTCAAAACTACGCAACTTTTGACGGGTCACCATAGAAGTATGTGGTCTGGCGTTGTCGTGGTGAAAGACGACATCGTTTCCCAATTCCGGTCTCTTCTCTTCAATGGCTGCCTTTAGACGATCCAACTGAGAACAATATTTCTCGGAATTGATAGTTTCATTATTCGGAAGGAGTTCGTAATACAGGATTCCTTTGTAATCCCACCAAATGCATAGCATAACCTTTCTTGGATGTAGCCTGTCACAGTAATCTCTTCGTGTTATCTTATTTACTGAGCGCCTGTTATTGTTTTACTATTTTGAATTTTGGGTTCTTTGTCCTCCGGCTAGCTATTATTACTCAGTCGAGCAAATATCTCTAGCTGGGCGTGTAAACGGAAAGGAGTTGTTACTAAAAGATAACACTGATAAAAGAATTTATTTTCACACTTTTATTGCCGCCACACTTAATTAATAGTTCACATCTGTAATCTTTGTACACGCCTGATTGAAACTGTTATATTTCCGAATTTCACATTTTTGTAACTAACTTTACGACGCGAGAGATTCTGTAGAACTGCGTAATGTGTACCTCGCGAGAGATTGCTGAGAACTGCGTGATGTGTACCTCGTGAATGATTTTGTAGAACTGCGCGATACTTGTCTTTGGCTCCAGAATTTATACTTCCTCACCCCGATATGCCTAAACATTATAATAGAGCTGCTATTGGTTACTAAATCGCGCCAACATTAGCGTCTGTTTTATAAGCCAATATAATTACTAAAACATATGCTCTAGGGAAGATATTCCCTCCATTTCTAAAGAAAGGCACGCTACCTGACGTCATTTGTTTGTCTCTTCTAAGTGATAAACAACTCACCCCCTCGCTTCATTGTTATTACCCACTTCCATTGTCAGTTTCAGCGAGGCCGTGTAAACTTATTTCCTAACAATGCTTATGGCTAACAAACATCTAAAATCATTGTCATACAGTAATGTTAGTTTGCACTACAATCACTCTGGCATTCACAGTGTTGTGATATAAAATACTGCCTCAAGCCCTGGTTTAGGAACCGATAGTGGTGGCTGCCCTTTCTTGCGGCATAATTTACTCTTTCGGACGCTGTTGTACACAATCCACTTCTCATCTCCAGTTACCAGCCGTTCCAGAAATGGATCATTCTGATTGCTTCTCAATAAGTGCCTGGCTACAGCAGCACGAGCTAAATTGAGCTCCAATACCAACACCCGAGTTGTCATTCGTGGATTGTTGACTATCATTTCATGAACTCTTTCCACGTCCGTAACCATTGGCCGTCCAGATCGAGGTTTGTCTTTTAGGGAGAAATTCCCAGCTCGAAATCGACTAAACCACTTTTGACATGCTCGATTTGTTACTACATCTTCCCCGTAGACAGCACAAATTTTCCGTCGGCATTGTGAGGCGGTTTTACCCTTACGATAGTAAAACAGCATAAGATATCGGAAAGGTTCCTTTTTGCTTTCGATAGTTTGTAAACACAAGTTCACGCTGTTCCATCCAACGTCAGTCACAAACACACACCGACATATCCAATAGCGAGTCTGGTTGTTGACCTCTAAGTCGTAGGGATGGTTAGGCCATAATGATAACTTGAGGGTACAGAGAGTTCAGGCGCTATAGATGGAACTTGCGAGCAAAACGAACTTATGAGACAACCCAATGGTTTAATGGCAGTCTTTGGCTCCGCTTATATCTGGAACAAACATTTTCAAAAATGAACTACATTAAGAGTGAGTATCGCAGCAAGATAAATGACAATCACCTTGCGTATATTTTGAGACTGTGCGCTACATCTTTTGCACCAAATATTGAAGACGTTGTAAAACGTAAATCGTGCCAAAGTAGTCATCCTCTGAAACGTCATGGGGGTTAATCAGGAATAAAATATGAATGTGTGCGCTCTTGATTTCCTGTACGTAAGAATGACACCGCAGTTCCCTTTCCTGCTTGTACTTGAGCACCGCTGCTCTACACCATCTGCCCGACACCGACCTAAGTACAGCCCTGGAGGCAACCTGAAGCATGAAAGAGAAATGAAATGAGAGGAAATAGGAGAGATAGGAAATCCGCGGTAGAGTACACCACTCCAGCATTCGCCTCTGCCAATCAGGGAAGACCACGAAAAACACATGGTCAGAGTGGACGGCCACCGGGAATCGAACTCAGGACCTCCCGAATGCGAGTCTCACACGTTACCGCGGAGACATCTTGCTCAGTTGATTATACAAAAAAAATTGCTCCCGAATGAAGAGGACTTCACAGTCTATTCCAAGAAAATTCAAGATATGCATTTTATTGCTTTCTCTATCACGTACCTAGTAGGTGGAGAAGGTATTGCATTCTACCCAAAAATTCGATAGCCAGATTTCCCGAAAATACATGTATTGAACTATTAATAATGGATATCTCGGAAATGGCTTTTGTTACAAAAAGTTATTTGCAATAAATTGTGTGTTTTAAAGAGATCTATATTTTTTGTGTAGTACGTTTTCGTCTATCGTTTGTTTACCACTTATACAAGATTATACCAAATTCCTTCTGAATGAAGAGGACTTCACAGACCATTGCCAGAAAGTTCAAAATATACATGTTATTTGTCATGTAAATAGCTTTAATGTGTGGTATTTTAATCAAAATTGTTAGAGACATTTTTTTAGAAAATCAAAATTTCGAAAAATGTTCCATGTAAAGGATAGTTTGAGGTGAGGAGATTTTCTTGAAATCTTTGGAAGGTACTAAACCTAAATATTCACCCGACTTAATTTGGTATTCACCCGACTTTTCGTTTTTGAGTTATGCTGTTCATAGACACACACACACATGGATATTTTTCTAAATTGTTTTTAGATTCGGGGGCCTCAAAACATGTATTTTCCGGTGAAATCTCGGTGTCGAATTTTTTAGTGGAATGCAATACCTTCTGTACCTACTATGTTCGTGATAGTGGAGGTAAAACTGACTGCAGACCCACATCCCTTCGAGCCAGCCTGGAAAAATTTTAATGAGTTAGGTGAGTGCTGGTGGTTTTCATTTTCCAATTAAAGCCCTGGTTTCAACTGCCTACCACTCGAGTGAATGAAGACACTATTCCGGTAAACCTATGCTAGATATATTGTTAAAATTATTTACCGCAGATAGCAGCGATGTACTGGCGATGTTTTGTGCCTCCCTGCACCTCTTGCTTCATCTCCGGCTGCCTCTCCTCCATTTTCGGATGCAGACCTTTGAACATAAAACATGACGGTAACATAGTTTCTAGTTGACGGAATAATTTAATTAGATAATTTGCTATTTGCTTTTATTTTGTTCCAGCCGCAGTCGTGCTGCGCAAATAACTGATGAATTACTAGAAGATAACACTGGAATAAACTTAGCCCCACCGACATGCAATTAAGTAATGAAGTAATAAGTACATATTTAATTATACAATAGCCTTACGTTTGATTCACAATAGAGTAGTATTAAATATACAGGGTGGACCACTTAAGTTGAAACTGTACAATATCCCCAAAACTAAGCGTTTTTAATAAAAGTTGCTTGATATGGGGGAAACTAAATGTCATTTGACGTGTTTTGTTTGGAAGACGTTATGATGTCATTTTAGGGTTAATTTAATTTCTTAAATGGGAACCTACATTTTGTTACTTGTTTTTCCATTATAAAATGGTTTATAAAAAGTTGTTTATTTTGTGATGAGGAATAAAGAAACAAAATAAAAAAATGTTAGTTCCCAATTACGAAACCTAACTTCACCCTCAAATGGCCATCCATGGATGGTCCAACCTTTCACGCTGATCGTACACAGCCATTCAGAATTTTCGTTGTTATTTACGCTGGTGTAAGAGTAATTGCAAAGTAATTTATACAATTGTTGTTTAGTTTTTATGAGTGAGAAAACAACATAAAAAAGAGATTCCCATTTAAAAAGCTTAAATGTGTTTCTTTCTACAACGCTTAGTTTTGCAGATGAGTTTTCTCAACTTAAATGGTGCACCCTGTATACAAATGAACATACCGACGTTGCAGTTAGGCGACTATAAACAAATCGTTAAAAGAAAGGGACGGATCGTTCTGCCATCTACTACATCGGCGAGTACAACTTTTATGGCAATTTCTTTTAAGTTTTGTTCTATGATGGATTCTCATACATATACTTGGTCTCCTGGGACATTAACAGTTTTTATGTATAGGAATTCTAATAAGGATATGATAATTTAAGAGAGTTTCTTGTTTTATGGTGAATGAGGATGATGCCACCCCAGGGACTGCCTTTTTGTTTCCGGCGCAAAGTGATGCCCCAGCTTTCGTCCCCCGTAAGGATCTGTGACAGAAAGGCCTCTCCATCGATCTCAAAACGCTGCAACATTTCAGATGAAATGGCCTTTCTTTGAATCTTATGGTCTGCTGTGAGCATCGTCTTTGAATATCCGAGAGTCTTGATCATTGCACACGCACTTCCAATTCTGACCGATAACTATAGAGCCAATTGTCGAGTTGTGATGCGCCGGTCTGCACGAATAATGGCGTCCGCGCGGTTCAGCAAGTCTGGAGCGTGGATGATCATAGAGCTCTGTTTCTGCATTTTCTGACGCTTTAACTTTCTTTATCCATTGCCCAACTGTACTCCTACCAACTACATCATTACCATACATTGCACACAAGCGTTTATGGATGTTCACCACGGTTTCTTTTTCCGCACACAGGAATTCAATAACAACACATTGCTTGTAACGGGAGTCGTATGTAGACGCCATTTTAACGCTGTGCTACGGCTCTGCCATCTGCCGGAAGTGTTCGAACTTCAAGAAACATCAAATGTGAAGCAACTACAAGGGCGTTTGTCTATATATATTAATGGCTTTTAAAAAAATATGGGGCATTACATATTGAACGACCCTCGTAATTGCCTTGATATTAAAGGTCTCGTCGTCAGTTTCGTTTGCCTTGTTACTGTATGATAAGGGAATGTGATTAAAAATAAAAAGTGGCTTCTAAGAGTAATAAAGTTGTTCCTGTAAGTTCTCTTTCAACTTTTTATTTAATTTTTTCAGATAAATGAATATGAGAATTGTTTGTAATAGCCATAAGGGGCTTGAGAGTTGTATAGTTTATAAATATCATTGAGGCTAACCTTCGATCTTTTACTCGGAGTTCATTTCCTTAATTACAAGGAAGCTTACCTGTATGCTAAAACATTTATTGTTGTAGTTAGTTTAATTATTCAGGTACTGCGTCTACTTAATAGTAAAAGCATTGAATTAACATTGAAAAAACGGATATTATGAATACAAACGCGATGTAGCTTCAACATGGCTCTAGAAGCGATAAAAAATCTTAAAGAAGCGATTAAATAATACTGCTCTTGGCGATGACCTTAGATGACTACCAGTGCCTGATTATGAAACAGGCACACAACTCTTCAAAACATTCCCTTGTTGCTTTGCTCTGAACATTTAAATAAGCACTGAAAGAGATCAAAGCGTGTCTCTTGAATGATTAAAACAATTCGCTCCCAGTGATACCCGCACACAAACCTTCCGGTTCTGTTTTAAGGGGAGAATACACTCCATAAATGCCAAAAATAATTAAAATACCACGTTTTTTGCTTTAAATTGTACCTTGATGTATTAATTTACGATTATTCTACCGCTCTAATACTTGATAATGCTGTCATTTCTCATGCCATTTATTAGTATCTTAAGTTAGCTGAGCTTCAGGAGTTCTTTTCCCAGACATGATTTCGTTTTCTTTTTTGAATTTAAGAAAACTTCATCTTCTACATAATATTAAGTTACAAGTATTATATCTCTATGCATGTTCTTCAAATCATCATTATTAGTAACTCAGTTAACTTGAGAATTAACGTGAAAAAATTGAATGTCACAAAGGAAAGTTAAGAAAAATAAATAACTTTCTCAAAATTAAAATTGTTATATAATTCAATAGAACGTTTTTGCAATAGCATGTTTACAGATAGGCCATCTTCCAGATAACGTCTTTCCTCACGTCACCCAATACCGTAAATGCAGTAGCGTGGTTTCCAGCCATCAGAGAATACGGTATCGTAAACATAATCATAATGGATACGTTGAACGGATGAATTGATCACTCCAATGAAGGCATTGAAAACGATTGTTAAAAGATTATGATCATTTATTACATAATAGAAGAGTAACTCCGGAATCACACTGAAACCGACCAGGACTGACGACTGTATTCCCGTTTTGAAAAGACTGATTTGCATAGCTCTGATGTTTTTGAGGTTATGGTCGCAAGAGCTCCGACGTGTGTGTACTAGATTTTCAAGAATTTCCTTCTGTAAGCTTATATTCTAGTAACGATTTGAGGCAACAACTTCTCGAAACAGAATTAGATCATCGTTTATGTTGAAACCAAGTCTTTCTTGATTCTCTTGCGTAATACTGTTTACCGTACCTAAACCTTCACGCTAAATTGTTCAGAATGTCGTATTACTTTATTGCTGTTTTCGTTGCAGTAAAAAGATGCATACGCACGGAAATTTAACGCCAGGCGTAAAGGTAAATATCACATAGGGGTCCCCGAAAACGGGGCAGAGCACCGCATGTAGGTCAATGTGGCCCTTTGTGATTCGAACGCGATCCCTGGAAAGGAGGGAGGGATGAGGGAGAGACCCGAAAGGCGACCAGATCCCAGAGACGACATGCGCAAGCGTGGACGGGATCCCCAACTATATTGAACGTATCCGACGCCATTCAAGGCCGCCCACAAGCCCTGAACCCCAGGTGTTCCCGCGAAGGGCGCCTGCTCCGTGAGCACCCGGTGGACGGCTCCGTGAGCAGTCCGACCGACTCCAGAAACCTTCGCAAAGCACAACTTCACCGCCCAGCCACAACACGCCATCGCCTGGTCTATCGGCCCTGAAACAGTTGATGATGAAGGCAATGATGTGTAAATGAAATAATGGACAAGAAAGTCTTCTAGAATAGGAACCACCCCAGCATTCGCCTACCGAGGAAATCACGAAAAACCCATAGTCAGAGGGCGGTCGCCGGGAATCTAACCCGGACCTTCCGAATGCGAATCTCACACATTACCGCGGAACCATTCGCGTGCTAAGGCGAGGTGTACATTTAAGTACGTTTTGCTTAGGCATTACAGATTCCAAGTTTGTTTGTTTTTTTTTAATTATTTTCAACGCCACCATGGGTTAATTAATTCTTTACATTTTCATGCACAAATTTGCCCTGCTAGCACCTTGTGCATATAAGAAATTTAAATGTTTTTCGTTTGCAGGAATAGGCAGGAAAAATTATCCAAAAAAGCAAAGCGTTAACCGGACTTTCAGTTAAAAACAAATCCTTGTATCTTTCTTCTAATACTAGCAGTTGTCACAAAAAAGTACCTTTTGTTCAAGTGAATTTACATTCCATCTCTAACATCTGCAATTGACTAAAACAAGCAAATATACGAAGCATAATATAAATATGGGAAATAAGCAGCATATGGCCAATATTAGACACACTACAGATTTGCAATTACTTTTTTATTCTATCACTACCTGTGATAGGTAAGGAAATATTGTATTCCAATCAAAAATGTATTCCAAGAGTTCACGGGAAGTTTATGTTTTGACCCCCCGCTAAAAAACATTTTTGGAACAATGTCTATGTGTGTGCGTGTGTTTGCGCGCGCGCGTATGTTCAAAAAGTTGAATAAACACAAAATTTCATACTAGGAATGCGTCTTCGATACCTCGATACTCGTTGGTGTTGAAGTATGTCTAATACTTTGAGATAAGCCATGGCAGAAATAGCCACATTACACATTTCGTTACAGATACGAGTACGAGAATAGCGACAGTCAGATGTTTTGGAACTGGACGCTATACGCTGGCCTTAAACCATACTCTTTCCATAACATTGCAAGAAACAACTGAACTTTGACAAGATTTTAAAATAATGATCAAGTAACAAACAATTCGAACCTTTAATAACGTATATCTCAGAAGTGGCTTATGCTATAAAACATTATTTTCATTCGATAGTTTCAAAGAGATCTACGTTTCTTGTGTATTACTTTTTCGTCTATCGTTTAAGGTTTACCAGTTATACAAGATTATACAAAATTCCTTCGCTGGCTATTCCCAGAAAATTCAAGATATAATTTAATTTTTTGTCGTGTAAATATCTTTCGTATATGGTATTTTAATCAAAATAGTTACAGCCATAGTTAAACATTTCGAAAAAAAATCCATGTAAAGGGTAGTTTGGGATGGGGAGACTTTCTTGAAAATCTTCGTGTCATATCTTTGGAAAATACTGAACCTAAACACTAAGTTTGATATCGAAGCAACATACAGTAGTAGTTACGGACAAACTAGTAAGATAACTCACTAATGTAATAAGATATCTAATTCACAGCTTCTCAGCATCAACTCATTAATAATTTCTTTTTTAATATTTTTTATTCAAAGTTTTGCGTGTTATGTATTTTCTGTGCTAATTTGTACGTATAATAATTAAGAGAATGTTAAAAACACATATATTCATAATGTACACATGGTAGAGAAGTATATTATAACGTTATAACATATAGAATATAATATGAGAGGGAAAGGCTATTGTTAGCTATACAACCAATAAGAATTACGAGAAATGTAGTAGCATCTACGTAAGCATGTAACGAACCTTGGATTCATTAATTAAGACAATGGAAGTCTGTAAACACGCACACACACTAAACTGTTATTGGATACTAGCACCAATCAGACGCATTGATACATACCTATAATTCAAATACGTACGTTAAGAAAACGGTTGGAGGGAACGCTAACAGAAGCTTGTCAGTCTTCAAGCAGGAAGGCCGTGTATAAGCTCGTCTCTAAATAAACGCTAAAACTAGATATTTAAAGTCTACCAGTTATACATATTTTAAGAGATAAAGGTGATAGTGAATTGTGAATATCTACATGTGGTTTATCTAAACTACAAGTGAAGTAATTAATAGACTACGTGTGTGTAAAATATTTTAACCTTCTCCATACCTAACCTTGACACGACACATTGCTCTCCGGTACAAAATACAGCTAACACACACAAGAATACAGATATACGATCATCAGGTTCCAGTCTACGAGAACCACAAAAGTACGGACATCAAGACGACCTACAAGTACGTAACACAGCATCCATCATCTTCTACGGATCCATCATCATCAATGTAGTGGGGGGGACCGCTAAAGTATTTATCCAACTTTTCTTTTTTTTTTTAGTTCACAGACCCAGGTTGTGAATCACAGTCACACACGGGCATATTTTTTAAAAAATGCTTTTTTTATTCAAAATGCCTCAAAATATGTATTTCCGGTGAATTCTCGGTATCCAATTTTTGGGTGAAATACAATACCTTCTCTACGTTCTATGTACGTGGTAGAGAAAGTAAAAATTAACTTATGATATAAACAGTTGACTGTTGCTTCTTCTTTCATTTAAGATATTGGTATTGCCTAATTCGAAATCAAAATTAATTGAATAATCTAATTATTCAAAAAAGAGAAGATTTCAACTTTTTATTTCAAAGAATCTGTGAAATATAGAAGCAGATTAAAACACCTGCAAAAAGGAAAGATTTAAAAGAGAATTAAAAGAATACTGAGCAATCAACATGTTTCTTTAATTTACTATTATTATTAATATTATTATATAAATAGCATATCATTAACAAATATGTATCAGGCAATTTAAAGTGAGTGCTAGAAAACTCTTAGGAATAGGTTGTTTTGCCCCTGCTGTAAATCTCTTACACACCTCAGTTTGGGAAAAATTAGTACCAGTTTTTACTCTCTGCTGTTTTTATATTTCCACTTACCCTTTAAACCCGTAATTCAAGTTACTTCTATTGGAAAATGCACACGTTTGGTTTCATTTTTACACTTTCTGATAATAGTATTTTTCTTCATACACAAAATCTCTGGCTTAGTAAGGTGGCCCAGTTTATCACATCTCTCTGTTATAAATCTTAAGAACCTATATTTTTAATTTGGTCTGGATTTATAAAATATGTTTTGTTTAGTTTTGCACACAAATATATTATTATTATTAAAACAGGAAAGCTTTAACATTAAGTATGTATCATTTTTCTTTGCATTACATAGCAAAAGCCATGCTAGTATTTATTTACATGTATGAAATATCAAGTATTATCCGTGAAATAAATAAAAAATATTGTGCAAGAAGCGTTTATAAAACGTTTAATTAAATAAAAAATTATAAAGAATATACAACAATTTTACACCTAGGCTGCCTCTGTGGTCTGATAAAAAGCATACTAGCTTCTAAATCTCGGGTTCGATTCCCGGTTGCAGGACGGAAATTTTTCTTTAGCCAGATTATTCCCCGTCCTCCCTAGGGTCCGGGAATATGAGTGGGAGTGTAAATGTGTGTGTGTGTGTGTGTGTGTGTGTGTGTGAATTTAACGGTTTTAAAGAAACCCCAAAGATTAACAGAATAGTAAACGAGTCAACTTCATTGCCGATGAGCATTTGTTCCAAAGGCAAAAACGCTGATATGTCTTTAGATGTTAAAGGCAGCATATAAATGGAGCCACTTAAAAAAATTAGATGCGTTACACTCACATGACTTTCTCTACTCTTGTACAAACTATGTTTACAAACGCTTATTCTCCATCTACTTCATGTTAATCGAGATGTTAATCTTATTGCTAATTTTCTTGTAGGCGCGAAGGGAATATGGTGAGCTCTAAGCGATAGTCAAATATTTTAAGACCAGGTTGCTATATGGAGCATTCGATTCTCTTTGCATGTCCAGGACCTAAAAAAGCGAATAACGAATTCCCATTTGAGAAAAAGTATGTGTTGGACAATTCAAACAAATAACAAGTAATATCTCTGAAATGGTTCACTCCACAAAAAGAACGTATATGACTGTGTTTTAACGAGATCTATATTTTTTGTGCAGAAAAATGTTTATCTCTTACGGTTTACCAGATATGGAAAAGCCATTCAAAAAGAGAACTTTTGTGAGCATTCTCAGAAAATTCAAGATATACATTTTATTTGTCATGAAAAGATCTTAAATATGTGATATTTTAAACAAAATCGTTAGAGCCATTTTTTAAAAAATCCAAATTTTCGAGAAATGTTCCATATAAAGGGTAGTCTGGTGTGGGAGACTTTCTTGAAAATCTTCGTGTCGTACCTTTAAAGATACTGAACCTAAATACCAAGTTTGGTATTTATCCGACTTTTCGTTTTTGAGTTATGCTGTTCAAAGACACACACATCTTGTTCTACTTTTTTTTATTCAGGAGGCCTCAAAACATGCATTTCCGGTGAAATATCTGTATCGAATTTTTGGTTGGAATGCAATACTTTCCCTACTTATTATATGTACCACAGAAAATAAAAATTATACCATCACTACTGCCAATAAGAGAAACATGTCACAAAAATATGAAAGGCCTATGTTTAAAAATATAGAATTTAGAAATTTCATTTGGTTGTCCGAATATTTGCTATCACAAAATAAAATCTAAAGCATTAGCGATTAGTAGTTACTTTCTGAATATTTTTGTTTTCAGATTTCTAAAATAAACTAGTTCCCAACAACTGATAAAACTAGAGTTGGTCAGGAAAAGTATATCACAGCCGCTTAAACACCATGCTATCTTGAAATACTTGCCGACTTGATGTTAATTCATAAAACTGTAAAATACCATAAAATTCACAATTCTTTATTAGACGCTTAATATTTAATTTTCATAACACGTATATTGGTACTATTATGTAATAAATAATATCATTCCAGAGGATGCTTATTAATGTCGCAGCTGCTTAAGTGTTTACAATCATAAAAAAATATGATGTGTTACATTCACATGACTTTCTCTACTCTTGTACAAATTATTTTTACAAACTCTTATTCTCCATCTATTTCATATTAATCGAGATAAACGTTTGCAGAAACGATCTTTTGACATGCAAAGAGAATTACATTTCACACATAGCGACCAGTTCTAAAAATATTTGACTATCGCTTAAGGCGTACTATGTTCCCCTTGTTTTGTATTTGCAAGGTCAATATAGAAATACAGTAGCCTTTAAGCATAGACATATCTCTTAATAGCTGGTTGCTAGGTGCAGCACCATTCTCTTTGCCACAGATTAATACTCTTTGCATATCTAAGACAAAAAAATGAATAACAAATTCCCATTTGAGAAAATAAGTATTGAAAAATTTAAGGGAATAACAAGCAATATCTCGAAAATGGTTCACTCAACAACAAAAAATGTAGGGTAAAGTTACCTAATTTGGTGATAAATCTGACCTTCCGCTGCATTTGTTTCTTTGGAGTAGGTTGTTTATATTCAAAATACTGGGAAATGTTCTCTCACATATCATGAACATAATTGTAGCAAAAGGATTATAGTTAATTATTTTATTCTAAAAATAAAATACAACTTTCTTTAAAGCTGCAAGGTAACCTAATTTGGTTATAGGGTAACCTAAGTTGGTGATAGGGGTGCCATAATTTGGTGATAGCGAGTAAATATTTAATTACAAGTAAAATATTAAACAATAATGGATTATAGTATTACTGCATTGATTTCTGCAGTTTTCTTAATGATAATAATTGTTTTGAGTTGCAAGAGGCTGCAAAATATGGGTGGTATGAGCAGGAAATGTGAGAATGTATATTTCATTCTCCTTGGCATAATCCAGGAGCTCAGGAGTGATATGGGATCCATGGGAATCCATCGTAGAAGGATTGGTCTAGAGGCTTCTCCAATACTCATCACAAAGAAATAAAACCATTGTGAAGGAACAGTTCTTTAGCCCCTTCAAGGATACCCAATGAGAGTAAGAATAAAAACACAGACGAAAAAATACTTTGGGGCGCGAACCTCTGACTATGCAACGCAACCATATCATGCCACAATGCCTTAAACCACTCGGCCATCTGAACACATGATAGCTGCAGCATTGTCTGATGTCATTAATTACCAATGAGAGTAAAAATAAAAAAAAATAATAATTTGGGGCGCGAACCTCCGACTATGCAATGTAACCATATCAGGCCACAATGCCTTAAACCGCTTGGCCATCTGAACACATGGTAGTTGCAGCATTGTTTGGTCTCATAAACCGCCGCCCAATATAGGGAGTGAAATTTTTTTAAAAAAAAAAAAGGGGGGTAAAATACATGTTCTGCAAACAATTGAAACCCGTCAGCATCCAACCGTGCAGTCACACCGCTTGCTTTAGTTGGGCCCTCCCCATCCTTTTCCACAGTTTCAATTGAGTGCAGAACATGCATTTTACCGAGATTCGATCCTACGAAGGCTACTCCTATCGTGCCTTAGACCGCATGGCCATAAATCCCGATGTCGAAGTCAAGTTGCAGATGGAAGCACATTGCTTCCTATACCCATCCCCTCAGACTTGTAGGAAAACACTTTCCTAAAAGGATACCACCCACCGCAAAAAAGTGGCGTCCAGACTCATTTGACGTTCCCTCACTAATCTAACATAACTAATCTAACAGCTTCTAACATATCAGCACTATTCTAATCCCTGTATACTTTCCTCTAATTAGCATTTTTCTTAGGAGCCGGAGCCATGATTAACTTACAATCAACCTAGGAATTAAAAAAAGTTGTATCAAAATTAAATTTATAACCATTAATTACACGTTAAGTAATACATTATTTACTCCTAATTATTTATTCAGGCCAATATGAATACATATATTTAAAGTAGTAGTAATAAGTGTAATTTAATTTAATCGTTACGTATTAAAAAATCTTGGGTACCTAATTTGGCGATACTGCCTTTTATGAATTGAACACTCATAACCATAAGTTTAATACAAGCACTACGCTACAGCTACATAAGAACTATAAATTTTATGGTATGAAAGTGATAAATAAATTTTGAAATTTGGTCTGCGAATCAGTTATTGAAACCGCTCTGAAAATGCTAAGAATCAGGCCTCTGCTCTTAAGCTATTGCATAACAACTATTATGGATATTATATATTTATATTTACCTTAATTTTCTTCCACAATTCCTAATAAGAATCCGCAGCATTTTTGGATGATTACAGCAACAATGCAAGCACAATAAAAGTATTCTCAACAGAGTTCACAAAATGATGATAAACTGCCAACAAACACGCACGACTTCTTGTTTCTTTCTCCCGAGAAGTTCCCGCTACGTTGAAGAAAGCCACAAGATCACTGGTGTAAGCCTAAGAGCCAACACTGTCTATCAGCAAGCATTTAAGGTACTATGGCGGGAACCTTAGTTAGCGAGAGAGCAAACAAAGCTTATCACCAACTTAGGTATGTCACCAAATAAGGTTTCCTTACCCTATATGACAAATTGTGTATTTTAACGCGATCTACATTTTTTGTGTAGTAACATTTTGTGTATCTCTTATGGTTGACCAGTTATGCAAAAGTCGTTCACAATGAAGAATGCTTTTGGAGACATTCCCAGAAAATTCGGGATATACATTTCATTTCTCATAAGAATATCTTAAACATATGATATTTTAATCAAAATCGTTAGAGTCATTTTTGAGAAAATTACAATTTTCGAAAAATGTTCCATGTAAAGGGTAGTCTGGGGTGGGGGGGATTTTCTTGAAAACCTTCGTGTCGCATCTCTGGAAGATACTGAACCTATAAATACCAAGTTTGGTGTTTATCCGACTGTTCGTTTCTGAGTTATGCTGTTCACAGACACACAGACAGACACACACACGGACATGTTTCCAAAAATGCTTTTTTTTGGATTCAGGGGGTATCAAAACATATATTTCCGGTGAAATCTCGGTATCAAATTTTTGGGTGGAATACAATACTTTCCCTACTTACTATACGTAGTAGAGAAAGTAAAACGCAGCATAACTTAAGGTTTGAAGGGCGAGTTCCTGCTTAATACATCCTGGGTATCTATTCAGTTCTTTATTAATACGGATCTTAAGCTTAAATCCACAACATATATTTTCACTTTGACTTGCAAATTGTTTATTGTGAGTTTTTGTTATAGCACAAATAAACTTATGCACTTGTGGAATTGGGATATTTTCATACTTTAATCGCTATTTGCTAAAAGGGCGGAAGTCACATTTTTTTTCAAAATCCATTTTTGTTTAAATATATATTCTCCTACCATAGATACATCATTTTATCTTAAAATGGCTTTAAGAATCCCAGTACAAATGGTTAAACTCGTCTCTAAAATTTAATAGTTTATGTTAAAAGGGTGGATGTCTGGACTTTTGGACTTTTAACAAAAAAATATACTACTTCTGATATATTCAAAGTTGGTTAACCTGCTAAAACAATACCGTTCATTGTTGATTTGCTCACATAACACATTCTCACACAGACAACAGTTGTTGTTCAAGATGAGTGGTCCTGAAGATAAAGATGAAGAGTTTATTGGAATACGAAGAGCAAATAATAGTGAATATAAACGAAATATAATTAAAATGGCAAGATTAATGGGTAAAGGATATGATATTCATGCTAGAAAAGTTATTACACGCAAAACCTCCGAAAACGTGACCGAATTTACACAATTCATCAACTCACTGAACTGATAATTCGAAATAGTGCCTCTCTGAAATTCACGTTGGTACGTCAATCCTATAATATACAATTTCAAGAGTTGGTGGCAGAAATATTATAGGAAAAATCCTGTATCTGTTGAAACTTCAAAAATGGATCGAGATAAAAAAAGTATACTTTGGAATTAATAACTTTTACCATTTTATGTACGATAATCAGGATCCAGGGACAGTTATTGCAAAACATTTCATCATGGGTTAACTAAAAACACATTCATCCTTCGCCACAATTCTCACATCCACATTGAGCTCCCAAATTCAGTGACATACCCCGAAGAGAAACCACCATTGAAGGAGAAAAAAGTCAAAGACTTGAAAAAATTATCCCACACATTGAAGACATTTATAGATACATTTATGAAGAAATAATAAATTAACATTCTGAAGTTGTGAACATAAAATCTTGCATTTTTCATATATAAACTATATTAATATTGATTGCACAATGTGTTTTCTGTAAAGGTTCACAAAATTCTGTATGATCATTTTCTTACGGAAAATAAAATGTTTATTTTCAAATTACCTAATAATTATTGTTTGCATTTTCATCCAGTAACATGTTTTTTATATTTCATCATGTTTTATGAATAAAATGTGGTTTATATAACTTTTAAAGCAAACATATTTATATCAAACCCCTTATTTGTTAAAAGGGCAGAAGTCCCAAGGGAAAATAAGACTATATTTGTTACCAAAATTAATGTTACACTTTAAAAACAGCTACAATATAAAGTCTTATGCCAAAACAAGTTGTTGAGTCCAAAAAGAAAGGTCCAACGTACATAGTATTGCTGAAAAACAGTTTTTTGCTTCTGTAAAATTTGCATTTTTGGAATTTCGCCCTTTTAACAAATAGCGATTCACTTGTGGAACGCTCGTGATAAAAATCTTTCCACTCGAAAAAATCCCACTTTGGCCACAAGTTGCATAAATAACTATTCCACTATACAGAATAATAATTTAAACTCCCGGACATTACCACATCAGGAGGTTTAAATTCGTTCAGCATTGTTTAAAACGAAACAAACGTGTTTTTCTAAAGCATTAGTTTTAAAATATTAAGAAACTATAAAAATAAATTTCTCTCGTCTGCGCAACGTTCAAATATTCGGTTGTATAGCCTGGTTTTTACATAACCTCAAACTGCTGTATTTTTCGTAAAATTAACTATGCGTTTGCTATAGAAGTGCTTGCCCAGAGTTGGCACTGCTACAGGAGTTTCCATTTATATATAAAAAAAGAGTAGTTCTGGAAACAAAACACGTACTCACTGCGGTGGTATGATGAGAGGCTCCTTCATATTGGTGTGATGAGTCCGACGCTCTCTTGTCTACTCGTAGTTGGTAGGAGTGTCTGGTGACGCTATGGGGTCAGCATCGCCAGCGGCCGACTGGCTGTAACACGTAATAAGCGCAACTGGCATTTCCGAGCAGTTTTTCGAAAAGGGTGATTACTTAACTGGATGTTTCGGATTTCAAAAATTATAGTTAGTATTTAAAAAAAAAAATATTATGCCAAAATATTCCCAATACTTCATGGCTTACACTTTTTTTTCTTTCTTTTTTGTATTCTTCCACATGTTTATGGAAAACTGAAAACACTATTCATTGTTAGAATAAGAGTTCTTCAAGTATCGTAGAATAGATAAGGTTTAGCCTATTTTAGAAGCACTTTATCTATATTAATATTATAAATAGAGAAAATTGTATGTGTGTGTTTTTGTATGTAGTGTAATCTCAAAAACCAGTTAATCGATTTTGATAATTCTTTCATTATTGAAAAGCCCAAGTCTTTCAGACGGACATGGAGCTATAAAACACCTAATTTCACTTCAAAAATTACTAAAAGATTAAAAAGGATTTACAAACCCTTGTACTTGAATACTAACACGTTGGAGTTATAAAAGTACATGCTTGCAAAGAACACCTTGACTTTTGGACAATGCCATGGAGTAGAAAATAGTTGTTGTTTCACAGAATCTGCATGTAAAACCATGCAAATGCCACGGATATTTCATTCCAAGCAATATGTGATATGTAAATGGTCAGGATTTAGCACCTAAGACACAACAAAACAAAAGAGAATCGAATCTGCTTATAACGATACCATGTGCATGCGATACCAATAACAACATATTCTACGAGGGCTGTCCCAGAAGTATCCGACCTAACAAAGAAAACACAAAAATTTTGGGAGAAAGCATCTTTATCTCTCTACATAGTCCCCTTTCAGCACGATACACTTTTCCCAGCGATGTTCAAATAGCTTCGATACCCTGTTTATAGTGAGAACCGTCAAGTTCTGCAAAATATCCATCAATTGCACACTCCACCTCTTCATTGTTGGCAAATCTTTTACCACCAAGCCATTTCAACTTAAGAAACAGAAAATAATCAAGAGGGAGCTAAATCTGGTGAATAGGATGCATGAGGAAGCAATTCGAGCTTTAACTCATTGATTTTGCCCATTGCGATAATGAATGTGTGAACTGGTGTATTGTCTTGATGAAACAGAACTTTCTTTTCCATTAAACGCCGCCATTTTTGCTTGATTTCATCATTCAAACGCTGCAATTAGTTTGCATAGTACTCGACATTGATTGCTTTTTCTTTCTGAAGATAATCAATGAAAATCATCCCACGCGCATCCCCCCCAAAAAACTGACCGATGACCTTGCCTGCAGATGGAACTGCTTTTGCCTTCTTTGGAGCCGATTTCCCCCTTTCATTCCACTGTTTTGATTGTTCCTTCGTCTCAGGTGTGTTGTGATGGACCCATGTTTCATCCATGGTTATGAATCGACGCAAAAACTCGGCTTTATTGCAGCGAAACATCGCCAAACACTCGACTGAAACATCCTCACTACGCTGCTTTTGTTTCATTGTGAGTAAACGTGGCACTCATCTTGCGCACAGCTTTCTCATGTCTAAATTTTCAGTTAGTATGCGATGTACAGCGCTTTTTGAAATGCCTACGATGTCTGCTAGCTCGCACTTTCAGTCGACGGTCATCCAATACCATTTTGTGGATTTTCTTTACAACTTCTGGCGTGGTCACATCATTTGGTCGACCACTGCGATGTTCGTCTTGGCAGCTCGTACGGCCTCGCTTAAACTCTGCCACCCAATGTATTACTGTTATAAACGAAGGAGTAGACTCCCCCAGGGTAGAATCTAGCTCAGCTTTAATATTAGTTGCACTAAGACCTTTCAAATGAAGGTATTGTATCACATAACGATGATCAGTTTTATCCATGTCTACAAATTCGCTGAGAGAGTTCACTATTAATGGCTGCCAAACAATTACTAAACAACGTAGCATCGTCAAGCTTTATAAGGGTGGTACTTTCTACCATAATCATTTGTTTGAAACAACAACCGCTATCTATACGCCAGGTCGGGTACTTCTGGGACTTCCTTCGTAGTAACCCTCAAGTAAGAACGTGTTGCACAATTTCTTTGTATGTTATAATCAAGATCATTAACAGGGTGTATTAAATAATTGTACAAAGAGAGAAAATTGTGTCCAGCTTACATTAAGAATCCGTAAACCTGTGTAAACAACCCAGAATATTATTTTTCTCGATGGTCGCAGGTTATGCATCTTTTCCAAAGTAGTTAACTGGTGGCCTGGGATTACAAATCTTCATATTCACCAGCTTCACCTCTATTTCGTTGTATATGTTAAGCATTTATGTGAAAACTGTGTAGCTTTTATGTTATTAAATAATTATGGGACCAAAGAGAAGGTACAACCAAAAAAGCTTTTAATCATCGTACAATAATTTAAAAAATCTGATGTGTTACACTCACATGACTTTCTCTACTCTTGTACAAACTATTTTTACAAACGCTTATTCTCCATCTGCTTCATGTTAATCGAGATATCGAGATGTCAATCTTATTGCTAATTTTCTTGTAGATGCAAGGGGAATTGCTAGGCTTTAAGCGATAATCAGATATTTTAAAAGTTAGTTGCTATGTGGAGCATTCCATTCTCTTTGTATGTCCAGGACAAAAAAAAATGAATAACGAATTCCCATTTGAGAAAAAAATTTTGAAAATTTAAGGGAATAACAAGCAATATCCTGAAAATGGTTCACTCAACAATAAAAAATGTATATGACATAAATTGTGTATTTTAACGCGATCTACATTTTTTGTGTAGTAACATTTTGTCTATCTCTTATGGTTTACCAGTTATGCAAAAGTCGTTCACAATGAAGAATACTTTTGAAGACATTCCCAGAAAATTCAAGATATACATTTTGTCATGAAAGTATCTTAAATATATGATATTTTAATCAAAATCGTTAGAGCCATTTTTGAGAAAATTAAAATTTTCGAAAAATGTTCCATGTAAAGGATAGTTTAGGGTGGGGGATTTTCTTGAAACCCTTCGTGTCGCATCTCTGGAAGATACTGAACCTAAATACCAAGTTTGGTGTTTATCCGACTGTTCGTTTCTGAGTTATGCTGTTCACAGACACACAGACAGACACACACACACACACACACACACACACAAACACACACACGGACATGTTTCCAAAAATGCTTTTTTGGATTCAGGTGGTCTCAAAACATGCATTTCCGGTGAAATCTCGGTATCGAATTTTTGGGTGGAATGCAATACTTCCCCTACTTACTATACGTAGTAGAGAAAGTAAAAAGAACAGAAGGAGGTAAATTAAATTAATTAAATCGCCATTCAATTTTAAAAAGCTACCCGCGCATCTTCGGGCTGCCAGTTAGTAATAAATACGTTGGAGAGAGAGGGAGGGAGAGAGAAACCTCATAAATAACGGAATAACGTAGCAACGGAGTGTGAATGAATTCAATCACCAAGTTCTCCATAAAATCATATTTACAGAATGTGTATGAAAGTATTATTATTAATACACTTACATTTTCCAATTCGCATACTTTTACTTATTAATATAATTAAAAAATGCTGTGACGAAGCCAGCCGTCTTTGTGACCTTCAAAGCAATCTAGCCGGCAGATTAGCGAGAAGAGTTTCCAGCTGATGCAAACAATTTCAGGAAGGCCTTCTAGCCGTAAGGTGATCGTTCTGGATCCTTCGGTTGTTCTCGGGCGTTCCATAACATACAGCATGACTTTCCAAGAACTCTGCAGCCGTATATAAGGGAGTGTGCTCGCAACAGTGGTGGTTGTTGAGAAGTTCAAGTGAGTCAGTCAGTGAGCGATTCTCCAAGCGAATTAATGACGACTGTTGTGACGTGCAGCGAGTGCTACTGCAGAGCAATGGGTTATGGAGGTCTTGTGTTCGACTCCCGAGTAAAGTGAACCGTCCGACGTGAAGAGGCTGCGTTACAAAGGAAGAAGTGAAGGGACGGAGAATTGAACTAGTTCACCCTGGACAAGGTGTTAATGAAGTGAAGCCCCAGTAAGGATGAACTACATAAAAACGAAACAGTGACAGTTAAAAGTAAAATTGGACAAAGTCACAATATGTTTTGCTTCATTTGCTTATATTTAATCCTCTTTTATGGAGTTGGGTATCTTCTGTATCCCTTTATGCTCAACATTTAAGCTGTGTATGTACAATGAGAACATAATATATTAAATTAAAGGTAGTACAACTTTTGAATTCCCTTATATGTCTCATACTACCCTCATATTGCACTATCAACATAGTCATTCGTACTGCTTTTTCCTACTTTCCTTAGCCCTTTTTTTTCTGTTGCGCCTTACGAGTATTTTCCAAGTTCTTTCAAGTAGCTCAGGCAGTTTCAAATAGCTGATGCACTAAATCAAGTTTCTGCAATAGTCTGGCTTGGTGACTTACTCTCAGCCATTACATTTACCTACTCCGGTGACCAAAATCTGTGTATGCAGCAAAAACCAATCAGAACTTAAGACGTGAGATAATACAGCGCATGAAAATACTTGTTCTTTCCTTCCAACTGTTAGTTTGTGTTTACGCAAGTCAAACTCGGGTCACGGGCGTAGCTTACAGGTATACTGTACGACTAATATCCATAATATGGATAGAAAAAAGTATAAAAGAAGGTTTTCAACGCAGAATATAGATACAAAAAATCTGATGTGTTACACTCACATGACTTTCTCTACTCTTGTACAAACTATTTGTACAAACGCTTATTCTCCATATGTTTCATGTTAATCGAGATATCGAGATGTCAATCTTATTGGTAATTTTCTTGTAGATGCAAGGGGAATATGGTAGGTTTTAAGCGCTAGTCAAATATTTTAAGAGCTGGTTGCTATGTGGCGCATTCCATTCTCTTTGCATGTCCAGGGCATAAAAAAAATGAATAACGAATTTGAGAAAAAGTATAAGTATTGGAAAATTTAAGGGAATAACAAGCAATATCTCGAAAACGGTTCGCTCAACAACAAAAAATGTATATGACATAAATTGTGTATTTTAACGCGATCTATATTTTTTGTGTAGTAAAATTTTGTCTATCTCTTATGGTTTACCAGTTATGCAAAAGTCGTTCACAATGAAGAATACTTTTGTAGACATTCCCAGAAAATTCAAGATATACATTTTATTTGTCATGAAAGTATCTTAAATATATGATATTTTAATCCAAATCGTTAGCGCCATTTCTGAGAAAATTAAATTTTTTGAAAAATGTTCCATGTAAAGGGTAATCTGTGGTGGGGGGATTTTCTTCAAAATCTCTGGAAGATACTGAACCTAAATTCCAAGTTTGGTGTTTATCCGACTGTTCGTTTTTGAGTTATGCTGTTCACAGACACACACACGGACATGTTGCCAAAAATGCTCTTTTTCGATTCAGGGGGTCTCAAAACATGTATTTCCGGTGAAATCTCGGTATCGAATTTTTGGGTGGAATACAATACTCCCCCTACCTACTATACGTAGTAGAGAAAGTAAAAATGACTGCCGATTGGAGAATGTGAAACAGGAACAATTCCGGAATTAGCATACAATACAAAATTGCACATGTGTTTATACACAGAAAACTACTAATAAGAACATAATTCAGTGAACAAGGTTATCGCCTTTACAGTTTTTTATAAAGTAAGTATAGAGTATCGAGAAATAGTAGTATTGTCCCATCACTATTAATTTTACATTTTATTGGTAAAATCTTTGTTTTTATGTTTCAAAGTCATTACTTAGTATATTTTACTAATGTAGCTAAGATAGCAGACTAACTATAAAATAGAAGGGCACCATTTTCTCGACTATGAAGTCGCATAATTTCATTACGCGAGCAATACTGCGGGTTCTGCTTATACGTATTACGTTTCTTCTTCTTCTTTCTCTGTTTAACCTCCTCGTATGTAGGACTTACACCCCCAGGACTTACAGGCGGGTGCCTGGGGCCAGAGGCCGTCGAGGAGCAGACACTCGTGGATCAGACAGAATATCCAGGATGGGTGATCAGCCCGAGGAAGGAAGTAGATGAAACGAAATGATGGTGAAATGGATGAAAGGAAAGGTGATGATGGAGCAGTTGGTGGAATTAGTGGCGGGGGAAACCGGAGAACCCGGAGAAAACCCGCCCAGTCGCCGCTTTGTCCACCACAAATCGCACATGCGGCTCCCTGGGATTGAACCCGGCGCCGCCATACGTATTACTCACTAATATTAATTAAAGTGATGATCCCTTTGATGATCCCTTTCTTGAAGTTTCAACATCACTTTAAGTGCTTAAAAATTGTCCTTGGAATTTCAAGTAGCTCAACAAATTCTGGCTCTTTGAGAAATTATTTTTCACCAAACGTTTACTCTGAAATGAGGCTTATTTCAACGGTGGTACACATTAATCGTTTAAGTAAGAAATGCAAGTATGGAATAAATTACAGCAATAAAATAAGAAGCATTAAAAATTCGTACTTTATTAGCACGGATAACATGTTAGTGATATATTAATAATAGCACGAGACACAATAGAGAAATGTAGCTCCATTGCAACTGGACCAAAAGATAATTTTTAAAATGTCTTTGATATTTCCTTCTCATCATACCGGTAATTTTGAAGAGTAATGTATTTTCTAACCAAGCGGGATGGCTAAGCGGTTGCGTCTGTGGCCCGCATTCGGGAGGTCGTGGGTTCATTCCCCCGGCCGACCTCCCTGACCCATGGGTTTTTTTCCGAGGGTTTCCCCGGGTCACTAAGCGAATGCTGGAAAGGCTCATTGTCTCCCCCGAATTTCTCTTCTCTAATTTCATCTTCCTCTTTCACGTTACAGGTTGGCTCCGGGGCTGTGTGTCGGACGACTGCAGACAGATGGCTTGCCTGATTGAATTTCTTCTCTGCCCCGTCAGAGGGAGGCCTATCGAGTCTCCGCTGATAGAGCTTTCCCCGATCTCCGCTGGAGGGGAGTCTGTGAGCTACCCTCCGGTAGCTTGGGAGGCCTACCTTGAGCGCTCTCCGGCTGGGTGGTCAAGCTTGTAACTGTTAGGGACCTCTGCGCGTCTCTGTCGCCTGCGTCGGCCGGTCCTGCAGCCCATACGTCACCTGTGGTTCCTTCATCTCATTCGTTCCTCCCGGGGCGGGGGTGTGTGCACAAAAGATCCCTGTGTGGGTCGAGGTGGTAGGTGTCCCATCCGAAGCGTAATCCTAATCTATTTTCTAGATGAACTTGAAGACCAGAAGCTATCAGCTCTTCAATATATGTTCAAAGAAAGCCCCTAACTAAAACTGAAGCATGATGCATGTCCCTTCTTCCGGATAAAAACTTAGTTTTATTTATGGAGCTCTTTAACTGCTGTGGTCGTTAACGTCCCATTCTATATTGGATGTGAAAGACCGGTAATTTTGCTCAGAAGTCTCTTTATCAGGCTTGAGATTCTTTTGCGTGCCGTAAATCTACGGTTTCCTTTCCGAAGGAATCCATGCTAAGTATTTTTACGCCCGAAAAATCCATCGCCCCGCCAGATTTGAACCCGCGAGCTTGTGAACTAGAGGCTAGCATGGTAACCACTACACCGCGGAGGACGATCTTCTTCTGCATGAACGAACTTTAATAAGAGTATGGTCACCGGCCAATGGGCACATGAGAAATAAAGAACACTCGCGCTTGATTCATACAAGGGATAAAACCATTATTTAAGCAAAACTAAAATGACCTGTTTCGTGGATGATAAACTTTCTATTGAATTAATCAAAATATCTCAATAGTTTTTCTGGATACATTATATACCTTAACTTGTTTCGTTGTAGTATTTCTTTTATCACTTCAGATAGGTTTAGGGAAAAAAACTAAATATTTCTAAGTATTTTTTTTATTAACACTTCCCTCAATTGAGGGCTGCCATATACACAAAGTATACCTATACAATTAACAAATTTAAATAACAACAATAAAGACGATTTATAGTTAACATATCAAAATAATGAAAATTTGATGAATTTCAATCGGAACATAAGTAGTATAAAACTATCCTATTATGCAGTTAAAATAAATAAATATATATAATAATTTCAATGATTTGTAAAGCGGTGTATCGATATTATATTGAATATAAATGATTTCTGAGGATGAGAATTCATCCTTTAATAGCCATGATTGCTATTTGATAAAGTAGGCGTTTATCTAGGCCATAATCTACCCAAAACGTATATAACTTTTTGGGTATTGTCCTACAATTTGTATTACATTACCATATTTAACAATGATAGTATAAGCCTATCTCAATCAGAGTAGATGTCTAAGCTTATCGGCAAAGTGTTATCAAAAAGATTAAGGTATGCCAAATGCTCCAGTGTTAAGGTTCCTGGGGAAATAAATTGTTTGTTTTAAAAATTATTTTGTTTTATTCTGAGTGTCCTGTTTAAAAACAGCTACAGCTTAACAGCAAACTCGCTTAAAGCGAAAAGAAACTGGGATCGAATATGACAACTCTGCCAACATACACAGAAGCGTCTTTTCCATTTTAAATTAAACTACGGTTTTCTTAGCAGTTTTCGATACATAATTTTTAGCTTAATATAGTACAAGTAAACGTAAATTACAGAGCCAGTAGTACATCAATTTTTAAAAAATCCGATGTGTTACACTCACATGACTTTCTCTACTCTTGTACAAACTATTTTTACAAACGCTTATTCTCCATATGCTTCATGTTAATCTTATTGCTAATTTTCTTGTAGATGCAATGGGGAATTGGTAGGCTTTAAGCGATAGTCAAATCTTTTAAGAGCTGGTTGCTATGCAGAGTATTCCATTCTCTTTGCATGTCCAGTGCATAAAAAACATGAATAACGAATTCCCATTTGAGAAAAAAGTATAAGTATTGGAAAATTTAAGGGAATAACAAGCAATATCTCGAAAATGGTTCACTAAACAAAAAATGTATATGACATAAATTGTGTATTTTAATGCGATCTACATTTTTGTGTAGTAAAATTTTGTCTATCTCTTATGGTTTACCAGTTATGCAAAAGTCGTTCACAATGAAGAATACTTTTGGAGACATTCCCAGAAAATTCGAGATATACATTTCATTTGTCATGAAAATATCTTAAACATATGATATTTTAATCAAAATCGTTAGAGCCATTTTGAGAAAATTAAAATTTTAGAGAAATGTTCCATGTAAAGGGTAATCTGGGGTGGGGGGATTTTCTTGAAAACCTTCGTGTCGCATGTCTGGAAGATACTGAACCTAAATACCAAGTTTGGTGTTTACCCGACTGTTCGTTTCTGAGATATGCTGTTCACAGACACACACAGACTCACGGAAATGTTTCCAAAAATGCTTTTTTTGGATTCAGGAGATCTCAAAACATATATTTCCGGTGAAATCTCGGTTTCGAATTTTTGGGTGGAATACAATACTTCCCCTACTTACTATATGTAGTAGAAAAAGTAAAAATCATATACCTAAAATTCATGTAATTTCCTATAGCCATAATTTTCATACTGTTTTGCAAATCATTTGCATAAAAATCTATTTTTATCTATTTCGTGGGGTAGTTACCTTACGCTATAAGGTAACTCCACGAGCTTCTCAGCTACATATACTAGATACGCGCCAAAGTTTGATAAAGAATACAGAAAGGCCTCCCGTCATCCATTTCCTGATAATAATGATAATATTGACCGGAAGCGGTTTCAATTATATGGGTATATCTTCTAAGCTGAGACAGTACTCGATATTTATTTACCAGCCATTAGATATTATGTGCTGTTTGCATCAGCTCAATAAAAGATACATAAATAAATAAAAATAAAAAACACCGAAACGGGTAACCGAGGTTTAAGGCACGGACTTGACAACGGGAAATCTGGTGTTCAATTCCCACCAGGGCCGTTCTTTCTGGCTGGGGCGTTTTTTGTCAGGTTTTTCTGTCCTCATAACTCGCAACTGCCTGGGAGGCACCCTAAACTTAGGCCTGGAACATTTCCTTTCCCAATTATTATTTCATTTCAAGTTTCACCATACCGAGCGAGGTGACGCCGTGGTAACGTGTGCGACTTGCATTCTGGAGGTCCCGGACTTGATCCCGGCAATCACTAACTCTGACCCATGAGTTTTTCTTGGTTTCCCCGGATCAGCAAGTGAATGCTGGGATGGTTTCTTTTCTACAACGATTTCCTTTCCATTATGTCCGTTTCATTCCGTTTCCTTCTCATCTTCCATCTCATTAAATTAAATTGAGTTTTATTTATGGACGCTCTTTAACTGCTGTGGTCCTTAGCGTCCCATTCTATATTGGGCGTGAAATACCGGTAATTTTGCTCAGAGGACTCTTTATCAACCTTGAGGTTCTTTTACGTGCCGTAAATCTACGACACGGGACCACCGGCTTTACTTCCCTTCCGTAGAAACCCATGCTAAGGGTTTTTACGCCCAAAAAAATCCATCGCCCTTCGCCGGGTTTGAACCCGCGACTCCGGGAACTACATACCCCTAGACCACGGGGGTTGACATCTTTAAGGTGTGCTTCTAGGTTTCGTAGCGTATGGCAGTGCCGGACAGATGGCACGGATGCATGTCCAAAGGAAAGAGTACTCTAAGTGGTCGCCAGAGGGCTGCTTATTTGGTGGGTCGTTCATCGCCCTCTGTAGGCAGCTCCAGCAGAAAGACGGGTCTTCGAGCTTGGAACTGTTAGGGACTTCCGCGCGTCTCTTGGTTTGTCTGCCTGCGGCCTGTAGCCTCCGTGTCTCATCTTCATCCCTGCCTCCTGGGGGTGGTAGCCGTAATAGATCTATGAAGGTCGCAATGCACGAGGTGTGCCGCTCTGTTGAGTAACTTATACCTATACTTAACCTATATGTTTCACCAGTGTTACCGTGTTGTGCCGTATGAAGTAAGAGCGGACTTTAAACACTATTCAAAACACAAACAAAACAATGACCATTTAACTTTCCAAGTGTACTACAGAGTGATTTATGAAGAACTGACACATTTCTATATTTAATTATACTGTTCGAAATTCACTCAATGACCCAATTTTAGCACCAAATTAAGCAGAATGTTCTGGAGTTTCGATTATCTGTCACTAGATGCGCAGATGTTCATGTTTTATTCGTAATTGTTAGTTTTATTGTCGGCAACTGTTCTTGAGATTTTGTTCTAATCGACGTGAAAATGCAGTACACATTAAATGAACGACTCTTCCTTGTAAAACAAACTGGATTACGAATCCAATTACAGTTACTCAAAGGGCACACCAGAGAGAATTTTGTGTTCGGAATCTCCCCAAAGAAACGCAATACTGTGATTGGTATACAAATTAGAAACAACTGGATCTCTGGTGAGTGAAAAAGGCAAAACTCGTTCATCTAGGCTTACCACGGTTGTTTTTGACGTAAGAGCACTACTGGATCAGTCACCCAAAAATCATTAAGACGTTTGTCGCAGGAGATAGGGTACAACTACTCAATGTGTCAGAGAGCTGTGAAAAGTGCAGGCCTAAAGCCGTATAGGATTACGGTTGTCCATCATTTACAAGAACCAGATAAGGATAGACGACTGAATTATTGCCGTTGGTTTCAGAGTTCATTGTGCAAAATCCTGCCATATTGTCCATCACATGGTTCACAGATGAAGTAAGGTTCCATTTATCTGGCTATGTGAACTCAGATAACTCACGCTATTGGGTCAGCGAAAATCCACATGTTATTCATGAAGCACCTATGCACCCGGTTAAAATCGGAGTTTGGTGCGTAATATCCGCACAGAGAATAGTGGGATCAATGTTTTTTGAAAACTATGTGAACACTGCAAAGTACCGACGGATTTTCATGGAGTTTGCTGAGCAACTAGACGATGTAGAGCTGAGTCAAGGATATTTCCAGCAGGACGGCGCTACATGCCATACATCAAATGAACCCATGGCATTAATTGCAAGTTTCTTTGACGACCGGATAATTTCCAAGAACCTGTGGCCACCGAGATCTGCGGATTTGACATCGCCGGACTTCTTTCTATGGGGTTACGTAAAAGACAGGTTTATGCCACACATCCCCAGACATTGCACGATCTGAAGCACAACATTACACAGGTGATTCAAGCTATTAACAACAGAGTCCAACGAGTGCCCAGTAACATAGAATGACGTGTTGAGTTGTGCCTTATGCAGGCTGGAGGACATTTTCAACATTTGCTATAGAGGTAAATAATCTCCCAAAATTCCTCTGCACTTCAGGTATAATAAGCTGTCGCTAGCATAACTCGTTTTGAAACAATTAAAGAAATAAATGTGTCAATTCTTCATAAATCATCCTGTATTTAATGTGGAAAAAGTTTAACGAACAACAGTTAATGTTTTGGGAAAAAGTTAAAGTCACAAAAAATTTTATTTGACATAAACTGCACATTGTATTGAGATCTACAGTTTCCCTGACGTTTCTTCCTACCTTGTATGATGTTTCTGTTATATAAAATTGAATAATAATGAAGAGGATGTTTAAGGTTACTTACAGAAAATACAAGATATTAGTTTTATTCGTCTTTTAAACATCCAAAACCTGTGATACTTTATAATAAACCGTTCTTTGCACTTCCAATAAAGTAAAAAAATTATTGACACATTCACATGACTTTCTCTACCCTCTATCGTATATTAGTGGTATACAAACTAGTCTTACTAAATCTTATTTTTACATATACTTCATTTTAATCCCAATAAACCTTTGCTAAAATACTACAATACACATTTCGTTATAGATACAAAGGGAACAGCGATAGTCAAATAAGAATTGGGCGGTATACTGTTTTCATGACATCGCGAGAAACAACTGAATCTTCCAGGGCTTAATGACCAAGTAATGAACAACTCGAACCATTAATAACGGCTATCTCAGAAATGGTTTATGCTACCAAAACCGTATTTGAAATAAATTTTTCTTCTTTCTCTGTTTAACCCCCTCTTATGTAGGACTTACAGGTGGGTGCCTGGGGTCAGTGGCCCGTCGAGGAGCAGACACCCATGGATCAGACAGAATATCCAGGATGGGTGATCAACCCGATGCCTGGTATGGGAGGAAGGAAGTAGATGAAACGAAATGATGGTGAAATGTGATGATGGAACAGTTGGTGGAATGAATGGCGGGGGGAACCGGAGAACCCGGAGAAAACCCACCCAGACGCCGCTTTGTCCACCACAAATCCCACATGCGGGTCCCTGGGATTGAACTCGGGCCGCCTCGGTGAGAGGCGAGCGGTCTAACCACTCGGCCATGGCGCCGCCTTTTTGAAATAAATTGTGTGTTTTAAAGAGATCAACATTTTTTGTGTAGTACGTTTTCGTCTATCGCTTACCAGTTATACCAGATTATACAAAATCCCTTCCGAATGAAGAGGACTTCACAGCCTATTCTTAGAAAATTCAAGATATGCATTTTGTTTGCCATGTAAATATATTTAATATATGGCATTTTAATCAATATTGTTAGAGCTATTTTTATAAAATAAAAATGTTCGAAAAATGTTCCATGTAAAGGGTAGTTGAGTGGGGAGTTTTCGGAAAAATCTTCGTGTCACATCCTTGGAAGATACTGACTTAAATACCAAGTTTGGTAATTATCTAACTTTTCTTACTGGGTTATGCTGTTCAAAGACATACAGACACACACAGACCTTTTTCTAAAAATGCTCTTTTTTATCCAGGGGTCTTCAAAACATGTGTTTTCTTTTAAATATCGGTATCGCATTTTTGGGTGAAGTGCAACATATTTTCTCCCTACTATGAACGTGGTAGAAAAAGTAGTAAAAAATTACAATTTTTCCATGTTTGTTGTGGAGGAAATCTTTGAAAAGTTTGCGCCTTTCACCCTTAAAAACTGGTAAAATCAAGTATAAAATTTGGTACTTATCCAAGTTCTGTTTTTCAGTTATGCTCTCTATCTCTCTCCCTCTCTCACACACGCACACATACACACAAAATAAATTTGTCTAAAATGTTATTTGGTGTCCGGGGATACAGAAATATGTATTTCCAGTGAACTACAGATATCGAATTTTTTGGTCGAATGCAATACCCTCTCTTAGGCACCTAAATAATAGAGAGAGTAGTAGGTATATTAAAACACTTATAATATAATCAAACAAAGCTAGACCTTAAACTTAAACCTGGAGCGCTTCCTCACCAAACTTCTTGCCCCAGTTATTTCATTTCATATATTCGGTTCCACCATCTTTAGTCCCGTATGCTGCTAAGAACGGACGTTAAACCTAATTAAATTACTTATAATAAAAATAAATAACATTGGTGTGCAAAACCTAAGGACGAGATTGGTAAAGTAACATAACAAATTAACTACTTGGTGGAAGTAGATGAAGGTGCGGAAACATGTTACCAGAGGTCTCTCACACGTACACAGAAAGCTGGACATCACATGGCGTGAGTGTAACTAGCCTATAGTGCCAAATGGTTCTGTCCCGCAACACGGGGCAGTTGACGAAACAGGACAAGAAGGTGTGTGGCAATTAGCGAGCTGTTACGGTGCACTGTAGTGCTGTTCTTCATTGCAACATGGCCCATAGATACCATTTGGATGTCTTCACACGGGAAAGAATCATCGGGAAACGTGACAGCAAGTGTGACGTGTATGGCTCAGGAGTTTGGAATTGCTCACAGTATTTTTTCACGTGCACGGGGAACCTTCCAAACCACAGGCACTGCTGTCCCAAGGAGAGGTAGTGGTCGACCACGCTCAACTACAGCAGCAGATGACCGCTACATTCTGCAACAGGCAAGAAGATATCCACGCCAAACAGCGGGTGCAATTGCAACCACATTTAACAGGACATCTAGACACGCAATCTCACGATACAAAGTGGCACGGCGACTATACAGAGGTGGTCTCTTTGCCCGACGGCCAGTACGTTGTGTTCCATTGACATTCGCACATCGGCGGCACCGTTTGCGATGATCCCAAGAGCATCAAAATTGGACCAACGAGGAAGGGGTCGCGTGCTCTTCTCGGATGAGAGCAGATTTAGTCTAAGTAGTGATTCTCGATGTACCCTCATCTGGCGAGAGGTGGGAACACGTAATGAACCCAGGAACATCCTTGAACATGATCGTTTTGGTGGTCCGGATGTTATGGTTTGGGGAGGCATAATGTTGCATCGGCGCATCGACCTCCAAATCTTTGAACACGGTACGCTCACTGGTCAACGTTATTGTGATACTGTACTCCTTCCCCATGTACGTCTTTTCAGGGGTACAGTCGGCCCTGACCTCATTTTATGAATGACAATGCTCGACCGCATCGAACAGCGCAGGTGGAGGATCTCTTGGAACCAGTGGATATTCGGCGATGGGCTGTGGGATGCTTTGGGGAGACGCATTGCAGCACATCCACATGCACCAACGACCATCCAACAGTTTTCAACAGCGCTAATGGAGGAATGGAACGCTCTACCACAAGAACTGCTTACCAACCTTGTGGCTAACATAGGAGCATGATGCAGAGCATGCATTGCTGTCCGTGATGAGCATACACCCTTTTAAGCACCATGTATCTGTTTCTGTAAATCTGGAGAGCCATCATATGTTGTATTGACTTTGGTGTAGCTTATGGTCTATGAATAAAAGTGGCATTTCTGTTCATCTCATTGCATATTTTGTTTAGTTCCCTACTGTAGCATGCCGTAGCAATTCCCTTTATGTATGATTCAAGTTTCATCGAGCTATGGTCCTTGGCAGTGTCACAGCATGCAAAGATTACTTTCGTCCTTAGGTTTTGCACACCAGTGTAGATACAGAATTATATCCTCAGTAACCAAAATTAAACGTAAAAATACATTTTACATAATGTTTTCTATTTTAACGTCCCTTGAGAAAACCAGAAAATGAAACATTTTCCTATCTTTTCTGTACTATAAGTACTAGCGGATGTATTTCAGAAAGAAATTATACAAAGGCATTCAAATTTTAATCATGTATAGTTTCCTTAGAATGTACTATAAGAAGAGTAATGGTCCATTTGTTCAGGAGTAATATGTGTAAGTTTATTGTCAAAACAATAGATGTTAATCAATCATCAATTAATAACTGAATTGTTTTTGGTTCAAACTAAATAATTCTGGTATATATTTTCTTTTAGCACACACAATTTACAATTTGTCCAAAGTTTTAGTTCAATAACTTTCATTGTTCAGAAGATAGTGATACCCAAATGCATGTACTAAATCTCAGAAAACAAAACTTTTGGAGACTTGCATTTAAGTTTAAAAGTGGTAACCCACCATGGCACTACGACCCATGCAGGACCTTGGTCTGCCAACCCGACTGCCGGTCTCACGCCCACATATGCACGGTAGAAGTGGGCGATGAGGCTGTACAGACAATTTATACTCAGTACCTAACCATGCTAACTTTCAAAGTAGTAGAAATTTGATATTTACTGTATATTTTTAGCATCATAATCTGAAACATTGTGCACTTTATATATATATATAATATGCAGAATTGTTTTATAGTACATATGTAATATTTTGTAAATGTATATCTTAAAATTATGACACCCTTTGCATATAAGCAAAGGTTTAAGCATTGAAGGAAAGAAATTTTGTATTCAGCACACATGACAACTTTTTAATGTAATAGAAATTTGATGCTTGCTTTTTACATTTTAGCATCATACTTAAAATGTTGTAAACTTTATGTGTGCAAAAAGAATAAGTTAGTTGTACATAATTGACAATTTTGTAAAATCCTGACACTCCTTGCATGCAAGTAAGGATGTAATACCTTGTGCAGTGACGCAGGCTGTAAAAGCCAAGTTATATTAAGTTCAATGCAATAGAAATATAAAAGCTCATGACATGTTCTATGTTCAAGGCCTTTTGGCCATCAAAGAACCTACAGAACGCATTCTAATATAATCTAATCCAATCGGTACGGGAAGGAGATGTGGCCAGCATCACGCATTCCCCAGCAAGAATGATGCTCTCGAGGCCGGGGCCGCTACCTATCGCAGCTGTTCACTTTCTTCGTGATGCTGAGTGGGCACCGGTCTATACCCGGGAGTTAAAATCCGCACCCCCTGGGTGGATCGAACCTGGTCGCATTCCATGGCCGAGAACCACTCTCCAGCCCACTGCGTCATGGCGCAGGACGTAAAAGTACAGAGTGAGCCAAAAGACTCCGAACCGCCTCTTGGTGTTTTTCCTGTCCGCGTCCTCGCGCTCGTTGCCGTCTGCCGCTATCATAGAAAGGCGCGGATAAAACCACACAACATTTTTAAAACTACTTTTAAAGGTTTACTTGCCAACTTTACGAAAGGAGATGCTGAAACTGGCCACCGTCGTTGTCCATACATTTTTGGCACGTCTTTAGGAAACTATACATCACTCGCCGTAGTTCACGTTGAGAAATTTCCTGGTGGACATTTTGTTTTAATTCTTCCAGGGTGTGTGGGTTTGTCTTGTACACTTCATGTTTTAAGTTACCCCGGAGGGGTATTTTATGAACATTATTACGGCTGCGCGGTGTTTTTTCCACTGGGCGTGTGGAAATATGATAAAAACATGAAAACGCACTGCTGCTATAAACAAAGTCATGCTGTTGTGGTTTTAATGTGGTGTGAAGTGCAGTTTTCAGTTGACGGTGATGTAATGTAGTTCAGTTATTACGAGTTATTTATTATTTTGTCCTGTACTTAGACACAAAGTATATTATGGCTCAGTATATGTTTTCTACTGCACAGCGTGTATTTAGTTTTGATTCGTATGTGTTAACTCGGTCAGCTCGCCAAGTGAAAGTACGATTTGCAAAAAGATTTCCAGGCCGTATAACAATCCATGAACTTTACAGTAAATTTCAGGCCACAGGAAGTGCTCAGGCTAAGAAATCTAAAAGACGGCGTTCGGTTCTTACCGAAGAAACATTAGACGACATCGGTCATCGTTTGAAAAATTCCCCCCAAAAATTCCATGATGGATAGTTTCCTAAAGAGGTGCCAAAAATGTATGGACAACGACGGTGGCTAGTTTCAGCATTTCCTTTCATAAAGTTGGTAAGTAAAGCCTTTAAAAGTAGTTTTAAAAATGTTGTATGGTTCCATCCGCGCCTTTCTATGATAGCAGCAGACGGCAACGAGCGCCGAGGACATGGACAGAGAAAACACCGCTCAGGCGGTTCGGAATCTTTTGGCTCAACCTGCAGTAATGCAGGCCATGTCAGAGATTTAATAACTTTATATTCTTGTAAAGACTGAACACTTGAGTTAATGCAACCATATATTAAAACAGCGGGATGGCTCAGGCGGTAACGTCTGTGGTCCGCATTCGCGAGGTAACGGTTCACTTCCCGTGGGCCGACCAATCAGACTGGGTTTTTTCGTGGTTTCCCTCAGTCGCCAAGGTAGATACGGTTAGATATTTAATACACGACCCAAAGTTCTCGTCTTAAGTCTAAAACAATAATAAACATGAAAATAGATGGTAATGCGAATACTCTGCCACCTAGGCAAGATAATCACAGCAGGTAAACCGGACGGTTCCCTAATGCCATCTGCCCGCCACGTGTAGAAACAGAGGTATAGTTGGAAAGGCAGAATTAAACTGGAAAATTCAACGCTATAGCGGAATTTGAACCATGGATCCTCCGGTTTACGTCCAGCTGCTCTAACCAGACATACAGTTGCCTAGTACTACGATCTCTGTGGACACGTTCGAAGCTGCCCGTCACAGAAGCAGAGGTACAGTTGCCTAACACTGAGGCCTCGTTGACGCGTGACGAAACAAGATAGTATGGTACAGAGATGAGATCTGGAAGGCTAGCTGTCCCCCACACACCGATACCCCGAGGTAACTCCTAACAGAAGCGTCGCGATATGACCACGCAGTTAAAGTGACGTAAAATAGAGAAGAGAAATAAATAAATTGAAAATGTTGAACATTTCACGCTCTGATTTCCTTAAGCGTTACCATAAGCATATCTTAGTAGATGCCAACAAGAAGATCGTGGAATTTGCTGAGTGTTATGGAAAACTGCACTTTTCCTAATTTTGACAATGTTTGTCAGAAAGCCAGTAAGCCGCTGCTAGTATTGACGTTTTTGCACAGCTGCAGAGAAAACTGGGTGACGCAGTTCAACTGTTAAACGCCAAGGCCGCTTTTTCGTACTCTTGGGTTTCATTTTAATTCAAACCAAGACTTGGACAAGTTCTTGTGTGTATTGCTGAATCCTTCTGCTACAGTATTCTTGCGTGTAGTGAGAAGGCCGTTTTTTAATTACTCAAATTGTCACTGAAAGTGCATTCATGAGGTCGATTTGGAGTTTCTAAATTAAATTACTTGTAAGATGACAAACTTCCATTATCCACGACAGTAAAATAATGATTACATAGTGCACAAGAATAATAAGCTTCTGGAATAATTAAATTGCATTTTGTACGCCTAAGCACTTCGGTACACTGTAAGCATAAAATGTAGGGAGAACTATAAAAATAGTGATAGGACGATACCATTATTTCTCGATACTCGATACCGATACTGATTTTTGAGCATCGATACTCGATACTCACTTTATAAAAAACCATAAAAGCGATAGCTTGTTCACTGAATTATGTTCTTATTAGTAGTTTTCTGTATATAAACGCATGTAAACATTTTGTACTATATGCTAATTCCGAAATTGTTCTGTTTGACCTCCATTTGTCAGCAATTTTTATCTTGATATTTCCTATTGTTACTCAAGGCTGCGACTAATAATAATAATTTCTTTGCTTCCCATTTTATTTAATTATATTTTGTGCTGAAAACTTTCTTTTAAAGGATTTTCTACCCATAGAAAAATAGATACTAGCAATTCTTTATTGTGCAAATCTTGAAAATATAAATTAATATAAATCTTTCATGTAACTCAGACATCTAAAAATAACAACTATTGTTATTACTCACGTCTTAAGTTCGGATTTGTTTCTTCTGGATTCCCAGATTTTGGTTACCGGAGTAGGTAAATGTAATGGCTGAGAATGAGTCACCAAGCCAGGCTATTTACAGAAGCGTGATTTAGTGCGTCAGCTAAATCAGCTTCATTCACAACTCAGTTAAGCTGCATGTTACATGAGTACCTTACTCATTCCCAATTGTTTTCCATGTTTTCATTTGTGCAGAAGAGTCTATGGAATGTTGCATTGATTCAACCACAGGAAGCTCAGTTAAGGTCTATCAATAACTATAGTTCAGCAACTCTTTGGGGACACGTGTGCGAGGTCCTAACGTGAAGTCTCGACTCCTTTCGTTTGTTAGCTAGCTAAAGTTAAACGCAACAACTTTCAATAATGCAAAACTTTAGACATAATTCGATACCACAAAGTATCGAGAGTATCGAGATATCGAGGTCACATCCCTATATATAAACATATTCTGATTTAAATTAGTAATATACGGTTGCCATCCGTCCCGAGCTGTGTGTCCAGAAAAACTCCTTAGGTTATACAACGAAGCCATCCCCTCCCCCCAAATGATGTGTTGCATTCAGTTGACTGTCTATACCTGTTAGCGTTTACTTTTATATATCTTCTGCAAAGTATTCTCACGACAGGTTATTTTCGATCTACTTCATGTTAATCGAAATGAGCGTTTATGGAAATGATTTCAATATACATATCTTTGCAGGTAGGTACGGAAAGACAGGAGACTGGAGCGATAAACAAATCTACGAGATAAAAAGCGGGTTGTCGTCCTCCGTGGTTACCTCTAGTTCCCGAGGGCGATGGATTTTTTTTCGGGCGTAAAAATCCTTAGCATGGCTTCCTTCGGTAGGGAAGCCGGTGGTCCCTTGTCGTAGATTTACAGCATGTAAAAGAACCTCAAGCCTGATAAAGAGGCCTCTGAGCAAAATTATCGGTCTTTCACGCCCAATATAGAACGGGACGCTAAGGACCACAACAATTAAAGAGTGTCCATAAATAAAACTCAATTTATTTAAAAGCGGGTCGCTCAATGCTGCCTTTGAAATTCCATATCCTTTCTCACGACATCACGAGAAACAAATAAACGGAGCTTAGCCCTTCAAAAAATTTAAAAATATTGTAAAATTCAGGACAATAGCAAAAAAATATCCGAAATTGCTAATGTCAGAAAAAAAATTGTTTTTATATAAATTGCATGTTTTAACGAGATCTGAATGTTATGTGTGGTAAGTTTTTTTTTTCTTTCTTTCTATCTCTTGTGGTTTACCAGTAATACAAAATTAAACAAAATTAACTTTGAATGAAGAGGACTTCACAGACTATTCCCTGAAAATTCAAGATATAGATTGTATTGTTCATAAAAATGTTTTAAACATAAAGTATTTTAATCGGAATCGTGTCATTTTGTAAAATCAAAAGTAAAAATAAAAATTTCCATGTAAGGGTAGTTTGGGGTGGGGGAATTTTCTTGAAAATCTTCATGTTGCATCTATGGAAGATATTGAACCTAAATACCTAGCTCTTTTGTTTTTTATTTATGCTGTTCACACATAAACACAAAATTTTATAGCGAGATTTTACCGGAAATACATTTTTTGAGGCCCCCTGAATCCATTAAAGGTCCGCGCGCGCGCGTATGTGTGTATAATACGAAAACAATTTGTTGTTATTAAGCTCATCATGAATTTATAACTGATTAGTTTATTACATTTATTTATTTATTTAGTGCTAACTAAATTAGATATAATGGAATCTACTTATCTACAGGATCTGTCCTTGGGCTGCTGATATCCATACGAAAATAATAAATTATGCTACCATTATTATATCTCACTTCCAGTACCAAATAATTTATATAATTAATCCCATGTTACTTTTATCTACTAGCATTTCCAATTCCTCTTTAAACATTCCATAAAAATTCTCCTAATCTCCTTAGCTGATTTTGATCATTAAATAGTTTCTTTATAACTATATTTCTATTTCTCCTACCGGATTTTCCTCTAACCAATGTTTTCCTCCATTCACAGGTTCCGTTTGAGGCAGTATTTTATATCACAACACTGTGAATGCCAGAGTGATTGTAGTGTAAATTAACATTATTGTATGACAATGATTTGAGATGTTTGTTAATTATAAGCATTGTTAGGAAATAAGTTTACACGGCCTCACTGAAACTGACAATGTAACAATGAAATGATGGGGTGAGTTGTTTATCAATTAGATGAGACAAACAAATGACGTCAGAGTAGCGTGCCTTTCTTTAGAAATTTTCCCTAGAGCTTATGTGTTCGTAATTTTGATTGGATATAAAAATAGACGCTAATGTTGGCGCGCTTTATTAACCAATAGCAGCTCTGTTATAATGTTTAGGCATATCGGGGTGAGGGAGTATAAATTCTAAAGCCGGAGACGGGTAACGCACAGTTTAATAGAATCATTTACGGGATACACGTCGCGCAGTTTAAGAGAATCATTCACGCGTTACACGTCGCACAGTTTAACAGAAACATCCACGGGTTGCACGTCACACAGTTCAACAGAATCATTCACGGGTTACACGTCGCACAGTTCATCAGAATCATTCACGCGTTACACGTCGCACAGTTTAACAGAATCATTCACGAAGTACACGTTACGTAAGTCTACAGAATCTATTGCGTCGTAAAGTTAGTTACAAAAATGTGAATTACTCGAATTAATAATGTGCGGCAAATAAGTGATTATAGTTACTTTCGAAAATACAACAGTTCCAGTCGGGCGTGTATCAAGAGTAAATATGTGAAATTAATGAAGTGTGACGGCAATAAAAGTGTAAAAACAAATTCTTTTATTAGTGTTATCTTTAGTAACAACTCCTTTCCGTTTACACACCCTGTTCAAGAGATTTGCTCTACTGAGTAATAATAGCTAGCCGGAGGACAAAGAACTCAAAATTCAAAATAGTAAAACAATAACAGGCGCTCAGCAAATAAGATAACACGAAAGATACCGCGACACGTTACATTACACAAAAAATGAAGCCGATCTCCCCTATTCCCACAAATTGGGCATATTGTCACTCATAACAGCCATTTTGAATAACATTCTCATATCAAAGTGTAATAAGGTAAACAACACTAATGATTATAGCACAATGGCCTGTTACGTAATAAACCACTTGTAATTTCTGTGTTTTGTTTTTTACCATGGAATGATAAAAGGTTACAAATTAAAAGTAACATCATTAATACTCTTAATAAATATTACAAGCTTCTGTTGCAAAATCGCTATTAATAAAACAGATTTTATGTAATTTCTAATACCGCTGCTACAAATGTAACATCACGCATAAGAAACACTAAAAACTTTATTGCTGTAATATTAGGAAGAAGATTCAACCTAGTTACATATTATAACTTAGAGAAAGTAATTATTGCAACGAAAGCATATTGACAGAAGTAATCCACAAAATAATTATCAGCATTTACTTTGTATACGTGATATTACATATCATAAAAGCACCTATAGTTACTACATTTTTCAACAGAAGAGCCATTTTTTTCCCTCCAGCATTTTTCTATAGTAACTGCGAATAGCTTGGAACAGCCAACAATTGCCAAAAAATTTGTGGTGATTTTTTTCCTTTAACAAAGAAATATACAACTCCAAGCTCCAAAAATTCCCACTTAAATGTTATATTTTCGACGTTTAATTATGAAACTCCAAGGATATCGCCTACATATTATTATTATTAGAAATTGTAACTTGTAATTTGTAACTTTATTCTTCTATTACCAAAATCGTAAAACACCCAAAGTAAACATACTCTCAAATTAAAGTCTTTAACAGTAAGGGAATAGAATCTATTACTTCTATAGGGATCCTTGTTTATTGAAGCGCATTTATTCAATTAAATACCAAAGGGTATATTATGAAGCATATTTTATTCAGAAAGAAAACTTTCAGCTTTCCCAAAAGTAGGGTTGCCAAAGACAATTTTACAAATTATTATATAAAAACAAGAATAGCACAAGAAGACAAAACATGATTATGACTGAAATAAATTCCAATCATGAGTAAAAGAAAACAGCGGAAAATTCTATTTTAGAGAGGAAATTACTAAAAGTGAGGCTCTTCTGCTGTTAGCCATACGCTACAGAATGAAATTAGTTTGAATATAGATGATTTTGGAGAATTTTGATTGAACCTTTAAGAGCAGAAACTGCAGTGTTGTACATGAAATTGGCCTTGAGACTGAAATTTTTGCAAAACTCAGCAAAGTGCCTAGATATAGTTCCTCTTGCCCCAACCATCAGTCCAATAACTTCAATGGATGATTGTTATTAATATTGACATTATTTCCGATCCCCATTTTGGAAACCACCGTAATGATGGGGTAGCAAATCTTTCACATTCAAGAGGTCGCGATTTGAAATCTCGATTATAGTGAGTTACTAAGAAAAGGATTTTTTTCGGGCTTTCCTCCACCCTTAAAATATGAATTTTCGATACCTCTAATAAGCTCTATGCTTAAATGAGAGCAGCATTTCATCCATTTCAGTCATTCACCGTCCGATATGAGCTACCCGGTTAAAGGGCGTTAAACTAACCAATAACTACAACAATGTAGAAAAAGAAATTAAACAATGGAAAATACAAAGAGCCTAACAATTTGAAGTTGCCGGACTGCGCACCTCTACTTGCATTGTTGCGCACCGAAGTCAGATGGCGTTGTTATAGTTAATTGTACACAAGTCACAAATGCCAGAAAACAAGAAATGGCGTATCGTGGAATTAGAGGTTCTGACCCGTTCGCATCTAAAACTACAAGAAATGAGCGGTTTGCTCAGATGTCAAAACAGGAACAACTTATTGAGCAGAAGAAACGAGAAATTCAAGCTAAGTTGGAAGAACAGAAGAAGAAAGAAACCGAAGACGCGTTGAAGAAATTGCAAGGTTCCACTAGCTCCAAATCCGGCACTGGAACCAAAACGAATTCTCAGGCTGCAAATCAAAATAAAGGAGGAAGAAAGCCCTTTTGGAAGAGGTATGTAATTTTTTGACGTTAGTCCATTCTTTATTTTTGGTTGTGAAATGAGGCATAGCTTCTAGTCAGGTCTGAAGTTACATCAGCCCCCACAAATCATTTATATTGATATTTGCAATGTACTTGCACGTTTTGAATGTTATACATTTTGTGTGGAACTCTTTACCCTTAAGTTTAATAAATCAATGAGTGATTTCACAGAAAGGATTTAAGTGGATTCCGTAAGTTTCTTAAAATTTCATAGCTCCTACCGGCATACGGAATAATGTCCAACCAATTTTCATAACTTCATAAAAATTGGATGTACTGTAGTATCGGATTATGGGCGAAATCACTATGGGCCCAATAATTCCGCATAGCAACATCTACTACAGCAAAACGTTCACAAGGATTACTCTGGATACCAAAAACCCCAATTTTGTAAGTAACACACCTCAGTTTTGACCATAATCCAATACTGCAGTAGAGAGATACTTTTAAAAACGTATTGGGTATTTGGAAACTATCAATCTAAAAAAGTGATATTGTAAATAAAAATAAATGAATTATGTTTCAAAATGGGTTTGGTTAATTTCCCTTTAATGCTTTATCTATTGTTTTGTATCCTTAGTAATACCTACAAAGCTTGCCAAATACACATTTGTTAATTGTTTACTTTAATATCTAGTGACTGAGTTATTTCAAACTATGCTTATAACATAAGACATTTTATCATAAAGAAGCTCCTATTAGAAGATTAAGTATTGTATTCCATTGTGTTATAGATGTTATATATGTATTGTGAACAAAAAATTTGTCAGAGGTAGTCTTATACTTCCTCCTTAAAAAGAGCAGTGTAGCTCATAGAGGTCTTAATGATGAATAAATAAATAAAAAAAAAATTAATTGACAAACAGAAAAACAACACAAGAATGTGTTTCACACACACCTACACACATATATTTAAAAGTTGCAATTGGGCATTTAAGGCCAAGATAAAATTGGATCATGATGCTAAAGGTTTGAGGATTTCTTTTCTAAAAAGTTTCAAAAAGGATTTTTTCAAAATGTTATGAAAATGAAGTATCAAGTACCTTAGTTTTACTAAATATGTCTATTTTTACTATCGGTACCATGTACATAGTAGGTAGAGAAGGTATTGCCATTCCACCCAAAAATTTGAATCAGAGATTTCACCGTAAACATATGTTTTGAGGCCCCTTGAATCAAAATAAAACATTTTTGGAAACATGTCCATGTGTGTGTGTGTCTATGAACAGCATAACTCAAAAATGAAAAGTCGGATAAATACCAAGTTCAGTATCTTACAAAGGATGTGATATGATTTTCAAGAAAATTCCTCCACCTCCTACTACTCTTTACATGAATATTTTTCGAACATTTTGATTTTCTAAAAAAATGGTTCATAATGATTTTTTTTTAAAATAGCGCATATTAAAGATATTTACATGACAAAACGTATACCTTGAAATTTCTGGGAATATTCTGTGAAGTCCTCTGAAGGAATTCTGCATAATCTTGTATAACTGGTAAATGTAAAATAATAGACAAAAATAAACTTCACAATAACTATTATATAGATCTTTTTAAAACACAATTTATTTCAAGTAAGTTTTTTTTGCAGTATCAGCCATTTCCGAGATATCCATTATTAATGGTTTGAATTATTTATTTCTTGGTCATTTTCTTCAAGTCCTGTCAACATTTAGTTATTTCCCGTGATTGCGGGAAACAGTATGGAATTTTAAGGCAGCATAAAGTGTTCAGTTCTTAAACATTTCACTATCACTGTTCTCTTTGTATCTTTAGCAAAATGTGTAATGTAGCTATTTCTACAAATGTTTATCTGTATAAAATGAAGTAAATAGAAAGATAAACTTTTGTAGGAATAGTTTGTATACTCACTAATAAACAACAGAGGCTAGAGAAAGTCATATGAATGCATCACATCAGAATTTTTTTTAATTGCTTTTTTTACTTTACTTTAGTTTACTTACTTTCTCTACTATGTGCATAATAGGTAGAGAAGTTATTGCATTCCACCCAAAAATTTGATACCAAGATTTCACTGAAAATACTATTTTGGGGACCCTGAATCCAAGAGAAGCATTTTTAGAAAAAGATCCATTAGTGTGGCTGGGTGTGGAGAGAACAGCATAACTCAAAAACAAAAAGTTGGATAAGTATCAAGCTTGGTATTTAGGTTCAGTACCTTCCAAAGATGAGACACAAAGATTTTCAAGAAAACCTCCTTCCCCAAACTACGCTTTACGTGGAACATTTTTTGAAATTTTTTATTTTCTAAAAAAGACAACAATTTGGATTAAAATATTACTTTATTAAAGATATTTACATGACAAATAAAATGTACATCTTGAATTTTCTGGGAATAGCCTGTAAAGTCCTCTTTATTTGGAAACAATTTTGTATAGTCTTGTATAAGTGGTAAATGTTAGGCGATAGATGAAAACGTGCTCCACAAAAAATGCAGATCTCTATAAAAACACAATTTATTTAAAAAAAATTTGTTTATGGCATCAGCTATTTCCGAAATATCCATTATTAAAGGTTTGAATTGTTCATTTCTTGGTCATTCTGTTCAAGTCCTGTCAACATTCAGTTGTTTCTCACGATTGCATAGAAACAGTGTGGAATTTTAAGGCCAGTCTATAGCGTCCAGTTCTTAAACATTGGACTATCACTGTTCTCTTTGTATCTATAACAAAATGTATAGTGCACCTATTTCTTCAAAGGTTTATCTGAATTAAAATGAAGTCGATAGAAAAATACTTTCATAAGAATAGTTTGTATACCCACTAATAAATGATAAAGGGTATAGAAAGTCATGTGAATGTACCACATGATTTTGTTGTGGACTTTTTTTTATTAAAGCATGTGAAGAAGGACCAGTGATTCAGTAATTTTTAAAATAAGCATTTAGGCATTGTCTTTAATTGAACATTAAAATTGAATTTTGTAACTTAGACATGTAGGAGAATTTACTATGCCTAAACTATTTTATTTATCCACATCATTTACAGAATATTTGCTAAATGTGTAGCCCCACAGAATTAATGTATCTTATTTATTAATAATAACCTCAAAATCTACATTATTATACATAAGTTTATTTTAAATACTGAAACTTGGTCAAATATAATGCATAATTGATATGCAATTATAATGCTTAGTAGTAGTGGTTGTGGTAGTGGCGGTGGCAGCGGGTGAACGACCTCTGCAGATCCATTAGTATATGCTAGCATTTTAGGTTGCCAGCCTGATGTTGGTCCTTGTTATGTTCAGCATGGCATGTTGCACAACATCTCTCCATTCAGATCGGGATTCTGCAAGCCTAATAATCTGGCCATTCCATTTGAAGAGTGCCTGTGGTTCCATCCATCTATGTCAGTTTGCACCTGCCTTGTTGCCTGCTACCATATGTGATGCCTATCATCAGATCCTTTCTATGGGCAGGGATCTTCGAATCAGATGACTGAAAGATGTCATTTTATTTTTTGTAGCAAATTATCTTATGAAGAGTCCAACTTGACTACCATATAATAACAGCTGGGAATATCATTTATGCTTTATTGACTACACTAAAGCTTTTGACTGTGTGGACCATCACAGGATGATAGAAGCAGTGCGACATATTGGTATACCTGAACATCTGGTCCCACTGGTTAAGAAATGTTATGTGATTCAAACAGCAAAAGTGGGAATCGCCAAGGAGAAACAGACTGGATCAAGATTTGCAAAGGAGTCAGGCAGGGGTATATTATTTCTCCAGCTCTGTTTAATGTCTACAATGAATACATTATATCACAAGCAATCTGGAGCAATTTGCAGCTGTCATCATAATTGGTATACGCAAAATCAAAATACTTAGATATGCTGATGATACCACCCTCTTGGCTGAAACTGCAGAAGAATTACACAACATAATCACTGTAATTATTATAAAGCATAGCTATATGTAATGTATCATTGTCACTACAATAATGCAGCAATTAATGTTCAAATATGATTGGACGTTTGTAGAGAATCTGGAATGGGAAACTAATGACCAGCCAAACGTAGCTCCCCTTCCTGATCTTTTATTAGCATGCCCCATGCCAAAACAAGATATTAAACACATTGAGTTGTGTTGCTCCCAGGATTGTATCAATTTCTCACATATATTTATGTATACAATGTGCTGGAACTTACAGAAATATTGCTTATGTAAACAAGTCTCAACATTATCAAATAAATAATGTGCAACTTTAAAGTTTTAAACGCTATGAATAAATACTACATTCAGAGTGGTATTCTATGAGTGGAGTGATTATTTAAATAGTATTACACCTAGTTATCACTACTAACAGCAAAATGATCACACATTCCTTTGCAAGGCAGCCCTGAAGAAGAGTTCTCTACCAGGTAGAGTTCATTAAGTTTGGGGAAAATCAAAAACTATTGGACAACTATGCAGTTTCCCATTAGTAGCTCAAGGCAACACTGGACTGCCTCTGAAAAAAATTCAAAGAAGAATGTCACAGGAATTCTGCGTTTTGTAACATCATCATTGTCACAATTAGATGTTAATTTAATTGAATCTTGGGTCGGTGTATACACTAAAACTTACTGGAAAGTAATCGAACATGTTTCGAAAGGTTGCTTTGAAAACGTGTTCAATTAATTTCAAGTAAGTAAAGTTTTAGTGTATCCACCGACTCAAGATTCAATTAAATTATTGTTTTGCTACACTGTCTCTAACATTAGAGTACATTTCAACAATTACATGTTTGGAGGCACTCATGTGTTTTACACGTACTTGCTTATCTTAAATCTCATATAATCCTAATTTTTACCATATATACATTGTTGACATTCTAAACTGCTTCCTCCTTGTAAGATAGTGCTGTTTTTGGTTTATTTTGCTTCGTATTACAAATATACACTTTGTCTGCTTCTCTGACAGCCATGACAAATGGAAACGAGAACCCATAGCTTCAGAGGAAGGAAAGAAGGGCCAAGGGTCTATGAACATTTTCTCCAATGATGGAAGTTTCCTTGACCAGTTCAAAAAACTCTCAGGTGTTAGAGGTAAGTAATGATAAAACAATGGGAATAGTTCTCTCAGTGCATAATTTTAAATAATCAGTAAGTACATGCATCTAAAGAAAATTTAAGTTAAGGGCTAAACTTCCATTTACGAACCCCACGAAAAATGGGTTAAATGACCTTAAAACACGATAAAAGTGAATGGTGTATTCAGCATAGTTGAAAATGTCACCATTACTTCATTAGAGCAACGCATTAATTGTTGATTTTGGTTACAGTTGCTAGAACAATGGTTATGTAATAGTCCGAGATGGTTCTAAACTCCATGTTATGTTATGTTATGGGCGATTGAATCCAGATACACGAATTACAAGAATGGGCACATGTAGTTAGTAATTTGTAATCGTCTCTTTTTTTTTTTTTTTTTTTTTTTTTTTTTTTTTTTTTTTTTTTTTTTTTTTTTTTTTTCCCTCCCCAATGTACTTTTATCATACTTACGGTCATGCTGTTGGATTTCAGCGAGATGTTGACAGTTGAGGTTCCAGCTTTGTTGTAATATTTGTGAACCTGCTGACCAACTGTACTCTTTATGGTGAATGATAAATACTGTAGGATGTTTTCGATATGTCAACGGCTGCATCTCCCTGCTTCTTGTTGTGGGTTTGTCACCCAACTGTACTCTTCATACTGAAGATAGCTGCTGGGTGTCTTCAAGCAGCACAATATCAGCGACTGGCCTTTTCTTTAAATGCCAGCCCTAAAGGAAATGTAAATGCTCCGCCAAATGCTTTGTTTCTCTGTACTGGCACCACAAAGACTTTTTAAAGTTTAACCAAAGCCCTCTTCTGTTTAGATGTGCGCCCCAGTTTCAAGAACAGAAATATACAATTACCTTCAAAAGGCTAGAAGATTAAAATTGGTATCACGGATATGTGCTGCAATTTTCAGAAATGTCCTTCAATGATTACTTTAGCATTGTTCATTCAGAGTTAGTAGCATAACAGACAGTGACAAGTTTGCTACTGATTTGGTCTAAAACGAGTATGGGGTGAGCTGAGACTGCTAGGCCATAGCAGGGTCCTTTGGTTTCAAAACTTGTGCGAGGTTAGGTTAGGGTTAGTGTGTATGTATATATGAATCAGATCGAAATGACAGGTATCAGCTAATTTGGTTTAAAATGAGTATTTGGCAAGCGGAGGCTGTAGCGAGCCACAGCAAACGACAGTGTCCTGTGGTTTCAGAGTTAGTTTAGGGTTAGTGTGTGTATATATGAATTGGATTGAAATATTGGGTATAGCTTATTTGGTTTAAAACAAGTATGAGGCGAGCAGATGCCATCAGGCCATAGCGAACGACAGAGTCCTGTGGTTTCGAGATTTGCACAAGGTTAAGTTAGGGTTATTGTGTGTGTGTGTGTGTGTGTGTGTGTGTGTGTGTGTGTGTGTGTGTGTGTGTGTGTGTGTGTGTGTGTGTGTGTGTGTGAATCGAATTGAAATAACGGGTATCAGCTTATTCGGTTTAAAACAAGTATGAGATTAGCGGGGGGGGGGGGTGAATGACAGGATCCTTCGAGGTTAGGTTAGGGTTAGTGTGTATATCAACCAGATCAAAATAAGAGCAGGAACCAGGAGTACATGTTACATAATTTTAGTAGCCGATGTGAAGTAATAATATGGAGTTGGCAATTGGTAATAGCAAGAAACATTACACTTATCGGTAAGATCTGTTTCTCCAGTGCTAAGAATGCATGTTGTAGTATACTTGAATGGATTTGTTTACCCACAAAGTTTTTTGAGTGATTCGCCATCTGGTAACTATAAGCTGAAGGTGGAAGGATTTGGTAGGCTTTCCACTCGGTGATTATGAGGGCGTCTTAGTTTGCCCTTTGTTCTATTAAAGGCATGAGTTCTGCCCTGGATGCTTTGTTATTTGGGTACAGCCAGAGGAAAATATCTGAGGATTCCTAAAGCACTCTCCTAGTACCTGCAAGTTGTGACAAATTGGAAGGAAAATGTACATACTGAGGCTTTCACGGCCAGCATCATAACTAATAAATGAATTATAATTATCCGGGCTTGTAGACGTGGTCTAGAAGGCATTGTGGATACTGACGTTTCGCCAAGTACAGCGCTTGGCATCTTCAGGGTAAAGTGATTCAGTGTCTGCGGTGGTCAGAGCCTGAATGGGAAGACTGGAGGATGGCACACTTATATAGTGGGGGTGGGCGGGGCTTACTGTGAGATCCTGTGTAGTGATTGGCAGTAGCTGCGGCAAGGTTTACATAGGCACTACTATACGCAGCATGGCCATGAGACTGAAAGAACACGAGCGTCACAGCAGATTGGGACAAACAGAAAAATCATCCGTGGAGGAACACTCATTATTATTCGGCCATGACATCAGCTTCAAAGAAACCAAAGTTTTATCTACAACTATAAACTACCATGCACAACTACAGAGGGAGGCCATTGAAATATATAAACACAAAAACAATTTTAACCGGAAATAAGAAGATCTCCGGGTGCATAAAGCCTGGACACCTATCTTGGAGAAACACGTACACAAAAATAGCAGACATAATAATACCTCGCCAAACCTACCCACTCCCAGAGACGTGAGCCAATCACTGCACAGGAGCTCACAGTAAGCCCCGCCCACCCCCACTATATAAGAGCGCATTCCTCCGGTCTTTGCATTCAGGCTCCGACCACCGCAGACACTGAATCACTTCACCCTGAAGATGCCAAGTGCTTTACTTGGCGAAACATCAGTATCCACAATGCCTTCTAGACCACGGCCTACAAGTCCGGATAGTTGTAATTCATTTATTAATTGGAAGGAAAATGTTAGCTGTGTTATAAGCAAGGTTTTATAAATAGTCATATGCTCCATTATTTCAAATGGCAAAAGGTACTGTAAGGTAGATTGCTATCGATGTTTCAGAAGCGAGTTTATGATGTTAATGATGTAGTAAACTGCATGGTGAAATGTGAAGATCGAGTTTGTTGTTGCTGATGACTTTATAGTGATATCATAAGGCATGTAGTTTTGTCATTTGATCGAATCTCCATCACTGAAAATAAAAGGACATAAAAACAAAATAAATAAAACAAGGAACCTGTGTGAACTATGCTACGCACTTGAACAGTAGGGAGTGATGTGGAGGTGGGAGGTTCAGGGGTAGAATTTGAGATACAGGAAGGTGAAGGGTGATGTAGGGAAGTAAAATGCCTCATGTTGTGCAGAACATTTTTTTTCCCCCGCTTCTCTCTCTCTCTCTCTCTCTCTCTCTCTCTCTCTCTCTCTCTCTCTCTCTCTCTCTTTGAGTCATTTTGAGGAACTGGAGTTTGGGTTTTATACTTAAATGGGTATTGCATATATCTTGTGACAAATTTTTTTTCCTGCGTTGGGGTACGTATACAGAAGTAGGCCCAAGTTAACTAACTAAAATAATATTACATCTACCTAAATACACAATATTTCATACTTTTTCTTTGTTCCATTTATATTAACATCTGTGGTCACATCAACACCTTTGCCTTTGGAACAATTGCTCATCGGCAATGATGTTCTGTTTAAACATTAATTTCACACACACATTTAGACTCATACTTCCAGACTCTAGGGATGATGGGGAATTATCCTGGCTAAAAATTCTCATCTAGCTGGAAATCGACCCCATCACCTCTGGATTTGCTAACCAGACCACAAAGCAGCCTAATTAATTATTGTTTAGCAATATTAAAATCAGAATTTTATACATAGTAAATAGTGAGAAATAAATGTTGCACAGCTCATTCAGTTTGACGTGAAATGACTCAAATCTTGTACGAGGGCATTTCAGAAAGTTCTACACCTAATACAGAAAATTGATAATTTGAATGTCGTATAGTGGTTAAATGCTTCATATTAAAAGGTTTAGTTTGATCATAATAAAAAGGGAATTAGTTTCCATTTTGGAACATTCTTGGCCATTTTTTATTGTGAACAAATGGGTTGCAGAGCTAAAATGCAGCTGCTTTTACTTTTTTGATGATGAGCATCCGGGACATTCATTTACCGCTACGACTGAAGAAAACATTGTAAAATACCATAATGACACGTTAAGTGACAAAAGTTACTGGAGCTTGCTGACATTGCAAAGATCTCTTTAGATCGCATCTGGAACTTTTGCTTAGGCATTTGCAAATAGGAAAGCTTGCAATGTATGAGAAACATTTCCGAATTAGCATCTCGTGGTGTACTAGAACATGTTCAGATGCAGTTCGGCCAACCTTTTTGCGACATTACATCACTGTTTATGAAACATTGATTCACCAGTGCATGCCAGAGACAAACAAGCAATCCAAACAATGTTTGCAAAAGGGTAAAAGTGTTTCAAAAAAGGCCATGTGTCCCTTCAAAAGGAAAATTGTAGGTACCTTCTAGGATGAATTCTGTATTGATGATGAGAGCAACAGACTCTCAAAAATGTCCAGGTACTACGTACTTTAGTGAAGGGTGTGAATGAGTTTTCCGATCCCTTGTTTACTTTCATTTAAAATGCCTCAATGTCAACTGCTTCTATATAATTATTATAAGACAAACAAGTTCTGCAGAAGCTCATAAACTGACCATGTGGTAGAATCAATTGTTACAAGATGACAGTTCCAGAGGTAAGAGACTTCGTTACATATAATTCCAGTTTTATTTTTGCCAAGGGCAACATAAAACTCTTTCTCAGCCTTAAAATTAAACAGAGAAATATTGCAACCGATGTATAGGTTTTCTAAAAATGTGCATCCAACATAAAGTTATGCTTAACTTCGTGAGGAAGACGGTAAATAAACACTACAGCATACACCAAAATGTTGCCATCAAAAAAGTAATTGAAGTAGAAAAAAACACCTGCATTCCAAAAGATATTTCCACTCTTTCATTTTGCACCTTCACAGCTTACTACATAAAGCACAGAATTGAGGGAAAGACTGAAAATTACAGATAGAGTTAACAATCGATGTGCAGATTTTTGAGTGTCAAATTCCTTTCTGAAGTTGGAAAAGCATGAAGTACTAATTCTCATTGCTAATAAGGGTTAAAAAGCCATGTCTTTAGTTTTGGGGCCAAAGTTTGAAAGTGTTAAAATTTGTCTGTTATTAATCAATCAGCAGAACATGTTTCTTCACCATACTTTTAAAGCTTTATTAATTTATATGAGATTTTTAAACATTTCTAATACTAAAGCAGCATTACAGGTTTAAGTAGGAAGTGTTATAAGAGACTAGTTATGCAGATTAATATCATAAAATGTCCTGGGACTGCACAAAATGAGTTTTAATGAATGTAATAGGGTTAATAGCAGGGGCAAAGTCTTTATCTTACTTGTGCTAAAGAACCTCTGAGCAGAAAACACACACAATGATAGCTTGCAGCGTAACCATTGCTATTCTTCATTAAATTGCTGATGTAAAAAATACTTTGCTTTTATGTTCTGCAAAACTTGAGCCGAAATATATAAAAAGTATTTTTCAGAAACAAAACTTAAGAAGGAAGAGGAATCAGCAGTAGCTTCTACAAGTAATGACACTGTAGCTGAAACAAAGGACACCACGGGCGAGAAAGATGAATCAGGTAAATGTTTGCATCATCTTCATAGTTTATGCTACAAACAAAAATGTGCGGAAAAGATTCTAAGAAAAGTACTATAACATAAGTTGGAGAAGGGCTAATTTAGAAATATGGGAAATTTCTTGGCACTTCGAAGAGGATATTTAAACTATTTTTAAATCTCTGTTCCCAGCTCTTAAGTGTCATTTAGCCTTTGGCTCCCAAAATGGAGCCACACCCTTAGGGGGTTGAGAGATTTATATGGAGGCACAGACAACTTCCTCAAAAGAAACATATTGCATGATAAATAATACCTCAGTATTTATTCTCTTTAAAGTTTTCCCTTGTTCGACTTTTCTGTGATGGTAATTTGCTGAACAGTTGCATCCAAATAACATAAGTATGCGTCCTGTTAGCAGCCTGGAAATTATCTTCAGTTTTAAAATTATATTTACTCACCATGGTCTGTTAAAGTTTACAATTTTGGACAATAAATAACAGAAGATAGGAATTGTATACTTAAAATTATTGTTGGTATGTGTGTAGTATATGCATAACAATTTATTTACTGCATGCTTCATTACAAAGAAAGTAATACATGTGTTAATTATACAAAGTTATTTGCAGTAAAGTGTTTGCACAATTATTAACATTCTATAACCGATTGTAATCTTATGACCTATTTGTTATACTTATATGACATAAAATAACATCAAATATTCCAGTGGATTAGCTCTCTTTTACTCTAGAATCTATCTAAATCTATCGACTTAATGTATGAGATTATTTCCTGTGTATGGTTGTGTACTAGTTTTATTTTATTGAATGTCCATTTTTCATATTTGTTAACCATATTGTTTTTAAATAACTGTCTTTCCTTTTCTAGTTTTACATATTCAAGTAACAGATGGTCTATGGTTTGTTCTGTGTTTCCAGGTATACACAAGGAAATGTCTTTTAAGCTATTTATTTTCCTGTGCCCAGTTAAGAAAGTGGTTATTTTCACGAATAAAGATGAGTTTAATTTCAATCTGTTCTTCACACTAGGTAGAAAGGTTTTGGTCGCTGCACCTTTTGTGATATTTTCCCATTCATTTTCCCACTTATTGATTGTAGTTCACTTAAGGCGACACTGGCTGGTATACGGTCGTAATACACTAGAAGTTCTCTGTTCCCTGCTGCTTGTTTCGACAGTCAGACCGCTCTCTCATTGCCATTGCTGCCATTGTGTGCCTTGGCCTAGGTGAAGTGAATCTTCCAGTTTTGCATTTCCAGTATTTTTGTTTTGTCTCTAATTGATACTATGATACTATTAGGTTTTGTTGGTCTTTATGGTTTTCAAGTGAATCTAAAGTTATTCTGCTATCCGTGTTAATTACTGGTGTTTCCTTTTCTAGATACTCTAGTGCTTTTAGGATTGCTAGCTGTTCCACTTGCTTGTACAGTGATCTTGTTCTCTGTATTGTAGCTGGTGTTCAGGTTGTTTGTTGATGTAAATGGTGATTCTCGCTCTGATACCTATGTCTCCTTTTCTGCCATCAGTGTATATGTCAAAATTATAAGCTACATTCTCCTGCTTTCTTTTTATGGTGTAAATATTGGCAAGATATGGCCACTTTAAGCAGTATCTTGGAATGTCCAAAGTTGTTTCTTTCTGATTCCCTTTCTTTATTACATAGAAACTTGCCAACTTTTGGATCTCTTAATATTATTGGATTGTTTTGTGTTAGGATGCATAATGCTTTATGTGAAGTGGTGTGAAATGTCTTTGCTGTTATATTTATTAATCTCTGCATTCAATTGAATTTTACTGCATTGTGTTGTTTACTGATGGCTTTAATCCAGACCAGGACTACATATGATAGAATTGGAAGTTGTTATAAGCTGTTCTCATTATTAATTAATTTTGAAGATTTAGAAGCTGGTAACAGTGATGTGTCATAATTTAAAATAAAGAGAGTTGAAGGTTGTTACACTACATCACTAAAATGTTCTTACTTGAACGCGTTTCGAGAGACGGTTTGTTCCTATCGTCAGCATGTTTTCAACTCAAGATGCTGACGATGGGAGCAAACCGTCTCCCAAAACGTGTTCAAGTAAGAACATTTTAGTGATGTAGTGTAACAACCTTCAACTCTCTTTATTTTAAATTGTTCTCACTACTTCAGGGATCAATCCCTAATTTGTTTTTGAGGATTTTGCCAATGTGTGTGTTAGATTAGTACACTTTTGGTTTACTATATGTGTTTGTTGAAAGTAAACTTTTGTCAATTGTTATGCCAAGATATTTTATGTATTTTATGCTCTCCAATTTTGGTATATTTGTGTTGTTCAGATAAATTTTTAGAGTCAATTGTTATGCCAAGATATGGTATGTATTTTATGCTCTCCAATTTTGGTATATTTGTGTTGTTAAGATAAATTTTTAGAGTACCTGCATTGATTTCCTCTCGAATGTAATTTTGTGATGTTTTGCCTAACACTCCCAAGTCCATTTTGCATTGTTTTCCAACTCAGGGAGGCATTTGTCTTTGGTAATCATGTGGTGTAGGTGTGTGCCTGTACTTTTTATGCAAGTATGACCAAATTAATTGTTATGAAACTTTGTATATGACATGCCCTAGGTCCCATTTAAAAACTAGGCTGTGTGACATTTAATTACTTTGCCTAAAGTGGAGGAGGGGCTAATATGGTGCAAAATCAAGAAATGTAATATGTAACAAAAGTTTGTAAGGATAATGTTTATACAAATTTGGTTATTGCAAAATTTTGACAGGTTGAATATCTAAGGTATTATTATTATTATTATTATTATTATTATTATTATTATTATTATTATTATTATTATTATTATTTATATACATAAACAGTTCAGCAAGCAATAGTATAATTTTGATCACATTGCGGACAAGCAGGAGGCACAAGTTTTCTGTACCACTAAACATTTTATATATTTAATGCTTATTAAAATCCAGTTTTATTTCCAATTTTCAATACATCACATGGCAAGAGAGGAGGGTATGTGTAATGCAAAGAGAGCTCAAGATGCAAGGAGAGGGAGGAAGTGGGAGAAACAGAAAGTGAGAAAGAGACAGAAGAATATCCACATTTAACACAGTAATGCGAGCAGAGAAAAACAATGCGAGATTCATCATATGATGAATGAATGATTTAATTCTTATAGTTATATTCAACTGTCATTAAAAACATACATGAATTTACCGAGTTACTAATTATGCATGTTATGTATTTATAGAATTTCAGTTCATTGTATTGTGCTGATTACACATTAATTTATATGAAATTTGCTTAATTAAATTCACTTGGTACCAATTTGCTGCATTATGGGCAAATCTTAGTCCCATTTGTTGCTATTGAGGGGTGTCCAAGCTGCTTTGTAACAAGTGAGTTGAGTATGTCTTTCCGCTCTTGAGGTGCACACGTCAATGATATGGTAAGCTTTTCCATGGCCTAGCATGGCTCTTTATAAATTATTTGCTGAATTTCTATTCTGGTCGCAATCTTTCCTGGTGCCTCTGCTGTATTTATTTGAAAGCAGACTAGCATTTCAAGTTTATTTATAATTGTTTTCGTGAGTCAAACACATTAAAGGTCATATCATTTCATGTGTTAGCGAAATTTGCGCGGAACTGCTATTATACATGCTAAATCCCATGCCGTGTCTCAATTTTGGCTGTTATTATTGTTAAATTCTTTATTTTCAATGTGTTTACATATTGTTGGCATTTGTAATAGCTTATTTTTGTTGTTATTGTGCAATTACTATCTCTGGATGGTAATATATTAGAGTTTATATAGCTGTTATTCCTTTCAAATTGTATTCTACGTTACGTGTATTCAAGGGCATTGTCAGTTTCCCCGCTGTCAGATTATTACATCGGCGCATGTGTAATGGCTAGGGACTTTTGTTTACGAGAGCTGGATGTTGCTGGGCAATAGCACGAATGTTTTGGGGATAGTTTTCTTTTTATTCTCTTTTCCTGTATTCATCACAATTGTAATACAGTAATGTAGTTATGTTAATGCAAGTGCATCACCGTGCGAACTCATATTGCATTAAATCTCTTGATCTTGGTTTATAATATTTAGGGGGCAGTCCTTTCCCGTACTGGCCTTGTCATTTCCCCAGTATTATGTTTCGAAAGCTTCCTGGTATTAGTACCTCCATTTTGGTAACTCAAAATGTGAGCAAAAGCAACTATAATAGTGCAGTATCTAGCTTCACTTGCTATATGTATTTATTTATTTTCCATAATGCTGTACAAAAATCTTACAATTTTTCATACATTACTTTGAGTTGCTATTTTGTTCTTTAGTCCACCATGTCCACTTGCTATATAAAGAATGTCATTTATCTGGATAAAGTGGGACTGGAGATAATGCAGATTAACAGAAATCCAGATAATCCAGAAGCAAAGTATTAAAGTATTAAATTAATTGATTTGAAAGATTTGATGTACGATGGTGAATTTGGATCACTAGAAAAGCAGAAGAATAAAGAATTGAAAGCTGTCCAGGTGATAAGTGTACGATCACTATCAGCCTGTCATGAAAAGAAATTAAAAATAATCACTCTTGACTTAAATTTGGTTATGTGTAGCTAGAAGCATGCACCCAACGTGACAGTGATCTCTACACTGCACTGTAATGTGCCAACATTACAACTCTATAAATTCATATGTATTTTTCAAAGGATGCCCATATTTTCATGGTGAAAAGTAAGCGAAATTCAATCAATAAACTGAAAAGCCGGATTAATGAGGATCAGATTAATGAGGTTCTTGTGTATATTACGTATGATTGTTGACATCCGGACCCCATTCCTATTCCATAGTTACTGTAGTATTTGTTAAAAGCTGCTTTTATGTGCATACTAACCCAGCAAATTCTATTGTGGATTAAGACTAACAGTGTATATAAATGTTTTCAGATACAGATTGGGGAACCTGGGAAGGTGAGAAGCCGATAATAGATGGCAAGTTGGAGTCTGACCCACTGAACAATGCAGAAGAGATCAAGGAGGACCTGCAGAACAGTGATCAGCTGGGGACATCACACTGGTACCAAAAGGAGCGGACTGGTCCAGGAGTGGCATGGCAGGACACTTCTCGTCCATCTTCCCCCTACTCTCCCTCCCGAGCTACTGCTGATTCCGTCCAGTCTCTTGTCACAGCACCACCGCCACCTCCTCCCCCTCCCTATATGACATATTCTGCACCTCCACCTCCACTTCACAGTATTCCTCCACCCTCCCCTCTACAACCACACTCTATCCCACCTCCATCTCCTCTGCAACCACACTCTATTCCGACACCTCCCATACCTCCATCTGCCACAATGATGCAGCAACCACCACCACCTACAGTGCAACTCACCCCCACTATGCAGCAACCCCCTCCAGTTATGCAGGCACCTCCCCCAACGTTATCACAACTGCCACCTCCTACATCAGTCACTCTAATGCCCCAGGTAAGTTCTGGGGTGCAGCCACCTCCACCTATCATTCAACAGCCCCCTCCCTTAGTTCAGGCACCTCCTCCTGTAATTCAGGCCCCACCAGCAGCCATTCAGCAAACAACTGCTGTGATTCAGCAACCGAATCCAACAATTCTAGGGGCAGCTCCCACCATCCAGCAACCCCCACCAGTTATTCAACAAACAAGTGCAGCACTCCAGCAGCCCCCACCTCCAATACAGGCAGCTGTCACAACGGTCCAGCAACCGCCACCCGTGTTACAGGCAGGTCCACCTCTCCTACAGCACCAGCTCCTACACACAACGGCAGTGATTCAGACAGCACCTCTACCACCTCCTACCCTGGTGACATCGCTCCCAGGCTTGCCCCCGGTCAACATCTGCGCTGCAGCACCTGGAACAGGAGGTAACTAACAGAACGGTTCGTAATCAGGGAAAAACAGGGTAGTAAACATAGTGAAGATCTGCCCAAGGGCTATACTATGCTAAGTTGACCGGAGTTTACTAGTCTCTCCAGCAGTCCCAGCAGTGGTTGGTGTGCCTGTGCAGCCAAGCAGCGACAGTGGAGTTCCGCCCATGAGCGAGTCCACAAATCACCTGGCGCGTATGGTGGCCCAGTGTGGGGATGACATCGAGCAAATCATTCTGGTCCGAAACCCTGACGATTCTAATCTTTGGTAAGTAGTTAAGAAAACAAGCCCGAAAGCAGCTTGTAGTTTTAAATTAAGATAGATGACATTACCAATAGGTGTCTTATAAAAATTTACAGGAAAATGATATGTAAGGATTAGATGGAATACAAATTCAGACATTAAAGAATATGTACACTGAGCTGAAAGAAATGTTGATTTGATACATTATGGTTTTCCAAGGACATAAGTATACATGGTGAGGTGTGAAGCTTTTTAAGTCCTTCGGTATGTCATATGTTTCATGAATAAAATCCTCAAAATGCGATATCTCAAATCGATAGCAACTTCTACTCTGCATTTTTTCTGTATGAGGTATTATAAGAGCTTGCTTGTATTGATACTTTTAACTGACTTGCTGCATGAATAAGTCTATTACTAGATTGATCTCTCATGATACCCAATGATAACATTGCATTTGGTGCAACTATCCAGTTATGTTAAATGCGGCACAAGCAATAATTAGTTGCATACTGTTTACCTAATTAAGGTGGGGGGAGTGTATATTTTGATGAATGCAGAAAAAATGTTTTGGTCCTAAATTACAGCAGGGGTATGCTAGTTAAGTTATCTGTGACCTACATATACCAGCACTTTTAATGACACCATTTCTTAGGGTCTGTATATCCCTTTTGTAACGTGATGGTCATCATACCTTTGTTTTACACTTGACACTGCAGCCATTTTCTTTATAATGGTTTTATTTTCCTACTTCTCCCATAACCCTATTATATATGTATATCACAAGAAGTGGCAAACCATGCTAAGGATAAGGTATTATCCCTACTTGATATGAGTAGGAACTTTCTGTAGGAAAAGCAAGTGTCGCTTGACCTATTTTATTTTCTGACATTACAACTTTTAACCGTATAAAACACCTTTTTGAAAATCATAGTTAATCTGTTTTTAATTTTTTGCATGACACAGTATTTTCATGTTGTTTTTCGTTACATTATTTTTTGCATTCATGTAACAGGATATAACAGATGTTTAACAAGGAAAGTATTTCGGCTTTGCCGTTATCATTCCATAATTTCAGACACATCTGAATACAACGTTTGAAATTGTGAACCCTACTGGAAGTTATATAAGGAAGTTACTATTCACATATATTTATTTATGTAGTAATTTAGACAAATCCTTTAATTGTAGAACTTCACTGTGACAACATCTTGTTTCTGTCTTGCTCTCCCCCCTTTGTTTACCTTTCCCAGTAACTTGGTACTATAGGTATAATTAAATGTAGAAGTTTACTCCCCGAAAGATGTTCATAATGAATTTTGATAAGTCCAAAATTAGTGCACCTTAACTCACATTGTTTAAATCACATGCTACCGGTAGCAGTCCTTCTCAGTGTCTCAACATGTTGTATCTCGTGCCCAGTCACTCCAAGCAGACCAAGGTGGATATTTCCCAATTCTGCCTCACTATTGACATTTTGTATGCCAATGGCATAGTCCGGCACCTAAGTTGTGCCATCTTGAAATATGCCATTCTGTTGCTACATAAGAAGTCCAAACTTGCAGAGGAGGAGAAAATAGCACACTTTGTATCATGCCATAAGTGTTTTTTCTGACTCAAAACTTCAAAATTTTCCAAAGTTTATAGCAGATTGCAGAACACAGAAAGAAAAAGACTTTATGTACAGGCAAACAGACTTTATGGCAGGGGGCAGTAGCAGTTGGTGTTCATTCCAAAGAGGATGTATTACTAGAAAACTATATGTAAACTACAATTTCTTGAAAATCTGATGTGAAATTGTATGCATAGACATAAAAACCTTTAGAATGTTAGTAGGATGGAATTTTCATGTAGGCAATACTTCCTGTTTTTAATTCAAAATTTAAAAAAAATAATTTATCCGAAGTTGGTGGTATAAACTACCGTATTCACTTGCATAGTTTCCTCACTTTTTTCATAAAATTGAGATATCAAAAACTTAGGGAGTTGCTGCAAAACATCTGGAGTGATCTGGTCATAAACGTGAACTACTTCACTTAATAATCAAAGCAACGTGAATACCAAAACAATACACACTATGAGAAATTCTGAGAATTTCCTTCAGATAGCATATAATGTTAATCCACATACAACCTGTAACATAGTGAAGTGTAATTAATAGTAATACTTAAACAATGAATGGATTTAATACTTAACAGCCTGCGATACATAGGTTTGAAGATAATTTGTCAAAAAATAGTGAAGCTTGAGCATTAGATCCATTGATTGTTTTCTTAACCTGTTGGCATCTTTATCAAATACGCTCGTGGCTATCCCAGAAATCTGATTTAAATCCCTGTACAGTTGCAGGAATGCATTGTGAAATTTATAAAATAGAGCAATATAATTTCTTTCCTGAAATTTTGTATGCATGATACTGAAAGCATTGATTCACTGATTTTGAGAGCCTAATATAACTGGTGTGGTAGATATCAAAACAATTCTCTAAATGAAGGGCAACACTACTTTTTGTGTTGCCAAGCATTTTTGTTATTTTTCCCTTACTTAGCATACAATACATCTTTTGAAGTTCATGTAGTGTTTTTGCAGTTATTTGTGAAATACAATGAAACAATGTAATATGCAGATGTCCAGCTGTGTGTCGCATTATAGAAAGCAAAGCTGTCACTTGATCTTACAAATTGTACCTCCTTTCCTTCTTCCCAGCTTGCCTATTGCTGTAACGTCAGCAGCTTCATGTTTCATATCTTTGTTATCCTTCCATTTCACACACGGCACATTTATTGTAGGCCATGATTCATACTTGCCAGATTTCACTTTATTGTGAAATACAGTGCCACAGCCGCCTTATATGTGTGTCAACCGAGACGGCAGTGACCTCGGTATTATGTCATTGCACAGAAGTAGCGCAGGACATGTACGTTTATCTCTGTAAAGCTCTTTCAGTGTGTGTTTTGTCTTTGTGTTGTGAAGTGTTTCGACAATATTTGTGTTGTGTGTGATTTCCTTAGAAATGTTATTCTCTTATTAGTCCATGGAAATGCCTGCCAACAACTTCACACTTGAACAGCGTATTGTATGTACAATACATACATGAAAACTGAATCATGTAGACAGGTGTATAGACAATTTTGGCAGCAATTTCCTGGTTATCCAGTAGACACACTGAGATGTTTGGTCAATAAATTTAGAATGGGATTGCTAAACACTAAAAAATAAAGTTTATAGGAACAATCCCACACAATAGGCAAACTTTAGGACAATATAAATGCAGAAATTATCAACATTACGCAAGACGAACATAAGTATGCAAATGGTAATTTCATCCGACGATTCAAGAATGTCTTTGCACAGATGAACACCACTTTCAACAAAACTTAAAACAAGGTTAGTACTCATTATGTATATGTTACTAACACTCGTGAATAAGTAACGGGGGAGTTATGGAACGGAAAACCCCATAGTGAGGTAGGCTGTGTGCGGAGCATGCATTCGCGTGATCCGCTGCCTTGACATAAAACAAAGCCACTGTATATCAAGCAATATAATTTCCTTATTTGCTTTCACAATATCAACATCATTAGTATTTCTGTTCATTGGTCTTCGAAGAGATATAGAGATCCTTTGAATGCCATCTGTTAAAAATGCAAATACAGTAGTTTTATTGGCCAGCACCCACTTGCATGCTGTGCTTATCATGTGCTGTAATAATAATATTTATTCAATTTCTGACATTGTCAAAAGTATAGTTAAAAAAGATGAAAAGAAACAGTAATATATACAAAATTAAAACATTTAAAATAATAACATTGAAGAATTATTTACCAGTCATCTAAATTATATAAACATCTGTTGTTATGGAATATTTTTAATTTTGTTTTAAATTTGGATCCAGTTAGTTGTTTAATATCATTTGGCAGTTTATTGTACAAAATTAAACCTGAACATGTGTGATATTGTAATGAAAAGAATTATATACTGAACATGTGTATTTCTTTCTGATATTTTCTTACTAAAGCCTCTTCTAAAATAATCTGTTTTATGTCTAGTATAATAATGATGCATATTATTGTTCTTTTGACTTCCATTTCCTACTGCAAGTATAATTGCCTTATATACATACATCAGTGAGTATAGTGTAAATTTGCTGTTATCGCTGAATGCATGTTTATGTGTATCTGTGGGTTTTAAGTTGTGCATTATCCTTATAAATTGTTTTTTTAAAATATTGTAGTAGATAAACAGATTTACTAATCTTGTTACCCACATGATCTATATGACCTACTCGTGTTAAGTTACTGTTTATAATTATACCTAAAAATTTTTTAGAATGTACACTTTCTATATTGTCATAACTATGAGTTTCTATTTTCCGTGAAAGACTAATATTCATTGCAGTGGTTTTGTCCATATCCATTTTAAGTTAAGAGATTCAAAAAATGTTTCAGAGTAGGTACGACTTGAGAAAAGAACATACAGCATTTATTTCCAAAATCCACTTTTTTAACATTTTCTAAAATTATTATTCAGGGCTGTTAAATACAACTAGTGGCCAGCAGATTGCAGTAGGTTATGCAAGAAAGACACAGAAATGTCAAGCATAAAATATTTACTGAACTTGTAATGAAAATAATAATAATAATTGAATATTAACTGATGTTATAAGCGATGTTCAAAATGTTGTCCCTCAGCAGCAATACATCAGTAACACCTACGTATGAAGTTCCCATAATTTGATTGCATTACTGACAGAGGATATTGACACCCCTGTCTCCTTAGCAAGATAGTGGAGTAATTGCTTTGATAAATATTCAAGACGTTCTCCTTTTTTGTCTAACTTCTCTTCAGAAAGAACACAGTGTCTTATAACCCGTCTCCTATCATTCATAGATCCTGTCTCTCTGAACTTTGTAGCAAGTCGTTGAACAATTTCTCTATTTGGAACACAATTACCAATGTATTCTCTTGCAAAACACCTTATCACTTCTCTGCAAAAATCAATTTTCACATAATTATCATACATAAATACTATTTGTTCAACGTATAAACTTAATCTGTAATTAACAAAGAGCAATAGTAATGCTAGATAATATGTAATACACAATGTAGGTTAATATAGAATGTAAACAGAGAAGTGTGTATAACACAACATAAAATAACTGGACCTCTGCATTGAATACATGTTCAAGCAGTTAACACTTGTTTTAATGGTACAATATTTGGATTGTGGGGTAGGGGGTGAAGGATTAACTGCATACAATGTCAAGTACCTGTAGTAGAATTTAGGATTGGGGCAAAAGAATATTGTTAATTGTTGCAGCATGAAATTGAGCATCTCGTATTTTTTGTTCATTCTTTCTTACATTTCTCTCTCCCTCCCTCTCTCCCCCCTCCATGGTGGTTTTGGTTAATTACGGTTTAGTGAAGTGGGATTTTACTAATATGGCTTGCCACAACAACCCATGTATCATCAGCTGACATAATGAGCAGATGAGTGTATATCTCCTTACAGAACCCAGAAGAAAAATTACATTTGGTACTTTGGTAGTTGCAACATTTCAGTAAAATTCACAAAGGAACATAAGAAAAGATGGTTAATGAACATACTTGTTTCAGATGTTATGGAGGACAGGCTTCTTTCACTGAGTTCTTGGAGTGGACCAAAAGATAATGTAACTTTTCATGACGTAGATATAAAACTTAGTTTAGGTGGAAAAAGCATTCAAATCTTTCCATTATGAACTATTCAATTATGTAATAGGGTGTTTATTCCTTTATGCATTACAAAATTATGATCAGACATCTTGAGTGCTTCATACAAAGAATTATAAACATGATCTAGAAACCTGCATACTAGAAGCGTCATCCTAAAACTGCACTTCATTTTGCAGAACACTATTTTAGTTGAATTTACACTTAACTAGCTTTACTAACCTGATGCTATAGAACGTGTCTGCAGAACATTTTCTATAGCAACTAAGGTTAATGAAGCTACTTAAGTGTAAATTCAACTCAGTCTATAAAATAGTCATTTCGCTTCACATGTGCTACTTCCAGTTTTAATTCACATTATTGCATTCCATTGTCTATTATCAGTTTTTACCAGACTTGAAAAAGTATGCTAACATATGCATAGTAGAAGTGTGGTTGTTACAATGAGTTGTAATGCCTCCACTAAAGTGTTGGTGTTTTCAACAATGCTATGTCTATACCATTTGTCCTGAATCCAGATTACAATATAACAGATTGGTCATAAAGGTGAAAGTAAAGTTTTATGTTTCATAAAATTCAACTGTGAAATAGAGTTGAAATACTGCTTGTACAGACAAACGTTGAGAGTCCAAAACACAGCTCTTAAGTGCAGTAAAGAGATGTAGGATACACAAGGGAAGTAGCTGGACTCAATCTCATTGTGTGCAAGAGTAAGTTAATACATCTGTAATCCATACATAAAAAATAAAATCAAAATGAATGTTGTCATGTTTTTGGTAGCCTCAAAATTAGGTTGTCAGGCTTTTGTTATACCATCAAGCTCCCCTTGTAAATAATGCTCAGTTTTAAACTTAATTTACCAGAATTTGATGTTTACATTTTCTTTTAGCTATTTTAACTTACCAAATAGTTTCATAGCTTCAAGAAGTGCAAATAATTCCAGTTTTACTATTTAATTGCCGCATAAAATACTCACAACTTAACACATCAGCTATCACCAATAAGCGACTGCAAGTTTACCTTCAATTAAGAATCCTGGAAACATGTTCTGCATGAAGAAATGTGAATGTGGGTCTATTTTATATATATATATGCTTAATCCGAACAACGCTGTCACTTCCTATTCTTGGGTTTATACCTCATTTGGTTAATCCGTGACCAGGATTTCAGTGAAATTATTGGAGGTTAGCTATGGTTCAACCAAGTCTCTGCAAGAGGATGGAATGTACCCAAAACGGTGATTGGCATGCATGGATGTTTGAAGGTACTTCCCTCCCTCTCTGTCACTCTCGCTCGTTCTCAAAACACTGTTTTGCATTTATACAAGAGCAAGAATCTAAAAATGAAATGTTTACTTTTGTTATTTGATTTAAATCATGCTAATATTCATAAATTTAATCAAGCTACTGTATAAATAAATACAGTAGACTCTCGATTAGCCAAGGCTATTTTAGGATCTCTTCCCCCCCTCCCCCCATCCTGCGTGGTCTAGGGATACCATGCTAACCTCTGGTTCCCAAGATCATGGATTCGAACCCAGCAGAGGGCATTGGATTTTTTCGAGCATAAAAATCCTAGCATTGCTTCCTTCAGAAGAGAAGTAAAGCCAGTGGTCCCGTGTCATTGATTTATGGCACATAAAATAACCTCAAGCCTGATAGAGGCCTCTGAGCAAAATTTCCAGCCTTTCACGCCCAATATAGAATGGGATGCTAAAAGAGCATCCACAAAACTCAATTTAAATTTATCCCCCCCCCCCAATTCCATTACTAGCTTGTATAGCTTGCATTCCAAAGGATTTAGTAATATGTACCTCGAAATGTTTTGGTGGAGTTATATTTGCTAAGTGTTGTACAGTAGCTTTTGCTAAGTAATCTTTCTCTTTTACAGTATTTTATTGTTTTCAGTCCATTCTCCCTTCAAACGGGAATCTCTTGATAGAATATATAAAGGAACAGATATGTAATCTCAGCTTCCGTATTAAAATTTTGCACCTGGCTGAGAAAACGTGGATGGTGAGAACACAGTAAAATAGTTTACAACTGATACACTGGTACTGCTGGGTCACATGGTGTTGACTGATCAAAATTTGTATGCATTCATGGTGCAAGAAGAATGATATTCTTCCAATGAAGATGATCACAATCCTCCACTCATCCCAGAAAAACATATCTGTCACTCAGCAACTCTTGAATATACAGACAATTTGCTAGATTATCTCAAACAACGAGGATTCCTGCTTTCTAATATGAAAAACAATGTGCTTCTTTAAAACAAAAATCAATAAAGATACTTTTCAGTAGGGTTTGAAAGATCTTACTAGTGTGTCTGTGCAAATAGAGCAGAATACATAGTACAGTTTTTATGTAGTGTAAAAGGCTTATTTCTGGTAAGATAGTACTACAATATTGTTAAAAACATTTGACATGCAAAATAGATATACAATAGGTGCTTGCTAAATAGATAATGCTACAGAGATATCTTCCACAAAATGGTGAGTTAAATAGTAATTTCAGCATTGTAACTATCTTAATATGCATAAACATACCTCACATTGGTACATACTGTAGGGGTTATGACAATTTTGGATTAACCACTGTTTTGCCTTATCGGCTGTAGTATTCCCCTCCATTGCCACAGATAATCGAGAGTCTACTGTATAAAAATTGTGTAACGTGGAAAAATTTCTTGCAATCCCATTTTATTAAATCAAGATAAAGGATTAATGGCATTGCAGTGAGTGGACATCTTGGACTCTGAATTTCTTGCATTGTTTCGTTTTGTAACCTGAAATTTTTAAATGAGGCCTCCCATTAACATAATGTCATATAGTTGAAGTGGAAAATTGATTCATTGTTAAATACACTACTCTAAAATGTAGTGCTTCTGGTTATTTTTTTGGTCCATTGTGTATACGCCTCACGACTTTGACAAATGCATAATATAAGATATGGTTTTAAGTTTGGGAAGGAAGATCTAACATGTTTTTATGCAGGTTCCTTCGAGATAAAGAGAGTCCTGCTTATATAGAATATCGAAAACTCGTGGAAAAGATTCGACTGGAAATAAAAATTGAAGAAAATGAGAAGAAGGATGGTGATGACAGTGATGATAAAGCAGAGCTGAGGTACAAGCTGGAAGAAAATAGGAGACATGAACCAGATGACGACAATTCACGACAAAGTGAAGGTAATACAATATCACCTTTCATGGCCTACAAGGAACACTCCACTCATTTAAAACTAGCAATTATTTGGTTTTCTAGGATAGCTCACTTATGTGTATTTCTCAGAAGTTGAAACAGTTTTGAAGCAATTTACACTTAGGACCGTTTTCAAGTGTTAAAGTTTATAGTGCTCTGCTTTGTATCCTGCACATTGAGCCACTTACCAGAGTGCTTTCTAATGTCCCCGCTTCTCTTATTCTTAACATTCCTTGTACACAAAAGCACAAGGCCAAATAACCAAACTTTTTAACACTCAAAAATTGCCTTAAATATCACTTTGAGCCAAATCTGTGTTTCAATTTCTGAGAAGCACGCCAACTCAGCCAGCTAATCTTGCAAGTTTCAATTGAGTGGAGTGCCCCTTGTAAGCATAACATCATACTAGCCTAAGTAGAAGACAAATCACTATTTTTTTAAGGGTTATCTCTTAAGAGAAAAAAATCTGATTTATTCACTTGAGTTTCCCCACCCTCTATTGTTTATTAGTTGGTATACCAACTATTCTTGCTAAAACTTGTTTTTCTATTTCATTTTAATCCAAATAAAATTTTGCAGAAATAGCTGCATTACCATTTTGTTATAGACACAAAGGGAGCAGCGATAGTCAAATGTTTTAAAAACTGGACGCTATATGCTGGCCTTAAAATTCCATACTGTTCCCATGCAATCCCGAGAAACAACATTGTTGAGAGAACATTAAAAGAATGAACAATTCAAACCATTAATGACGGATATCTCAGAAATGGCTTATGCCACAAAAAAACCAGTTATTTGAAATAAATTGTGTGCTTTAAAGAGACCTACATTTTTTGTGTAGTACATTTTCGTCTATCACTTAACAGTTACCAGTTATACAAGATTATATAAAATTCCTTCCAAAAGAAGAGGACTTCATAGGTTATTTTCAGAAAATTCAAGATGCACATGTTTATTTTTCGTATAAATATCTTTAATGTATGGTATTTTAATCAAAATCATCAAAGCCATTTTAAAGAAAATCAAAAATTTTGAAATATGTTACATGTAAAGGGTAGTTCGGGGTGGGGGGATTTTCTTGAAAATCTTATATCACATCTTTGGAAAATACTAAACTTAATACCAAGGTTGGTGACTAATTTTGAAGATTTAGAAGCTAGTAACAGTGATGTGTCATAATTGAAAATAAAGAGAGTTGAAGATTGTTACACTACATCACTAAAATATTCTTACTTGAACGCGTTTCGAGAAGCGGCTTGTTCCCATCGTCAGCATGTTCTCAACTGAACTGAGAACATGCTGACGATGGGAACAAGCCGTCTTCCGAAACGCATTCAAGTAAGAATATTTTAGTGATGTAGTGTAACAACCCTCAACTCTCTTTATTTTAAACCAAGGTTGGTATTTATCCGACTTTTCGTTTTTGAGTTCAGAATTAAACTGTAATCCTAAATGATCAAAAATTGTTGTGCACCTTACACCAGAATGTAGAAAAGTAAGCAAACTTTTCCCAAGAATTTGGGTTAAAGCTGATGCAACTCCAGGACAATTAAATCAAGCAACCTTTTGATTTAATCAATGCTGTTCACACACACACACACACACACACACACACACACACACACACACAGACCTTTTTCTAAAAATGCTTTTCTTTCGTGGGGGGGGGGACTCGAAGCATGTATTTCTGGTGAAATCTTAGTATCAAATTTGTTGGTGTATTGCATACCTTCTACCTAGTATGTACATGATAGAAAAAGTAAAAATAAAATAACCTGCTTTTAAGTGTCTTGCATGTTTATTCACTGTTAAATTCAGTTTTATGTAAATAACTATGAACTTGGCAACAGTAGTACTAGTGGGATGCTATGTATATGACATGATGGTATGTGCTTAAACCAGCATTGCACATAATTAATTTTTCCACCAGTTTCCTTGTTCATCATCACTTTTGTGGAGATTAGATTGCGGGATCAAACCCGGCAGAGGGTGATGGATTCTTTTGTGTGTAAAAATTCTTAGCATGGCTTCCTTCTGAAGGGAAGCAAAGCCAGTGGTCCCATGTCATAGATTTATGGCATGTGAAAGAACCTCAAGCCTGATAAATGAAGCCTCTGAGCCAAATTACTGGTCTTTCACACCCAATATAGAATGGGACACTAAAGACCACAAGCAGTTACAGAGCATCCATAAATAATCTGATGTATTATACTCACATGACTTTCTCTCTTCTCGTACGAACTATTTTTACAAATAATTTTTATGTCAATCGAGATAAACCTTTGCAGAAACTTATTGCTAATTTTATTGTAGGTGCAAGGGAAACGTGAAATACAGAAGGCTTTAACCGATAGTCAAGTCTTTTAAGAGTTGGTTGCAATGTGGAGCATTCTGTTCTCTTTGCATGTCCAGGACATAAAAAAAGCAAATAACAAATTCCTATTTGAGCAGTGGAAAACTTTTAGGTGTGTGAGGAGATTTTACCATCCAATAAATAAGGCCATCAAGTGCAAAATTCGTCTTATCCAAAAATTTAAAAAATTTAGTTAGACTTCTTGCAGTTCTCTACGAACTGGTGAGCTTCAAGAGAGCCCAGAAAACTACTGTTCAATGCAAAACTCTTCAAATCCATAATGGTGGTTGATGCAGGTTGGTTATCCAATACTTGTTTCACTACAGTTGTGCTGTGTGAAGAGCAAAATTTGCCTTAACACTAAGAAATATAGCAGTTTTGCTTCTCTGTTTCTCTACATTGGCAGGCCTGCGTGATTCCAATTGTTTTTAGTTTAGTTTTGACTAATCTAAGGGTCAGGTACGTTATTTTGTAGTCCTCTGATATCCCAAAGTTGGTGGGGAGGGGTAGAACTAGGAAACATACCGTGAATTGAAACATGAAATAGAGAAGAGGGAAAGGTATGTATGATCGAATTACAATTAAGCAGTTTCTTCTACTGTTGACATATGACTCATATAGGAATAAGCAGATATGTTTACAATACAGTCTCTAATCTTAAATGCATTCAGCAAGCCTCTGCCCACGCATGTATGCCTGCCTGCAATCACAACAGCAAGTCATTCCAATGCAGTAACTTGATACAGAAGGATATAAGGAAATTCCATGAAGCCTTCTACAGCTGCACTTCTAAAATTAAACAAGATCGTTATACTGACTTACTGTTCAACTGATTTATCTAAACGGCAGCATGCAGTCAAAGGCGGTTCTCGGAAGTGTTTTACAAGAAAGTATTATGTGAAACTTGTACAAGGTCCACTAGTTCGGGTGTATCACAAAAATTTCTGGACATTTTGCAAATGTCAAAAGATGGAGTGCAGCACTTCTGCAAAACACATCTTGAAACTGGAGTGGCACCAAAGGAACTCCGAGGTGGAGACAGGGTTGTCACAAAAAAATAGTAATAAGATTTTAACTGTCTAGTCCAGACATTTTAACATTAAGAGAATTTTCAAATGTTCTGCTGTGTGCCTAATTTTAGTTTTTCACATTTTCTGAAAATTTGCTTTACCTGGATAAGGCGAGTTTTGCACTGGACGGTCTCAAATATGAGATATAAAAAATGGTATATCAAAGGACATGTGAGGAATCATGTGATGGAAGATTTTGGCAAAATAATATGTGATGTGTTAGGAGGGGTAAAAGTAATAACATATTGAGATCATTTGGGAGTCACTCGGAGGAGAGCAAACTGTTAACAAAGTTTAAGAATCTCTCGGAGCAAATGAATATTTGGACTTAGAAAGATTTTTGTGCCTGTGGGAATTCACTGCAAATTTCGTCAACCAAAGTTCAGCTCCTACATATAGCAGCTGTCTGCACATCAACTAAGAATTTGAGCCATGCAGTTCTGCTCTCAATCGTTATCCATAGAAATCTGCACCTGAGAAATTCTGTGACAGGAATGGTTATAATTAAGCATTATAAGGTGGTGGTGAGAGCAAGTATAAAAGGTATGATAAAAAAAAAAGTGATAAATCATGATTGAGATGTGTTTCTTCAATAGGCATTGCTTCGGGGTTATCTCACTCCCTGAGACCTTATAGATACATTTCAAATTAAAGTGTGCTTGCTGTGTTACATCAGGGTACTATGTTAGCTGAAAGCCAGAAATTTGCTTTTTTCCTGGAAAAGATTGGAATTGAAATAAAAATACTCTGAATTCTTAGAAAGTTACAGTGATTGTACTTTGGGGGGGGGGGGCTTTTAACACCTACTTAGAGTAAGTAGAGGAGGTACTGCAGTTACCCAAAAAAAGTATGTTGAGATTTTACTGGGAATATGTGTATATTTTAAATTCAGCATCTTTCAAGGATGCGACACAAAATTTATCAAAAAAATCTCCCCAACCCAAACTACCCTTTAGATGGAAAAGTTTGTCATTAATTTGTATAACTGGTAAGCTATGAGACATACATATAAACATTACTATGCAAAAAAGTCACCTCTATAAAATGCACAATTTATTTCTCGTACCCTTTTTGTAGTATCAGTCATTTCCGAGATAACCATTGTTATTGCTTTGAATTTTTCAGTATTTTGTCATTTTTTGAAGTACTGTTGCCATTTAGTTGTTTCTGATGATGCCATTACAGATAGTATGTAATTTTAAAGCCAACACATAGCAACTCATTTTTAAACATTTAAATATCACTTGATTCTCCTATATCCTTTTTGTACCTGCAACAAAATGTGTAATGAAACTATTTCTGCAAATGTTTATCATGATTAACATAAACTAGATAGAAAAATAAGATTTTGCAAGAATAGTTTGTAGAAGCTATAAAAGAATAAATGATAGTGGCTAGAGAAAGTCATGTGAATGTAACTCATATTTTTTACCATTATCCACCATAATTTTAAACATGGACTGGTTGTTATAAACAAGAACAAATACATGTAGATACCTGCACCTCAGCTAGTCGTGCATGTTGGAGTGCAGGTATATTTGAGTTTGAAGTTCCATTTAGTTAAATAAATTAATAACTAAACTAATAAATATTTGGATAGTATATGCTATTTAGGAGGAGTTAATTGTTAAACATAGACTATTGACATAAAATTGCATTCATGTGCATTGGTGATGAAAGCGAAATGGTATTAGCATAGAAAGCCAAAGCTCTGTGGTTCAATCCCTGCCATGGCATCGAATTTTTCAAGTCTGATTTAACTTCCATCTACACAATTTCAGTAAGAACAATTCCTACACTGTCTTGAGTATTAACTAACACTAGCAATAAAGTACTTGTGAGTTGCCTTTGAAATTATGATACTTGTACAGCCAAGATCACCTTAGAGATTAGCCAGAGCATGTACGTGATTCAGATAGGAAGGAAGATTCAATGTGTAGTACGAAATTTAAAGGCATTGTGGCTTATTGGAAGAGTATTAGCATAGAAACCTGTAGGTGTGCATTTTGAACCTGGTCTGAAGCCTTACAGCCTCCCTATTACGAGGGCGGATTGATACATCAGTGACTTTTTAAAGAAAATAACAATTTTTTTCCAAAACATCAATTTTATTTCTCAACATAGTCACCTTTTAATTCAATACATGTCCAATATTTCTCCAATTTTTTTAACCCTTCCAAAAAATATGATTTTTCGAAGTCTGCAAAATATGAGGTGGTTTCTGCATGATGTGTTTAATGGACATGAATTTCTTCCCAGCGAGCCAATTTTTCAGGTTTGTGAAGAGGAAGAAATTGCTCGGAGCCAAATCTGGAGAATATGTTGTGTGAGGTAGCAGTTTGTAGCCCAATTCCACAAATTTTGCGATGGCAATGGCTGACTTGTATGCGGATGCATTATCCTGGTGAAAGAGAACCTTTTTCTTCACCAAATGGGGTCGTTTCTTTAACAATTCCTTGTGAAACTGATCCAGCATTGCGGCATAATATGAACCTGTGATCGTTTTACCCTTTTCCAGGTAGTGAATGTCTATCACCCCTTGTGAATCCCAAAAGACAGCTGCCATGATTTTTCCTGTTGACGAAATGGTTTTCGCTTTCTTTGGAGCAGGTTTGCTGAAGGAAATCCACTGCTTTGATTGTTGTTTGGTTTCAGGTTGATAGTAATGGATCCAAGTTTCATCAGCTGTGATATAACGCCACAAAAGCTCATTTGGGTTGCACTGAAACATGTTCAAACATCCCTGTGAAATGGTCACATGATTCCGCATGTTCTCAACTGTGAACAGTAGCGGCACCTATCTTGCTCACACCCAAAAATTCATGCAGAATGTTATACACCCATTCACTCGAGATGTTTGCGTTCTTGGTTATCTCTTGGATATTCACGGCAGTCTTCCAACACAATATCGTGAACCTTGTTCGCCATTTCTTCTGTTGTGATCTCAACTGGCCGTCCTGTGCGCACGGCATCTCTTATGCTCGAACGGCCACATCAAAATTTTGTGAACCATGCCATGTGATGGAGCAGAGTCCCTATAATACTTGTTCAGCTTTTCTTCCGTTTCCTTCACCATCTTACCATGCAAAAAGTAGTTCTTTATCAGAACACGAAATTCACTTCTCTCCATTTTCTACGAAGCAACACACATCTGCTTATTTTAGACGCTCTCTACAATGTTCTAAGAAACAAATACGACAAATATCTGCGATTATATCCAGAATAGATGTAAGACTTGGGTGCAAACAAGAAACCTGTGATTACAACACTATCTCATATATAGGTATAAATGGAACTACTTTCTGCATGGGTTTGATCAGAGCTAACCTAAGAGGGAGTACTGACACATGTTTGTTTAGAATATATTTTAGGGTATCATTGTCTCAAGGCTCATAAGTTTTCACTAGCATATTTCTGATCCTCCCATCACTAATTATTACTTTTTCTACCACCTAACTTTAGTAGGTAAGAGAAAGTATTGCATTTTACCGAAAAATTTGATAAGGTCTGTATATGTGTGTGAACGCGTGTTTGTCAGCGTATTAGTTCAAAAATGAAATGTCAGACAAATACCAACCTTTGTATTTAAGTTCAGCATCTTCAAATGATGTGATACAAGAGATTTTCAAGTAAACCTCCCCATCTTAAACTACCCTATACATTGGAAAAAGCTTTGTTATTTTCTCAAAAATAGCTCTTTTTATTAAAATACATATGTTTTAAAATATCCCATGTTTAATATATTTGCATAACAAAATGTATATGTTGAATTTAATGCAAACAGGCTGTGAAGTCCCCTTCATTTTGAATGAAGTTTGTATAATTCTGTTAAGTTGTAAATGGCAAGAGAAGGACAAAAACTTACTACAAAAAAAATGTGAACCTCTTTAAAGAAAACCAATTTATTATTTAGACTTGAAAATTCCACAGTGAAGTAATGAAATCATTCAAATTGAAAAAGCACTTGATCAAATAACTACCTCAACTTTGTTAGGTAGTTTTTACCTCAGAACAAGTTTCAGGAGCTGTTGCTCTCATCACCACCTGGTTATGTAATTTCCTAGATATTATTTCTTATTGGTTTGAATTTTCAATTACTTTATATAGGGTGGCTGGAAAGTAACTATGTATTGAAAAAGACGAATAAATTCTGTATTTACAATGTTAATTTATTGAAATTAACTTCATGCATACATTGCTATATAACAATGTGGATGCACACCTTAAAATTCATTGTAGGCGCCTGTGGCATCAAAATGGCGGACTATGGAATCCAAGTGTTCTTAAGGAAGTCTCATGGGATAGTGTTGATAACATCCCGAATTCATGCTTCCAATTGTCCCAGCGTGTGACGTTTCATCCTCATCTTTTCCCAGCCCCATAAAAAGAAGTCACGTGGTGTCAGGTCTAGACTTCTTGCAGGGCCATTCATGAAGTCCACATCTCCCCAGCCAACACCCTGGAAACTTCTCATCCAACCACGCACACACATTTGCAAAGTACGGTGGTGTGCCATCTTGCATAAAAATAAGGTCTTCAGTGTTATCCCATACAGATACTGTGGGCCAAACGTGATCTTCAATCATCTGCAAGTAGTGTTTTGCGTTCATTGTGTCAGACAGAATAAATGGCCCGATAATATTTGTGGCAGACATTAAACACCACACAGTCACTTTTGGATGAGACTGCATCTTCTCCATCGTTAGACCAGGATCCTGTGCCACCCAATAATGGCTATTGTGTCGATTAACAAAATCTCCCATGTGAATACAGCCTCATCACTCTAGAGATGTTATTAAACAATTGAGGCCAGTCTTCTGGTGTCAACTGCTGCAGGTAATGAGGTTTCCACGCTCAGTAATTCAATTCATTATGCAAGATCTGACACAATGCATACCTTGTGAGTCCACTTTCACATGCTGCCTGATGCGTTGATGATTTCTACTGGCTGCAATCAAACATTTCCTGCACAGTCGCCACATTATCAGATTCAGACGTGAATGGACAGCCAGCTTTTCTTGCGTCTTTTACTGATCCTTGGTCATTAACTTTCTGTGACAATTCTGTATTGTCTCTGGACAAATTGTTGCATTCACAGTATGCCACCATCTCTGCACGAGGATGATGGAATTCCACACTTCATAACATGCAGCAATCTGTGCTCATTGTCGAAGTCAGGCAATCAACCATCTTTTCACTGGTTGTGTGTAGCCCCTCTTAAGGCAACCGTCTGTACTGCAGACAAGCAAAAATTCAAACCTTATTTAATGACATATGTACACATTATTTCCATTATGATTCCATCGATATTAAAAGTTCTGCAGCCATTTTATAATACCTAGTTACTTTCCAGCCACACTGTACTTTTTTAAAGCACTAAGTAGCTGTTTGCTTTTTTCCTCAGTGTAATGTAAATACTAGAATTTCAGAGCCATCACATAGCAATCTACTTTTGAAAATCACTTAAGCTTCCGGTATCCCACTTGTACCTGTAATGAAATGTGTAATAGAAGCATTTATATGAAGTTTATATCACTTAACAAGAAGGGGGTAGAAGAAAAAGCTTTTGTAACAATAACTTCTAAAAGAATTGATGGAAAAATCATCACTTATCAATTTTTTTAATTAGTTGCTGCATTTGCATTCTTATCTAAATGCAGCAACAAATCAACTTTTTAAGGAAATTGTTTTCCCAAAGGAGATCTACTTTCTACAGTTTCTTTTTCTTCTTCTGCAAATATTGTACTAAGCTACAGCATTTTCTTTCAGCTTCCAGCAAACGCTCTGGGGATGAGAGCGATGAAACACATTCTGGTGCTGCAAAAAGACGCAAACGTCGTAGTCGCTGGGCTCCTGAAACAGAGAAGGTTAACCTCCCAGTACCTGTTGTACAAGTGCCAGGTAAAATGAAATTACACTTTCATAGTTCATTGACTAAGAATGCATATCTCATTAACGCCAAAATAAACAGGAAGAGAAAATACTATGGTTTTCCAGAAGCTGCTTTTATATATATAATCTCTTCATGGATTAGGAGATATCTCTTGTTCTGGCATCATATCTGTTTCCATCTTCTCATCGGTCTTCCAATACCTCTTTTCCCATATGGTTGATATTTGTATGCCATTTTGGGATTTTTACTTTCTCTACTTCGTATAGTAAGTAGTGGAAGTATTGTATTCCACCCAAAAATTTGATACTGAGATTTCACTGAAAATACGTGTTTTGAGACCCCCTGAATCCAAAAAAAGCATTTTTGGAAACATGTCCGTGTGTGTGTGTCTGTGAACAGCATAACTCAAAAACGAACAGTGGATAAACACCAAACTTGATAATTAGGTTCAGTATCTTCCAGAGATGCGACATGAAGGTTTTCAAGAGAATCCCCCCAACGCAGACTGCCCTTTACATGGAACATTTTTCAACAATTTTAATTTTCTCAAAAATGGCTCTAACGATTTTGATTAAAATATCATATATTTAAGATATTTTCATGACAAATGAAATGTATATCTTGAATTTTCTGGGAATGTCTCCAAAAGTATTCTTCATTATGAATGACTTTTGCATAACTGGAAAACCATAAGAGATAGACAAAATATTACTACACAAAAAATGTAGATCGCGTTAAAATACACAGTTTATGTGATATACATTTTTGTTGAGTGAACCATTTTCGAGATATTGCTTGTTATTCCCTTAAATTTTCCAAACTTATACTTTTTCTCGAATTCATTATTCATTTTTTTTTATGTCCTGGACATGCAAAGAGAATGGAATGCGCACATAGCAACCAACACTTAAAAGATTTGACTCGCTTAAAACCTACCATATTCCCCTTGTATCTACAAGAAAATTAGCAATAAGATTAACATCTCAATTAACATGAAGCATATGGAGAATAATCGTTTGTAAAAATAGTTTGAACAAAAGTAGAGTAAGTCATGTGAGTGTAACACATCAGATTTCTTTATGTATGTATGTATGTATGTATGTATGTATGTATGTATGTATGTATGTATGTATGTGTGTATGTATGTATGTATGTATGTATACAGCTACAAAATAAAAAAAAATATATATGCTCAAGAAGCTTGTTTATCCAGACTAAGTGGGACTGGAGGTAATCTGGAAACAAAGTGTTAAATCATTACCAATTTCAGTGTACAGTAGTGAAATATAGATCACTGTAAAAGCAGAAGAGAAAAGAATAGAAAGCCTTCTAGTTCAGAAGTCTGCAATAGCTATCAGGACTGTCATGAAAATGAATTAAACAATTTCACACACTTCAGTTTTGTTGTTCTGTGGCACTGACCATGAAAACAGTGCTAATTGTTAGCTTGAAGCGCATATACAGTGTGAGTGAGAATAACACTGAATAATTTTAAGGTGTGATTCAGGGGTTATATTTGAGTATTTTCTTAAAGAGAATGTGTATCTCTAAATGTCTTGTTATCAAGTCAGAGGACATTAGCATTTTTCAAATGCCGCATTGGATTAGATGAAATTCTGTTAGACAGATCTCTGTTACCCCACGGCATTGGAATATTGCTTATGTTTTGTTTTCTTTGTACTTTGGAATATTGCTTGTGTTCTGTTTTTGACATTGTGTATAACACCATTAACCTAAAACCTGCACTTTGCTATTTAAATGGTAAGGGATTCCGTCACATATTATAATAGTACTTTGTGCCTTTGTGGTTCATACAAGAGGTGTAAACCATCAGGATATACTAAAGTGCTCCGTTTACTGGAAGGACTTTCAGTTTTACAGCTTGTTCCACTTTATTTATGCAAAACTAGAGAGATGTGGTATGTTTATGGTGCTGCTTGGGAAAATGTGAAAAGGTTACGAGATCTCTATACTGAACTTTACCCAAGGAGACATTTGCTTCATCACAGCACCTCAACTCTCTTTATTTTAAATTATGACACATCACTGTTACTAGCTTCTAAATCTTCAAAATTAGTCAAGAAACAGGAACTTTCCAAAAACAAGCTCACGCTCGGGAGTCCAAAGAAATGTAAGAATGGTGGCTCTAGAAGAGAAGGTTCTTGATGGGCCCATAATTCTCCATCCACAAGCACAAGTGCAATAGCTCATGCCTTGCATACAAGCCAGTCTTCAGTTGCTACAATTCTGCACGAACAGCAATTACATCCATATCACCTCACCTGAATTCAAGCATTGGTGCCAGATGACTTTCCACCGACTACAGTTTGTCCAGTGGTTTCTTCATAAATGCATTGATCAACCAAGATTTCTACCCATATTGTGGATGGACGAGAAGGTTTTTACACGAGAGGGCATTTTTAACACACACAACATACACATTTGGGCACAGGAAAACCGTAGAGCTATTAGAGTTACAAATTACTAATACAGCATTTGCAATGAACATTTGGGCTGGCATTGTGAATGTCACACTCATAGAACCCTATTTAGTACACCATGTTTGATGGCCACGTAAACTATAATTTTTACAACTACTTGCCAGAACTTCTGGAAGATGTTCCTTTAGGAATACGCCAGTTATTGTGATTCCAAGGCGATGGGGCACCTGCACATTATTCCAGTGATGTAAAGGATTTCCTAAGTGTAATGTATCCTTATCGCTGGATCAGTAGAGGAGTACCAAAATCGTGGCCAACACATTCACCAGATCTAACCCCATTGGATGCCTTTCCTTTGGGAACATGTTCAAACTCTTGTGTATGAGACACTGGTTAATAGTGAAGAGGAGCTGATGGCTAGGATTTTTGTTGCATTTGATGCTATTTGTGATATACTGCTATTTTTTAAAGAACTCTGCAATCATTACGACACTATCAACTATGCTCCGAAGTCTAAGGTCTGCATTTAAACACTTATGCACCTGTTCAATTCTTTTGTCCGTAGTTTGATTATGTTTGAAACCTTTTAAAAACCATATGTTTGCATCATTTAACATTGTTTTAACTTTTCTCAAAGAATTTGTATAATGATGGAGAAAATTTGACCAACAATAGTATTATTTGCATATATTATTGACAATAACCTGTATTTGCAGCTGCAGGTCAGTTAAAAAGCTTTGACAATGTATTTTATCAATACATGGATTTAGTGGCATATAATTCAATAAAGATTACTAAATCAATCTAAGAGTTTTGAATTGTTTAAAATTAAAGATACTGGCTACCCTTATTTCAAAACTCTCCCAGATGTGTAGCAACCTGTTTGGTGGAATTTCATCTAACCCGGTGCAGTGTTTCAAAAACATTAATGCCCTCTAACTTGATAACAAGACATTTAAAGCCATACATTTCCTAAAAGAAAATACTCAAAAAAATCCCTGAATCGCGCCTTAAAATTATTCGGTGTTATTCCTACTCACTTTGTATAATGCAATTAAAATAATTTTCTATGTAATTTAGAGGTTTGCATATTAAGAATAATCAAAATTGAGGAAAGCTCATGTTAAGTAAATGTAGATGCTGATGATCCTGCTTTCATCACATCATCTGTTGCAAAACAATTTTCTTGCTGTAGACTTTTTGAAACAAATTTCTATCTATTCTCTTCGAAAACAGTTGATGCAACTTGGCACATTATTCAGATAACTTTAGTCTTCAGAATCATAAATGCTTCAACAGCACCTACTGCTACTTTATTTCTGTAATCTATCCATAGCAAGCTGGTGAGCAAGAATGCATACTGCAGGTACTTGAGTGGTATTATTGTAAATGGCAAAGACCTCTGCTGCACATTCTTGTAACTGTTTATTATTGGTAGGGGGCCGCTGTATGGTCATTTAAGTCTTGTTTGCAAAATGACATAAATTATGCATTTAATGTTAAGGTAGTATTTGCCTTAGTAGTTTCTGATTTTTGCTTGATTCTGAGACTTGTGCAGTAGTTCTTAAGTCCCAGAATTATCATTTTACAGGATTTATTGTTCCATTTACATGGTCCAGTTTTCATTATAACACATGTTTATGAAAGCTGCATTCATCATTCCTCGAAGTGTATAGGTTTGTTGTACTGTGTGTTCAGAAATTTCATTCTGAGCAAAATTATGCTTAAATGTTTGTTTTCAAACTGGAATAATGCAAGTAATTATAGTAATTTGTAGGTAACTGTGGATACTTTTTAAGCAGCCTGTACCAGCTGGCCTGGAATGTTACTTCTTGGGTTCATTCAGTGATGGAGACCATTGAGGAGCCTATAAAATTATTGCTACCTCCTTTCTATCTCACCCGAAAACCTAAACAAGCCATCCTACAACAATCCTACCTTTTCTGTGATAAAGGGGGGCTGTTGGGTGAAATTTCTATTTTGCACAATTTTAAAGCTACATACTTCAATTTTTTGTACACATATTTGTGGTGTTATGTGGAATTATTTGGTGGAGTTTCATTTTTGTATGTCAATTAGTTTTTGAATTATTGAACATTTTCTTTAAAAAAATTTGCAAATTTCAAAATGAAATTCACTCCATACTTTTTTGAAAAAAAAGTTTAACATTTTTTTTACAAAACAAAAACTCATTTAGAAAAACTTAACACATGGGTTTTGTAATATCTTAACTGTAAGGGAAATTAAAAAAAAAATGTGACCTGCATAGCAAAAATTTCAAAATTTTTGCAATCACTACACACATTTTACTTTTTATCTCAAAAAGTACTAAGTTAATCTTAAATTCCATGCAGCAGTTTTTTTGTTATGCTTTACAGAATGTATGTAAAAATTTCAGCCCTCTAATACCTAATTGGTGGATGTAATATTGTTTTGAATGAATAAAATTATAGCAAAAATTAAAGTGAAGAAAAATGAGCTTAAAAGTTTCTGTGCATTTAACCAGAAATAATGACTTGCAGACCTTCCTAGAAGTGTCCAGCATAGATGCGTAATTTGTACTCTTTTTTTCATTACAAGCACTGCAAATCAGTTCTAATTTATGGCATAAGCCAAACCTTTCAGTGCCAAGTCATACATACAAATGCTTTTGATTATCGTTATTACACTTCAGGTTCTTCAGCAATGATGACAGTAAACTGGTGTCCACCAATATATATGTATTTACAGTCCTAATTATTTACAGCAGCTATGTGTTCCTCAGCTATTTCTGCCTTAAGTTTTTCTTTTGTACACCACATTCCTGCTCATTGTTGTTACACGACAACTGCCGGCAGAGCTGCTGTTACTATGTTGTACTGTTCACAGTGGCTCAGTGACAAGTCAGAAACCTTCACGGAAAAAATCCCACAAAAATCGGTAAAAAAAGCAGATTTTTTGCTTTATGCAGCAATTTCATCACCTGCCATGCCTTCTCAGGGATGTTTAAGGAGCACAGACCTTTAAATATGATGTAATTAGAGCAACTTCCAGGCACTGTAGTGCTTTAAAACTTTGCGTATATGCACTTGAAACAACCTAGTATTTTTTGGTACAAAAAACACAAAATATGAAATTTTGTTAATTTTTGGTCACATTTTCACCCATTTCCCCCCTTAAGCCATACTCAGGGCAGGTGCACAGCAACACCACCTAGGCTCACCATGTGCCTACCAGACAACTAGGTTGATTAGTCAATGAGCAGAAAAATGCACGTAAAGCAGTAGTCAAAACCTCATGTTTCTATAGTTTCACTTAACGTGCTCCAGTTGAGTAATAGGATCTGCAGTGGTAGCTATAGTGCAAAAGCAGATGAGCTGTTTACTGTTTAATCATTATTAAGATGACCCATCTGAGGATTGGGCTAAAACTGAAGTTGCCATCGGTTTTGCTTTTAACACATACATAGCTCTGGATTAGGATGTTATAAAAGGCGGTCTCAAGGTATGTTTAGGGAGCTTGTGAGCCAACTGTAGCAAATGTAAGTGACATGGAGGAAGGAGGACCTGAGGAGGAGACAAAATATGATCCAAAAGTCAAACACTGCTGAAAAACCGTAAAGGCTTCACAAAAATGTGTGACCATTTCTGTATGAATATGACTGCGCTGGTAGCATGCAGCAGAATATTTCAATGTGGAAATTCATTGTTTTAATTTAAAAAGAAAGAAGCAAACATCCATTTTAAAGTTTGTTGTTTCAATGAAAATCAGGAAAGAAACAAGCTTCATTAAATGACTTTTTTCAAAGAAAATTAAGAAAAAAAATGGGATGTATTCTGTAAGTTAATTTAAGAAATGCTACATACTTATAGCTTTGCTTTACAGGACAGTTTAGAGAGTTCTCTGCTGACATAGAGATACTGCTGGCAGCATCAAATGAAGGATGTTCCCAAGTACAATCCTTTAGATAGCACAACATGCAGTTTCATACAAGTACTTTAATTTGTTTGGTTGTTAGATTATCACAAACTAAACAAGTTGAGATTTCCTCCAAAAATTAATAAAATCAAATGTTCTGCAGTTATTTAATACTTCATAAAAGAAGGCTTAACACCAACAAAATTAAAAAAGGAATTCAAAAATAAGTAAATTTAGTTTTATTTATGGATGCTTTTAACTTCTTTGGTCCTTAGCATCTCATTCTATATTGGGCATGAAACATTGATAATTTTGCTCAGAGGCCTCTTTATCAGCCTTGAGGTTCTTCTATGACATGGGACCACTGGCTTTACTTCCCTTCTGAAGGAAGCCATGCTAAGGATTTTTACTCCCAAAAAACCCCATCGCCCTCCGTCGGATTTGAACCGGCGACCTCGGGAACTAGAGGCTAACATGGCAACCACTACACCATGGAGGACGACAAGGAATTCGATTTCACTTTGGAAGATTCTTCACCAAAATTTTCTACTATTAAGAAATACTGTGGATGTTCTTTCATTTTTATGAACAACATCAGCATGTTCAATTATACCACTGCAACTGAAGAAAATATTGCAGAATCCACAATGTCAAGTTAAATGAAAGGAAAATTCAAGGTTTGTCAACTTGCTGACAATACCAAGATATCATTAGATTGTGTCTGTAATATTTTACATGAGTATTTGCGCATGAGAAAGCTCACAGTTCGATGGGTGCCACATTTGTAAAGCTTTTTACGGAAGTGCATCCAAATGAACCTATCGTATGAGTGCTTGAACATATTCAGATGCAACTCCAACTTTTTGTCATACATCCCTGTTAACAAAATATGAATTTACCATTATAAGGCATAATGACATACAAGGTTTGACGTAGACTGCAGCATATCAAACCCTGTTTTTTTTTCCCCTCCCTTACTTGCAAGTCATTGTAATGGATTTATTATGGTGAGCAGCTGCTGGCAGTATACTTAAGCTTAGGGTACTCACCCATTTCGAAATACCTCCACGACATATCACTCTTCATGTGCATCTACCATTTCTGCATCGAATCTTGAACTGCATGATGGATTCTAAAATGCCTGAGCTATGAGATCTTTGTTTTCTTATCTCAGGTCATGGTACAAGAAAGGAAACTTTGAGTTTATTATTAAATTATTTAACCCCTTAATATCTGTTTCAGTTTTCTGGTTTAAAAACAAAAGAAAAAAATAGATATAAGGCTTTCATTAGCTGATGACACGATACTATACAATGCTCTCGGCTGCTCTGTGTACAAGTTGCCATAACTTAGTGATTATACAAGCGAACAATCTGTTACAGCTGTTAGTAACCCAACACCAATGACACCAATGTTAAGCAAGGTTTCACGGACGGATCCTGCCCTCCTACAATATGCTATTCAAGCATTTGGTACAGCCAACTTATCTGAAGAAGACTGGAAAAAAGCAGAAGACCACTATAAGGTAAATACCTAATGCATCATTTAGATTAATTATTGAGTCAATTTGTAACACTACATCATCTACTATATTTTGAAATGGAAAACATGTTTCTGGAGCTAATTGCTCCTTGACTTGAAATAATTTCTAGCCAAAAATATAATGTAGCGAGGTTCTTTATATGAATAGTAGAATGCATTATGATGAATTATGTGAATTTATCATTGATAGAGGAAGTCAGCAATTTAACAGAAAGATATGTTATTATGAGAGCATATTGATTCTTTAGAATAAGTGCTGCAGTTATTTACAACACCAGAACAATTGAATCACTAAAGCTAAAGCATCACAGACTTTCGAAGAGCATTAATAGCGTATCCCACAAAGAAAAATAGTTTTATAACTTATGCAAGCTTTTCAAAATACAGTAGAATCTCATTAGCACGTTTTTGCAGGGACCTAAGGATTTGGACGTCATAGGCGGGAAAACGTGTTAAAGAAAATGCAAAATATGCAATTTAAGAACATAGTTATGTAATAAAATCTAATAATTACTACATCTCCATGGGTAATTAAAATCGATTTTAAGTACAATCCGTGTTGAATTCAACATGTGTTCAAATGGATTTCGATACACAAAGCCTGAGAATAAATAATTCAAGCTTTTATGTTGGTCAACTTGGATTTTTGAGGTTATGAATGTTTTTGAGAAAATAAATTGCGAATTATGGAAGCGACAAGAGTGGCTTTGCTGAGCATTTTATTACACATGTGATAACAATTTCCGCTAAAAAAGAAAACAAAATTATGAGCGTGCATCATGTTAAGAGTACAATAGGCGAATGTATCTTTGGCATATTCAATACGATTTAAATACGATAAGTGTTTCCATGCAACAAATTTCGTTCTGATCCTATTTTCCAAGAGGAAATTTTTGTTTTTGCATTTTTCCCTTCTTTAAAAGCAGTTTTAATCAATTTAGGTTTGCTAAGAATTGCGTTTAAGTTTGACGGAGGAATGTTTAACTTCCACACTATGTCCTCATGTTTCATATTTGGATTGTGATCTATTTCAAGGATTTTCAGTTTTTCACTATTGGTTATTTACTACACTTTCTTTTTTTCATTGCAAATGAAAAGTTAAAATACAATCTACGTATGTTTGGTCAACACTCAACAGTAGAAACTATCGTTGGCGTTTACCACGCCAAGGTAAAGCATTCTCTATCCCGCCCACACAAATCGTGTCACACAAATATTTACATACATGCATGTGATTGGCTGCCGGTATCCACCCCCTGACCGAGGATTGACCAAAGTAGCCAATGAGGATGTCAAACTTTGAACGTGTTAAGCACCTTCTCCCACTAGACCGATCAAGGATTGGCCAAAACAGTGAATGAGGACGTCAAACTTCAAACGTAGTAAGCAGGACCGGGAAAACACACTAAAGAAACGTTATTTATTACATTTGGTGATTTGGTACCGGGACTTTTATAATTGAACGTAATACACGGGAAAACGTGCTAACAAGATTCCACTGTATTACCAAGAAAAATGTTCAAGAAATACTAAATCTATGATGAAATTGAGTTTATAAATTTAAAATTCTAACCCTTTGTTTCATTAATTTCAGTATATATTATGTATATATGTGTGTATTATATATATTTTGCAGTTGATAAAGATCACTGCTACACCAATTGATAACTTCATTTTTGCAAAGTCTTTCTAAATGCTGGTTCACAATAACTAACAACAGAAACCAAAATGAGAACCACAAAATATATGTGTTATAAGTCAGCATTCACAACTAACAGGAAGCCTTCCTGGGTCCCAAGAATGGGGAAAAAACACTTGGTCAGGTTTTTAGTTTCTTATTCCTGTTATTGGGGATGGCATAGTAGATCCATATTGTGCATATGTCTCCCTACTGTATAAATTCCAAGGCAGCCATAACATGAAACAGTTGCTAGACTCTCTAGTTGTAATCTGGGAAAATTAAACCAAAAATAAATCCCAGAAAATGTGCATCCTGATCATGCCCTGATTCACTGAGCGCTGGTTCTTGTAACAAAAGCATCACACTTAGTTGATGTACAACTCAAAACTGGTAGAAAGAAATGCAGAACAATAAATAACTTTAGTGTGTGCTATTAATAAAAGAATAACACTTGATACGACTAGAGCAATCTGAAATAGTGATATATCTGCATTTAGAAAATGTTTATAAAATTGTGGCATTGGTTAACTTTCCCTGTGTTGGCTGAATTGGAAGCAGGTGAAAAAAATAATATTGATTAGTTACAAATAAATGATGTCCCAATGCAAAAAATTGAATTTCCATTTTGCTATCAATATAGTCATTGATATGCTGTTTTAATTCCCATTTCCACTCTGGTTTCCGTTCTGGGATTATTGTAATAGTTGTGTATTATTTCAGTATCCTTGAAGCTTTGTAACCATCATATATCTCTCAATGAAATAAAGACAGCAGTATTCAATTAGCAGTTATTAAGCAGCATTAATCAACTCTTTTAGAAACTTACTCATAAACATGTTAATGAGTAAACATAAGTGATATTAGTGTAGCTAATTCCGACTCACCTTAAGTAAATTAAAAAACACATCACTGTTCCTAGCTTCTTTTCATATATTCATTGAAAATTTGTTTTTGCATTGTAGATATACAGTAGTATCTCATTAGTACGTTTTTGCAGGGACTTAAGGATTTGGACGTCATAGGCGGGAAAACGTGTTAACGAAAATGCAAAATCTGCAATTTAAGAACATAGGTAATAAAAATCTAATAATTACTATGTCTCTATGGGCAATTTAAATCGATTTTGAGTACAATTTCATACTGAATACGATCCGCGTTTCCATGTTAAATTCAATATGTTTAAATGGATTTGGATACACAAAGCCTGAGAATAAATAATTCAAGCTTTTATTTTGGTCAACTTGGATTTTTTAGGTTATGAATGTTTTTGAGAAAATAAATTGTGAATTGTGGAAGTGGCAATAGTGGTTTTGCTGTGTGTTTTATTACATACGTGATAACAATTTCTGCTAAAAAAGAAAAAATTATGAGCATGCATCGTGTTACAAGTACAATAGACGATATTATCTTTGGTGTATACAAGACGATTTGAATACGGAGGTGTTTCCATGCAACAAATTTCGTTCCGGTCCTCTTCTGATCCTATTTTCCAAGATAAAAGTTTTGTTTTAGTATTTTTCCCTTCTTTAAAAGCAGTTTCAATCAATTTAGGTTTGCTAACAATCGTGTTTAAGATTGACGGAGGAATGTTTAACTTCCGCACTATATCGACATGTTTTATATTTGGATTGTGATTACATCACGGATTTTCAGTTTTTCACTGTTGGTTATTTACCTACTACATTTTTTTTTTTCATTGTAAATGAAAAGTTAAAATACAATCTACGGTTGTTTGGTCATCACTCAACATTAGAAACTATCGTTAGCGTTTACCATGCCAAGGTAAAGCATTCTCTATCCCGCCCACAGAAATTGTGTCACACAAATATTTAAATGCATGTATGTGATTGGCTGCTGATATCCACCCCATGACCAAGGATTGACCAAAGTAGCAAATGAGGACGTCAAACTATGAACGTGTTAAACGCCTATTCCCACTGTACCCAAGGATTGGCCAAAACTGCGAATGAGGACGTCAAACTTCAAACGTTGTAAGCGGAACCGGGAAAACGCACTAAGCAAACATTATTTATTATATTTGGTGATTTGGTACCGGGACTTTTATAATTCAACGTAATACACGGGAAAATGTGTTAATGAGGAACGTGCTAACGAGATTCCACTGTATATCCAATTACCTATCAGAGCAGCCATGATAAATTAAACTCGCTTATGCTGCAAAGTGCATTTATAAGTTTTTCCCCTCAGAGTAGTCTATAAACAATCACATCCAGATTTTCAGTAAAAAACTATACTTTCCTTTCAGTGTAGGAAGTGCAGATAAGACTTTCTTTTCTTTCTGTTTCAGATTAATCTGCTGTACCAAGATATGTTACGCAAGCGACAAGAGTTAGAACGATTACAACGCGCAGGGAAATTCAAATATGAGTATGACAGTGACGAAGAAACAGAAGGTGGTACTTGGGAGCATCGCTTACGTCAGCAGGAGATGGAGGCTACACAGCGATGGGCTGAAGAACTGACCAAAAAGGCTGAAGGCAAACACCATATTGGTGATTTTCTACCTCCTGATGAATTAGAGAGGTTTCTTGAAAAGGTTTGTATTTCTTAAGACAATGAATTGCCAAGTAATGCTGTAATTTTTATAAGAGCTGTAAAGATAGATGATCATACAGGAATTTCAGAAGAAACGTCAACTTAAACTGGAAAATACCACTATTACATTGTCTACTGCCTAACTATGTTATATAGAAGTGGTCAGGCCAAAAATTATTACCAGAAATGCGTTTCAAGCTGCCCTGAATCCACTCCCCTCCAAGAAGCAGCATTTTAATATCTTGTTTGGGCATATGGGAATGTATCTCTTGAATTCTCCATAAATAATCTGTGAATTCCTTTTCATTCTCGTGGACTTTTGTTTAACTGGAAAATCATAAAAGATAGACAAAAACTGGCTGTAAGAAAGATGCAGATCTCATTAAAGTATATAATTTGCCAAAAATTGTGGTTTTTATCATTTCTGAGATGATTGACTGCTGTCAGTTTGAATTTTATAGTATTATTCCTAGATTTTTTAAAGGGCTAAGTCATCATGTTTATGTTTCATAAGAGGAAATGCATAAAGTATGTAGTATCAAAGCGTGCATATATAAGAACTGCTTTTTAAACATTTGATTTGTCCTGATTTTCTGTATGCACCTGTGTAAACGTTGCCTAAAACCATTTCGGGCAACATTATGTTTAAAGAGGTATTAAACAGAAAAATAAACTTTTTTGTATATAAATAATTTGTAGAATAGCTACGAAAATAAATTATATTGGATAAATAAAATTGTGTGTTTATGATCCTCAATTTTTTTTTTTTTTTAATTTTATATGATATGCTGTCAAAACTTATGCAGAAATTCAAAAGTAAGAAATTCATTATGCAACTTATTGGCTTTATTTCTTCTAACACTGTCAACTTGTACTATGTAAAATAAATTAAATTGGTTACATTTCACGTATGCTACTTATGTCTAGAATTTATTTGAACCATAGTATATTGCTCATCCAATATATGGCATTTCTTTTCACTGCTGTAACAACTGTCATTGATTTCCAACTTTGTTTACCAAAATAAACAGGAGAGACATATGTTAAAATTATTTTGACTGCATCTCTGTACAGACACTAAAACTCTTTATCCTCAATCCCAGCACAATTGCCTGTGAAAGCTACTGCTGGGTTAAAAGCTGTTTGAAGAAAAACAACATTGCAAATAGACTTCTAGCATTAAATTTCAGATACATTAGTTTTGGGAGGAAACACTATGGTAGTCCATGAACAGTTTATTACTATAAGTTAGTATTGATTTCAGCAAATTTCAAATTGTGTCAACAAAATTCCTTCAAACTTTCATAATATAAAAAGATTGTTTATATAGTGGGTGATTCAAAATGGCTATGTATATAAATTACCCTTTTCGGCTGCTTTCAACCAGCAATTTATTAACCAACTCTTAAATACACAGTTTCATGTAACTCATTAGCACACAGTTGTTTTGCTTATACAGACAGACACACAGAGTAATGCTAACAGTTGGTCCACAGTAGCAAATATTATATCTCAAAAAGAAAATAGCAAAGGAAAGATATAGAAAAATTATGAAATAACACGTTATGCGTCTCTTCAGTTATTTAATTTAAAATTTTATGTTTGTAGTATAACGCTTTGAAGGAAGGCCGAGAACCAGATCTATCAGATTACAAAGAATATAAACTGAAAGAAGACAATATTGGCTTCCAAATGCTGCAGAAGCTTGGTTGGCAGGAAGGTCAAGGTCTCGGCACAGATGGCTCAGGAATTGTTGATCCTGTAAACAAGTAGGTGTAAAATATACTTAAATCATCATTGTTGATCATATGAAAACACTACCAAAAAGAACCTCTATTCCATTCATTTTTCATCAATACTATTTGGTCCAAAATTAAACTGCACTGTCTCTCCAAATTTAAAGTATGCCCACAATTTGGTAATTGGAGCAATATGATGCTTACATCGATTCATTTTCCATAATTTAATTATTTGCTTCATTGTGTGCAAGTTCCAGTGATTTTAAATTTAAAAAGAAACATGTTTATTTGAATTAAAAATTAATGTTTTGTATTAAAAACTTCATAAAAGAAAGAACTAATATTTAATGCATATTAATATGTTCTATGAATCATTGAATTTTTTTTGTTTTACAAGTGTTTTATTTTTAACACAATGGAGCTTCATTCTTTCTTAATCAAACTCCATTTTAAATTTGGATCTTTAGAAATTTTGTTTTGAGATATAATTAATTTAGGGTTTAACACCTGTAACCATAGCCATTAACAGTCAGGTATGCTTTAAAACCAATATTAGAAAGCTTACCAATTTAACATTGGGAACAGTGGTGTAAAGTAGCAATGTTGCCATCTAGCAGCACAACCTGTAAACAGTTTTCTCCTGGTGTATACTGGCTTATACGAGCAACTGCAAAGACCCCTGCTTGTCGTAAATGGTAAGTAAATGAAAACAAGAAACAACTGTGGATATAGTTTTTAATAACGAATTTAATTAATACTAAATTACAAAATTATTACATACATGTGGAGAGTAGAAATGTACAAACGAAATATGTGTATTTGAAATTCAATCATTAAGCACATGTTTTTTTTTTTATGCATGACTTTAGCAGTCTTCATATTATATTTGTGTTTTTCTGCCAAATTCCTTATGTAACAATTTATTTGGACATTGAAATATCAGTGAAAGTATGGGCTTGCTCATTACAAACTGAAATGTTAATACAAAAACCCCTTTTAAGCCATTGGCACCATATTTAAATACCCTCATGGTTACCTTGGAAATCTGATTTAAATCCGTTTGCAGCTGTGCAAGTGTGTTTTAAAGCTTAAAAATCATGTAAAATCAGTCAATATAATTTTTTCATGAAATTTTGTATTTTGATATTAGAAACATTGACTCACCAATTTTGACGACTTAATATGATTTGTAGGTGTGGTAGACCTCAAAACAGTTTAAAATAAAGAGAGTTGAAGGTTGTTACACTACATCACTAAAATGTTCTTACTTGAAAGCATTTCGGGAGATGGTTTACTCCCATCGTCAGCATGTTTTCAACTGATTTTGCCGGTTATTTTCTGGGGAATGTGTGGGGCTAGTGGTGCTCTCTGGTGCTGGGCTGATGAACCTCATCATTAGGGGATTCCTGTGTTTGACAACAGTATTTTTTCCCAGATGTCCAATTTATTGCTGCTGTTGATCGGTTTAAGAGTTTTATGTTCAGTTCCCTAAACAAAGGACAACAACACTTTCTGCATTGCCAAGCGCTTTCGCTTCTTTTCCCCATACTGTAGTATAAAACATATCTTTTTGTTGAATTTGGAATGAGTCACTATTTTTACACAAAACTTTAATGGATTAAAATCAGGAATATATCGGATCAACTGCAGAGACTGTGAGAAATGATACATAGGAAAAACCAAGAGAAATTTGAACATCATATTGAGGAAAGAACACCAGAGAAATATAAAACATACAGACACATTTGCTGTGTCACACCATTTTTTGTTAAAATTAAATTGAGTTTTATTTAAAGACACTCTTTAACTGCTGTGGTCCTTAGCATCCCATTCTATATTGGGCGTAAAAGACCAGTAATTTTGCTCAGAGGCCTCTTTGTCAGTGAGGTTCTTTTACGTGCTGTAAATCTACAACATGGGACCACCGGCTTTACTTCCCTTCCAAAGGAAGCCATACTAAGGATTTTTACGCCCAAAAAAATCCATCGCCCTCTGCCGGGGTATTTTTTGTTTCAGAACCACATTGTTTCTCATCACTAGAACTGACTACATGAAAGAAAATATTCATTAAGAATGCAGATACTATCACAAATTTTGAAATTCTGCTGAGTAGTTTGTTAGAGTTTTATCACCCTATCAATAGATGGCAGCAGGATCCAACCAACCAGGAGAAGAGGAAGAAGAAAGAAGAAGAAATATGCTTCAGTCACCTAAGTGCGATGATGAGGATGAATGCCCTCAAAAATGTTGCAGTTTTAAAAACTTAATAAATGAACATAAAGGTAGTGTGATTCATTTCAAATTCAACTTGAAGAAAATATCACTGTTTTTAAACACATATTTTTGTCACATTCTCTCTCTTTGCCTATGAGTGGGTGCATCTTAAGCTTGCAATTTCAATGCAGTATTCCTGGCTGAAGGTTGATCTCTAACATTGTACTCAGGAGGTGTTACACTTTGAAATAGCTGATGAGCGATATTGGTTTTAAAGTCTGTGTAACCTTGTAAAATATTGAATACACACAAGTCTAGCTGTGGGTCACATTATAGGAAACAAAGCTGTCTACAGATCTTCCCGTGTTCCGAAACGTTCAAGTAAGAACATTTTAGTGATGTAGTGTAACAACCTTCAACTCTCTTTATTTTAAATTATGACACATCACTGTTACTAGCTCCTAAATCTTCAAAATTAATGTAATAAACATCTTTATGATCTCTTAACTCTCACACAGCACAATCTTTGCAGACCATGTTTCATATTTGGCACATTTCAGTTTATTATAAGCGATATGTGGCGGCATATTATCCTTCCTATTTGCTCTCATAGTACCAACAGCATTAGTTTTTTCTGTCCATTAGTCTTCTAAAGAGATCTATAAATCCTTTGAAAGCTACATGTGAGTTAAAGTGCAAACGCTTGTAGCTTTAGAAAGCCAGAATTGGACTGAAAAATTCAATGCCATAGCCAGGATTTGAACCATGGATCTTCTTTGGTTGCTCTAACGAACTGAGGTACCATGATATGCTGGTATGACATTACATTCCCCAATTGACTCACTTTTTACTTTCTCTAGGGGAAGTATTGCATTTCACCCAAAAATTCAATACCAAGATTTCACCGGAAATACATTTTTTGAGGTGCCCTAAATTCGAGTAAAGCATTTTTGGAAACATGTCTGTGTGCATATATTTGACTGTGAATAGCATTAACTCAAAAATGAAAAGTTGGATAAATACCAAACTTGGTAGTTGAGTTTAGTTATCTTCCAAAGACGCGACACAAGGATTTTCAAGAAAACACCCACACCAACTACCCTTTACATGGAGCACTTTTTTTAAATTTTGATTTTCTAAAAAATTGCTCTAACAATTTTGATTAAAATACTGTAAATGAAAAATACTTACATGACATATAAAATGTATATCTTGAGTTTTCTGGGAATAGCCTCTGAAGTTCTCTTCATTCGGAAGGAATTTTGTATAAGCCTAAGAAGTCCTCTTTATCTGCAAGGAATTTTGTATAACTCGTAAATATTAAGCAATAGACAATACCATGCCACACAAAAAATGTAAATCTCTTTAAAACACACAATTTACTTAAAACGTTTTCTTGTGGCTTAAGCCATTTCTGAGACAACCATTATTAAAGGTTCAGGTTGTTCAATACTTGTCATTCTTTTAAAGTCCCATCGATTTTCAGTTGTTTCTCACAGTTGCATGGAAACAATATGCAATTTTAAGGCCAGCACATAGTGTCCAATTCTTAAATATTTGACTATTGCTGTTCTCTTTGTACTTATAACAAAATGTGTAATATTGCTATTTTTGCAAAGGTGTATTTGGTTTAAAATGTAGTAGATAGAAAAATAAGTTATAGTAAGAATAGTTTGTAGACTTACTAATAAAGATCGAGGATAGAGAAAGTCATGTGAATGTATCGCATCAGAAATTTTTTTCCTCCCAGTGAACCACGAGGAGATTGCAAATCTTTTTTTGAAATAACGTACCCCAATGGCAACTTATAATGCCAGGCTTTACAGTTAACCTCTATTGGGTCTATCAATGATAATCAATTGTTCTTTCACATAAGACCATCTGTGGGAACAAGGGTTAGAAAGGCAGAATCAGACTGAAAAATTCAAGGCCACAGCTGGGATTTGAACCACAGGTCTTCCACTTTCTGTGCAGTTACATGTCGTACCACGACGTTGCCTTGATAGCTCAGTTGGTTAGAGTAATCACACAAAAAAACAGAAGATTCGTGGTTGAAATCCTGGCTATGGCATTGAATTTTTCATTTTCATCTGATTCTGCCTTTCTATCCCTTGTCCTATATATGGCCTTATGTGAAAGAACAATTAATTAATATGTATATTTTTTATTGGTCAGCACATACATGACGACATTTGATGCGAATGGAGCGAGTTTCTTTTTTACTCCAACTCTGGTTTGTAAAAGAATATTGTTGATTTCTTTAAATGTGTTTTGTCTTATACTATACAGATTTTTGTCATTGTCCAGAGTTCAGCCTTGGGCTTAATGTGCTACCTGTATCATTTTAAAGCCAAGCCATCATGCCTGCACCTTTACCAAGGAACACAGTCTCATAACAGATATGATTCCAAATTCTTCTGGTTCTAAAAACATTTTAAATGCACTAGAACATAGCTGACTTAAAAGAAGGAAACCATTGGTAGGGAAAAGCATTTAAGAGTCTGTCTAGTTTTTACTTGCTACGTGCATTGATATATCATTGCCTATTATGAAGAAGATAATTTCTTTTTTCAACATGTTTCATGTTTCAGCCTTCTGTAAACCTATCCTGTAACATAAGCTCTTGTCATCATTGTTTCATCTAAGTGAGAGAAATCTGTTCTAGAAAAATGCAATTGCTCTTGCTCGATATCATTTTTAGTAAGAACTAATTAAAATAAACTTAATAGTTGATGTTTTCAGGAGAAATTGATTTGCCATAATTGCCCCAACTGTAGCTCTGAACAATCTAATTGTTTATTTCCACCTTTTGATGGAATTAATTTTTTCATGATTAAATATTTAAACCTGTATTAAAAATGGAATTCTTTTCAGAGCTGTTTCAGACACTAAAGTTCTAACCAACTGCTGCATTGTGGTTTCTTCTGCTGTTTAACACCTCATATTTTTTAAATGTTTATATCATTAAAAGACGCTGAATACTTTTCATTAATTGTTTGTGTAAGATTATGCTAGTGTGCAAACTTGAAGTACGTAAAACATTCAAAAGCTTTATTCATGAAGATGATCAATTGTGCAGTATAGACTTAGCTTCTTCTGGCAACTGTTTTGAATTTTATGAGTGTAGTCATAGCCATAGATTGGGTGAACATCTACATAGCAAGGCCTTCCCTCATAGGTGTGAATGGATGTAAGTTGCTTATGTTTTAATTCTGTAATTCTTTCGGATGTTTTATAATTTTTCCATGTATTCTTTACATGGGTTTGAACCCGGCAGAGGGCAGTGGATTTTTTCAGGCATAAAAATCCTCAGCATGGCTCCCTTCAGAAGGGAATGGGATGCTAAGAACCATAGCAGTTAAAGAGAGTGCTTAAATAAAACTCAATTTAGTTTAATTTCTTGTTTTTGTATATTTAAATTGCTTTTAATTATCATTTCCGCTAACGTGGACTTTTAAAATTTAAGATAGCATGCATTCCTAAATGATGAAGCATAATGAGATTTTACTTACAGAGTATCCTGAATCACAATTAACTGATTAATGGGTTTCGTATTGCTATATGTTACCTGGCAGAGGAAAATTGTGTGGCAAAGCAGCTGATAGAAGAGAATTACATCTTGTGTCTGACTTGAAGAATCTATCATCTTTCTAATGCAAAGTCTGATTTTTTCTTTGCCAGTATTCATGAGTTTTCTTTTGCATTCAGTTGAAGTTTCCAGAAGGAGCTTATATCACATTAAAGGAAGGTACTGCTAAACACTTCAATTTACGCGGATCGGCTGATAAGTCCTGGGCCTCACACAGAGATGGCGCCACTAGGCCAGTTAGATGGTAGCATCGTATAGTTTCACTCTAGACTAGCGTGTATCCAAAGTTACAGGTCAATAGCTTGTTTAGTTTTGAATGACAGCATTTTAAACAAGACAACTTTAGTGTTTTCACAAAAATGGAGGATTTGGAAAAACGAGCAGTGATTAAATACTTCCATTTGAAAGGCTTAACGCCTAAAAAAATCAAGGAAGAAATGGGCAGTACATTGAAAAACTCTGCCCTTTCATATTCAATGATTAAACATACGAGCACTAGTGATGAGCCTCGCTCTGGATGCCCTGTGGAAGTCACAACTCCAGAGATGATTGAAAAAATTCATCGTTTAGTACTGGAAGACTCAGATTAAAGTTGTTTGAGATAGCAGAGGCTGTAAACGTATCAAAAGCATGTGCAGGTAAATAATGTTTTGGGCTTTTCATAAGGTCTGTGCGAGGTGGGTGCTGCGTTTGTTGACACCTGATCAAAAGTTGCATAGAAAAAATGTTTCTGTTAAGAATGTGGAGCTCTACCGTAAAAACCCCAATAAATGTTTGAGACTGCTTATTACCATGGATGAAACTTGGGTACATCACTACACTCCAGAAAGTAAATCACAGTCAAAACAGTGGATTGTGCCAGGTGAACCAACTCCAAAAAAGGCAAAGTTAATTTTGTCAGCTAACAAGGTTATGGTGAGTGTTTTCTGGGATGCACAGGGAATTATTTTTATTGATTACTTGGAAAAGGGTAAAAGTATCATTGGTGACTACTACGCAAGCTTACTGCAACATTTGAGTGATGAGGTGAAAAGACAAAGACCTCATTTGGCAAAAAAAAAAAAAAAAAGCTTGTTTCATCACGACAATGCTCCGGCCCATTGTTCAGTCATTGCAATGGGGAAAATTTACAAATTAAAGTTCGAATTTCTTGAACATCCACACTATTCGCCAGATCTAGTGAAGACCTTGTCTTCGAAACACGTACAAGGTAATTATCTTGAAAGAGTGTGTTGCCACTGGAATTTTATTAATATTTTAACTACTTCATTGTGTTTCCCATAAAGCGTTATGATACAACACCATATTGACAAGTAGTCGTATGTTACCCTCAGCCTCTGCTCAGTGCAGTTAAGTGTTAAATTTGTTTACCATCATCCACTAATGTAACTTACCCATGAAAGTCCCATTTAGTGACCCTTGATGCTATTAGGTCCTTATGCATAACTCTGAATGTACAAAAAATGCAAAACAAACCCATTTCTGATTTTTTTCAAAAAGTGCTAAGTGAATTTGTGTAGGTAAAGTGAGACAGTCTTCTGATGCATATAAGATTTAGGACCACACAGATTAACAGATTCTTCATTAACATGTAGGCAAACACTCAATATAACAATACACCTCCTTATAATAATATTTAGTCCTTTTGGTATCTTTATATAGAGATTCCACTGTACTTGTTGCAGAACAAACCTATGTATAGATTCTTCTGTTATACACATGTATTAGCACATCACCATTCTCCACTATTAAGTGGAAGCTATTCAACTCTTATTGTGCTAACTTGACAGTATTGGCTTTAGAACATATTAACTGAAATGCAAAGCATATCTACTGCAACATAAGCATAGAAATCAAGTCAAGTTTTTGCTTTACTAGGAGACACTCATGCAGCTAGTAACAGTGTCAAATTCACCATCTTATGAAATAAGTTTCTGCATTTCTCTGCTGTGATTCAGTTAGCTAGAAATTCATCTCTGGTTTATAGCACAAATGCCATTTAACAAATCATTAGATGTCGCCTAACCTACTCTAGTATGTAAGATTTCAAATAAATAGCTGTATGATTTAAAATATGTGTAACTTCCAAATTTTCTTAAGCATTAAAGTATTACCCTAGTTTGCCCTAAGGTGAAGCATATAGCTTGCTATCTTGATATTCATCTAGAGCCCCTTTTCGCAAGGTTCTCAAAATGCTGCCAGTGTTAGTGGCAGAGCTGCAATGTCACCATCAAGTACCATGTGAGGTCATACCATATGCTGGTGTTGATGTGGATTTATATTGTTGATCAGCTTTATCACTTCACCTCCCTCCCCCAAAAAAAATAATGGATTAAGGTTTTCAAAAGGCACAATTGGATCATTTGGCATATGTGGATGCATTAATGTTAGCATTGGTTTTTCAGAAATAACGACCATTTTGTGGCTGTTGAAATTCATAGATCAAAAACACAGCATATCTATTAGATGCCTAATTATTCAAGTTTGCTAAGTTGTAACAAATCAGTTGCTTATGTTAAAAAGCCAAGATACCTTATTGATAAGCTTTTGGAAGCTAATAGGGAAGCGTGGTAATCACATTTCCATTTAAAGAAAGTATTAAACCAAACATCCAGCTTAAAATTGATCTTTCATTAAGCCCCACGTACACGATCAAACTTTTCTTTCAATTCAATAGTTTACAAGAAAAATTGTCAAACATTTTTCAATATGTGATAAGATTGGACAAGACTTGACAATGTCATAAATGTGTATTTACAAGTTGTCTTTTTTTCAAACTGAAACCCTTCAGAACACATTAATAAATAATTTATCACGCACAAAGCAATTTAGTATTTGCATCACGGTATAACAGTTTGCAAAGAAATACTGTTCTATACCAATATTATGTAGCACTTTCACGTATTATATCCAATGAAACCACATTACGATCATATAATACAATGGAAATAACACCAACTGATAGGTTAACCACACTATATAACATTGCATTAATGTAAACTTAGTTCGGAAATCTGTCTGGCAGTAATTTCTTTATATGCCTTCATCTTTTGATAACCCACAGAGTCCTAGACATACAGACATGATCAGCTTATGTATAACCTAATCAGTTCGCATACGACATGCCTTGAACGGGTAGCCATTTTTGTTTACTTTTCCTTTCAGCCATGTTGCAGATTTCATGACAAACTGTAAATACTCGCATTTCATCGGCTGAAGCCATCAAATCATTGTCATATCTTTGATCATTTAGAGCATGTCCTTATATGCTTTCAAGACTTTAAAAGTATTGGAATAAATTTGACAAGAAAAGTTGTGAAGTTGTTACAACTCTTGAAAAGTCTTGTAAGTATTGAATTTGACAAAAATTTGATCGTGTACAAGTAGCTTTAGACTAGCAGATTTCTGCCACTTAACATGGCACTCCATAGTGATAATGGGGAGAATAAAAATAGCTGCAACTTTTTGACAGTATGAAACACAAACATAATACTTAAAAAGCTTCAAGGCACCTTAATTATAGTGTAAGGATAACAGAAATAGAGAGCAAATAAATCAATAAGGTTTTATTTTGTTACATGTAGTGGTGGTGGTGACAAACATAAATTGCTTACCATAGAATGATTTGGTGATTTGATTTTTACCCTTAGTTTCTTAATTTGGAACAAGTAAAGATAAGTTATGTTTGGCTAATATTGTGTTCATTACTACCTTTCATTAAATACGTACAGTTATCTGAAACGTAAAGAAACATTCTTAAAGAAGTTCAAGTTGACATTAGAAAAAATTAAGATAAAAACAAACAAAACAAAAAATGCTATGGCTAGGGGAGGTCAGCGCCTGGCGGTTGAGTAATCAATAACTGAGGCTCACCAGCATAAACACCAGGTGCACTATCGGCAAATAACTAGGACTTTCTGGAAGTTTCTTCTCCCCCTCTCCTCCAGGAAGTGGATCAAAATAGTTCTATAACATTCAAGAACCTTTTGGAAAGATTCCACTGACTATATAAGCGATCGTCCTCTCAAGTGTGAATGGAGAATTGTTGAGTCAATCAGTGAGTTAGCGTGTGCATCTCTGGTGTGAGATCAAGGGCAGTTCTCCAGGCAAGTTGGTGATGGCTGTTGTAATGTGCTAAGAGTCGTGGAGATCTTGTGTTTAACTGTAGAGTGAAGCGAACCCTCCTGTGTGAAGAGGTTATGTCATGAAGAAAACAAAGTGAGGGAGAATCAAACTAGTTCACCTTAATGAAGTAACTCCCAGCGAAGGTGAACTACATAAAAACAAAACACTGACAGAGAAAAACTAAACAGTGACAGTTGAAAAACTGAACAAAGTCACACTGGTGCCAGGAGTGGGATTAGAAAGCCAAGATGGAGGAAATGCTTAAAAAATTATTGGCCGTAATAGAGGAGGGAATTTTGAGTGAAATGAAGGAAGTGAAATCTGTAATGTGGAAATGAAGGCTGAAATGGAGATGGAAACCGAAATGAAGAAATTGAAATCCGAACTCCATGACATCAACTCTGTAAGATCTGAAATAAAGGCATCAGTGAGAGCTCAGAAAGACAACCTTGCAAAGGAGTTAAAAGACACTAAACCTGACCTGGAAGCTGATGCAGTGGAGGAGCGTCTAGATCAGCAAGGAAAATTGGGTAGATGGAAAGATGAAAGAAAACAAGAGGACAATAAAGGCCACAAATGGATGAGTATCTGGACCAGCAGATGACTCGAGAGCGCTGCAGCCCTACGCCTAGTCATGATGCAACCTGCAGTTGGTTCGGATGAGGAGATCTTGAAGAGGGAAAAGCTGGAAGAACAAGACTTAAGACCAATCCTGAAGGATAAAGAGTCTGGCGTACAACCCACGTGAATGCAGTGGGTTGCCCTAGTCAAAGAGATGTAGGAGTTCATAGCCAGAAGGACTAAGGTGGAACAGCTGGTGCTTCCAAAGAATACGGAAAGGAAGCCCTCGAGGAAACCTATGCCAGCACTACCAGGGAGCACAACACCTTGACAAAGCTCTGTCTCCAATTCTATTGGTTGCATCTTCGAAGCAACCTGGAGAAGTGGTGCCCGCCATGCAACATCTGTGCCACAGATTCTGGGCCCCTGTCACACATTTGGTGTCAGCCCTGAGGGGGATAGCTGGTCATAGTTCATTTTGATTGTCCTTCTACAGATCATGGAGCTGTTCACCAAGGTTATCAGGAGTTGGCGCCGGGCAATCAAGTAAGGAATAACTGCTACTAGCCAACTTCGGGTGCACTATCAACAGGTAACTAGGACCTTCTGGAAGCTTCTTCTGCCCCCTCCCTCTTCCAGGAAGTGTGTCAAAATACTTCTAGAACATTCGAGAACAATTCACTGACTATATAAGCAAGTATTTTCACGAATTTGAGTAGAAATTTGTTGCATCAGTCAGTGAGCGAGCTAGTTAGCAAGAGTGTCTATGGTGCGACATCAAGAGCGATTCTCCGAGCGAGTTGATGATGGCTGCTGTGAGCGACAAGTTGTGAATTCTGAGTGAAGTGAAGTGAACTGTCTGGCATGAAGAGGCTACGTCACAAAGTGAAGTGACAGAATTTAAGTAGTTCACCTTAGTGAAGGTGAACTACTTCAAAACAAAACAGTTGTAGAAAAAAACTAAACAGTGAAAAAGTGACAAAAACTGGACAATGTCACTATGATAGTGTCACTTAAATAGTGACCCTCACAGCAGTACATTGTAGATTTCTCTGAGTTATCATTGACACTGTATGCCATGGCAAAATCTTTTCTTCCTGATTTCAGGTGTATTTGGCACATGAATGAACAATTTGCTGGAGGTTTGCGTGTTATTGGTACACAGAGGAACTATACACAATTTTTAGCCTTTCCGCCTCAATATCTGATTGGAATTCATGTTGGTCCTGAAACAAAAACATTCTGTTACATATGCTGCACAAAAAATGTGTGTAACTACACTAAAATGAAAGGGAAACATATTGTGTCTCCGTTTCACATAGTACCATGCCAGGTAATAATAAAAGCGAGCCGTGACTTCTAGTAAAACCGAGTCGTCAGTAGCAGGAGTCGGGAGTCACAGATTTGGTATTAATAAAACTTTCTCCTTCGTGGTTAGCCTTGGCTCTATGATTGTGAGTCTCTGACTCGTGTTTCCAGTCTTCCTGATTGCAAATGCATTATTGTCGAGCGGCAGTAAACATTCGATTCAGTTTAGGTATTGCACCTATTGTAGGATCTTTCTTCTGCAGTTGTAGGATTTTGATATGGGGTCATGAGCCATGTGCAATACTATAACCAACATCTCCAAGCAGTAGCGCATTTGCAGTATTCCCAGTCATTACCCGGCAGGTAAAAGAATTTCTCCATATGCGAGCATCGTGTACAGATCCAGGCCATTTTGCATTTATGCTAGTAAAGTCTTCCTTTGCATTGCACGTGACCTGGGGATGTTTATAGGCAACCCCTTTTCTATTAATAAATTCATCGCCATGCAAATGAGGTTTCTTAATCAGTATACGGGTACAGTCTACTGTGCCAATAGCATCCGGAAATGTGTAATTCTGCTGCCATTCAAATTTAGCAGCTTGTAATGCTGCAGTGGTTGCTGGAAATTTGATCCAGTTTCTTGATTTTTGTTTAATGCAGAAGAAACTTCCCAAAATACATATATTTGAAACTGTACCTTATGAAATACCAACGTTCTCTGCCATGCCAGACTGGAATCCGGGGTTCCCAATGCAACATAGAAATATTCATTTTTCCATCTTTAGTAAGGGTCTTTCCTCTTGTCTCCACAGTTTGCAGAAGGAAATGCCGGGCGAGCCATCTCATGTTTTCTTTCTCAAATCCATAAAGTTGTTTATAATTGTAGTTTGCAGAATCCCGGCACATTTTACAGTATTTTTATTTTCTCAGGTTGACATTCACTTACAACTGAGTCATCGCCTTCAAGTTTGAGACAGCTAGTGAGGTGGCTTAAGAAATCGTAAGCCATGGCTCTTAAAGTGAAGTCACAGTTCCATTTTATTAATACCACGGTTAGAGCCGTGACTCTAGAAGGAGGGATTGAGTCATTGAAAAGTCGAAGGTCATGCTAAGCTTGAGTCGTTGCATTGTATTAATACGGAGTAAGCCATGGCTCAGAAATTGCGAGTTTTGTCATGGCTCGCTTTTATTAATACCACCCCATGTGTTTTATTGTTTTTGGTAATGCCAACATAGACGGTGATATCAGAGCAATAAGGATGCATGACTATCTCATATAGCTTCTGGGCAGATTAAATTGTAATTTAATTATATTTAGAATTGCTATGTTTAAATACTGATATTTTTTGGATTCTATGTGAAATTTTCAATCAGAATACCTCATATGTAGCATAATTGCATTTTTGTGCATGTTCCCAATTGTACATTTTAGATACAGTGCTTATATTGCCCTCCTGTAATGAAAGCACCAAAGGATTGAATGTTCATAAATAAATCTTTGATTACAGGGCTTCAACAAGACCAGAAAACCAAGGTCTAGGGTTAGAAAGACCTGATGATGTTGCTCATGGAGATGATGAATATGATGCTTATAGAAAAAGAATGATGCTTGCCTATAGATTCCGCCCAAATCCTCTTGTAAGTAGAACCTCTGTATTTTACCTTTGAGTCAAATGCTTAAGATTATGCTCATATAAAATCACACCAAAATTTTTTTGTTACAGAATAACCCAAGGCGGCCTTATTACTAAGTATGGTACTCATGGTCTCCCTGCTGATCAACAAACATCTGTGTTCATCATATTTTATTCTTTGAATTGTCTGCTGGACCAAATGACTTTCACAGTCAGTACACAATACCGGGTATTATTCTATCAGATAGCTTTTCTACCTGATATTTGCAGCACTTAACAAATCACTATCTCAGTGTATTCCATCTTACTTGATGGACTTGACTTCATATCATAAACACTTTTAAACTAATGTCTCTCCTCTCTCTGCTATATCAACTTTGGGAGAAGCAGTAAGTGTCACATTTCAGAAACCCTAAATTTAAGTGGCATTTTGGCTTATGTTTAATGTAATATATTGTACAGCTATGAGATATCTTATTTTCAGAACAGTTCTCTAATTTCATATGTGCTGTACCTAAATGATTTATATAAACAAATATAGCGCATATGATTTTCTTGTTACTTCCACACAATGTCTTACCAACAGAAATAAAAAGCTACACACTTAAAATGTGTTATTGTTACTTAAGTCCATTTCCTGCATTTGTTATGGTCAATAGCCTTAATTTTTAATAAAGTTAAAATATTTTGAGGAAGCTGTTGTTCATACTCTAAAGTATCAAGGTTATGTCGCTAGTTTAAGCATCAATCTGCATGTTGTGCTTCCTCAATTTGTATAGGGTATCACAGATAAAAGTGGCCCATCTCCTGTTTGAATGCAAGTGTAATATTTCCGTTGTGTATTAATATATATTTCTGTTAAAATTGAATTGAGCTACAGTTAAACAGTGAGCAATTTTATACAATATGAATAATCAATAGTTGGCATTCTTCTGTCAGCATTTCAGTTTATTTCATCAGTCACATACTTGTTGCTGTTCGCATTCTGGAAAATGACTTTCTCGATACAGGGAAGAATTCAAATTGTGGAAGCATATGTGAAAACAGGTTTGATTAAGGAAACCCACGAAATTTTCAGGGACAAGTTTCCGGCTAGAGGACTGTCGGCAAAGAGTGCAATTCAGAAATTAGCTAAAAACTGGTGTGCTACAGAATCTGTACAGGATGTAAAACGAGAAAGAATTCCTTCAGTTCGCACACCAGAAGTTGTTGAGGGGAATTGCCAAAGAATTACTCCAAGCCCAAAGAAGTCTACACATAAATTGGTAAAACAGGCACATGTAAGTAGGAGGGTTGTCAGATATTAAAAAGTGGATCTAACAACTTGTGATTTTTTTCCTGTGGGAATATTTGAAGAGCAAGATCCACACACAATACAGGAACTGAAAGACAACATAAGCCATGAAGTTGCCATCATCGATATCGGAAACTTTACGCTGGGAGTATCTGGATATGCTGCAGTGGGGTCACTTTCAATATCTTATGACTCCATTTCAGCAATTCGTTTGTCTGCATTTACGCTATACATAACATGGGCCATCTTTATCTGTGCCAGTGTTTATTAATTCTTTTCATCAGTTCAAAACATTTTGAACTTCCAGTTGAGGTTCTCCTCGAGCCTCAACCTTCATTCTCTCCTTGCTTTAGCACATCTCTCGTCCACTCCTACTCTGGTCTTCAGCAACAATCAGTTATTCATTCAAGGAGGGACTAGGTTTAGTTCAGTGTTCCTCTCTTGCTATTTTTAACTTCCTAAAAACTGGTCTTCCATCATAGTAATTGTTAGTATCCCCATGCTTATTAAGAGGAATTATTACTGTTAAATACCATAGATGAATTATTAGTTACAGGGTGAGCCAAAAAACTATGAACCGGCTGCGCAGTGTTTTTCCTGTCCGCATCTTCGGTGCTCATTGCCGTCTGCCGCTATCAAAGAAAGGCACGGATGAAACCATACAGCGTTTTTAAAACTACTTTTAAAGGCTTTACTTACAAACTTTGTGAAAGGAAATGCTGAAACTGGCCACCATCGTTGTCCATACATTTTTGGCACCTCTTTAGGAAACTATCCATCGCTCGCGTAGTTCATCTTGAGAAATGCTGGCAATTTCCTAGCAGATATTTTGATTTATTCTTCCAGGGTGTGTGGGTTTGTCTTATACATCAAAATTAAAAAAGGACTATCTTGACAGTGAAGAGGTCAATTGATAAAATAAATGAGTCGAATGATATTAAAAGCCTGCACTTACATTCATTCATTCATTATCTGTTTACCCTCCTTTTATGTAGGACTTACACCCCCCAGGACTTACAAGCGGGTGCCTGGGGTCAGAGGCCCGTCGAGGAGCAGACACTCATGGATCAGACAGAGCATCCAGGATGGGTGATCAGCCCGATGCCTGGTATGGGATGAAGGAAGTAGATGAAACGAAATGTTGGTGAAATGGATGAAAGGAAAGGTGATGATGGAGCAGTTGGTGGAATGAATGGCGGGGGAAACCGGAGAACCCGGAGAAAACCCGCCCAGACGCCGCTTCGTCCACCACAAATCCCACATGCAGGCCCCTGGGATTGAACCCGGGCCGCCTAGATGGGAGGCGAGCGGTCTAACCGCTCGGCCACGGCGCCGCCTCTGCACTTACATCATGATGGTAAAAAATCTGGACGATTGTTTCGAGACTTCTAGGTCTCATCTTTTGCAGGATTTTTGGAAGTCAACACAGTAGCAGTGCCACTAAACCAGAGCTATTCTAAATGTCCCAGGTGAGACATACTCACAAGCATATAATTTTACACACTTGTATTACTGGGAAACCTCTACAGAATGTACATTGGTACACCAATCCATAACTCTGGATTTTGTGCTCATCATTGGCAACAAATTCCAAAATATTTTAGCATAAGCCAAAGACAATTGAAGCTTCACCATTGAACAGTGCACACAAAACAGGCAAACTGATGCACAGAGAAAAAGCTGATATTTTACATTTACATGACACTCTAGCCACTATCATTTGCTTCTATATAGCTTCTACAAATTATTCTTATAAAAGCTGGTTTTTTCTATCTAATTAATGTTAATCGAGATAAACGTTTGAAGAAGTAGTTTCATTACACAATGTATATGCTTAAATCCCATACTCTCTCCATGACCTGCAAGAGACAAAGGAATGGTGACAGCATTTCAAAAAAGACCAAGAAAGAGTACTGGAAAATTCAAACCAATAACAATAAATATTATGGAAATGGCTGATTCTACAAAATAAGTTATTTTGAAATAAATTGTGTGTTTTAAAGAGATCTACATTTTTTGTGTATCAAGTTTTTGTCAATCTTATAGTTTATCAGTTATACAAAATGAGAGGGCTTCGCAGGCTATTTGCAGAAAATTAAAGATATACATTTTATTAGTGCTGTAAATGCAATGGCATTTTATTCAAAATCATGAGAACCATTTTTGTGAAAATCTGAAAGTAAAGAAAAATTTGCCATGTAAAGGATAGTTTGGTACAGTTTTCTTGAAAATGTTTGTGTCACATCCATGGAAGATACAGAACTTAAATACCAAGTTTGGTATTTAACCGACTTCATTTTTACTTTCTCTGCCACAAACATAGCAGGTAGAGAAGGTATTACATTCCACCCAAAAATCGACACCGAGATTTTACCAGAAATACATGTTTTAAGGCCCCCTGAGCAAAAATAAAAAGCATTTTTAGAAAAAGGTCCATGTGTTAGTAAACAGCATAGCTCAAAAACGAAAAGTAAGATAAATACCAAACTTGGTATTTAGGTTCAGTATCTTCCAAAGATGCAACATGAAATTTTCAAGAAAATCTCCCCACCCCAAATTACCCTTTACGTGCAGCATTTTTAGAAATCTTTTATTTTCTCAAAAATGGCTCTAACAATTGTTATTACTATACCATATATAAAGATATTTACATGACAAATAAAATGTATATCTTGAATTTTCTGAGAATAGCCTGTGAAGTTCTCTTCATTTGGAAGGAATTTTGTAGAATCTTGTATAGCTGGCAAATGTTAAGCAATAGATGAAACCCTACCACACAAAAATTGTAGATCTCTTTAAAACACACAATTTATTTCAAATAACTTTGTTTATAGAATCGGCCATTTCCAAGTTACCCGTTATTAGTGGTTTGATTTGTTCCATACTTTGTCATTCTTTTATTTTTAAGGTCCATCAATTTTCAATTGTTTTTCATGATTGCATGGAAATAATATGGAATTTTAAGACCACCGTATAGCGGTCTTTTCTTTGTATCTTTAATGAAATATGTAATGCAACTATTTCCGTAAAGGTTTATCTGGATTAAAATAAGTAGATTGGAAAACAAACTTTAGTAAGAATAGATGTATATCCACTAAATAAACAATAGAGGGTAGATGATGAGATGGGGTTAAGGGCACTAAACATCGAAGGTCATCAACACGATAGAGGGTGGAGAAAGTCATGTGAATGTATCACATCAGAAATTTTTACTTTCTCTACTACGTATAGTAAGTAGGGGAAGTATTGCATTCCACCCAAAAATTCGGTACCGAGATTTCACCGGAAATACATGTTTTGAGACCTCCTGAATCCAAAAAAAGCATTTTTGGAAACATGTCCGTGTGTGTGTGTGTGTGTGTGTGTCTGTGAACAGCATAACTCAAAAACGAACAGTCGGATAAACACCAAACTTGGTATTTAGGTTCAGTATCTTCCAGAGATGCGACACGAAGGTTTTCAAGAAAATCCCCCCACCCCAGACTACCCTTTACATGGAACATTTTTCGAAAATTTTAATTTTCTCAAAAATGGCTCTAACGATTTTGATTAAAATATGATATGTTTAAGATAATGTCATGAGAAATGAAATGTATATCTCGAATTTTCTGGGAATGTCTCCAAAAGTATTCTTCATTGTGAACGACTTTTGCATAACTGGTAAACCATAAGAGATAGACAAAATTTTACTACACAAAAAATGTAGATCTCGTTAAAATACACAACTTATGTCATATACATTTCTTTTGTTGAGTGAACCATTTTCGAGATATTGCTTGTTATTCCCTTAAATTTTCCAATACTTATACTTTTTCTCAAATTCGTTATTCATTTTTTTAGTCCTGGACTTGCAAAGAGAATGGAATGCGCCGCATAGCAACCAGCGTTAAAATATTTGACCATCGCTTAAAAGCTACCATATTCCCCTTGCATCTACAAGAAAATTAGCAATAAGATTGACATCTCGATATCTCGATTAACATGAAGCATATGGAGAATAAGCATTTGTAAAATCAGATTGTACAAGAGTAGAGAAAGTCATGTGAGTGTAACACATCAGATTTTTTTAGTTATGCCATTCACAGACACACACACATATGGACCTTTTTTTAAAAATGCTTTTTTGGGTTATGCGAACTTCAAAACATGTTTCCAGTGAAATCTCAATATCAGATTTTTGAGTGGAATTAGTACTTCATCTGCCCGCTATGGGCAATCAATAGAGAAAGTAAAAATGGCTCTAGTAGGTCAAGGTTGCTGCACAACACTGCATCTTCTGCCTCTGCCCATATATGAATTCTTGAGCAAAATGCAATAATGGGGTTGACATGTGGTCAATCTTAGCTGCAGTTTGAGACCAGAGCCACTACTTTTCTACCAGGTAGCACTTGGATTGGTTCACAGGACTTAATAAGGATGAGTGCACCCATACCAGATCCCTCAACATGAAAAAAATATCCATGCCTACACCTGGATGAAATCAATATGGAGTTACATGATTTAATTTTATTTTCTAAGCAACAATCATGATTTGTGCACACAAACTTAAAAGCTACCATAAAGCAACCAGGTGCATAGAACTACTGCAATTGGCAACCTTTTTACCAGCGAATGAGGCACTTGAACTTTGAATGTCCATGTTGTCAGATTCTGCACATGTTCATTCTTTTCTTTGTGATGTAAGAGCAGTGCAGTTCAGTAGACTCATTTGTTTGATGAATAAATCTGGATTCTCGAGTGAGACCTAATCTATATGAATATCTAAAAAGAGAACCACCCAACGAATTTGATAATTCTTTCACCATTGAAAAACCCTGTTCTTTACATACATGGCCAGGCAGTAAGCTTTTCAACTCCTAAGTGAATATAAGACTAACAACATTTTACAAGGGCTGGATATCAGAATCCAAGCTATAATTAAAAACACTAAGACAACTTTTACCTTACTTTGTCATTAGTTCATGGAGTGCATGTAAAAACAAAATCAGAAGATTACTTTTCTCGAGGGTTATAGATTGTGCCATGTCCAAAACTTTTAAATTGCTGGGGAGGGGGGGATTGAACCTTCTTTTCTGCCAGTTTTGCGAATATTTTCTTTAAATATTCTGCTTAAAACTTTTCTTTTACTTTTTTTAAACCACTTGTGATTATTATGTTCCTCCAGTTTTAATTATTTTGCAATTAAACACTATGTGCACTAGGTCTTTCTCTCATACAATGGACACTCCCTCTGTATTAAACCATTTCTTTAACCTTTCAACTTCCGCACTCCAATTCTTGCCCATGCTATGTCCTATGATTGTTCTGCATATTTTAAGGAAATAACCATAGTATTACTGTGTTTAAAAAAATGGACTTTCACTTTCGAAGTACTTCTGCAGTACTGTCCAGCCAAATATTTTTAGGCTTATCACTCTGAATAGAAAAGTTGCCATAGTAAACTGGTGAGTAGCTCCCACCTTCATAATCTCAGTTCTCTCTCTCTACACTTGTATGATGGTGAAAGGGAGATGCTCTCCCTCTTTATCAGCACATATACATAGCCCATATAGCTTTACTGAATGGTATACCAATAGCTGTTTGCAGAAGAACTCATTCAGTATCATATCTTTCTTTATAAAGAATGCATATTGAGCATATGATAAGAAAATTTAAAATCACTTCAACTTGCATGCAATTAAGCAAATAATTCAATTATGGAAAATGAATCAGCGTTAAATACTCATATTGCTGCACTAACCAAATTACTGGCTGGATATGTTTTGAGGACTTATTGTACCCATTCTCCGCTACTCATGTCCTAGTAATTTGGCAAGTGTAGTAACATCGGTTCAATTTAATATAGCAAGTTGTAAGTAACATTTATCTTCTTCTTCAATGGGTTAGCATTTTTGTAGGACTTACAAGCCAATGTCTTGGGTCAGTAGCATATCAAGGAGCAAAAAAACTTTGGATCATAGCAATTAGCCCAATGCTTGGTATGGTGGTGAAGAAGGAAATGAAGTGTAGTGATGAAAGGGATAATAGAAAAATTTGCAGATCAAATTATCCAATCCAGCATTTACCTGGCAACCGAGTAAAATCGCAAAAAATCCTCGGTTAGGTTGGACGCCCCAGGTATTTGAATGCGCGACCTCCCAAATGTGAGGTGCCACATTACTGTGGTGCCACCTACCACAGTATAATACTTGTTACCATTTTAAAACTGTTGGAAATAGAAATTATTGTATGACACTTCCATATTTTCTCTCCATCATTATAGTTTTACTGTTGAGATTTATTCAGAATATTGCAGACATCATGTCAAGCCACTTTAATAATGAAGAGATTGGAATAGGCCTGGCTTCTTATCATATACCAAATTTTATAACTGCTTTTAAGCAAAACCTCTCTTTACAAATCAATAATCAGTTCTGGTACTTGACTGTAGAAGGTACCATCATAGGAAGGGAAATTTAAAATACTTCAGCTCCTATGAAATTCAACAGGTGGCTGTTTTGAGGACCATTTGTTTAAGAATCACACAAACTCCATTACACAAAAGATAGTATGTTTTTAGGAGGGTATACCAAGATTAAAATTAATTTGTGAGCTTTAGAGGTGTTTATTGGCCATAAAAAATATTTGTCCATAAAGCAAGACCTGGGAAACTTCAATGATGTTGCAATTCTGGAATTCCTGTAACCTTTCCATTTTAATTACAAACAATTTCTTGCATGTTTCAGTGAAATGAAATTGTTACTAATGATTTTTGTTGTGTGCATTGCGAGAGCTGATTTTACAAAACTTGTAGTAATAATATGCCTTTAGTAACACTCAAAAACAACACTGTGCTAAAATATAACATTGTGTAATGAAAAATTAAAAGGAGCAGGCAGATCTGACCAGAAGATGAGGCAAGGTAAACAAAAGTTGTAGGGCAATAAAATTAAATACAGCATAACCTTATACGTTTTCAAAGGCAGATCGTTAAAGTAGTATATAAATGAGAAACATAAAAGTGAATTTTCTTATAGAACAAACTGTTTTATCAAATTAGTACACAAACAAATTATGTATTATTTAATACTAGAAAGCAATAAATGAAACGAACATAATAAACACAATACACTATTTGTAGTATTCATATGCATGCCAGTGTTATGATCCATAATTCAAGCTAAAAAATAAATTTCAAGAGTAACGATGCTTTACACTGGTTTAAAAAACTGTCAATTTTTCTTTGCTTTTTCCACAGTCATGCACTAGTCAATTATATACACTAATAGCAGAAATGCTGTTATTTAGGATTTGTGATGACAAATTGTTCTGTAGTTTCTAGAGCTTGAATTGCCTCATACGTCTAGGAACACTTTCATTATTTAGGCTTTTCTTCATTACTTCATCAGTATCATCAGATACAACCTAGTCGTCCTCCATGGACTAGTGGTACCGTGCTGGTCGCGGGTTCAAACCCGGTGGAGGGTGATGGATTTTTTCAGGCGTAAAAATCCTTAGCACAGCTTCCTTCGGAAGGGAAGTAAAGCCGGTGGTCCCGTGTCGTAGATTTACGGCATGTAAAAGAACCTCAAGCCAGATAAAGAGGCCTCTGAGCAAAATTACCGTTGTTTCACGCCAAATATAGAATGGGATTCTAAGAACCATAGTAGTTAAAGAGCGTCCATAAATAAAACTCAATTTCAGATACAACCTGGGGAAGAATGACCTCACTACGCCATATTGTTAACATGAGTTCAGCAATAATGCATTCCAAAAATATTGATGCTTTGTCCAACATGTCTACTGTTCTGTACTGCAACAGCAAGGAAACATTATACAGAAAACATGCTGATATACTTCAATATAAACATAACATACAAATGTGTAAGTAAATTAATACACATTTTTGTACATGGGGCCAGAAAAATGTGACGTATCAATGAGAAAATGTATAACCAAATAGCTAAATATTAATGGAGAAAGTTTGGTGTTTTAAACATTTAGTGTAGATCTGTGAAAAACGTAGAAGTGAATAATGTATAATTGAGGTTCAGCTGTATTAGAAAAATCTGGTGTGTTACATTCATGTGACTTTCTGTACCCTTTATCGTTTATTAGTGGGTATACAAACTATTCTTATTAAAGCTTATTTTTCTGTCTATTTCATTTTAATCCAAATAAACCTTTGATGAAATAGCCACATTACACTTTTCATTATAATACAAATGAACATTATATGCTGGCCTTAAAATTCTAAACTGTTTCCATGCAATCACAAGAAACAACTGAATGTCAACAGAATGGCTAAGTGTTTAACAATTCAAACCATTAATATCGGATATTTCGGAAATGGCTGATGACACAAAAGGGTTATTTGAAATGAATTGTGAATTTTAAAGAAAATTGTTTGTGTAGTACGTTTTCGTCTTTCATTTAACATTACCATGTATGCAAGATTATACAAAATTCCTTTGAAATAAATTGTACTTTACAAGTTATTCCCAGTAATTCGAGATATACTTTGTATTTTGTCATGTAAAATGTCTTTAATATATGGTATTTTAATCAAAATCGTTAGAGCCATTTTAGAAAATAAAACATTTCAAAAATGTTTCATGTGAATAGTTGGTGGTGGGGGGAGTTTCTTGAAAATCTTTGTGTGACATCTTTGGACGGTACTGAACTTAATACCAAGCTTTGATATTTCTTCGGCTTTAGTTTTTGAATTATGTTCATAGACACACACACATGGACCTTTTTCTAAAAATAATTTTTTTATTCAGGGGACCTCTAAACCTGTATTTCCGGTGAAATCTCGGTATCGAATTTTTGGGTGGAATGCAATACCTTTTCTACCTACTATGTACGTGATAGAGAATGTAAAAATGGATGTAGTTATCAGTTTTGTTATAGTCATTTTCTACTACCCATAGTCACTTTTTCTATTATTGTATAAATCATGGGGTACCTGGTGACTTGCAAAATTTATGTAGGCGATCCTGGGTGCAGCAACAACGTACGGTATCACAAAGTAATTTTGCTGCATTCAGAACTAACAATCACGTTGTGTAACCCTATTCACGAAGATAAGTTTCGAGAGTTTTCATTTTGTGGAAAATTCCATCAAAAGCCCTGAATACAAAGAAAAATGCTATGAAATACAAATTTCAAAGGTAAAGAAGAGTCTGTCTTTTTTATGCTTTTGGACATCTGAATTTGATCAGATTTCCGCTCAAGCTTTGGCGTCATGTACAATCCGCCACTGGCACCTACAGAGAGTTTGCCAGGAACAAGCTTGATAACTATTGTTCTGAATTACGTAACGGAAAAAAAAACCTGTTCGCTTATCAGCAAAGTGACTCCAGTAAAATAGAGAAGAATCCAATTGCAAGTTTCGAGCAAGGAAAAAGATCATCCAAAATGTCTGTATCTTGTATGGGTATTTGTTGCACATTAAAACAAAATGTAACGTTTAATAATGGCATCCACTAACATTGCTGAGCATAAATCGTGTTTCTCCTTTTTGTCATTTATATTTAATGTTCTAGGTCCTTTGGACTTCCTTGTTGATTACATCAGAAAACGTTAAATACATTTGCAACTATTATGCACTATTATTGTTCACGAGTCTGACGGACTATGTTGCACTTGAAAGCGCTATTCCAGAAACGTTTTGCTCGATTGATCTGTACATACACAGCACGATCAGCCCAGAAGTCACGTTTTCTATTCCCAGCTGCTGCGGGGGAATTTTTCTTCAAATGCGAGATAGCTTGTTCTATCTGCTTCATGTTAATTAGGTAAACATTTGCAAAAATAGTCTTATTGCATATTTCGTTGTAGGTACAAAGGCATATGGGGAATACAGCTTAAGGGATACTCAAATCTATTAAGAGCTGATCATTATGTGAAGGCTTTGAAATTCTGTTCTCTTTGCATGACCACGATAAAAAAAACGAATAGCGACTTTTCTCATGAGAAAAATATAGCTATTTAAAAATTCAAACCAATGACAAAAATATCGCGGAAATGGTTAAAACCATAAAAAAAATGTTATTTGTCATAAATTCTGTGCTTTAACAAGAACTGCATTTATTGTGTATGTCTATCTCTCCAGTGGTTTGCCTATTATACAAAATTCACTCGGAATGAAAAGGATTTCACGGGCTATTCCCAGGAAATTCAAGACATACATTTAATTGTTATGAAAATATCTTAAACATGTGGCATTTAATAAAAACCATTAGAGCCATTTTTGAGAATAAAAAATAGCGAAATTGTTTTCATGTAAAGGTAGTGGGTAGGGGAGGTTTCTTTGAAAATATTTGTGTCGCATTTTTGGAAGATGCTTAACTTAAATATCACGTTTGGTATTTAACCGACTTTTCTTTTTTGGGTTATTCTGTTTACAAACACAGATCTTTATCTTAAAATGCTTTATTGCTTTTATTATTTTTCAGGGAGCCTCAAAACGTGTATTTCCTTGAAATCTCGGTATCGACTTTTTGAGTGGAATGCAGTACTTCTACTTATTGTTAGTAAAAAAGATAAAGCCCGCAGGTCAATGAGCAATAAAGCAGCTGTCTCTCAAGTAAATATAACCCGTAATATAACCATATATGTATGTAAGTTAAAAAGAGGCTATAATGAAACAAATAAAAGAAGTCGGATATCACTGAGTAAACACAGCCGTCGACAGAAACGTGATACTTTGATACGACGTGTCTGTCAGCATGTACGAGTCGAAAAACAAGAGAGCCACAAAGACGTTTGAAGGTCATACATAAATCCCAGTCTACGGTATGAAGTTGTGCCAAGCCGTAAAAGTAAATACAAATAAAAACTTATTATTGTTGTTTTTGCTTCGAATTAAGCAGCAGCTGTTGGTGACGTATACTTTTGCTAATTCTAGATTGTCATATTCTATGTATATGATTTGGAACGTAAATATTTCTCCAGTGGCAGTACTGAAATATGGTTATATGTGGGAATTGGTGGTTAAAAACCGCTACGCATACACACACGTACACTAGTGCATGGTCACATCAAGAAACCTTCTGTGTTTTAAAAAAAAAAGTATTGATCCCAGTCGGAAATCGAATTCGGGATTCCTTGCACAGTAGACAGCTGCTCTATGACTGCGCTATAGCACCAGTCTATTTATGCAAATTATGATGCGTGTTTAATTTCAGTTATCTCTAATGCCTTCTATAGTTAATGTAACGATATTTTTAAAATTCCTAATATTAATTGCCTTTATTGCTGCCTCTGCAGTAGAGTGCTAGTGCCAATTAATTTCTGAGACCAGGGTCCAGTGTTGGCCCACTCTTAATAGTTTTTGGCCTGACCAAGAAAACGCAAGCTTTAAGAGAAATGCATTCTTTATTGTTATTATTTTTCGACATAGCTATAATACCTTGTAAATCAGTACACTTAGCCCGACAGTTTTCTAATCTTTTAATACCCTTAGTTAGATTTGTTCTAACTATACAAAAAATAAGCATCTGTCTCAGGTTCAACCCCATCATTTGATGTGAATTTTCGTCCAATCAGCCATTTCTTTAGGTTTGGGAACAAAAAGTAATCCTTGGTAGCCAAATCCGGCGAATGTGGAGTCACTTCGAAGCGAAAGCCATGCAGTTTTACAGCAACAAGTCCAGACTGTAAGAAGGCGTATTAACGTGATCAAAGAACCTTCTTTGTCGCAAGGTGTGGAAGCTTAACATGAATGGCATCCTTCAGTTGATCCAGTAGACGCGTACTCTCCAGTGATGGTTCTGCCCTTCTAGGGGTAGTCTATGAGTACCAAGAGAAACCCAGAAAACCGTAAACATGGATTTTCATGCAGATGGAACCGTTATTTTGCTTTCTTTGGTAAATGTGAACCTTTTGCCATCCACTGTTGGACTGTTCCTTCGTAGTTTTCATATTCATGTTCCATCTACTCTTATGAACTGCCGGAGAAACTCACTGCAGTTTTGTTTAAAAATATATAAACACTCTTGAGAAATGTCCATTCGAATGCGTTCTTTGTCCATTGTTAAATAACGCGGCACTCATCGAGCGGAAAGCTTTCTCATAACAAACAAATTGTGTAAAATGTAGTGGACACGCCCTATCGAGATCTCTGCTATGTCAGCGATCTTCAATCGGCAATCATTGAGAACGACATTATGAGTTTTGCCACAATCTCGTTCGTAGCTGTTTTGGGATGCTCTGACCGTTCATCCTCTTGAATGAATGTATGACCACCCTTAAAATTCAGCTGATCATTTTTAACCTCGAAAACGGAGGGGAATAATCCTTTAATGTCGAATCTAATTCCTTTAGTATTTCTGTTGAGGTTAAGCCCTTAATTCCTTCTAAACGGCGTACATTATCACAGCTTATATTTCAGTTTTATCCTTTTGAAGAAAAAAAAGTGAATACTAGTTTGTTTACACGATCGTCACAAACAAGTGACTGCACTTGCGCTTCTGAAACTTTGCATCTTCACATCTCTGAGTCAGATTGAGAATTTTAAGAACACCCCTGCTGGATAGATGTTAATCCAGCACACTGATGATTTCATGTACGGTCCGTGTATCGACTTAGTTTATTGCGTTGCTTCGGTATTGGCTGTCGACACATTTGAGGTGAACACCGTCGCAAGCAGTATCTATTCTTTTCTCGGAATTCTGTACCGTAAATGAGTCTGACCTTGCCACCTTAATCAGCACACGGAGAGATGCCCTTCCTGATTTATGCCTGATCGGGTTTTCCTCGCCACATGAAAAGAATGCTCAAATTTCATTTTTTCCATGTGGGGCGGCTGGAGAAGGATGTAAACGTTACGAAATTACATGAAAGTAATATCTTAAAAGAATGTCTGAAATATAAGGAAGTATACTAAGTATGAGTGGGTGATTATTACAGAACAGTATAGAAATTGGGCTTGGATGATGCGTGGAGAATTAGCGAAATAATGTCAATGGATTCTATAAAGAAGCGCGAAAAAGATTTGAAGATATTGTTATTGTTATTATTATTATTATTATTATTATTATCATCATCATCATCATCTCATGTGGACATGTACATAGCTTGAATGTGTAGCGAACTATCTCCATGTTGCTTCACATGTGTTAGTTCCTGAACTGGTGGAATTCATGTTCGAGACCTGGGAGGCTCGACTCGGGTTGAAAAAGATTCAGCTTGAGTGACAATGCAAGTCTATCCCTTTTCGATTCCAAGTAGTGACATAACTCGAGATGGGATTTCGTTTTCTTGTCTGTACACAGCTGCAATATGTGTAATATTTTCCTCAATTGCCGACAGTCAAACACAGTGCATTGCATGCCATTTGCTGCGTACTCCGTACTAATTCTGCCGAACCCTGACAGAATTAGACCTTGGTCAGTCTGTTGAAACGCCTGATTAAAGTGCGGTAGAGTTTCTTACTGCCAATCAAATTATTATCATTTTCAATGAGCATTCTCAGAGACCGATCATGATCAAAGACTCTTGTCGGAATCAATCTGATTTTAGCTGTTTCAGCATGTTATTAACTGTCCCGTATTGGTTAGTTTGAAATAATTTCTATGCAAATATTGCGTGCTGCATTGGGTAGTTAAATTAATTATGCAATAAATAAAGGGAAAGCAAGCCCAAAATAATGAAATATAGCGGGTCTTTGAGGAAGGAATGTAGTGAAGACTTAAAAATTTCCTTAGCAGCTTAATTTCGGCGTGAAAGAACACAGCTTCTGATCTTATTAAAAAGTTACACAATAATACAGAGCAGTTATGACTTACATCACAGTTACGTTTTGACATTTTGTATCTTCAGGAAGAAGAATCTCAGGTTTCTGGCTAAGCTAGTTACGTGAAATGTTACATAACACAATAGTGTTAGAATGTTGACTTTTTTCTTTTCAAAAGAACAAGTGTTAACACTGGGAAAGGAGGAATGCATAAAGCACCAACCAGCCGCGAAAGACCTGTTCGCTGTTGATTTCTTTGTATGACCCTTTTATTTGGCTGAGAACCAACGAGGTGGTAAAATTTTTCTTTTTCCGTTTAGAGAATCAGCTGTTCATTCTTACTTTTTCTACCACGTACATAGTAACCGAGCGGAATGGCTCAGGTTGCGACGTCTGTGATCCGCCTTCGGGAGGTCCGGGGTTCAATGTCCGGCGACCGCCCACCCTGGTCCATGAGTTTTTCATGATTTCCCCGAGTTGCCAGGCGAATGCTGGGGTAGTTCATCTTCTATCGCGACTCTCCTTCATCTCATTTCCTGTACCCATCATCTTCCTTGTCATTTGTTTCAGGGTTGTAGGATCAGGCGACGATGTTCGGCGGGTTGTGGCTGGACGGTAGCTTGCACTCTGTAAAGGTTTCTTCCCTGGCGTCGGTACCGCTCGGTTAGGTCTCTCCTTAGCGTGGGTGGTACCCTGGAGGTTGGAGGCTTGTGGGCAGGGAGGGGCGGCGTCGGATGTGTTATAACTGGAAACGTTAATGACCCCGTTCATGCTTGCGCCCTTCGGCATCCGGATCTGGTCGTCCTTGGTGTCTCTCCCCCCATTCTTCCCTTCTAGGGGTCACATTGGAAGCATAAAGAGCCGACTGGTCCGCGCAGTATTCTGCCCCGGTTTCCGGCGGCCCCTTCGTGATACGTACCTTTTACCTTTACTTACATGATAAGTAGGGAAGGTATTTCATTCTACGAAAAATTCGATATCGATATTTCACCGGAAATACATGTTTTGAGGCCCCCTAAGTCCAAAAAAGCATCTTGCGTGTATCTGTCTACCGAATACACAATAGGTATAGAAGGTCCACCCAAAAATTCGATACAATGATTTCACCGGAAACACATGTTTTGAGGCCCCTAAGTAAAAATAAGCATTTTTAGGAAAAGATCCAGTATGTGTGTGTGTGTCTATGTGAACACACAACTCAAAAACAAAAAGTCGGATAAATACCAAACTTGGTATTTTAAGTTCAGTATCCTCCACAGTTGCAGCACAAGATTTTCAAGAAAATCTCACCACCTCAGACTACTCTTTACATGGAATATTTTTCGAATCTTTTTTTTTTTCTGAAAAATGGCTCTAACAATTTTGTTTAGAATACCATATATTAAAGATACTTCTTACAAGACAAATAAAATGTATATTTTGAATTTTCTGGGAATAGCTTGTGAAATCCTCTTCATTCGGAAGGAAATTTATATAATCTTGCATAACTGGTAAACGTTAAGCGATAGACGAAAACGTACTGCACAAAAAATGTAGATCTCTTTAAAATATACAGTTTATTTCCAATAACTATTTTGTGGCATCGGCCCTTTCCGAGATATGCGGTACTAATGGTTCGGCATTTTCAATACTTCCTGTTAGTCATTCTTTTTAAGTCCCATCGATTTTCAGCTGTTTCTCCCGATGTCATGGAAAGAGAATTTTAAGGCCAGCGTATAGCATCCAATTCTAAAACGTTTGACTGTCGCTATTCTGTTTGTATTTATATAGAAAAGTGTAACGCAGCTATTTCCGGAAAGGTTATCTCGATTAAAATGAAGTAGATAGGAAAATAAACTTTGGTAAGAATAATTTGTATACCCACGAATAAGAGATAGAAGGTAGAGAAAATCATATGAATGTAACCCATCATATTTTCTTTCTCTAGGATTCTCCTTACCTGCCGTGTATGCTTCACGCATGTAACAGAAGGATATGCGCTTAATAATGAAATGACATTAACGTCACGCGGATATGTTGTCTTTATGAATGTTCTGCATTGCCTTGCCAAGGAGCTGTCCTTCATTGTAACTCAATGTCTAGGTCTTTCTCGCTAAATTAACTTCCTTGTTGTTTTCCATCCGCGCAGCAGCTAATTTTTCCTTAAAACGCCATTGTCCACAGCTGTTGATGTATTTCGAAAAGTAACGTTAAAAAAAATAACAATCGTAATTATTCGTGCATGAGTATGGAACAGGATTTTGGCGAATGAATGTACATATGTTCAGGAAAATCCAAGGTGTAACCTAACATATAAATATTATAATACACTTTCTGCAGCGACTCAACTCTGTGTATGAGTTGGAGCAAATGCGTCTTGTAATATAATTTCATTATTTTTACTACTTGAGGCGAAGTGGAGAGAAAGAAATAAGCAGGGGCCGGATTTTAATAACCTAAAAATATTTGAAAATAACGTATAAAATGACTCTAAAATGTTTTTAAAATGGCGTAATAATTATAAAAGTGACCAAGGTGAGATTTTTAATGTATTAAAAGTTATAAATTAATTTATACGTGGATATAACGACTATACAAGCAGAAAAACTAAGTATAAGAATAATAATGAGGTAATTCAGAAAATTATTTAAAATATATTTGTTTCGTGTTATTGTTTGAAGAGCCTGAAATGATAGTTAAAACATTGTTTGAGGTAGGTCAAAAACGTAGCATTAACGCTTTTGAGTTCTCAGATTATAAAACAATTCATGGTGAATTAAGAAGACACGACATAAGTTAATAGCAACTGACTATATTAACGCGAAAAATGAAAAAATCGCCTCTCTCATCTCTAATTTGGGACATGAATTCATAATTACTGTAATCCAACCAGGATAAGGACATAGACATCAGATTACAGAAATATCAGAGTATCTGCGGTACTATAAGCAGAACATTAAAAATGGCACGAAGAGAAACAAAAATTAAATTTTATAAGGTGATGGCTCTACGTATTCTATTGTATGGCAGTGAAACTTGACTGATGAGGAGAAAAGATGGTAGTCATGTTCAGGCTGCAGAAATGAAATTTTTACGAACAGTTAAAGGATGCACTAAATTAGATAAGATCTCTAATCGAGTAATTAGACAAGAACTGAATGTTTTTGCAGTGAAGGATAAACTAGAAGAACAAAAATAAAAATGGAAAGAATGGAAGGAAGGATTCCAAAGATAGCCTTACAATACAAACCTATAGGAAAGAGGGACATAGGAAGGCCAGTTAAAGGATGGAATTGAGGCCGGAACAGGTCGACAGGCCTAATCCTTGAAAGACAGAAGAAGAAGAAGAAGAAGAAGAAGAAGAAGAAGAAGAAGAAGAAGACTGTAATGATACCTGCTCCCCAAACAATAGCCACTCCTCCACCCACAACAACCTCTTCCAGACTAACCATTAAATAGGAATTATTTTCCCCCCAGAATGCGAGTAAAGGATGTACAAAATTACTCTTATTTCTGAGTTGAATAGTGAAAATCCTTAAGTAAAATGTCTTTAATATAAAATGTTTATATATATATATGTTTATATATATATATATGTCAGTGTAAGAAAATGACCAAAATAAAGACGCAAAGGGCAAGAAAATGACAAAATAATGACGCAAATTGGAAAAAAAAAATAGAAAATGGCATAAAATGACAAAAAAGCCCAAATAAATACGAATATTCATAATCGGGGACCTGTGATAAGAATTATATGCACGCGTTAGCAATGATGATGCAACAATTAAAAGATGACATGTCATCTGAATCCGGACCTTGGTAATAAATGTTGTACGTTTTCAGGTTTCTCTCTTATGAACATGGCTGAAAACTATGTCAAGCATTAATAAACAAAACTATCATTTTTGTGACGGAAAAAAAATGTTGAAATAGGCAATGCTGTCCGCCACTGCAAAGTAGGTTACAGCACTCAAACAGCTGCAAAGGTCAAACCAGGAACGGTCGGGCTGCAACAGATACCACGTCAATACTCGTGTTCACTTGGCAACCACGTAGCGACGTTGTCCAACTTCCCACTTGCCTCGCCTTGCCTGGCTGGGCTTGCACAAAGACTTGCAAGAGCTGAAAAGACTCCTAGGGAAGGTAGCAAGTGTGCATCAAACAGCTTTGAATTACTTTTCTTAGCATGAAAGCAAGTAATTAAAACTGCTAATTATTATAATAACAGACCATATTTTGTCATATACCAAAGGCTGAGACAGTAACCAGCTGTTTAACAAAGAGAATTAAATAGTGTCATTATTTCATAAAACAAATAAATAAATGAGTTTTTAATATTTAGGTTCAGCGTTTCAAAAGATACTTTAGAGGGTAATAAATCTAATAACATTGCAAGAATCACGAGAATATAAAAATCACCATTATATTACATAGTAATGGTTTTTGTTTCCCAGGATTTTTGGTGGGATGCAGTATATATGCCATGTTAAACAAAATGGAAAATGCCCTAAAAGAATACCGGTATTCCATTTATAAATCTGTGTTGCAACACAATTGACTATTTTGTCATCATCAGGCACATTCCATCAACCTTACCTTCACAATCTATAAATAGCAATTCTTTCGGTTGTAGTAATCGTTTATTTAAAAAAAAATCAGTTTTAGTAGCTTAAGCAACGATACTACAGTAATCAAATTGCAGAATTTGAAGAAGAAAGAAAAAAAAATAATTAAGATCCTGGCTGAAAATTGCATCACGAAAGAATTGGTTTAAAGTAATCAAATAACATTTTCAATGTTTGGTGAAAACATGCCAATTTTTGGCTAACAGAGTATTGCTATTATTTCTTTCTCACTCCAAAAATGTAAAACAAAACAAAAAAATCTGATGTGTTACACTCACATGACTTTCACTACTCTTGTACAAACTATTTTTACAAACGCTTATTCTCCATCTACTTCGTGTTAATCGAGATGAACATTTGCAGACTCTATCTTTTTGCTAAATTTCTTGTAGATGTAAGGGGAATATATATTTACAAGGGCAATATAGAAATACACTAGCCTTTAAGCACATACATATCTCTTAATAGCTGGTTGCTAGGTGCAGCACCATTCTCTTTGCCACAGATTAATACTCTTTGCATATCCAAGACAAAAAAATGAATAACGAATTCTCATTTGAGAAAATAAGTATTGAAAAATTTAAGGGAATAACAAGCAATATCTCGAAAATGGTTCACTCAACAACAAAAATGTATATGACATAAATTGTGTATTTTAACGCGCTCTACATTTTTTGTGTTTTAAACTTTTGTCTATCTCTTATGGTTTACCAGTTATACAAAAGTTGTTCACAATGAAGAATACTTTTGGAGACATTCCCAGAAAATTTAAGATATACATATTATTTGTCATGAAAATATCTTAAACATATGATATTTTAATGAAAATCATTAGAGCCATTTTTGAGAAAATTAAAATTTTCGAAAAATCTTCCATGTAAAGGGTAATCTGGGGTGGGCGGATTTTCTTGAAAACCTTCGTGTCGCATCCTTGGAAAATACTGAACCTAAATACCAAGTTTGGTGTTTATCCGACTGTTCGTTTCTGAGTTATGCTGTTCACACACACACACACACACACACACACACACGAACATGTTTCCAAAAATGCTTTTTTTTGGATTCAGGGAGTCTCAAAACATGTATTTCCGGTGAAATCTCGGTATCGAATTTTTGGGTGGAATACAATACTTCCCCTTCTTACTCTACGTAGTAGAGAAAGTAAAAAGTTTAACGCTTTATAAACTGAACTGACTTTTGTAATATATTCTTTAAAGTTTGGGAAAATGTAAAGCGCACGGCAGCGAATATTTTGGATATGTTATATGGCACAAAATGGTTAACTAGATATTTTAATTAGGTTTAAATTTTTCCTTTTCTATGGTTTTCAATTATACAACATTTCACAAGAAGAAAGTGGATTTCATGGAAATTTTACAAAAATATACAAAGCAAAAATTTTACTTTAATATGTTAATGCCTTAATATCACTGAAATTTTATCCAACTAAAGGAATAGTTCCCCATGCGCTACACCCATGAAGGGCATAGACCGGCCAACCCGACTGTCGGCCTCATGCCCAAGTACGCACGGCATAGGTGAGCGATCTTCCAACCCAAACGGTGAGGTGATGTGGCCAGCATCACGCATCCCTCAGCTAGAATGTTGGCCTCCGTTGCCGGGATCGCTGCCTTTTACAGCTCCTCAATTTCCTCACAATGCTGAGTGGGCACCGGTCCAATACCCGGGACTTAAAATCTGCACCCCATGGGTGGAATCGAACCCGGGCGCATGGGAACCAAAGTTCCATGCCCACAGTGCCACAAAGGAATAGTTTGGGCAGGGAAATCTCCTGATAATATTTTACGTATCTTCCTTGGAACATGTCAGAAAGAAATACTAGATTGGGTATTTCGTCCATATTTCGTTGTTGTTCATTGACCACATGATTCTAGAAACGCGCAAAGCCTTTTCTGATTTTTCTTTTTTACTGCCCCCCCCCACTCCTTTCTTCCTCAGTACTAGATTTGGGGTAGAGAAACTGAGATTAAGTTTACATTACATGGATGCTATAATCTATTTTTACTCTCTCTACTACGTATAGTAAGTAGGGGAAGTATTGTATTCCACCCAAAAATTCGATACCGAGATTTCACCGGAAATACATGTTTTGAGACCCCCTGAATCCAAAAAAAAGCATTTTTGGAAACATGTCCGTGTGTGTGTGTCTGTGTGTGAACAGCATAACTCAGAAACGAACAGTCGGATAAACACCAAACTTGGTATTTAGGTTCAGTATCTTCCAAGGATGCGACACGAAGGTTTTCAAGAAAATCCCCCCACCCCAGAGTACCCTTTACATGGAAGATTTTTCGAAAAGTTTAATTTTCTCAAAAATGGCTATAACGATTTTGATTAAAATATCATATGTTTAAGATATTTGTATGACAAATAAAATGTATATCTTGAATTTTCTGGGAATGTCTCCAAAAGTATTCTTCATTGTGAACGACTTTTGCATAACTGGTAAACCATAAGGGATAGACAAAATTTTACTACACAAAAAATGTAGATCGCGTTAAAATACACAATTTATGTCATATACATTTTTTTTGTTGAGTGAACCATTTTCGAGATATTGCTTGTTATTCCCTTAAATTTTTCAATACTTATTTTCTCAAATGGGAATTCGTTATTCTTTTTTTTGTCTTGGATATGCAAAGAGTATTAATCTGTGGCAAAGGGAATGGTGCTGCACCTAGCAACCAGCTATTAAGAGATATGTATGTGCTTAAAGGTACTGTATTTCCAAATTGCGCTTGTAAATATACATTCCCCTTATATCTACAAGAAAACTAGCAATAAGATAGACTCTGCAAATGTTTATCTCGATTAACATGAAGTAGATGGAGAATAAGCGTTTGTATAAATAGTTTGTACAAGAGTAGAGAAAGTCATGTGAGTGTAACACATCAGATTCTTTCTTTTCCTGTAATATGCTTAGATGATTTCGTTAAATGTACGCCCATAGCTATTACAAGAAAGGGCTCCTGTTAAAACATATTTCGTCAATCTCTTGATTAACGATAGTCTTTCACACATAATCCAGCCTCCTCTACAATTTCCTCTTTATCTACGCACAGAGGGTCATTTCGGGGTATAGGAGGATCAATTTGCCCCCCCCCCAAGTTATGAGAAATAATTAGGCTACTGGTTATTATTTTCTCTACCAAAGAAACATTACGAGAATGTACTTTTAATGCAAATATTTTACATTTAGGAAATAAAATATGATTTTCTCTTAGACTAAATGTGTCGTTAAAATTCACATAAAAATTCGGACAACTGCTTCAGGTAATCTTGCCTCCCCCCCCCCCCCAAGCAGAAACTGAAATGACTCTCCTGTTTACGCATATAAACGTAATGTTGCCTATATTCTGCCGCGAACCATATTTTCATATTCACCATACCTTCCTGTGTATCTCTGAGCAGACATCTCTTCTTAATTACGGTCTTTTTCTGATCAATGTCAGCTTTGTTCTTCTACCGCCTGCTCCTAAAACAACTTCATTACTTATTTTGCCTGTCCATTTCATACTCTCCATTATTTTTCGTATCTATATTTCATACGATTCCAATAGTTTTTCTTTACTATGTCGCAAAGAAGAAGCTTTCGTACCGGACCTTGTCACGCCCACACAAGGCACTTGACTGTTCCTATTCTTTCTTCAAGAGTCCGCAGGAAAGGTTCCTTTTTCTTAAGCTTCCTTTGCCATTGCTACCCTCTGATCTCTTGACAACAGCTCGTGTAATTTACTCATGATACATCTCTAATATCTAAAGCGTCCACTTCAATTCGCGAGTCTAACCCTGCTTTTCTTTCAGTAACAGTAATCTTATCCATGTCATTTATCTGCATTAGCATATTTCTAAGTATGTTTCCTGCCTCTCTAGTTGTGCTGTATCATCAGCAAATCTTATTCATTTTATTCTTTATTTTCCTGCTCTCACAAGAACATGTACTGTGATCCTTTCATGAGAATGTGTCTGTAAAGAATGTGTTGACATCAACAATTCTGTCGCTGTCTGAGAAACATTACGATTCTACTTTCAACATATCAACAAGACTTAAGGCCTCTTTGAAAACATACGCTCTTCTGCTGGTAAACTGAATGACCAGTTGCTTTTGTTTGCTTTCTCCTCACAGTTTTAACTACGTTAGCAAGTATTTCTCAGACTTGAATGTAAAGTTCTACCTTTCTTACTGGGCATTGTAAATAACTTTATAAATCACTAGAAAATACTCACACACTGTTCCAAGTGAAACACGTTGGAATACTAACGTTACGCGATGTTTTTAATGTAGATAGATCTATTTTGACATCATCGTGAGCTACCACGTGGTACTATGCTCCCTCACTCCTCCGGAGAGCAGAGCACACCGCAAACGTTTTCTAGTCAGAGGCCTACAGTACAACAGGTTGGGTGACAACTGATAAGCAGACATTGGATTTGTATACACTAAAATATATAAAATATGCATGGACTGAAATTGTTTAACTTCCATATGCATCATTCCGGTCGTTGTAATTCGATTTGCAGTATACAATGATCATTTTCTCCAAATGCTGAGGTGTAACTTTATGACGTGTAATACAAGTTTGTATGCTGGGAAGGATCTTTCCACATCTACTAATGCATTGGGCAACATTTGAAAACACTAACTGTGGGGAAATTCTTCAGGAAGAGCTACGTATTCACCTTGAAGATATTTATCCACAGAACACTTAAATGTCAGGATTTCTCTCGAAAACAATGCACTATTTACCACTTAATTAAAAATTTTAAAGTACTTGTATTTTATGCTCGATGCATGGAAAAATTAAGTATGCAGCAACAACGAAAGTATGCAATTATATGCACTAAAAACTTTATATATTCGTACAAGCACAAAAGAACACGAAACATATTGCAAAAGTTAATTCCATATTACAAGTAAAAACAAAGTAAATATGCATACATAAGGGATATCCCTGTGTGCTTCCCTCTGGGTTATGCACCTTATCCTATCTGACTTGTTACTTCATAAACAGCTACCTCAGTTATTTAAAAACTGTTACCGAATTAAGATTTTAAGTCTCTCATTAAATCATCCCAGTTCCTTGCTTAATGCATGTAATCGGATATTAAAAGAATGCTTCTAAAACATGCCCGCAGCCAGAAAAAAAAATTCGGGGAGGGTTTTCCACAAGTAGATCTAAACTTAACAGTACCCCACATAGTTACCATGTACCTACTCCGTAGAATATAGCCGTTACATGGATAAGAAAATTGCTTGGAGACATTATATAGACAAGAAAAACTCACCAGAATGAGGATATTCCTTACAGCACAAAACATGGAGATTGCTTCGAAAATAGGAATGTATGGTCACTTTACCTATGTAAGACGACATATTAAGTTTCCCTTTTTCTTGTAAATGTGCTACCAGCAATAGACTTACCGTTATCTAACGACATTTCCCATATTGGTTTGCTATGAATTTAAATAAATAAAACTGTCAGAAGTTTCAGGGGGGTTTGAACCCTAGAAACCCCCCTCTAAATACGGCCCTGTTCTAAAATATCGACCGAAGGGCTACTAGAAGTAATCCACAAAGCAATGAAAAAAGAACTCATAGACGAACATTACAAAGGTCTTGGATTTTTCAACATTATAGGGATAAATTGTCACATGAATAATCCTGCTTCACTATAGTTAAAATGCAAGTAGACTTGCGTTGTCTTGCGTAACCTTAGGGGAAATTCGCAGATGTGCTGCTAAAGAAAAGGAGGTGAAAACGGGACTCGTGAGTCATTTAGATTCCCTGTCTGTTCACTTGTTTTCAGATGCTGTTAATGAAGCCGTGCGACTGCGTATTTAATGAATGAAGGTGTCAGGATGTGAAGTCCTACCGCTAGCATAAGTAGTTAACTACGAGGAAGGCATTTTCGCCATCCCTGGTGTAAGGATGGGCAGTCCTATTGCTAGCATAAATACAGGGAGTGCCAAAAAACTGCGAACCGCCTGCGCGGTGTTTTTCCTGTCCGCGTCCTCGGCGCTCGTTGCTGTCTGCCGCTATCATAGAAAGGCACGGATGAAACCATAACATTTTTAAAACTACTTTTAAAGGCTTTACTTACCAACTTTATGAAAGGAGATGCTGAAACTGGCCACCGTCGTTGTCCATACGTTTTTAACACCTCTTTAGGAAACTATCCATTACTCACCAATTTTTTTCGAGTCAACAGTTGAAGCTCGTACATACGTGAATACAATTTTGCCCCTCCTTTTTTTGCCCTTTTTCAACAATACTGTGCAAGAGCTTATACAGCCAATATTTCGAAGAGAAAAATTGAAAGTGTGTTTGAGGACAGAATTACTAGTACAGATTTGTGGCTCCCTCGGTCCCACGACCTAACCCCCTGCGATTTCTTTCTCTGGGGTAACTTAAAGTATACAAGACAAACCCACACGTCCTGAAAGAATTAAAACAAAATATCCGCCAGGAAATTGCCAGCATTTCTCAACGTGAACTACGGCGAGTGATGGTTAGTTTCCTAAAGAGGTGCCAAAAATGTATGGACAGCGACGGTGGCCAGTTTCAGCATTTCCTTTCTTAAAGTTGACACGTAAAGCCTTTACAAGTAGTTTTTAAAATGTTGTATGGTTCCATCCGCGCCTTTCTATGATAGCGGCAGACGGCAGTGAGCGCCGAGGACGCGGACAGGAAAAACATCGCGCAGTCTGTAGTTAACCCTTCGATAAGTTCCAATTAGTAGGACTAGATGCGGAAGGGGACTTAGCACCGCTACCTACAAGATCTTTTGTGCCTAAGCCCCTGACAGAGTGCCCCCGGGAGGGAGGGATGAGATGAGACGAGACAGAGGGCGGCTGGACCAGGAGGCACGACAGGGCAGAGGGTAGGGTCCCTACCTCTTACAGATTGCAATTCCCCGGATGACAGCTGGTGCAATAGGCTCCCCTCCCCCTGCAAGCTTGCACATCCTACTGGGGGCCCTGAGAGGAGACCGCACCCATTCGAGGGACGAAAATTATATAGAGCATCCTTTTCCCCGTCATGCAATGCCGAGACTCCCGCCGACACTTTCAACCCTAAAACAGACCAAGCAGATGAAAGGTGAAGTGAAATGAAAATGGCGGGAAATTCGGGAGACGTAATGAACCTTCCCAGCATTCGCCTAGCGACCCGGGGAAACCCCGAGAAAACCCATGGGTCTCGAATGCGGGCCACAGATGTACCGCCTTAGCCATCCCGCTCGGTTCCAGGATAACATATCAGTTAGGCAGTACTTGAAGAAGGTGTAACACTTAAGCTACAATCTGCCGCTTTAGAAGATGGGAGTACAAGGTTTTCTGTTGCACTTCACTGCTAAGCACTGCACTTTCTATGTTCCGTAATATCTTGCAGAGTTTCTTTGGCACAGTGACCCTAATCGCTGAAGCTGATTAGATACAAAAAACTCATACTATTTTATTTTGGCATAAATAATTTAAATTCTGAGTAGGGTTTTTATATTTTATCTATTAGACAGCATTGCATAAACATAACTGTCGCAAATTCATTGGTTTGGTTTCCATTTATTAATTGAACGTCTGTAGATGTGTGCAATAAAATGGTTAGTTGCATCAGTCAGGTGGATCATGTGATCTTTTGTTTGTTTCACGTTCACAAAAGGAAGTGCGCAGCAGTCAGAATCGTTAATGAATAAGATAACGCGGTCGGTCATATGCACGTGATTCACCGCGTCATAGCTAAAACTGTTCACTGTGACAAACACCTACGAGGAACACAAAAAAACAGTACATACAGATTCAGGTTGCCAGAATTTCAGAACAAAAATCTGATATATTGCAATCACATGACTTTCTCTACTCACTATTTTACAAACTATTCTTACAAACTTATTCTTCTCGCTATTTCTTGTTAAATCAGAAAAACTTTCATTACCCATTTATGTGTTTCGTTGTAGCTACATACAAGAAGGATGGGCTAAAGTGATAGCTCTTTTTAAGCGGCTCGCTTTGAACTTCCATGCTTTTTCGGACTAAGCACTTGAAACATAATTGCAAACCAATAACAAAGAATATCTCGGAAATGGTTAACCCCACACATGTAAAGCACTTGAATAAGTTATAAATTGTTAAAAATTCAAACCAATAACGAAGGATATCTCGGAAATGGTTAACCCCACATAAAATATATTTTTCCATAATTTTTTTTGCTTTTTTTGCTTTCACTTTTTGTCCAGTAAAATTTTGTCCTCATATCTCCTACCAGTTCTACAAGTCATTCAGAATGTGCACTTCACGGTTTATTCGAAGAAAATTCAAGATATACATTTTATTTGTTATACAAATATCTTAAGTATATGATATTTTAATCAAAATCGTTAACAGCCATTTTTGATAAATAAAAAATAACGAACATTTTTTACGTAAATGATAGTTTGAGGCGAGAAGATTTTCTTGCAAATCTTTGTGATATACCCTTGCAGTATGCTACTTAAATACCAAGTTTGGTATTTAACTGACTTTTCGTTTTGAGTTATGCTGTTCACAGACAACGGCGCGCGCGCGCGCGCGCACACACACACACACACACACACACACACACAGATTTTTCTAAAAATTATTTTTTTTATACATGGGGTTTCGAAACGTTTATTTCCGGTGAAATCTCGTCAATTTTTTTAGTGGAATGCAAAACTTCCAAAAGTAATAAAAAATAGAGAAAGATAAACTGAAAGTTTTGAATGACATGAAACATATTTTTAATTTCTCTACCAACTACCTACATAGCGTAGAGGAAGTACCTACTATATTCCATCCAAAATTCGAAATGGAGATTTCACCGCATGTTTTGAGGCGTACTGAACCCAAAGAGTATTTTTCCTTTCTGTACCATCCATCTATAATCGATTCTATTCCAGCTCAGATCCCGATATCTGGATTTCACGTTTTCAGGTCCACTAAAGAAAGAAAGAAAGAAAGTTCTGATGTGTTGCATTCACATGGCTTTATCTGCCCTCTATTGTTTATTAGTGGGTATACAAATTATTCCTATTCATTTTTCTATCTACTTCATTTTAATCGAGATAAACCGTTCCTGAAATAGCTGCATTGCACACCTCGGTATAGATACAAAGGGAATACTGATATACAAGTGTTTTGGAACTGGACGCTATACACTGGCCTTAAAATTCCATACTTTTTCCACGATATCGTGAGAAAATCGACATGTCATGACTTTAAAAAAATGACTGAACGATTCGACCATTAATAACGGATACATATCTCGGAAATGGCTAGTGTCACACAAAACAAAATATTTGACTAAATAGTGCGTTTTAAAGAGATCTACAATTTTTTGTATGGTACGTTTTCGTCTATAGCTTAACGTTCACCAGTTATACAAGATCAAACAAAATTCCTCCGAATGAAGAGGACTTCACAGGATTACCCCAGAAAATTCAAGATAAACATTTTATTTGTCATGAAAATATTCTTAATATATTGGTATTTTAATCAAAATCGCTGGTTTTTTTTTTAAGAAAATCAACAATTTCGAAAGATATTCCATATAAAGGGTAGTTTGGAATTGGAATATTTTTTATGAAAATCTTTGTACCGCATCTTTGGAAGGTACTGACCTTAAATACCAAATTTGGTATTTATCCGATTTTTGGTTTTTGAGTTAGTTGTTCACACACCACACGAACCTTTTTTCTAAAAAAAATGCTTATTTTGGGTTCAAGATGCCTGAAAACATATATTCCCGGTGAAATCTCGGTATCGAATTTTCGGGTGGAATGCAATTACCTTCTCTCCCTACTATGTACGTGGTAGAGAAAGTGAAAAAGGTCTGTGTGTGTCTATCAGAGTTTGTCTGTTTGTGAATAGCATTGTTAAAAATAAAGTTGGATAAACACCAACTTTCATATTTGAGCCAACCATTGTTTAAGCAAGTCAGCGAAGTTTAAGACAAACCTCCATCGCAAACTACTCTGTACATGATCGTTTTTAGTTTTCTCATAAATAGTCCTCCACAAAAACTTCCTAAAGAGAGAGAGAGAGAGAGAGCGAGAGAGAGAGAATTCATTAAAATGCAGAATTTGTGTCACATATATATTTTTAGAAACCGGCGTTAGCGGTTATTGCATGTTTTACAATTCCCAAATACGTCATCTGACGGGCATGCTCGAAAGTTTGCGATTCTTCTTTTCTCGTTCCACTGCAAGAGCTGTTTACCACGGTTAAACATTTGAATGCTGTTTCCGCTTGATTTATGAAACTAAACGCTTACTCCTTGATTTGAAATCATTCCTAGGCAAAACTAAGTCGTGAATAAGATAACATGAGTAGAATAACAATTTGTATATGAAGTTTACAATGTATAGTGGACATGTGAGTATTTGTCATGGGTATAGAAACTTGTGTGTGTTCACATTAGGTTTTTAATATTACAGAACGATTTGGAAGCTTTGTTGAATAATTTTAAACGTTATTTAACATCTTAAAATATGTGTTTCCCAATATTGTTATTTTGTGGCAAATGTAGCTGAGGAACATAATGATGGAGCAGTCCCAAATATAATTATTTTTCAATGGGTATTCAAGTTGTACGTGTTAAAGGTAAACTAGTCATCCTGCATTTTATGGGACAGTTGACTATTTTAGTCTATCGTGCCCTATATTTTATAGATCCGAAATAAACACGTATACATGATGCTCTCGAATCCCCGTCCATCTCTTGAATACCCTCGTAGTTGTGCAAGGTGCGCCGGTAATATTGCAGAGATGGTACAAATTTTGATCACTTGTGAATTGTAGTATACGTGTATACGCATAGTACGGTGAATATTGCAGATATGAAACTTTGCAGAAGGGAGCGGGATATTAACTTATTATTACACTAGTCTGCATGATATCGGATGACTGAAAACTAATAAGTGATTCTGACTCAGTTTTTTATGCTGATTTCAGAACTGCTTTCAGTTTCTTCCTATCACGTACAATTTTTTCACAATTTCACTTCAAAAATATAGAGATATAAAGATATTGCTTCCGCCACTACACATAAAATTCGGCTTGATGAAGCAATTTGTAAGGGCTCTACCACAGGATAGACCCTGCTTCAAGTACCTTTCCAAGAAATTTCCCTTCAAGACAAATTAAAGGCTGAAATTTTTGTTGGTCCTCAAATAAAGAAATTGATGAAGGATGATTTTGAGAAGACAATGAATGAGAGAGAAATAGAAGCATGGTCCGCCTTCCGATCAGTTACTGAAAACGTTTTAGGCAATAACAAAGATCCTAATTACAAGGCCATTGTTGAAACAATGTTGGAAAATTTCAAGAAGATGGGTTGTAACATGAGTGTAAAGGTGCATTTTCTGCATTCACATATCGACTACTTTCCAGAAAATCTGGGACATTATAGTGAAGAGCAGGGCGAACGTTTTCACCAAGATATTAAGCAAATGGAGAGGAGGTACCAGGGGAGATGGAATGAAACTATGATGGCAGACTACTGTTGGATGTTGAGGAGGGACAGTCATCTTCAAGGATCTGCAAGGAAGTCAAAGAAGAGAAAGTTTGAAAAAAATTAAATGAAACACTTTGACTTCTTGTTTTGTTAAAATGTAGTCATGGAATAAATTAGGGGAGTTCTTGAGAGTATTCTTAAAATATTTCTTGAATAAAAACTTACCTCGTGTGAAATTGCCAAAACATTACTTCTTATTTTGTGAAAAACCTGACGTGATAGAAAAAAAACGGAAGTTATTTCTGGAATTAGCATAAAAACTTGATTCAAGAACACCAACTTTAAAGAAATCATTTGAAAATGCAGACTAGTGTTGTTGTTGTTATTATTATTATTATTATTATTATTATTATTATTATTATTATTATTATTATTATTATTATTATTATTATTATTATTATTATTATTATTATTATTATTATAAGGAAATCAGATCAAAGATAAACTCAGGAAAGTATGCTATATCTATTTTGAATGGTATATTATGGGGTAAACAGGTCTCAAAAGAAACTAAAACTACAATTTTTAAAACAGTAGAAGTATTGTAACATATGGCTCCGACGGGTGGACTCTGAACCATCAGTTGAAAAGAAAATTATTAGTAATAGAAATAGATTATTGCAGATCTGCCAGGATATCTAAAAGAGAAAAAAAATAGGAATGAGATTATAAAAGAAAATATTAATGTACAAAATTCAGTTTAGATTTTATTTAACAGACACAGTATGGACATGCTAAAAGTATGAAAAATGAAAGATTAGCCAACAGGAAGAGTGGACACCACCAGGAAGGAGGAGAAAAGGAAGACCGCATAGCGTGGATTCATAGAATTAGAAGAAGCAATGATGGATTGGGAAATTGAGGAAGATTTATATTCCAATAGGCAAGAATGGATAAAAGTGATAAGATGTTAGAAATTATAGTCTTGGGTGCCTGAAAAATGTTTATATATTGTAAAACAATATTTCATCATTGGTAGTAAGAACATAGTTCAGAAGACATCCTCTGTCAATTGTCTGCACGCAAATTTGTTATACACGGCAGAAACAACTACTCTAATGGGGTATCTGTTAATACAACAGGAATTCGTTTAGATTAAACTAGTTTTAACCAAGTACTTGCGTCATAACCAGTTAGTCAAAACTAGTTAGTTGACTCAGTCATTTGAAACCATTTTTGAAACTTAGTTAAAAGGGTTTGTGTGTGTGTGTGTGTGTGTGTGTGTGTGTGTGTGTGTGTGTGTGTAGCCCTTAATAAGTTATATGAAGTGTACCAACTCTCAACTATTAGAACCAGCTATGGAATCTGTTGCTTAAGAAGGTAATTAATTATACGCCTTATTTCAAAATCAAAAAAAGGTTAACGACTTGCTTCAAGCAGTTTGCAGCAACTTGGTCTTTATCCAGTTGCATACTATGTATAATACTATGTCAAGGAGGGGAACCAGCGTGAACCTTTGTTTTCGTTGCACTTGGTAGTTCTAATAGTAAGACTTCTCTACTCCTTGAGCAGGACTTACTATCTCTCGTTATCCACCTGCTATCCATAGCCAACCAAAACACTTCTATAGACTGAGCATCAACTCCCATTACCCTCTATGAATTACAGACATGTTAATTATTTGTTTTATATTGTTGTACTGATGATATATGTCTAAGTAGTAGCCGATGAGTCCGATTAAGTAACACCGTAACAAGCACGTGGGATCAAAAGCGATCTCACACAGGAAACTCAATGCCAGATATTCAGCATGGTTCACTGTAAGGCTGCAGAAACCTTCCCCAACAAAACCAACAATTTTACGGTGGAGGGAAAAGTTTTTTTTCTAGTGGTTGCATATAAAATAAACCCCGTTCAGGACGAGCCATCAAGTTAAGAAATGTGTGTTGCAGCATCCGTCGAAAGTTCGCCAAAGAAGTCTATTGGTAAGCGATCACAGGAATTGAAACTCGGTAGTGGACATTACGAAAACATGAGGAAGGATTTGAGTTAAGGCATTTAAAACTTCCTTTGTAAATAAGTTGAGTGATAATGATGATGTGCAAAAACGCCACGAGGCTTATGGGCGATTTCACGATGTCTTTAGAAACTTGTATTTCTGGAGTAAAGAGAACCCACATTTCTTTAAAAAAAATGTTTGAAGCCTTGCCTCTGGAGTGGCCACCATGAAGTCCTGATCTGTCATCGAGCGATGTTGCATTATAAGGTGCATTGAACAGCAGATTGCTAGCACACAGTGCAGAACGTTGACGAACTTAAGGATACTGTGTGACATGCTTTTACTGCCATCACTCCAATGTTGAGGATAATATTCATATCGTTCATGGAGGAGATCATATTATAATTTGTTATGAAAATGATGGTGTGCACACAGACACTCCGGAATAAGTCTTATATTTAAGGCTTTACAGAATACAGAGACATTAGAATGAGGGTAATGAGACTGTGTTCATTCGTACAACAGAGAGTTTTCGTAGCACAGTGTTTTCTAATACGGTATAGTCTTCCGTGATATTATCCAATATCGTAAATATTATAACGTCTTTTACCACGATATTGTTGTTGCCCCATCATTGAATACCTTATTATCAACATAAAAATATAAAATTCAGGACTTACCTACATCAAATGGTCATTTGAAGGCAGTGAAAACTATTTGCGAAATAATAACGCATATTATCCATCTTATTGATAGACTAATTCAGGAACCACACTTGTCGTCCTCCGTGGTGTAGTGGTTACCTCTAGTTCCCGATGTCGCAGGTTCAAACCCGGCGGAGGGCGATGGATTTTTTCGGACGTAAAAATCCTTAGCATGGCTTCCTTCGGAAGGGAAGTAAAGCCGGTGGTCACGTGTAGTAGATTTACGGCACGTAAAAGAACCTCAAGCCTGATAAAGAGGACTCTGAGCAAAATTACCGGTCCTTCACGCCCAATATAGAATGGGACTTAGGACCATAGTAGTTAAAGAGCGTCCATAAAATTAATTTTCAATTTAGGAACCACACTTGGAGAATTCTATATTGGATTTAAATAATGTAAGCGACCAGGACAGCCAACTGTATTCTCAGGTATGGTCGCACGAATTCTGACTTATGTGTCCAGTTTCCCTCCATAGGTCTATTATCCTCGTAAAGATTTTCTGCAACAACTTCTCAAAGCAAGAATTGTATAATCTGTTATGTCAAAATGAAGTCTTTTCTTGATTCTCCCGCGCCATGATATTTACTGTAAATCGTCACGTTAAACCAGCCAGAATGTCGCCGCGTTGGGCTATTGATTCTTTCGTTAGCGTAAGTCGCGGAGTATCAGTCACGTGGTTTTAGCGCTTATGGTAACTCCGAATAAGCTGTACAAAGACTAATAAGTAACTACCTATTTCACGTTTATTTGGTGGTAACGAGAGAAGATCGTCGCACAGGGCAGCTACACCATTGTTACAAGAGGTTTTTAAGGATTTCAGGTTTTAACAGTAACATACAAATACAACGATTACATTATTGCTTGTTGAGTTTTGTACACGAAATAATCATGGTATTGCTACAGAAAATACCAGAAGGCCTAAAGTGTATACCTACTGACGGCTTTAAAACCAGATTTGGGACAGAAGCTGGACTCAATGACAATGATACCAAACTTTCATTCAGTTTGGACGAATATGTCACGGTCTTTCAGGCAGGGATATTTGCTATTTTAACTAGTACTTGGGTTAGTGCAAGAAGACACTATAGAAATAGACAGATGCTTATACTCTCCAATAGTCAAACAGGTCTTGAAGGCCCTCGATAACCACTTGGTTGATTCCAAGTTGGTTTTAGAATTTCGCGAGGCCTTTAGGGCACTGGCTGCCCACAATACTCAGTTCAGCTGAGGTGGGTGCCGAGGCATATGAGCATTCTGGGCAATGGAAGAGCAGTCGAAGCTGCTATGAAGGGAACTACTAAGCAATCTTTTTAATAAGCAATCTTTTATTGGACCTGAACTAGCACTGGGGCTGACATCAGGACCGGTTAAACTGCTCTCAGGAACCGGTTTCTCAGAGAATACATGGAATACTGGAACTCATCTGTAGGTTTCAGGCTGTCCAAAGCTCTCATGCAGAGATTGGGCAGATGGAGGTCGCGAAAACTGCTAAAATTATGCAGGGAAAGGCTCCCATGGGCATCGTGCCTCCTTACACGACACTATCACCTTAGAGGGCAGCTGCATAGAATGGATACGTGAGCCCTGCCTGTAGAGTAGACGATGCCAACAGGCAGACGAGACAGCTGCCCATCTATTGTGCGAATATCCAGCACTTGCCCTAATTTTTGAGAGTCAGTTTCCAAAATTAGAGAAGCTTTCAACCATCACAGCCCAGAACCTGATTCAATTAATTATGGACGTCAGACTTCTGGATCGATGACAATAATGCCAATAGATCTGCAAAGGTGTCAGTGCAGGGCAGTGTTAGTCCCCTATCATGCCTTATAGATGATACTGCAGATCTGAACCAATAAAACTTGAAACAAAGAAGAAATAAAGTATTAGACATGACAAGCCCAAGGACATTTCCCTCTGTAGTGAAAAATACCCTAAAATGGTACGCCCTCAGAAGCAAGAGAGCATTCACAGCTGAAAAATATGAAACGCAGATTATTACAGGATTTAAATATAATCTGCATCACTTGTGAAACCAGCACTGAGTTGGCCTCAGCACTTCCTTATCGAGGCGTAGGTACGATCCGCCGCTGAAGCGAGTTAAATTTAGTGGTCGTCCTTGCCAACCAAGTCGTACTGCCAGCAACGCGTTGTCAAACACAGCCTCCCGAGCCAAATATTTGTGTAGAGGACGAAGTTTCTCTTCGGCCAGACTTGACGGCGCACAGGGAAAACAAAACAAGCACTCGCTTTGTAAATCAAGTAATTATTGGACCAAATGATGACAAAGGAGAAAATCGAATGTCTCCGGCCTTTATCGTTTCATAACGGATCTGTAGACAATTAAAGCGTATTACTTTCTCTACCACGTATCTATACGGGTAGGTAGAGAAGGTATTTCATTCCACCCAAAAATTCGATACCGAGATTTCTCCGGAAATGCATGTTTTGAAGTTCCCTGAATAAAATTAAGAAAAAGGTCCATGTGAGTGACTGTGCGGATGCGTGTGTGTGTGTGTGTGTGTGTGTGTGTGTGTGTGTGTGTGTGTGTGTGTGTGTGTGTAACTGCGAACAGCATCATTCAAAAACGAAAAGTCGGACAAATACCAAACTTGATATTTAAGTTTCTTATCTTCTAAAGATGCGACACAAAGAGTCCAAAAAATTTCCCTTTCCAAACTATCTTTTATATGGAACATATAAATGGTTTACGATTTTTATTAAAATGTGATATTTTAAAGATACTTACATGACAATTAATAGAATATATCTTAAATTTTCTGGGAATGGCTTGCATAATCTTCTATAACAGTAAACTATAATAGATAGGAAGGTTACTACACAAAAAATTATAGATCTCTTTTAAAACCACAATTTATTTGAATGCATATTTGGGGGGCGGGGCATCAGTTATTTCTGAGATATTCGTCAATGTTGGTTTGAAGTTCTTAATACTTTATAATTTCTTAAAAGTTCTCTCGATATTCACTTGTTTCTCGCGATATCAAGGAAAGAGCTGGTTTTCAAGGCCAGCATATAACGACGCGCACTTAAACATCTGACTATCGCATCGTCTTTGCCTTTGTACCTAGAACAACGTGTGTAATGAAACTATTTATGCAAACGTTTATCATTATTAACTTGAAGTAGACAGAAAATAAGCATTGACAAGAATAATTTGAGCAGGTATATAAAATAAACGATAGTAGGTACAGAAAGTCACGTCAATGTAACACAATTTTTTCCCTATCTACTTCATGTTAGTCAAAGTAAATATCTGCACATAGATTTTTAAATAGTTATAAGCATTGTTCCAACTTTAGTACGTCAGGGTGCTTTCACCGATTCTATGATTACTTAGTTTTTGCATGTTTTGATGGATACCAAACAATAGCGTTTTTTATGCTTAAAGAATATCACTATGCACTAATGCTGCCTGTTTTAACAATAAACTGGATGAATAAGCATATCGTAGACTTCTCCAAACAGTTACCTTGTTTTATATGCAAATGATATATTACCAGAAGAGTGTGAAAGTAAATCGAGCTGTAAGCGTTTGGCCTTAAGTATGTTGAGGTTAGAATTTAATTATGTTGGAATAATGTATTTACTCCAATCCTTAAATACTTTGTTTCAGCTCAAAAATAGTCTGTCACACTCTGGTTTTGAGTTTTTCTAGATAAACTTAGTTATGAATTTGTCATCCAGATAGCTAGGTCGTAACATAATAAATTGTACGATGAAATCTAGAACACAATTAATGCAATATCACAGTATTCACGATATAGATAATATGCCCTTGGAATTTTCCTTTTGCAAGAGATTTGAATGATTGATATTTAAGTTTTGCATGTAACTGTGGTAATCTGTTGTATAATTTTTGACACCTATAATAGAAACTACTTTGAATAGTCGAAAAATTACATGAATCAAGTCTTAGATCCTAATCAGGACACGTGCTATATTCGTGAGTATTGGGGTTCAATTTAATGTATGAATATTCTTTTTTGCATATAATAATCATTGTAAAGAGGGAAGCGAGAATACCAAAAGTTTTAAAAAGTGACTTACAATCTTCAGTAGGCTTTTGCAGAACAAAAAGAAGCATATCTTGCTTCATAAGAATTTTAATAAAAGATAACTACGGATGAAATTATAACAAACAGAAATTAACATAATACTATCTACAATACATTTTAAACGCTATGTTTAAAAATACCACTGGGTTTCTTCTTTGAACTTGTGATGGTATGAATAAGCAGAACTGAATATAAATACCTAAAATTTTCAGACTGGTTAGATAGTCATTATTGTTTCGTTTTAAATTAAATTTTAGTCATTTACACACGATTTATTATATGAGCGCCACCTGAATAATTTGATCATTAGACTTTCAAGGGGACACAACAGTAACAGTATGGCTTAATCATTCGGCAAACAGCAAAGTTTAGTAAAATTATCATTTAAGATTAAACGAAAATCATTAACATAAATAATAAATAATGTGGGACCTAAAACAATACCCTGAGGTACACTATGTTTAACGAACATAGTCCATTTCATATTGAACAGTCCAGTCTAAGAGTAGCTTCAATTTCAACCAATAATGGCTCTCTGTCACTGTAAACTTGTCGATGTCCAACTTTATATGAAATTGTGACACTTTATTTTCAACTCTTCGTGATTGGTAAACTAAAATAAAGGAAACGTAATGCCCAAACATGCGTATCTCTGACTAACTGAAATTATATGTATTATTTATTTTATTAAACAAATCTCACACCAAATACATATGACGCCAAACGTCTGAACCAATTAAGTAATACAATGCTACAAGCAAGACGATGAGACGTAATAGAGAAAATGGAAATAAAGGAGTTATAAAAACCCTAACGAGAATCATATACAACACAAACTATTGTGGAGTTTGACTAAGAGCCTCTCAAAATCATCAAAGCAATTTTCTTAATGTCATTGCGGATAAATTGCAAATTAAGAAGATGTGATCTTGCAACTTAACGCACCTCTACTCGTAGCCCCAAAAAGATGTCGCAGGTTCAAGTAATGCAATGTGTGTGTCTGCTGCTTTTTAGATACGTAGTTATTTTCCCAGTACTCCACGTCATTAATGCCTGAAAAAAACTGCGCCACATCTGAGAAACTGAAAACAAGCGAAACAAAGAGATATTTTTAGCTCTTTGAGAGAAAGAAAATGAGCTCTGATGTGCAGAAACATGGAACGAACAATTTCGTCGTGGGTGATGACGCACAGGGAAATCGGCTGTGTTGGTTGCACAGTGAAACGCCTAGAAGTGCAAAGTCCGTGAAATCGTGCCAGAAAACCTCTTGCTGGAGACAGCATTTATTAAAATAGATGTATGGCAACATCCGAGGAGGTAACAATGCCCTTCAATGCAACGCCTCTTCAGAGAATTCACATTTAAAACACCGTTTAACAGCTCTCTTAGACTTGCTTCCGATCCGTATTTTGTCAGCAGCGCGCGAATTTTGATGACCAAAAATATTTTTAAAATTACCTACAAAATCATTAAATAGTATATTATGCAACGAGACTATAATGGTAGTAATTAAAACGCGAGTATTATTATTATTATTATTATTATTATTATTATTATTATTATTATTATTATTATTATTATTATTATTATTATTATTATTATTATTATTATTAACGAGAGAGCGAAGCGTTTTAATCACCATTATAGTCAAGTTTCATACGACTGTTTAGCTCGACCACGTATCTAAATTAAAGGTTTCATAAGTATTCGCTTCTGGTTTGAGTGATGTGTTCCAATCGTTATTCCTTTTTCTATGGTTACAATACAATGACCTTGTAGCACCTGTGTCAAACAAAGTTGCTAGCGTTGTGAGACGTACTACGCAGAATAATCGATACTTGTGCTTTCACAATGTTACATGGCCACTTCTGATTGGTCGAATACCAATACTTTAATGAACAGGTGTACTTTAATGAGGCCCATTAAAGTACTGCTACCAGTCGTATAAATACGTTTTGGCATAGTCGAGCATAAATTAAAAAAAATACTGAATACAAAAAAGTGACAAATTCAAATTTATTTAATTTATTAAAATTACTGTACAGAATTTATACAGACAAGCAAAAAAATCTTATGCGTTTCACTCACATGACTTTCTCTACCCTCTGTCGTTTATTAGTGGGTATACAAATTATTCTTATAAAACTTTGCAGAAATAGCTACATTACACATTTCGTTATAGATAAAAGGGAACAGCGATATTTTAAGGACAGCATATAGCATCCAGTTCTTACACATTTTACTATCGCTATTCTCTTTTTGTCTATAACGAAATGTGTAATGTAACTGTTGCAAATGTTTGTCTCGATTAAAATGAAGTAGATAGGAAAATAAACTTTCTTAAGAATAATTCGTATACACACTAATAAGCGATAGAGTATAGAGAAAATCATATGAATATAATAATTAGATTTCTTTAATATGCTGAAGAATTTTGATATAAAATACAACCACGCAACAAAGTTTTGGTGACAAAGCAAATTGAAATGAGATTAAAAAATTCGCAAATAATATGAAGTAATTTGTAGATATATTCAAAACATGTACAAAATAAAATATAAGATGAATAAACATAACTTGCTGAATTCCCTTTAACTTAAAACATAAAAGCTCTGCTTCTCACTAGGTTAATGCTGTATAACATTAAGTTAATATTTTTCTTTTCTCTGGTTATCACTTTTCAACCATAAACTATCTATAGAATGTGTCTTATCAGTTATCACACCTTTTCCTCTATAGATTCCAAAACCTCAAATCATTGGCAGGAAACGGACATACTTGCCTTCCTTCCTTCCTTTTGGAAAAATGGAAGTTACATTGGGTTTACAGTGAACATACGAATTGGATTTATCGTCCATGTATTTATCTGTTGCGGATTGGTAATGGACCTACCAGAAATGTGTCGGTCGAGCTCAACAAACTCTTCGGTAACATTCGAGTACATTCGTTTAGAATGTTGCTGTAGTATATTTTATAACGGTCGGCACTTTTCAGTTTTTTACTTTCTTTACCACGTACTTAGTAGGTAGAGAAGGTATTGCACTCCAATGATACCGAGATGTCTCCGGAAATACATGTTTTGAGGGCCCCTGAATCCAATTTTTTTTAGAAAAACGTCCATGTGTGTGTGTGTGTGTGTGTGTGTGTGTGTGTCTGTGCGCCTGCGCATAACTCAAAAACGAAAAATCGGATAAGCACCAAACTTGGTATTTAAGTTCAGTATATTCCAAGGATGCGACACGAAGATTTTTAAAAAAGTCTCCCCACCTCAACTACCCTTTGCATGCAACTATTTCGAAAATTTTGATTTTTTAAAAAATGGCTCTAACGATTTTGATTAAAATACCATATATTTAATGAAAAATAAAAAGTATATCTTGAATTTTCTGGGAATCGCCTATGAATTCCTCTTCATTCAGAAGGAATTTCGTATAATCGTGTATAACCGGTAAACGTTAAGCAGAAGACGAAAACGTACTACACAAAAAACGTAGATATCTTTCAAACACACAATTTATTCCAAATGAGGTTTTCGTGTGTGTGTGTGTGTGTGTGTGTGGCATAAGCCATTTCTGAGATATCTATTACATTAGTCTGCATGATATCGGATGACTGAAAACTAATAAGTGATTCTGACTCACTTTTTATGCTGATTTCAGAACTGCTTTTAGTTTTTTCTATCACGTACAGTTTTTTCACAATTTCACTTCAAAAATATAGAGATATATATTGCTTCCGCCACTACACATAAAATTCGGCTTGATGAAGCAGTTTGTAAGGGCTCTACCACAGGACGGACTCTGCTTCAAATACCTTTCCAAGAAATTTCCCTTCATTACACAAGCCAAATTAAAGGCTGGAATTTTTGTTGGTCCTCAAATAAAGAAATTGATGAAGGATGAAGATTTTGAGAAGACAATGAATGAGAGAGAAATAGAAGCATGGACCACCTTCCGATCAGTTACTGAAAACTTCTTAGACAATAACAAAGATCCTAATTACAAGGCCATTGTCGAAACAATGTTGGAAAATTTCAAGAAGATGGGTTGTAACACGAATGTAAAGGTGCATTTCCTGTATTCACATATCGACTACTTTCCAGAAAATCTGAGACATTATAGTGAAGAGCAGGGTGAACGTTTTCACCAAGATATTAAGCAAATGGAGAGGAGGTACCAGGGGAGATGGAATGGAACTATGATGGCCGACTACTGTTGGATGTTGAGGAGGGACAGTCATCTTCAAGGATCTGCAAGGAAGTCAAAGAAGAGAAAGTTTGAAAAAAATTAAATGAAAGACTTTGGCTTCTTGTTTTGTTAAAATGTAGTCATGAAATAAATTAGGGGAGTTCTTGAGAGTATTCTTAGAATGTTTCTTGAATAAAAGCTTACCTTGTGTGAAATGGTATTTGAATACTTTTCTACGCTCATTAGTAAAATTGTCAAAACATTACTTCTTATTTTGTGTAAAAAGCTGACCTGACGGAAAAAAAAACGGAAGTTATTTCTGGAATTAGCATAAAAACTTGATTCAAGAATATCTACTTTTAAGAAATCATGTGACAAAAAGTTTGAAAATGCAGACTAGTGTTATCAGTGGTTCGAATTGTTCATTTCTTGGTCATTCTTTAAAGTCCAACATTCAGTTGTTTCTCGCGAATGCATGGAAACAGTATGGAATTTTAAGGCTAGCATATAGCGTCCAGTTCTTAAACATTTGACTATCGCTGTTCTCTTTGCATTTATAACGAAACATGTAATCTGGCTATTTCTGCAAAGATTTATTTGGATTAAAATGTAGTACATATAAAAAGCTTTTGCAAGAATAGTTTGCATACCCGTAATAAACGACAAAGGTGGAGAAAGTATGTGAATGTATTGCATCCGATTTTAATTGAAGAAACTAATCTCTTTTTCGACTTCGATGTATAACTTTCTTTTAGTGTATTTATGCCAGGGGGATATTTAAAGGGGAACGAAACACAAAAAGCATTATCTTCCTAAATGAAGTGCATTGGTAAGATTGTTTTCCTACTCCGCCACACCGTTATCGCTGCGAAAGCGAAATAACAACCACCTTTGTACGTCATCAGAGCCAGCCGTGCGCTGAAAGCAGTTGGGAGATCACAAGTTAGTCATCGCTGCACGTGCAGTAATACGTTTTCATAAATTGTTCAAGAGTGGAGTACTTTGTGGTGGTGTTACTAAGTCAGCTTGGTATTATACAAACAACGTAATATTGTGAAAAATAAAATGCCTCAATGTTGTGCATATGGCTGTAATGTGAGAAGGGAAACACACAAAGGAACTCATTTTCACACGTTTCCAAACAGGGACAAATCTCCCAAAAGATACAGGATATGGGTAGAATTTTGCAAAAGAAAAGATTTTTTACCTGGTCCCGGTGCTCGTTTATGTTCCTTCCATTTTATGGACACAGATTATGAACAGACACAGTTATTAAAAAAACAGCTTATGGCCGATGAAAATTTCAGAGGGCCTTTATTAAAACCTGGAACTATTCCTACTATAAGGAAAAATGAACACAATTTCCAGATACCAAGTTCTAGTAAGACAATTAATCCTTCACCATCTTCATCTAAGAGCAAACGACAAAGAACAGAACGATATGAGGCTAGAAATCGTAAGAGCATAGTTTCTGAGCTATGTGATAGTGTTCCTTGCAAAAAGTCTGTCAACGAAGGCGATGATGATAAAAGTGGTGAAAGAGAATTCAGAATAGAAGGTGATGAAAAAACCAAGAATACAGGAGTACAGTGTGAACTAGGTACTGAAATCATAAGAAAATATATATTGCTGGAACCTGAAAATATCTACGAAACAAGCAGTGATGAGGAAGATCAGGATAAGCTGAAGGAAAGTTTTTACGAACTTGATACATCAGATTCTGATACAAGTGATAACGAGAAAGAGGAAGAAGAAGAAGAAGAAGAGACTCACCATACATTGAAGTGAAGCTACAGTGGAATATTTCATTGTTGCTTGGAGAACTCTACTTTTACTCTTCAAGGTATGTATTTTATGTAGAAATGAAGTCAAAACAATTTCTCATTACATTAAAGGGACAATGCTATGTGTCAAAACATTGTGCTATTGGAGTAATACTTTCACTTGGAACTCACAAAATTTATCAGGGAAGAAACTAAGGAAATGCTTTCATAGCAAGTTGTTTATTGGTATATTGGTACCAATCTGGTATATTGTTTCAGCAATTTAAGTCCTGCAAATCACTAGTTTGGCAATGTTTTCAAGGTGTATATTCGATAAAACCATTCGAAACATGTTAACACTAGTTGTTAGAGCATTTTGGGTTCAAGAAAGAAAAAGAACTTAAATTTATTAAATGGGCTATATACTTATATGGTTGGCAGTATGTTTCCCCATGATTTTCAGCCAAATATTTAGTCTATTCTGTCATGGATTTAAATTCCCAAAATTATTGATTTTGAATTTGTTCAAAGAGGTATGGTGAAAGACGATTTGGAGAAGACAGCTTGTGACAACATAATGATTAGGTTTGCAAAACTGAAAATATGTAGAGTTGAAGTTTTTCTCTCCGACAGACATAAAGGTGTAAGGTTCCTGTTAAAAACTTAGTATACAATTTGACGCATGGCATTTGTCTAAAACTCTAATGAAAAAATTAAAATATTAGGAAAAAATACACAGAGCTGATGGCATGGAAACCCAGTATAACCCTTTATAGTGGGCTGCACAGAACTGTAATTAGAACGGTATCAAAATTTACACCAATTCTTCATCATATAAAAAAATGCACATAAATGGTTAGAAAACGGAGAATGGAAATCTTGTGAACATGATGGATTGTTGAAAGAAGAGCAAAGAAATAAATTATGGATTAAAGGGAATCAAACGCCTATCATGCTCTGAAGAAAATTATTTTAGATAGCACTTTCTTGAAAGATTTGGCTCATTCGACTTATATGCACACTGGCAGTTTAGAAAGTTATCACAGTCCTCGTTTCAGATATGCTCTGAAAAGAATACATTTTTCATATAAATAGCCTTCAACTTAGATCTATGATAGCAGCGCTAGATCACAATTTCAATGTAAATAAATAAAAAAAAAAGGCTAGAGTCAAAACTCAGTACTCCAAAGCATCTGGGTCTTGGATCATGAAAAATAAATATGAGGAATCTAACGAAGTATGAAAACTGCTAATAATGCGTGAAACAAAAAATCTCTCTGCACGCACATTGTGTGGATCCATTACCGGATGCAGTAATTGATCTGTCGCTACCAAAGAATATAGCTCTCTTCGACAAGAAGTGAAGCACTTCTCACGTTTTCAGTCAACATAAGAAGGTTGGTCACAAATACTTATACAATTTTTAAATGATAATAATAATGGTTGAATTAAAAAGTTACTATTTTCAATTTGTGTGTTTATTAGTGGAGTCTGAAGCCTACATATACTGGATATGGAAAAGCATTTCTAATACTAAGCACTACACATGATGGTATGACAACTCTTCTGTATCCAATAGCAGCCCATGAATTAATCCACGCTGTATACTGTTATAGCAGAAATATCGCCAGGTCTTAGCAGGATTGTTGGCGGTGAGTGATTTCTTTTTAGTTCTACTTTTTGTTTTTAACGTTGTTATGTCTCACAATATTCAAAACATCACGATCCATTACTAATTTGTGAAAATTAGCATGCTTTGTGATACAGATAAAATCACCCTTCACCAATTTTGTATTTTCATAGTCCGAGCAACTTACGCTTTCCTCATCATTATTTATATGTATACATTAGTTACACTTTGAATGGAACCAGCACAATTTTCGGTGTTCAGACTGTCTCGGAATCGCTGTCAGACTGGTGTAAATCTTCAAAATCGCTCTTTTTTGGTTCAAACTGATAAGGCCGGATACCACGTTCACTCATTTTCAAAGCAGATGTTGGACTAGTGTTTATCACCTAGTAGGTATTACTGGATTATGAAAAGTGATTGGCTAGCTTTAATCTTTGTTATTCAGAGAAGTTATGAACTTTTAGTGAAATTAACACGTGAACTTGTTAGTCATTATAAGTACGTTTTGTCAGTGTGCAGTGTGGCCTAATGATGTCACGCGTATGCTCAACAGGCCATAACCCGATAACCATTCACCTTGGGATAGTGAAGCTGCGTGCGTTGTTATTTATTCCTAACGGCAAATAAACTAATGCGGCGAATGAAATATTCATTTTTGTGTTTGGTTCCCCTGTAAGGCAGTCTGATAATATGGGAAACATATTTGGTTGTCTATGTTCTCCAGATATTAACCATTTTGGCAGTTTCCACTGCTTCTGCAGAAAGAACCTTTTCCACACTTTAAAATACATACAAACTTGGAAAGCATAACATCTGGACTTGCATTGCCGTCAATTCACGGTAATATTCATGTTTCTAATGATGAAGTTATAGGTTAGTTTACTAGTGTTCCAAGATAATTTGATTTTGTGTTATGAACATGTTTGTAAATACTTTCAAATTGCTTCTAAAATTTTAGATTGAAAATATGTTAATATTTGTGAAAAAGTTTGTAAAATCCACTTTGTAGAAATCCGTAGATATACTAATACAGCAAGCCACAAAAAAATGGAGATTTATGCCTCAGAACCCAAAGAGTGTATCAGTTTGAAATAAAGGTCGTCCTCCGTGGTGTAGTGGTTACCATGCTAGCCTCTAGTTCCCGAGATCGCGGGTTCGAACCCGGCGGAGGCTGATGGATTTTTTTCGGGCGTAAAAATCCTTAGCATGGCTTCCTTCGGAAGGGAAGTAAAGCCGGTGGCCCCGTGTCGTAGATTCACGGCATGTAAAAGAACCTCAAGCCTGATAAAGAAAAAACTGAGCAAAATTATCGGTCTTTCACGCTCAATATACGAACAAAATGGGATGCTAAGGACCACAGCAGTTAAAGAGCGTTGATAAATAAAACCCAATTTAACTGTCTGAAACAATTCTTGGTAATTGTGTATGCGTGTCTGTGCGTAAATTAAATTAAACTGAGTGAATGTATCACATCAGAATTTTTTTCAAGTGCTTAGTCACTATCCGTTTTTTCTCGTGGTCATGGAAAGTGTAGCAATCTCTCTACATTTTAATCCAAATAAAACTTTGCAAAAATAGCTACATTACACATTTCGTTATAGATATAAAGAGAACAGCGATAGTCAAATGTTTAACTGGACGCTATATACCGGCCTTAAATTCCACACTGTTTCCAACAATCGCGAGAAACAATGAAAATCGATGCGACCTTAAAAGAACGACATGTATTAAACAATTCGAACCTTTAATAACGGATATCTCAGAAATGGCTCATGCCACAGAAAAATTTATTTTAAATAAGCAACATTCCTACCGAATGAAGAGGACTTCACAGGATTTTCCCAGAAAATTCAAAATATACATTTTATTTTGTCATGTAAATATCTTTAATATATGGTATTTTAATCAAAATCGTTTGAGCCATTTTTAAACAATTAAAATTTTCGACAAATGTTCCATGTAGAGGGTAGTTGGGCGTGGGGGATTTTCTTGAAAATCTTCATGTCGCATCTTTGCAAGGTACTAAACCTAAATACTAAGTGTGGCATTTATCCGACTTTTCGTTTTTGAGCTATGCTGTTCACAGACACACACACGACACACACACGGTCCTTATTCTAAAAATGCTATTTTTTTTTATTCAGGGGTCACAAAACATGTATTTCCGCTGAAATCTCGGTATCGAATTTTTGGGTGCCTAATATGTACGTGGTAGAGAAAGTAATAACTATTTGAAATAATGAATAAAGAATAAATGGTTAATGTCGCAAAAAAAATTGTATTTGATTTAATTGTGTGCTTTAATGAGATATGTATTTTTTGTGTTGTGAGGATTTGTCTATCTCTTACGGTTTACGAGTCATACAAAAGTCATTCAGAATGAAAGGGTCTTCACAGCTGTGCCCTGAAAATTCAAAATAAACATTTTATTTGTCATTGTATCTTAAACATAAGTATTTTAATCAAAATCGTTATCAATCGTTTTGACAAAATCAAAAATAACGAAAATTTTTCCATGCAAAGGGTGGTTTGGGATGGGGGGAATTTTCTTGAAAATCTTCGTGTCACATCCTCTGCATGATTAACTTTTTAAAGATCCGCGAAGGCAGTGGCAGTGCAGAACATTTGAGCACTAGTTTTTAAAAAATTATTGATCTCACGTGTTTGGTGGCATTGGGCCACTGAGGTTTAATATACCTCACAAGGTGTACGACCTCGTTTGGGTTATATTTAAAATGTAACATAAATAAACTTCCTGCATGACAAGGCTCCTTGCCAACAAAGGTTCACTTACCCAAGGTCCATACAAAGTTTGTACAAACGAATTTCGGAGGAGGGTAAGTGCATTCTGTCATAGAACAAGCAATTGCATATTCAAAATGGAAAACGTGGCCTTGTGTTTTTGCATATGGGAAGCATTTTCTGTGACCTAGTAAAGGCATTTGATTGTGTTGATCGTGATATTCTGATATCAAAATTAGAATTTTATAAACTAAAAAATGAAAACCTAAATTGATTTGTATTATATCTAAGGGATAGAAAATAAAGTGGTGACGTAAAAAGCGATATCTATACTAATATTATAAAGAGAGAAAATTTGTGTGTTGGTGTGTGTTTGTAGGGTAATTTCAAAAGCCACTCAACCGATTTTACTAATTCTTTCACGCTGTAAAGCTCTAATCTTCCAGATAACACAGGCTTTATAATGTTTCCAGAATTTCTAAAACTGCGGAATAAAGGTTTCTTTTTCATATTCATGTAACCAAATTTCAATCTTGTTTCGTTGAATATGGACATCGGAGGCTGCTTTTGGTAGTTTATTGCAAATATGGCAGATTTTAGTGACAAGGATCTCAAAATGGGGAAGCTTAAAGTATTTTAAAATTAGGATGTTTTAGGGAGGGGGTTGGACATCGTTCATATCACCAAATTTCCCTCATATTTCAGTGAAGTTTTATTAAGTAATATTTATGGTGTGATTTTGACAAAACCGGGTGCATTTGGAATTCTACGAACTGACGAAAATGATAGGCTACCTTTACATTCAATCCCTAACATACAAGTCAACAATCTTTGGCCTATCTAGATAAACTTTTGTATCTGTATACTACAAGACCAAATGAAAATTACAAGCTAACTCACAACTCTAAAAGCTAACCCTACCAGATTTTCAATCCCTTATGTAGAAATCTGCACTGTTTAAATAATGTGGTCAAAATATTTCACAATTATACAGCGGGAGTTGGAAAAAGTAATAGTTGCGTTACAACTTCCAAAAACCACCTAATTTTTACTTTCTCTACTACGTATAGTAAGTAGAGGAAGTATTGTATTCCACCCAAAACTTCGATGCCGAGATTTCACCGGAAATACATGTTTTGAGACTCCCTGAATCCAAAAAAAAGCATTTTTGGAAACATGTCCGTGTGTGTGTCTGTCAGTCTGTCTGTCTGTCTGTGTGTCTGTCTGTCTGTGAACAGCATAACTCAGAAACGAACAGTCGGATAAACACCAAACTTGGTATTTAGATTCAGTATCTTCCGGAGATGCGACACGAAGGTTTTCAAGAAAATCCCCCCACCCCAGATTACCCTTTACATGGAACATTTTTCGAAAATTTTAATTATCTCAAAAATGGCTCAACGATTTTGATTAAAATATCATATGTTTAAGATATTTTCATGACAAATAAAATGTCTATCTTGAATTTTCTGGGAATGTCTCCAAAAGTATTCTTCATTGTGAACGTCTTTTACATAACTGGTAAACCATAAGAGATAGACAAAATTTTACTATACAAAAAATGTAGATCGCGTTAAAATACACAATTCATGTCATATACATTTTTTTTTTGTTGAGTGAACCATTTTCGAGATATTGCTTGTTATTCCCTTAAATTTTTCAATAATTTTCTCAAATGGGAATTCGTTATTCATTTTTTTGTCTTGGATATGCAAAGAGTATTAATCTTTGGCAAATGGAATGGTGCTGCACCTAGCAACCAGCTATTAAGAGATATGTACATGCTTAAAGGCTACTGTATTTCTGTATTGTCCTTGTAATTATATATTCCCCTTACATCTACAAGAAAATTAGCAATAAGATAGAGTCTGCAAATGTTTATCTCGATTAACATGAAGTAGATGGAGAATAAGCGTTTGTAAAAATAGTTTGTACAAGAGTAGAGAAAGTCATGTGAGTGTAACACATCAGATTTTTACTTTCTCTACTACGTATAGTAAGTAGGGGAAGTATTGCATTCCACCCAAAAATTCGATACCGAGATTTCACCGGAAATACATGTTTTGAGACTCCCTGAATCCAAAAAAAGCATTTTTGGAAACATGTCCGTGTGTGTGTCTGTGTCTGTGTGTGTGTGTGTGTGTGTGTGTGTGTGTGTGTGTGTGTGTGTGTGTGTGTGTGAACAGAATAACTCAGAAACGAACAGTCGGATAAACACCAAACTTGGTATTTAGGTTCAGTATCTTCCAGAGATGCGACACGAAGGTTTTCAAGAAAATCCCCCCACCCCAGACTACCCTTTACATGGAACATTTTTCGAATATTTTAATTTTCTCAAAAATGGCTCTAACGATTTTGATTAAAATATAATATGTTTAAGATATTATCATGAGAAATGAAATGTATATCTCGAATTTTCTGGGAATGTCTCCAAAAGTATTCTTCATTGTGAACGGCTTTTGCATAACTGGTAAACCATAAGAGATAGACAAAATTTTACTACACAAAAAATGTAGATCGTGTAAAAATACACAATTTATGTCATATACATTTCTTTTGTTGAGTGAACCGTTTTCGAGATATTGCTTGTTATTCCCTTAAATTTTCCAATACTTATACTTTTTCATAAATTCGTTATTAATTACTTTCTCTACTACGTATAGTAAGTAGGGGAAGTATAGTATTCCACCCAAAATTTCGATACCGAGATTTCACCGGAAATACATGTTTTGAGACCCCCTGAATCCAAAAAAACATTTTTGGAAACATGTCCGTGTGTGTGTCTGTGTGTCTCGGTGTGTGTGTGTGTGTGTGTGTGTCTGTGTGTCTGTGAACAGATTAACTCAGAAACGAACAGTCGGATAAACACCAAACTTGGTATTTGGGTTCAGTATCTTCTAAGGATGCGACACGAAGGTTTTCAAGAAAATCCTCCCACCCCAGAGTACCCTTTACATGGAAGATTTTTCGAAAATTTTAATTTTCTCAAAAATGGCTCTAACGATTTTGATTAAAATATCATATGTTTAAGATATTTTTATGGCAAATAAAATGTATATCTTGAATTTTCTGGGAATGTCTCCAAAAGTATTCTTTATTGTGAACGACTTTTGCATAACTCGTAAACCATAAGAGATAGACAAAATGTTACTACACAATGTAGATCGCGTTAAAATACACAATTTATGTCATATACATTTTTTTTGTTGAGTGAACCATTTTCGAGATATTGCTTGTTATTCCCTTAAATTTTTCAATACTTATTTTCTCAAATGGGAATTCGTTATTCATTTTTTTTGTCTTGGATATGCAAAGAGTTATAATCTGTGGCAAAGGGAATGGTACTGCACCTAGCAACCAGCTATTAAGAGATATGTATGTGCTTAAAGGGTACTGTTTTTCTATATTGCCCTTGTAAATATATTTTCCCCTACATCTACAAGAAAATTAGCAATAAGATAGAGTCTGCAAATATTTATCTCGATTAGCATGAACTAGATGGAGAATAAGCGTTTGTAAAAATACTTTGTACAAGAGTAGAGAAAGTCATGTGAGTGTAACACATCAGATTTTTTACTTTCTCTACTACGTATAGTAAGTAGGGGAAGTATTGCATTCCACCCAAAAATTCGATACCGAGATTTCACCGGAAATACATGTTTTGATACTCCCTGAATCCAAAAAAAGCATTTTTGGAAACATGTCCGTGTGTGTGTCTGTGTGTGTGTCTGTGTGTCTGTGTGTGTGTCTGTGTGTGTGTCTGTGAACAGCATAACTCAAAAACGAACAGTCGGATAAACACCAAACTTGGTATTTAGGTTCAGTATCTTCCAGAGATGCGACACGAAGGTTTTCAAGAAAATCCCCGCACCCCAGACTACCCTTTACATGGAACATTTTTCGAAAATTTTAATTTTCTCAAAAATGGCTCTAACGATTTTGATTAAAATATCATATGTTTAAGACAATGTCATGAGAAATGAAATGTATATCTCGAATTTTCTGGGAATGTCTCCAAAAGTATTCTTCATTGTGAACGACTTTTGCATAACTGGTAAACCATAAGAGATAGACAAAATTTTACTACACAAAAAATGTAGATCTCGTTAAAATACACAACTTATGTCATATACATTTCTTTTGTTGAGTGAACCGTTTTCGAGATATTGCTTGTTATTCCCTTAAATTTTCCAATACTTATACTTTTTCTCAAATTCGTTATTCATTTTTTTATGTCCTGGACTTGCAAAGAGAATGGAATGCGCCGCATAGCAACCAGCGTTAAAATATTTGACCATCGCTTAAAAGCTACCATATTCCCCTTGCATCTACAAGAAAATTACCAATAAGATTGACATCTCGATATCTCGATTAACATAAAGCATATGGAGAATAGGCGTTTGTAAAAATAGATTGTACAAGAGTAGAGAAAGTCATGTGAGTGTAACACATCAGATTTTTTTATGTCCTGGACATGCAAAGAGAATGGAATGCGCCACATAGCAACCAGCGTTAAAATATTTGACTATCGCTTAAAACCTACCATATTCCCCTTGCATCTACATGAAAATTACCAATAAGATTGACATCTCGATATCTCGATTAACATGAAGCATATGGAGAATAAGCGTTTGTAAACATAGTTTGTACAAGAGTAGAGAAAGTTATGTGAGTGTAACACATCAGATTTTTTTTAATTGTATAGTAGTCCATATTTTTAAAAGCTCCCTTTACTTTATTTTCAACTGGTCAACCAGGGCACCACTTTGTACACTTGGACTAAAGAACTTAGCGAAAATTGTAGGATACCATATAACTTCAAAAAACTATCCATACTTATATTTTTCAACCCCTTATGAACAAATTGGCCCTATTTGACCAATCTAGACAAAACTTTGGACACTTACGTTTTAGGTACAAGTACAAATAACAGACTACTCACGACTTCAAAACTCCCCCCATTCTTATTTTGAACCCGGTTCTTATAGAATGTGCAATGCAATACCGGATAAGACAGTCGGTTATATAAACAGAATATCTAATTCGAAAAGAGTAGCACTTGGCGTACCTCAAGGATCAATATTAGGTCCTCATTATTTCTGATCTATATATATAAATGACATATCTCTATATAAAAAAGGTATTGTAAATATAATTCTGTTTGCTGATGACATCAGTGTGCTAGTAACCAATAAAAACAAATTGAATTATGTCTTGAACTGTATCTCAAATTGGTTCAAAGCAAATAATCTCTAAAACTAGACAAAACAAAAGATGTTAAATTCATAAGTCATCAATCACCACACGTTCCTATAGGAATTGGGACCAGTGACAGGCTGCTATTAGAACAAATTCACAACATTACATTTCTGGGTCTCAAGTAGATACCTAGATATTTGGATTTGACGGTTCACATTAGGTACCCATATCACACCGAAACTTAGCTCTGCCTGTTATCCCATTCGAGCAATGGTAAATGTAAGCTCAATACATACACATAAATTAGTATACTATGCATATTTTAACTCTACCATAGAATATGGTATACTATTCTGGGACAATTCAGTAGAAAGTAAACGTATATTCCTTATGCAAAATAAGATTATAAGATTCATTTCCAATACCCATAGTAGACATTCGTGCAAAGTTCTGTTTAGAAAATTGAGCACATTAACCTTACTTTGCACGTACCTATATACTTTTCATCTTAAAATGTATGCAACTGAGCTATATTTATAACAACATGGAATTCATGAGATAAACACTAGAAAAAAGGGAAGTATTCATGTCCCAATGCAAAACTTTGTTGTTTCCAGAAAGGTGCATATTATGAAACCATTAAAATGTTTAATGCTCTACCTACTGATCTTAAGGAAAACATTGGCAATTTTAATGCTTTCAAAACTGCTGTTCGAGTACCTTTGCTCCAAGTCGTTTTATTCTGTAGATTATTTTAATAACAAATTATCCTGATAATATCGATTATATAGCTCTGTAAAACTGTATTTTACTGTTTTATTGATATCATCTGATAAAGCTATAAAAGAATATATGACTTTTATGTATGTATTGCAGATATCGACAATTAACAACAATGTTATGCATTGCAAATCAATATTATAAAATAATGAGACGCATAGGCGATAAAAGCCCGGTGATGTAAAATAAAGCCAAGTGTTTCATTTATCTGCAGCAAAGTATATTTATTCTACCTACACATGTAAGCTCTGTAAATGTAGGAAAATATTAGTATATTTTATTCTTTCATTAGCTGTACATATCGCACATGCTTCCTTTAAGTTTTTCTTACCTTAATTTATTTAATTTAATATTATGCTCTATATCCATATTTAATGTTTATTTATACATGTAACGAAATTGTACTTTCCTTGGTAGGTTCTATGTTCACGGGTCTCTATTGCCGCCAGTGAACTACAGAACGCAAACTAATCTCAATCTAAATGGAAATTCTGTAGTCCCTTATTCGTGGTTCTCGTGCAGAAGATGTATGGTTCGATTCTTAGCTCTGAGGTGGCGATTTTAAATCGGCCCTAGCCAAGTACCAAGGCCTAACGTGGTTCGGGGTCCACTAAAAGCTGTAGATCTTCTCGTTCTATCGCCGTCCTCGTTATCACCCTGCTATCGGAGGTAAAGGCCATCGTCCCGCTGGGTGCCTCCAGTTAATAAATGGTTCCAGCCATCACTTGGTGGAATGAGGTTTCCCCGAAGGTAGTAGGCCATGTGGGCAGCGTTGAAACAACAACACTTAGCAGATGAAATGATTTGTAGACCTTTTGAAAGGGTTTGGCTCCAAGGTGGTCCAAAATATGCCAAATGTTTAACCAAATTTCATGCACTTAGTTACTTTTAATTATAAACTAGTGAGAAATCCGTCGAGTATCACGGTAAATGTATACAGCGTTTAATCCACGCATAAAACCTCTAATTTTGAAGGAAGGCTGTGAAAACAAACTCGGCAACATATATTTATCTTACTTTCAATATCTCGTAATCATCAACGGAAGTCGGCTTGCTCGTAATTCTTTACTTTACGTTCCAGTTCCGGTAAGGAACTCGTTCAAAGTGAACTTGGGAGGGGGATGGACGCAAACGCCTTGTTCAAAGCTATTATCACGCCACTTTAATAAGCATTTTCTAGCGTGATTCCATCATATTCGTATTCCAATAATCAGGGCGTGCAAATCATTTTTAAACTTTAACCACTAGGAGTCAATTATTTACATATTTTAAAATTTTGGATAATTTACAATATAAATGCTTTCAAAATAAGTAAAATGGTTGCCGTCTGCTGAAGTAGAACGTAGTATATATATACAATCTCAACTTCTTAATGGATGATCACCAATAGCGTACAAATCTTTAAAAAAATCTGATTTGTTATAATTCGTATGACTTTTTCTACCCAATATAGCTTATTTTAAACAGATTCCACAAGTACAAGTTATTCTTACGAAAGTTTATTTTTCGCGCGCGCGATCTTTCTCTAAAAATGTCATTTTTAGGGGTTCAGGCGACCTCAAAACATGTATTTCTATATCTCGACATGAGTTTCTGGGTGGAGTTTTTAACAATTTATTTCCAAACAATATCGAACATCTAACCGGTATATACTGTTGACCACATGGATCCAGAATAAAATCATAAACTACAAATTGCATTGTTACTAAGAACAAAACAAAGAAACAATGCGAAGAAACTAAACAATGTAAAACTTAATGCAGGCTATAAAAACGTCATATATAAATAGCTATGAATAGTATATAAAGAGTCTCTCATAATGTTAATATCTTCACTTGTAAATAAAAAACATTGAAAGAAGTCCCTCATGCACCGAAATGAAGACCCTTTACTTCCCAAGCTCTAGTTAGTATAAGTACATAGTAGAGAGAGAGTATAAATAAATAAACAAATAAAAATAAACGAAAAGTTATCTCGAAATAGAGATCTGACAAACGATGACTTGGTTTGAAAAGTGCTACGAGAATCGGAGCTCAAGTCGTAAGAAAATAATTTCAGGGACATATGAATAGGGTAGGAGTATAAACATTTGAATAACGGCAGAAAAACATGTGAAATACAAACGGAAATAAACAGTCATTCCGTTGCTAACTTATTTTAAAATGGCTACAAAAGTGATTGGCTGGTATTATAACAAAATTTACTGTTGATTTCTTAGCTTCTAAAATGTAACGAAATTCTTGCACCATGCCCCAGCTTAGCAACGAAATAGCATCGATATTCGCTATCCATTCTCGGATGCTAACGAAAGGTAAGCAAGTAGTGAAACTAATGCATAAACTTCAGTATGAATAATGAGATCCACAGATGAGATCATTCAAATACAGTGTTAAGTAGTTCTGAAAGGGGATAAATCCATTTTACAAATTTTCAGCAGGGGGGAAAATATTAATTTTACGATGAGCTTTTATGAATACAGTTATACTCAGTCTTTGTCTTGCCATTGCTTAGGATTCGTGTTAGCGATCGTGAATGTATATTACTTTGTTCACAATTATGTATGGTTACTAAATTGATCCTTATGGTCTAGGTATGCCCACTATAAGCAATAAAGGATGAAATGTATACCCATTGGTTACAATTTCATTTATATAAATATCACAAACGTTGTTTAATAATAATTTGTCAAATTATTCTTACAACTGAATTGCGCAATGCACTCACTGGCTAGGCACTATTTCTCAACCAACTGCACTCTCACATGTGGCAATTTATACAAATGACTTCATATTATGGTTTGTTATACATTTATCAGCTCCTAAATATTTCATGGATTTTTTTTACTTTCTCTACTACGTATAGTAAGTAGGGGAAGTATTGCATTCCACCCAAAAATTCGATACCGAGATTTCACCGGAAATACATGTTTTGAGACCCCCTGAATCCAAAAAAAGCATTTTTGGAAACATGTCCGTGTGTGTGTCTGTGTGTGTGTGTGTCTGTGTGTCTGTGTGTGTGTGTGTGTGTGTGTGTGTGTGTGTGTCTGTGAACAGCATAACTCAAAAACTAACAGTCGGATAAACACCAAACTTGGTATTTAGGTTCAGTATCTTTCAGAGATGCGACACGAAGATTTTCAAGAAAATCCCCCCACCCCAGACTACCCTTTACATGGAACATTTTTCGAAAATTTTAATTTTCTCAAAAATGGCTCTAACGATTTTGATGAAAATATCATATGTTTAAGATAATGTCATGAGAAATGAAATGTGTATCTCGAAATTTCTGGGAATGTCTCCAAAAGTATTCTTCATTATGAACGACTTTTGCATAACTGGTAAACCATAAGAGATAGACAAAATTTTACTACACAAAAAATGTAGATCGCGTTAAAATACACAACTTATATCATATACATTTTTGTTTTGTTGAGTGAACCGTTTTCGAGATATTGCTTGTTATAAGTAGAGGAGCGATGCAGTTGCGGCTGAAGGTTCATTCCCATATACGGGAGTGGTACCTTCTTTATTTTAGGTTCAAGTAAAGAATTCGTTCACAGGTGCCAAATAATTTTAGGCCTTGGGAGGGGGTGCAAACGCTTTTTATGTAAGAGGAAATAGTAAATGTTGAAAACATCAAAAGGCGATTCCACCAATCTCTTCTCCAATTTCTCCATTTAGCTTTGCATCTATTTTTGACTTTCTCTACCGTTTTGCTTTGCTAAGTAGTAAAGTATGTTTAATAATAGTTTAGTAGTTTGTTGTATACAGCCGGAAAACATTACGTTTCCATGGGGAATTGAAATATTGTAACACGCTACACGCTCGTCATTTTTTTTTAGCGGAAATCATTAATCACATGTGTAATAAAACACACAGCAAAGCCACTCTTATCGCTTCCATAATTCGCAATTTATTGTTCTCAAAAACATTCACTAACCTCAAAATCTTCATAAAATATACCGAAAAACAAACTAACATGTTCAACAAGTTCTGCAAGCTAAATCCAAGTTGACCAACATAAAAGCTTGAATTATTTATTCTCGAACTTTGTGTATCCAAATCGATCTCATTACATATTGCATTTAACTTGGAAACGCGGGTTGTATTCAGTATGGAATTGAACTCAAATCGATTTCAATTCCACATGGAAACGTAATAACTATAGTGTAAGAGATATAATCAAAACTGTGTGTACAATATAGACATGTTGTTAATTAAAATTAAACGACTGTTTAAAAAATTTAAAACCATACTACCATTTAAAAAATGAATTAAGATCATAAAAACGATTATTTGTCAAATAACCAGAGATAATCATATTAAAAGCCTTCTTATTCAATTCATAAACGTGTGAATGAAATGTACTCCCTATCTTTACCACCATAGTAGGTTATTTAGAAGAGAGCTGGGCCACTTTTTGGGCATATATGGGAAAGGATAGGGAAAACGAGGCTGGATGGGGCGGTTCAAGGAGGAAAATGGGTTTATATGGGAGAGATAGGGAATACGACGACCGATACTATGCCAGACAGGGTTGAAGGAGGGTAGTGCGTTTATATGGAAGAGATAGTTGAGATATGTTAGACTAGACAGAGGCTGAGAGTAGAGAATGCATTTATATGTATGAGAGGTAGGGAACAGGAGGAGAGGTGTTAGGGTAGACAGAGGTTGAGTAGAGTATGGTTTATATGAGTGGTATAGGAAAACGAGGAGAGGTGTTAGACTAGACAGGGCTTGAAACGTAGTGTATGGTTTATATGAGAGATATAGGAAAACGAGGAGAGGTATTAGGCTAGGAGAGTTTGAGTATGTGTTTATAAGGAGAGACGAGAAAACGGAGAGAGTTCCTATGTTAGGACAGACAGGTGTTAAAGGTAGAATGTGCTTTATATAAATTAGATAGGAAACCAAGGAGAGATACTCAGCTAGACAGGGGCGGGAGAGGAATACGCTTTATGAGAGGTAGCGCATACGGGGAGAGATGCTATACTACACAGAGGTTGAGAGTAGAGTATGCGTTTATATGTATGAGAAGTATAGGAACAGGAGGAGGGGTGTTAGGCTAGACAGAGGTTTAGGAGTAGAGTATGGTTTATATGAGAAATATAGGAAAACGAGGAGAGGTGTTAGGCTAGACAGAGGTCGAGGAGTAGAGTATGGTAGAGGAAAACTAGGAGAGGTATTAACTTAGGAGAATTTGAGTATGTGTTTATAAGGAGAGACGAGAAAACGGAGAGATCCTATGCTACGATAGACAGGTGTTAAAGGTAGAATGTGTTTTATATATGGTAGATAGGAAACCAAAGAGATACTCAGCTAGACAGGGGGCAGGAGGGGGAATACGCTTTATGAGCGGTAGGGGATACGGGGAGCTCTGTTAGGCTAGACAGAGGGTGAGAGTAGAGTATGCGTTTATATGTATGAGAAGTATAGCAACAGGAGGAGGGGTGTTAGGCTAGACAGAGGTTGAGGAGTAGAGTATAGTTTATATGAGGGGTATAGGAAAACGAGGAGAGGTGTTAGGCTAAACAGAGGTCGAGGAGTAGAGTATGCTTTATATGAGAGGTATAGGAAAACTAGGAGAGGTACTAGGTTGGGAGAGTTTGAGTATGCGTTTATAAGGAGAGACGAGAAAACGGAGAGAGATCCTATGCTAGGATAGACAGATGTTAAAGGTAGAATGTGCTTTATATAGGTTAGATAGGAAACCAAAGAGATACTCAGCTAGACAGGGAAGGAGGGAATACGCTTTATGAGAGGCAGGGGATACGGGGAGAGGTGCTAGACTAGACAGTGGTTGAGAATAGAGTATGGTTTATATGAGAGGTATAGGAAAACGAGGAGAGTCGGTAGGCTAGACTGGTAGTGTAGCACTAGGAATATGGACTTATATACAGGAGAGATATGGAATATGAGGGAGATATTAGACCTTGAAAGGGACTTTAAGCGAGAACGTCATGAAAATATGTTTCATGTCAATGTTAGAACGCTAATTCTAGATATGCCCATCACGTAACCTATTGAGGGAAAATGTGACTCGCTCAGGGAAAAAGGTGACCCACTCAGGGAGAAAAGGTGACCCAGCAAAGGGAAAAAGGTGACCCACAAAGGGAAAAAGGTGACCCACAAAGGGAAAAAGGTGACCCACAAAGGGAAAAAGGTGACCCATAAAGAGAAAAAGGTGACACCCACTGAAATCTACCAAAAGGAAGGGCGTGACACATTGCCCACCCGTATTGGTTATTAGCGTCCTCGTATGTGATAAATTGGGTTGGTCTCGACGGATCAAACTTATCCATATAAGTGTTATTAGCCTCAGCATACCGATGGGAAACTTGGCATAAACCTCCTCATATACCTGATTCCACCATGAGTAGTTGATCATAATCTTGTCTAGTCTAACATATCTCAACTATCTCTTCCATATAAACGCACTACCCTCCTTCAACCCTGTCTGGCATAGTATCGGTCGTCGTATTCCCTATCTCTCCCATATAAACCCATTTTCCTCCTTGAACCGCCCCATCCAGCCTCGTTTTCCCTATCCTTTCACATATATGCCCAAAAAAGTGGCCCAGCTCTCTTCTAAATAACCTACTCACCATGATCAGAAAATTATTCATTGTTTTACACAATCTACACTTAGGTTACATTGGACAAATTGCTACTTCTAATATTGTATGATTGAATATCACTCCTTTGAATTAAACTTACAACATTTTCTTTCATTTAATTTCTTTCACAAAATTTAATTCAAGTATTTGTTCCTCCAAAAATTCATAAACTTTGTCAGAAACACATGTTTCCGTGAATATAAAAGAAAGGAAAAAGTCAGTTTTAGAAAAAGTCTATGTATGAGTCTCTCTGTGAGAGAGAGAGAGAGAGAGAGAGAGAGAGGGAGGGGGAGAGAGAGCACATAACTCAGAGAAGAAAAACTGGATTGCTGCAAAGTTTCACATTTAAGTCCACCCCTTGCGAAGTTTTTCATGAAATTTCCTCACCTGAAACTAACCTTTACATGAAGTATTTTTTGCTATTTTTATTCTCTAAAAACACTTTATAACTAATAAAAACAGATTAGTGATATAACCAACTGAATGTTGCTTTCGTATGTTGCATGCGACTAAGTTGATATGCTTAATTTGAAATAATTTCTAGACAAATGTTTATAATTTGTAACGTAACGTGCTTAAAAGTATCACCTTTTTCGTCTAATCCTGTATTATGCATAAAGAGGAAATATAATTGCATTTTTTCTTGAAAATATCTCGGAAACTACTCATCTGATTTGTATAATTTCTTCAATGGTGATTGGGTTAAACCCTTGTGTTACTATAGTTCAGCAAGTTAGAAAAAACCCTTGGTTGGGGCAACTCATCTGGTTATGTATCCCCCCCTCTCTAACTGCCTTGGGAGGGCATGCCTCTCCTACTCTGTCTCTGAGTGCTGCTTAAGCACTACACGCTATAATCTCGCCTAGCCCGTGTTTTATTTTATATTATTTTATTCTCACAAAATCGTTTATCACTTAATCACACCACTATTGTAACTATCCAACTAAAGACATAAGAGCATTGCAACAAAAATGCTGTGTTTGTAGATTGCTGTGACAGGTCACGCAAAGAGCAAGGTGCAGCGGGTGTGAAAACAAATGTTTGCATATAACTAGCAATAGCATTTCACATACATGAGGTATTATCATGGGATATCTTCCAAAAGTTAACTCACACTTTTTAGGGTATTTCATAGCCTTCAGTACCCAATCTATGTCTTCAAGGATAAAAGTTCCTCGCTGACTGATTTTCATAATACAAATTATTTAAATTGAAGTTTTACAAAGAAAACCAACGGATTTAATTTTTTTCAGGGAGACCAATCACACTCATCATCATTTCGAAACTGTGCTCTTTAATATACCTCTTACAGAACCAGAATAAGGATTTTAGTTTTTGAGTTATCACATGTAAACTGAGGCAGTATTTTTAACACTTAAATGATTTCAGTCAAATTATATAATATGTAAATTCAATATCAGCCCACCTTAAAGCAATATGTGTATGTAATAGTATATAAAAAGTGTATATTACAGTCATTGTATATGTTTGTATTATTGTATACATGTGTAATAATGTTATGTGAATGTATTACGTAATTCAATAAAGTAGGAGCTGTGAGAATAATAGGTTAAAAGTCGCTAACAATGAGGTAACCTTGAGACAATAATGAATTTTAAAGTTTAACAATACTACTAGTTATTATTGGAGCAACAATAATGTAAATTTTGTGACAGTTTATAAAATAGCCAATCTGTAACCAGAAAAAAATAAGCTTAAGTTAAATAAAAGTATTCTATTGGATTAGGAATAGCCAATCAGAGACTTGAAATACAGAAATTTACAAATTTAGGCGGTTGAAATCAAGTCGGTTGCTTGTAGACAGTGCTCATAACTGGACGCGTTGGTTGTAGACAGTGTTCCTAACCGGACACGAGATGCGTCCTCGGGAAGTTTAATACGTATTCGTGTGAGACGAAAATAGTTTACGTGTTAAAAAATGCAAGTAATTAACAAAAGAATCTCACAGCTCTGTATATCAGTGAAGTGTTATTAAAATCGTGTCAAGAATTAATAAAAAAGGAGTGAATTAAAAATTATAATCTGTGTAAGCCTACATTGTTCAGCCGCATCACGCCCTATTAAGAAATTCATGTCTCTAAAAATAATACGGACGCAGCCGAGGCAAACATAAACATATAATATTTAAAGAAACAGTCAAAATTACAAAGTTAATATTTTTTTAAACATTTTTGGGACGAAGGCTACCGGGTACCATACGTGGCGTTGCAACTACTTCAAGTTGGCTCCCCAACAGTCGAAATATAATACATTTTCAAACTGACTTTCCATACGTAGCAGCAACAAACCACCTTCTTCAAATTGACGCCCAAAACGTGAAGCAATAATACTTATTCAAAACAATGCCCTATTAAATTTTTCTGCACATAAAATTGCTGTGTTACAACAGCGACGTGACAGTTGTTTGCCAAGTATCAGCCCACTTCCTCTTTAAGACACCCTATTGGATAACTGAGTAGCTAAAGGCAAAAGACAGTAGATTGGGGGCGATTTATCCCTCCTGAATACTTACGCAGTCCGTAGATCGAGGGATTTTACTAAGTTGTTATACTACAATGTTGAGCTCTTAATGTGTTTCAAGGTTGACCATCTTAGGGGTCTTTTTATGGTACGAGAGGAATGGCATTTACGTGGGCTTTAGTTTATGTTGAGGTTTCGGCGATTTAATGATGTAATGTAGATGCATTAATAAAATTGTAGGTGAATCAAAGATGTATTAAATTAAATCAAAGTGCATTAAATTCTGCATAAATACTAAACATAGAGGCGTAGTGTATTCGCTGTATAATAAGCCGACATACCTAACAGACAACTCCAAAAATCAGCAAGCTGACTTCTCACCAGGAGATCCCGGGTTTGATTCCTGGCCAGCGGTGGGGGAGGAGGGTGAATGTGAATTTTTCTTTAATTAGGGTGACTCCCTACCCGCCATACAATCTGGAAATGTGGATGTGAGAGTAAATGTACGTGTGGAGGGGGGGGGAGAAGAAAGAAAATCTACAGGAATCTAACCTAAAACTTCAAAGTTTCAGTCCAAAAACAGCTCCAGTTAAAGGTGGTTATAGAAATGAACTAAAAAATCCAAAAAGGAAATTTTAGAAAAATATCCGCGCGCGCGCGCGTGTGTGTGTGTGTGTGTGTGTGTGTGTGTGTGTGTGTGTGTGTGTGTGTAGTTGACTTCCTGTCTGTCGTATGCAAACAGCGTAGCTCAAAAGCGAAAAATTTGTTAAATACCAAACTTGATATTTACGCGAAGATTCTCAAGAAAATGTCCCCGCCCATACTACCCTGTATTACTCTTTATTTTCTCAAAAATGGCTCTAATTATTTAAGATGCTACGTTGTTAATATATCGACATAGAAATAAATTGTATATCTTGAATTTTCTGTGACTATCTGCGAATTACCTTGATTGAGTTTTTCTGTAGCGTTGTATAAGAAATCTTAAACTGAAGACAAAAAATTACTAGGCATAAAATGTAGAGCTCATTAAAATACATAATTTATGTGGAATACATTTTTATTAGTGGTAGCCGTTTTCGAAATATTCTATGTTGCAAGTTTAGATCCTTGAATTTTTCATTGGTAGAGAAAACTGTATGAAGTATCACATCAGACTTTTTTCGTATGTCAGCGTCCCCTCAGTGTATCCTTTGTACGCTTACAGTTTTCCAAGAATAGGTGCTGAAAATTTGAATTCTTTTTCCCCTTTCTTTCTGTGTTTCTTTCTATCTATCTCTGTTTAGCATCGCATAAGCTCGTTATTATGCTTTATATTATAAACTGTTGAAAATGGTTTTGGCAAATTGTGTATAAATAAATCCATATTGATTAATTTGAAATTATTTCCAGACGTGTATTTATCGAGAAAAAAATATTCTGGCCATTCCAGATTGAATTAGCAAATTTTAATAAAACAGTTTTGCTTCACTATGTTTGATTTTGTAAAGTTTGGTCTTCTAAACCTCAAAACAGTTTTTACTCCACTAACCTACAGTAAGTATTATATTCCACCCCAAGATTCTGTACCAAGAAATACACGTTTTGAGCCTCCCTGAATCCAAAATAAAACACTTTTCGAAAATGGTCCATGTATGAGTGTGAACAGCATAAAACGAAAAGTTGATTGAATACCAAACTTGACCAACAGCAGCTAAAGCTGAACTCCATAGTAATCCCACTCAAGAGTTGATTGGCCTCAAAATTAAATCCTAACTAAAGAAATTTATAAACAAACACACACCAGGTTGCAGAAGGTTCGCTGCATCCTAACAGGCAGTTCGAGGACCTATATGCTTCCTCCCTTCTTTCTTACAACCTAAAAACAGTCTTCCTGAAACATCATTTCAAACTGAAATACCCATTCTGTGGTTAAACCCTGAGAGGGTGGGCACACAGCAAAAACTCACTCGGGCTAAAACTTAGCCTGCCAGCTCGTCGTCTTCGTCGTACCAAATTTGGTATTTAATTTAGATAGAAAAATAAGCTTTAATAAGAATAGTTTGTACACCCACTAATAAACGATAGAGGGTAGAGAACGTCATGCGAATGTAATACATAAGATTTCCATTTCCATATTAGCATGTGTACTGATGAACGTAAAGTAAACAGAAAGATGTCTTAAATGCATGAAGGGCTGTCTGTGAACACATTTTTTCCTCTGACAGCTGCAGGCTACGTGGGAGGCACTAAGCAAGGATGCTCCGAGTCATTCTCATTATGCATTTCTTTTTGTAAATTGCACAACAGTTGGAGGTATTTCATCACGTGTTTCACAGAATGTTACTCGAAGGTTGAACTGTTGAACAATTTGAATATAGGTTATTTAAAAACAAAAACTAATAATACCGTAGCTAAAAAAATGAACATAAAATTAACGTAATTTGTTTTTTTCCTTTGAGGATAGTACATTTATCAAATCAATTAAAAGATAAGTTAGTTTGATAATCCAACAGGATTTTGTAGATACAAGCCATGGTTGGAGTTAGAATATAATATATGTTTCAATGCTATAATAAAACAAATGTTTGACAAAACTGACAACATTTAATGCCTTAAAAAAGTCCATAGTATTAATTTGAAGAGCACTCAGAAAGAATAGGTTGTCTATGTTTATTTTCTCTTCTATTTACATATCGTGGATTTGGGTTTTCCACCCAAAATTTGATATAAAATGCCATCAGAAATACACGCTTTGATGTCCCAGCAACAGAAAGAAATGTTTTAGAAAAGTCTGTATGAGTATGTGTGTGTGTCTGTCAGCAGAATAACTAAAAAACGAAAGGTGGAATGAATACCAAAATTCGAAATCATGGTATATTTCAAGGATGCAACATGAAGATTTTCTTAAAATACCCCCCTTCCTTACCTAAACTACCATTATGTGGAAAATTCATCGCTATTTTTAAGTTTATTAAAAATTGGGTTACCAGATTGTTTTAATGAAACATAAGACACAGCGGTCTAAAATGCAGGGCAACGCACAAAAACACAGGGCATTACAGAAAAATTTTAAATGTGAGAAAATTAAACTGCAAACCTAAATTATTACTCAAACATGTATTATACATGCATATTTTCTTAAGTATTCGTGTAATAAACAGTAATAGCAATTATCAAAAAAACCTTAACAATTATGCTTGTGTGAAGAATATATTTTATACAAAATATCTGACTTTGATGTATAATCATGACATTCTACACAACTTAAATGTATTTTACTAACAATACCTTTGATTGAGTCAATCAATGGCCTGTTTCGTTTGTTTGTCTGCTCTGAAATGAAACTCTCTATTTTCAATAAATATTTTTTCTAATCCTTCTCGAGTTTGAAACTAAAGAATGTTTGTTTACATTTCTCAAAATGTAGGACATTCCAGATTGTTTAGAAATTCCCCCCGGACGCCGGATAGAAGGTAAAGATGTAGGACATGTCCATGATTTTCTGGACGTTTGGTAAGCCTAATAAAAATGAGTTGAACGGCTTTGATTAAAATATCTATGTTTGAAATGTTACATAAAGCACAGAATGCTATATTGAATTAACTTAAATAGTTCCTTCATCCTTATTGCATTTTGCATATTTTGTGTAATTGGGAAATTGTAGGTGATAGACATATTTGCTAAACGGGAGTTTTTTTTGGGGGGGGAGGCATTAACCTTTCTCAAGGTGTTTGTTGCTCTTGCTTGGCATTTTCCAAGAGTTTTACATTTTTACTTTCTCTACTACGTATAGTAAGTAGGGGAAGTATTGCATTCCACCCAAAAATTCGATACCGAGATTTCACCGGAAATACATGTTTTGAGACCCCCTGAATCCAAAAAACTTTTTTGGATACATGTCCATGTGTGTGTTTGTGAATAGCATAACTCAGAAACGAACAGTCGGATAAACACCAAACTTGGTATTTAGGTTCAGTATCTTCCAGAGATGCGACACGAAGGTTTTCAAGAAAATCCCCCCACCCCAGATTACCCTTTACATGGAACATTTTTCGAAAATTTTAATTTTCTCAAAAATGGCTCTAACGATTTTGATTAAAATATCATATGTTTAAGATATTGTCATGACAAATGAAATGTATATGTCGAATTTTCTGGGAATGTCTCCAAAAGTATTCTTCATTGTGAACGACTTTTGCATAACTGGTAAACCATAAGAGATAGACAAAACTTTACTACACAAAAAATGTAGATCGCGTTAAAATACACAATTTATGTCATATACATTTTTTTGTTGAGTGAACCATTTTCGAGATATTGCTTGTTATTCCCTTAAATTTTTCAATAATTTCCTCAAATGGGAATTCGTTATTCATTTTTTTGGTCTTGGATATGCAAAGAGTATTAATCTGTGGCAAAGAGAATGGTGCTGCACCTAGCAACCAGCTATTAAGAGATATGTCTATACTTAAAGGCTACTGTATTTCTATATTGCCCTTGCAAGTACAAAACAAGGGGAACATAGTACGCCTTAAGCGATAGTCAAATATTTTTAGAACTGGTCGCTATGTGTAAAATGTTATTCTCTTTGCATGTCAAAAGATCGTTTCTGCAAACGTTTATTTCGATTAATATGAAATAGATGGAGAATAAGAGTTTGTAAAAATAGTTTGTACAAGAGTAGAGAAAGTCATGTGAGTGTAACACATCAGAAATTTTGTTTATGTCCTGGACATGCAAAGAGAATGGAGTGCGCCACATAGCAGCCAGCTCTTAAAAGATTTGACTATCGCTTAAAGCCTACCATATTCCCCTTGCATCTACAAGAAAACTAGCAATAAGATTAACATCTCGATTAACATGAAGCATATGGAGAATAAGCGTTTGTAAAAATAGTTTGTACAAGAGTAGAGAAAGTCATGTGAGTGTAACACATCAGATTTTTTGAAATGCAAAGTCTCCATTCTTTGTTGTGTTGTCATGCAAAGAGTGGAATTTCAAAGCCGGCATTTAGCGATTTGCTTTTTAAACATTTGACTGTCGCCTCAGCGTCCGGGATACTCCTATGTACGTACCTCTAGCAGAATGTTCAGTGAAAGCATACTTGTCAAACAGTTCTTACAAAGGTGACCTCAAACGTGAAACTATCTAGAATACAAATCGTTCATCACAAAGAAGTGACCTAAGTCTTTTCCATGCAAAACTCTGCTTTACATTTGAATGATCATATTCAAGCCCTAAGAGACGAATAGTTTTGGTAACGCAAAGAAGGAAAATATCATTTTTGGGTGGAATAAATCCAATTTTATTTTTCTCCGTGTTGCTCTCAAATCCGCGCTATGATTTGATAAGTTAATATAATTTAACAGTTAGTTTGATTTAATTAAAATACTCATGCGTAAAACTGTGGAAATAGAGCAAAATCCAAATATGTTTCGGTTGGAATCTAATTTTACATGCAAACGTGATGTCTAGTTGGTTGTATGTATTGGACATGTAATTATGTTTGTTAATCGTGTTGTCTGCCGCCCATTAATGTAATGTAATAATGGGCGACCTGTCTCGAGCTTTAGCTCATTTGGACCTTTCCGAGAAATAATAATTTAAAAAAAAATCACCAGGCTTCCTAAATACGCAATATTTGTTCAAATCAGTATGTGATGAAACTAAATCCTTAAATCTCTTCGTTCTTCCAGACACCTATGTGAATCCTTTAATGTGCAGATTTTCTGTAATTGGCGATATTTTCGTTACGGAAGCTTCTGCTCTTGCTTTACTAGTCAAAGAACGGATTTTCGATGACAGATGCATGCAAAATATTCACACGTTTGAAATATTCATTTTCTGAAAACGCTTTGAAAATGTTCTATAGTTTATTTCTCAACATCTCGTCAAATTTGGTTAGATACAAACATCCTTCTGGCTGTCATTAGCAGTATGTTACTTTATGGGTTCAAACTGCTTCTTAATTCACTAAGTTAGTAGGCAGATAATGCCTTTGTTGCACAATGCATTCGTACGTGATTGATTACTATGCAAGCCTATGACTAGGAATCAATAATTTGGATTACAAGAGAGAAATAATCTGTCTGCTGTCTTGTATTATATATCATTATGATACAGAATGATGTCACAGTCGCGTATTGCATATCTGCTTATACATTTGTTACACCAAGATGGCTGTATAGTTTACACATTTCTCTCTTTCTTTCTGCTATCGCTTCCGTTTAGGGGTTTTCCTTTTTAGAACACGTATTTTTTTTTTATCCCGAAGACAAGAGAACCAAGGGCGGGGGGGTTGAAAAAAGTGGAAGGGGACCAATATATTTTGTCCATTCCGTACTTTGTAATAATTGTTACGGCGCAGAGCTGAAAGTTTCTGAAAGTAAGCATGAATGAAATACTCAGAATAATTGCATTATAGAAAAAAACTTCACTATGAGTTTTCTTGAACAATAATTATGAGTAAAACATAAATATGATAGCTATGAGCTGGGTAAAGAAAACGAGTTTTCTTTCAAAATGGAATTTTGGGGGTTCCAGAAACAAGCATTTGTTATTACGGATATGGTGGGTAGTCAGTTTTTTAGGGCTTTGCGCGACACAAATAAATTCAGATAAATATAACATTCAGGATTATTGTTGCCTAAGCTGAAGTTCATTGTCATTTCTCTCCTTTCTATTTTCATTTTATTCATATAATTTCAAATCATGTTATTTTCTAATGTAGAAGAAATGAAAGCATGATATCTTAAGGTGTAGGGTTACTGCACCGATAATGCTAAATTAAATTAGGAATTTAAAAGTTAACATTTTCATATTACAGCTCAGCTTCGCAATGTCGGAATTGATCTAGAATTTCTTTATCTCCACTGACCAATCGGATAAGAGAACATTCCTTCTGCGTCATGTATGATGTCATGCTCAGATGTTCGTTGCGCGAGGGAAACTGAAAAGAGAAGCCAACATTCGTACCTAAAAACTGCCACATTGTATATGGATTTGTATACTAGTATTTTTAGAGGATTTGGAGATATTATGTTGGTAGCTCACATGACTAGGCATAAACCTCAACTCCCCACCAACGGCTGACGACATTCACTCAGCCAATCAGATACTTCTTCCTGGCCCCGAAGGGAACTATAGAAACCGTTGTGCCATCGCCATTTGCATAGTTGAAAGCGACGCTTCGTTGGAGAAAGTTGAAGAAACACATTATAAAGGAGCTTTTTGGTGTAATCTAGTAGAGGTAAGGGATAAAGGATACATAAAGACTTTATAGTGATGCACATTAAATTAAGGACTGTATTTAATTTTGTTCATAGCAAGAAATATCTCGTAAAATAAAACCCAATTCAGATATGTTACTTTTAGGTACACGTTACGGAAGCGTTTTCGATGGTCTGGGATCAGCGACTTTTGTGTTCAAGTCAGTGTTCAGGGAAAAATTAATGAAAAATTAAAACAGCAATTATTTGCGTATTTTAGCTGTAAACACAAAATTTCATAGAGCGTTTGAGCAAACAAAGCATGGGATTTCCAAGGGCATACGTCAAAAGAACTGCAAAGATTTTAGTCTACAATGAGAATGCGTAGCTGTTGCTAGGTTTTCAGGTGCACTACGCCAGGAGAAATGTGTTTTTAATAGACTTCTCCGCAGTTTTGAAATCCGGACGAAGAATATTCAGGGTGTGCATGTTGTGAAATCGCAAGAAGTGTTTAACAAAGGCTTCGTGCTATTAACGCTTGCAGCGAAGTTTCGCACACGCACAAAAAAATACGGAAAATGCCAATGAAATTCAGATTTCACGTAGAGTTTGAGCAAACAATGGGATTTCCAAGGGCATACGTCAAAAGAAGTGCAAGAATTTTAGTCGACAATGACAATGCCAATGCGTAGCTGTTGCTAGGTTTTCAGGTGCACTGCGCCACGAGAAATGGGTTTTTAACAGATTACTCCGCAGTTTTGAAATGCGGACGGAAGAATATTCAGGGTGTGCATGTTGTGAAATCGCAGGAAATGTTAAAGGTTTCGTGCTATTACGCTTGCAGCAAAGTTTTGGACACGCACAAAAAGTACGTGTTAATTTTTTGCCCACCTACATTAGGTATAAGAGAGAAATGAAATAATTACCTTAGGAGTGAGTTTAGAACATGTCTATGTGGTGCCCACCTGCCCGCCCGTTTTAGTTATATAGGCAAATCGCGTGAGGGACACACCAAACGTAGCCATTTTCCCGATATATCACATGCAAAGTGGGTACTGCCAACCTAAATTAAAAAGTGAAATGCATTAAATATGCGATGTGCTGTTTCTGCGAACGTGAATCATTAGTTTTAGAGGCGCAGATCCCTCGGCTACGCCCTGTCGTCGCTTGCAGTTGCGGCCTAACACTCCTCTCCTAAAAGACATCTCTGGGCTACGCTTTGAGGCTGAGGACCCTCAATCTCTCGGTACGCCTTGAGGCTGAGTATCTTGCGGGCTTCGGTGGCATTATTCATATGTTGGCAGCATTTAAGATAACTTCAGTCGCTAATGCTGGCAAAAGCACAACAATTTACCCTCAAATTCTTGTGATTTAATAAACAGAGCGCCCGTGAATTGGCGAAAAACTGATTCTGCTATTGGTGTTAGATTTAACTATTTGCCTAAGTTTAAAGGTGGTTTGTAATTTAATATTGGAAATTTAGATCATATATGTTAATCATGTAAAGGAGGGCACAGTGCCATGTAATTTGCTTTATTTGCTATTTGACTGTAGCAGTTCCAAATGGTCAATAGTTTTCGATAATCTGCTCTTTTTTCCTCTTCCTGACTGAGGAAAATGTGTTATGTCCAACAGATGTCACTTGTCATAGCTAGCTCTAAGGCAATGCTGCCAAAGCTTGTAAGATACTCAGCGTCAAGGCGTAGCCCAGATATTGAAGGTCCTCAGCCTCAAAGCCTAGCCGAGGGATGTTTTTTTAAGAGAGCAGTGTAGCAAGTTGCGCTCAATTCTGTCAATGTTGCGGAATGCTTTAGTGTAACCACTGGTTGCTAATTAACCTAAGTGTGTATATATAAATAAATATATATATATATTTATATATAAAATTGTATATATATAAATAAATAAATAAATAATAAATTCCGTATAGGGTAGCAGTTATGACATGTTAAGAAACCAATGGAACAGTTATACATTCTTTAGGGTAAATTGTCATACTGTTTCCCTTGTTTGTGTCACTTTTGCCCGCATTAGCGACTGCGGTAGTATCTTAAAAATACAACAGATGGCACTGTCTGTCATTCTCTAACTTAAACGCAATGCAACCAACATCAGAAAAATTAATGCCGCCAATCGCACAGATACATCCCCAACTTATTCCCTTTGGGGTTTTTTGGTGTATAACCTTACGTATCTGAATTCACGGAACGTAAACGTCAGCCATTTATCTAGGGAAACATGTCCATCTGTGAGCAGCATAACTCGGAAACGAACAGTCGGATAAACACGAAACTTGGTATTTTGGTTATGTATCTCCCAGAGATGCGACACAAAGGTTTCCGCTTAGGGCCCTAAATAAGTAACACTTGTTAAGTTCGTTGTTTTGATGAAAATATCATGTTTAAGATAATGTCATGAGAAATGAAATGTATATCTCGAAATTTCTGGGAATGTCTCCAAAAGTATTCTTCATTATGAACGACTTTTGCATAACTGGTAAACCATAAGAGATAGACAAAATTTGGCAAAGTTGTTTTAGTTCTGGCCCGTCGAAGTAGCTGAACGTGAATGATTGGAGTTTTAGACGCGCAGATCCCTCGGCTACGCCCTGTCGTCGCTTCGCAGTTGCGGCCTGTCGGCCGCAACTTGCTACACTCCTCTCCTTCTAAAAAACATCCCTCGGCTACGCTTTGAGGCTGAGGGGCCTCAATCTCTCGGCTACGCCTTGAGGCTGATACTGGAGTAGATGTGCGGGCCACAAGTAGAGAAGATTGTCGCAAAATTTTACTACACAAAAGATGTAGATAGCGTTAAAATACACAACTTATATCATATACATTTTTTTTGTTGAGTGAACCGTTTTCGAGATATTGCTTGTTATTTCCTTACATTTTCCAATACTTATACTTTTTCTCAAATTCGTTATTCATTTTTTTATGTCCTCGACATGCAAAGAGAATGGAATGCGCCACATAGCAACCAGCGATAAAATATTTGACTATCGCTTAAAAGCTACCATATTCCCCTTGCATCTACAAGAAAATTACAAATAAGATTGACATCTCGATTAATATGAAGCATATGGAGAATAGGCGTTTGTAAAAATAGATTGTACAAGAGTAGAGAAAGTCATGTGAGTGTAACACATCAGATTTTTTTTTTATAAGCTTGTTTTAATTAGTTACCAGTGGTTCCATGAAAGCACGCGAGCGAAGCGAGTGTGCATTCCTCACTTTACGTTTCTGGTTCACGATAGGTTAGGATTACTGGTTTTTATATAAGCTTACGTTTCTGAATTCTAGAAAGGTTAGCCTTAGGTTAGGGTTATTTTTATGTAAGCTTGTGTTAACTATCTACCACTGTTATGGTAAAGCAACTTCTTTATTACACTGTTATAATCGAAATAACCTTTTAAAATATAATTTGACAAAAACTATTACGAACTTAAAAAACTTTTGTGCATATTCTTTTGCAGCTTTCAATTAGTGCATGGTGGAGCCAGTGTTTAAATGCGTTACGTTTTCTCAGCGGGAATAACACTAAGAAAAATAAGAAAAAACACTACTAACAACTGCGCATCGCATTTCCGGTGGATTTTCATTTATGTTGGCAGTTCCCACTATACCTCTTTAACGAAAAAATGGCTACGTTTGTTTTGTTTCGTACGCAATTCGCCTATATAAGTAAAACACCATCGAGGGGCGGGTAGGTTGGCACAAGCTATTGAATAGACCACATCTACTTCTAAACTCACTCACAAGGTAAATTATTCACTTTTCTTTGGCTAATTTAAGCTACTTCGACGGGCACAACTAGAGCAAGATTGAGTCACATAATCAATAGATACTAACCTAAATGTCATGTTTGGTATTTATCAGACTTCGTTTGTTTCTGGGTTATAGTGTTCACAGATACTCTCGGATGTTTTTCTAAAAGTCGTTTCTTTGGATTCAACATGTATTTCTACTTGTGTACGTGATAGAGAATGTAAAAAGTTGAGAATCGGAGGTGACATTTGATGCACACCATGTTATTTCTCGCTGTTATAAGTGATCTTGTATTTCTGCAAATCTTTTACAATATGCCCTTATCACCTCGCTTTAGATACCTTTTACATTGCTTTGCGACATTCTGTTAGCTACAATTTTTTATCACGGCACTAAGTGGTTGCCAAAATGGGTCCAATATTCTGAATAAATTAACATTTCCTGCATACTTAAGTCAGCGCACTACAGAATAGTGTATACATATCCAAAAACACGGATTCTGCAAGTTTTGTAAAATTTAATACTGTCTACCCGGATACGCAATAATGGCTATATAAACTAAACTATATCCTATCCCTAGTTTAGGAATGCAAGCAAATTTGCTTGTCACAGTTTTGGTTTAATTCGTTTCAATGTGTTAAAATTGTGCAAACAAGGAATACACGAGTTTATTTACTTATACAAAGCAATCGAGATTCATTCAGTGACAATCTGCTCTGTCGTCTTCCTGAGTGAGGAAAATGTGTTACTGTCACTGTCATACACTAGCTCTACAGATGTCATATCATATGCTAGCTCTAAGGCAATGCTGGCAACATATGAATAACTAATGCTGCCAAAGCTTGTAAGATACTCAGCCTCAAGGCGTAGCCGAGGGATGTTTTTTATACCCCCGCCGCTGTATCTTTGCACTTGACAGTTCGTGTGGCTTCACATAAGGTTGGCTATATTGCGGTTGCGACGTTGCCAGAGTGGCTAGTAAACAACAGCTGATTTTTCTCCTTTCTATCGTGTCTAAGCCACATACAAAAAGTGTACGCAAGTAGCGAACGTCAATGAATAATAACTATTTTGTATTATTGTTAATTGAAAATAAGCGATATAAGCAGCTTTGGTATGGTCGGATACTCCTTTCTATGATAATGGCATAAATGTGTACGTATGACGTCTAATTGGAAAGCATCAAGATTTGTGACTGGACGAGGCTGCTTTCTTTTCTTCCCTGGAGTTGATATAAATACCTGTTGCGTTCCAGATGGTTCAGGAATTTTGTCCTCTTTCTCTTGGAGTTTCACTCCCTTGTGTATAGGTAACAGTTCTCGTGCTTACCCAAGAGCTGCTGCAGTTCGTTGTACAGCTTTATCAGCAGGAATAGAGAAATTGCCATGAAGTTTTACATACTCCTTTTCCTGTTAAAAGAATTCCCGGGTTCTGCTTAAAAAGTTCCAATGCCTGACTTAAGTGGTACACCTCGGCGCAAAGGATTTTCACTTCGTGAATCACTTGGCGATCGGCGTCGTTTTTCAGATATTGTCGCACTTAATTTTTGTTTAAATAAATAATATGAATGAAATATATATAAAAGAACAATAACAAAACTATTAAACAACCACAAATATAAATAACAATGAATATGTAGCTTGCAAAGAACAACTCGACGCTCGTGCTAGATTCACAAACTGAAGCACGTGGTTGGGAATAGTTACATCCGGCAACAGAGCCGATCCTAGTTCCAGTTCTGCTTTGACATCGGCCATCCGGAATGCTGCCTTGTGATTGGCTTAGGAAGTCAAACAGTTGAAGCTTTTCATCTGTTTTTTTTTGCGAGTGTACCTACTTAAACGCTAGCTGTCAAGTGCAACGTTACAGCGGCGGGGGTATAGGAGGAGAGGAGTGTAGCAGTTGCGTTCCTAAGCTTAGGTTCCTGATCCATGAGAGTTTAGGTTAGGTTTCCTTTTTTTTTGTATATATATCCTTGTTACCATGGTTACATCGAAGCATGTGAGCGAGCGTTCCTAAGCTTAGGTTTTTGATTCACAGGAGGTTAGGTTTAGTTTGTTTTTTTTTTTTTTTATTATGTAAGCTTAAGTTTCTGAATTCCGGAAAGTTAGCCTTAGGTTAGGGTTTTTTTAATCTAAGCTTGTGTTAACTATACCACTGTTACAGTAAAGGATCCTCTTTATTTAATGGAAATAATATAACAAACTTTTACAAAAAGAATACAAAAATTACAATTTTGGTGCATAGTCTTTCTTACTATGAATGCATTGCATTTTTGTCAGCAGCAATACTAAACGAAGAAGAAATTCTAGTAACAACATATCGCATATTTAGTGGATTTCACCTTTTCATTTAGGTTGGCGGTTCCCACTTTGCATTTGATTTAGGGAAAAATGCACATCCAGATCTTGTTGCCTGTACTCTAATTTGCATACGAGTAGTCATGAGCTGAGAATAATGGTGTGTTTGATAGATTAGTGACAAGTTTGCAGACTTTCTGGCTGGTGTACTTTGTAGACCCAATGATAATTAAATGTACACAAATAATATTGAATCATGCTGGCAGTCTTGTATATCCAGTGCACCACAAAAATCAAAATGCACACATTTGTATTTGTGGCATGCGGACTGCAAGAAGATTAAGCGGACATTATTCTGTATGAGGGGGAAGTACAAAGTTTCAGGAAACTGATGTCCTTTGTAGTGTAATGGTTATCATGCTAGCCTCTAGTTCCTGAGGTGGTTCAAACCTGGTGGAGGGTGAGGGATTTTTTTCAGGCATATAAATCCTTAGAATGGCTTACTTTGGAAGGGAAGTAAAGCCAGTGGTCCTGTTGTAGGTTTATGGCACATAAAGTACCTCAGGCCTAATAGAGGCCTTGGACAACATTATTAGTCTTTATGCTCAATATAGATTGGGAGGCTAAGGACCATAGCTGTTAAAGAGCATCCGTAAATAAAACTTAATTTTAGTAAACTTAAAGAATCAGGTTTATATATATATGGAGTTGATTGTGGAGTATGCCGACTTTTTAAATTATGCAGGAGTTGTTGTAAACAGCCCTCCTTGGCGACAGTAGTAGTGGACCTCTTGTCAGGAATTATTGCCAATGTGATGGGGGGGGAAAAAAAAGTGGCTAATGGAATGTTGCAAGGAATGAGTGGATCATTTGAGTTTTAATGAGCAGATCCTATGGCTATACCCAATCACTGCTTTGCAGTTGCGGTCTTTGGCTGCAACTGCTCACTCCTACAAAACATCTTTTGGTTATATTTTGAGGCTAAGGGCCCTCAATCTCTCGGCTATGCCTTGTGACTTTGGACCCTCAATGTTGCAATGCTGGTAGCAGAATGCTGACGTCAGTGCTATCATGATGCAAGTGTGTGTGTGTTACATGTTGATAACAAAAATGCACACTGCCTTCGTACAGAATAATGGCCCATTCAGCTGACCATTTCCAAGAACTTTGTAAGACAGGTCTACTCTATAGTATGGCAGTAGGATTTAGTTAAAAGCTGGTAAATGAGTTAAGTGTACATGGCTAATCAGTGTAATTTAGCGACATAAGGATTGTTTGCTGCATTGTTTTAGGTGAACTAAAAAAAGATAATTTGGCTACACTTCATTCTTCAATATAGAATGTAAATAATTATATAGATAATACTTGGGTATTGGATTATGGTGAAAATAGAAGCTTTTAGGAACATTTTGATATAGATGTTGCTCTGGGGGTAATGTAATTCCCACACACTTCCTTTTATGAGACTGTTATTAATAGTTATTTTGGGGGGGATTGCTGCCAGTGTGAATCGGTTTTAGATGTGCAGATCCCTCAGCTATGCACTATCGTCGCTTAGCAGTTGCAGCCGAAAGCTATGTTTTCAGCTATGTTGAGATTTCAAATGTTGGCAGTGGAAAGACAATGCAACCAACCCATGATGCCATGAGTCAGATGCATGCAATTTGACTTTTGATATTGTATGGAACAAAAGTGACAATATGCCATACATTCATGAAAATAACCAAAGCACGTGCTATTTGTTCATTACATGTAATGTTTTGAAGCCAAAACGTGCTCATGCTCTGTCTGTGTGTTACGGCCATCCAGCATCAAAGTTTATCATTATAAAGCCTCTAGTTATGTTAAGTAAATGTTCTCCATCAAATTACACTACAAAGTAATTCTAAGTACATATTAGACCAAAAAAATATGGAGCTATACTTTATAAAAATATGCCACCTGTGTAAATTAAAAAAGAAAAAATTGTCACATTTTGGAAGGTTCAGCCATCAATTCCTTTCAGCAGTGTCCGTTTCATTATATAAAATTGGGTTTGGATAGTCAGGATATGAATCCACTTTGGCTGTAGTATGTCCTTATGTTCCATGATATGAATTTGGGTTTGAATAGGTTAGAAGATACGGAATCCAGTTTGAGGTTTTTATAGTAAGATTTTGGAAAGTGGACTCATTTTAGAAGTTTATAAATTTCTGCATTTAGGACCCATCCAAGAGTTCTATTACAACCTGATAACTCTAGATGTGAGAATTTCAGACTTTCCTGTCTTAAGACAGTTGCTTTTATAGCAAAATTGATGCAGAATGTACACGACTTGGTTACTACAGTGCATGCACAAACTGCCAATCCATCTGTTAAAAGCATAATCTGCCAGAAGCAGTTGATCGAATTCCGTTTTTGTACATAAATAAATGCACACTAACCTAGATGATGTAAGCCAAACCATAGGCTATATTTCAAAATAAAGGACCGTGTCCTGTTAAGCAGTTTGTCAATATAGTTGATAATAACTTAGGAATAAAGTAAAGGAACGAAACTATATATGAGGTAAAATTATTTTATTAATGTACTAAAAAATTATTTATGGATGTTCTTTAACTTCGTGGTCCTTAGTGTCCCATTGTATAATGGGCGTGAAAGACTGGTAATTTTGCTTGGAGACCTTGTCATTCCAGTTAGTGGTGAAATTATTCCCCCTCTCCCCCCTGAATTACCATGTTTTCTCAGAAACTCTTATACCTGGTCAGCAGCAATCATGTAATCAATATGGCCAGGGTTACCTTGTTTCTAGTTTGCAACTTTGTTCCCCAATTAACCAGCAAAATTTTGGCTGGATAAAAGTTAAACTTCTATGATAAAAAGTTCAAAAAAATGATACAAAGAAAAAAATTTCTGAAATAATAAATAAAATTATTCCTCATCGTAATCCAAAGATTACTTTTTTAGTGTGTAATCCTTGATATGAGCTTTCTCGTACAACATCACGTCATCATTATATATATATATAGGGAGAGCCAAAAAACTACAAACTGGCTGTGCAGTGTTTTTCATGTCTGTCCTTGACGCTCGCCGTCTGCCGGTATCGTAGAAAGGTGCAGATGAAACTGTACAACATTTTTAAAACTAGTTTTAAATGCTTTACTCACCAACTTTATGAAAGGAGATGCCACCTTGTTTGAGATGCACATTCTGCTAAAAGTATGTAGCGTGTGAAAACTGAACAAAACTTGCAACATATTTCATAAATGCCCTTAAAGGTTTTAAGCAATAAGCACATTACCGATTATGCCAATTTTTGACATTCAGAAAGTATGTCACTTTATAAAGGTGTGCATCATAGTTTCGTATGTTAAGTTCTTGGTCATTCTCTTAAGTCCTGTCAGCATTCACTTGTTTCTCGCAATTGCACGGAAACAGTATAGAATTTTAAGGCCAGCATACAACGTTCAGTTATTAAACATTTTGACTATCACTGTTCTGTTTTTATCTATAACAAAATGAGTAATGTAGCTATTTCTGCAAAGATTTATATTGGATAATGTATTACTATTACAACAATTGAACACAATTGACTTTGGATTGAAATGTAATAGAAAAATGAGCTTTAGTGAGATATAAGCTGTTAAAAGCTGAGATATATATGTACGGTAGTCTTATCCTGAATACTGGTAGCAATAATAGGTTTTACAACCTAAAATGAATGGGTTCAAAGTTTTATTGCTGTTTCAGCAAGGATGTAGGATGTTTTTGTATTGCAACGTTTTTCATGGACAGATTTGTTGCTAGGTTTTGCACTGACAATTGTGCAAAGTATAAATTGGTTATAGTAACTTTAGGCTTGAAATGAAATTTAACATCGTGTGTTCTGATGAACATGCGGATCCTACATGCTGTCTAAGATGCATAAAATATTTAAAACCAAATCAAATAAATTTATGGAAAATATACCTAATATAGGAACTGTACTAATGTGTATTTAGTCCCAAATGACTTTATATAGAAAACATTGTTAAGACTCCAGTTTTCACATTATGTAAGATTTTAAATTTTTTTGTTGCAGGTTCACAATGCAGATCTTCGTTAAGACTTTGACAGGGAAGACCATTACGTTAGAAGTGGAAGCTTCTGATACCATTGAAAATGTTAAAGCAAAGATTCAGGATAAAGAGGGCATACCCCCAGACCAGCAGAGGTTAATATTTGCAGGAAAGCAGTTAGAAGATGGCAGAACCCTGTCAGATTACAACATCCAGAAAGGTAACTGTTTGCTCCATTACAAGTAATCTTAATGGCGCTTCAGTAAAACTTGGTTAGAACGACATCTATGGAACCTTTAACATTGTTATAAATTGGTGACAGTAGATTCATATTTTCAGTCTAGTGAGGTGGAAGAACAACTTAGTAGCCTCATTTTATTGTATATACTCGCTTTAAAGCCTACATTAACGTAATATCTCTATTAATTACACATTATTTTAAACAGTTGAGTACTTGCGAAACTTCTCTACATGGGACTGACATAATCAGTTATTTTACTGTGTCTGTCCAATACACTTTCTCTAAATTGCATTGTTATTTCAGTTGTAATTTCACTGCTCTCTCCCCCTTGCTTCTTAGAACCTGTTAACAAATGCAATGGCTTCTAAAGCATCACTTTTATAGGCATGTACACTTCTGCCTCCTGTACTTGTAATTTCAGCTTCATTTTTGCTTGGTTGCAACTAGGTCAATTGTTGCACACATTTTGTAGTTGCACTGATTTAAAATATCATTTGGTTTCCTGCAGTGATGCTGATCATCTAACATATCTTCAGTTTTGGCTGCATTTGTTTCTTTAGTTGACATGTTTACTGCATGGCAGAAATAGTTCGATAGATTTTGTGAGAATCCTACTTTTTCTCATTGCATTCTACCATTTTCAATAATATGGGTTTATGATAGTGGCTCCCAGTTATTCCTTGATTCATGGGCTGTAATAAGCTTGTATTTGCAGGGAGAAAAGCTAGCTTAATGTTTTCCAGACTGGTTCTCTTGATCTAGACAGCTCATTTCAGCTTAAAACAGAAGAAAAAAAAAACGCTATGCGCAGGTGCTGCAGTTAATTTCTGGATGAGCTTCCAGTGTATTTTGCTGTGTTGAGACAATCGCAACGTTTCCATGGGGAATTGAAGTAGATTAGTTCTATTCCATACTGAATGCGATCCGCATTTCCATGTTAAATTCAATACATAATGAGATCGATTTAGATGCACAAAGTTAGAGAATAAAACAAAGCTTTTGTGTTGGTCAACTTGGATTTAGGTTGCTGAACTTGTTATATTTGTTTACTGTAGATTTTAAGTGGATTTTGAGGTTAGTGAATGTTTTTGAGAAGAGTAAATTGCAAATTATGGAATCAATAAGTGACTGTTTTATTACACACAATTTCTGCTAATAAAAACAATGACGAGTGCAGCATGTTAATAGTATAGAATCTTTGGCATATTCAAAACTATTTGAATACAGTAGATGTTTCCATGCATAAAAATTTCAGTCCGATCCTACTTTCTAAGTTGACCATTGTTTAGCAATAATTGAACTTCTTTGTTAGTGATGCAGACAGAATTGTTGCCCGGATAGCTTGGGTTGTATTTGTTTTCTGTTTGGTTTTAACCTGTAGTGTTAATCATTTTTTTAATTTGACTCAAAAAAAGGTTAAAGCAAAAGTGGTATATTGATATTAGTCATTAAATCAATCATTTCTATAGCCTGAAGTTACCAGTTTAATCCAGTACGTTTAATCACATGCCGAACTGTTCATGTACAACTTTTATTTGTCTACTCTTAGTATTGTGTTGGAAGTTACGAATGTAAGGCAAAATATAGGAATAGGACATACAATGCTTAAAAGCTAATGTTCCCCAAGTTGTGCAATGTACTGTGCTCGCATTCTGTACGAGGCAATTTCCTATCTCAGGTATGTTCTCTACATGGTGCTGCCATGTGCTTGGCTGAGTGATGTATTCAAGTTTTGTTTACTTCTCCTTTCAGCTTATAGTGAAAAAGTTATAGGAGATTTTTTATTTACATTTTTTATTTACCTATCAGGGCAATTCTCTCTTCGCAGTTCCATCTTCAATCCATTCTATTAAAATGCACCAACAATTTTATCCTTGCTCTCCAAAATTGTTTTGCGTATGGAATGAGACACATTGAAGGCCAGCTTTTTTAATACCATTCTCAATATAATGGGTAATTTAAGTCTCTTCTAAAGTAACTTTCCTGTCTCATGCTGTAAGTGCATACACTTAGATATTACAATGGGAGAGACTTCAGGTACTGCAAAGTGTTCTTTGGTTGTTACCACTTGTGATAATGTGTAAGGGTCAAGTTGAGGTTAGGAATCTACCTGTATTGTGGATACTGACAGAAGGGTGGGGGACAAGGAATTTGGGTTTCAGATTTCAACACATTTCCTAGAATTTGGTTTTTGGAGATTATTGCAAACAGGCTAAAAATAACATGCAAGGTAGAAACTTAGTTGGCTTAGGCAAGAGAAAACATTCCTTATGAGGAATACAATCTATAGTGTGATGTTATAACTGAGTTGTTATTGAAACTGATGTCTGAAGTTCAACTGTATTTATATTAAGCTTCAAAAATAAATTGTTTCCATATAATTTCAAAGAAAGTATTTAGTTTCAGTGCAACTTTTATCTAAACATGGTGTAGAGGGAAGATCTCTTCAGAATTCTTGGCCATGAGAATATTCAATAGCTTAATTTTTTTTAAAAGGATATTGCCATTGTTGCATATTCTAAAATTTGAAATATTTTTATTTTGAAGAATGTAAGCAATGCTTCTCTAGTCATTAAGTTTCCACAGTTGGAGAAACAGACCAATGATTACTGGTGTTAAGTTTAACGAAGTTTCGTTTGTGCATAATGAAATTACTGTATGTATACAAATATTGATGGCCTACTTCTTTAAAGTTGTCATCGTGCATTTGGGTTCTAACTTTTAAAACCTTCAAAAATATCCATTTTAAAAATTGGGTTACCTTTTGAGATTTTTTTTTAAAATAGCCTGCTTACAAAAAATGGTTAAGGAGGAAAGAGGGAAATGAAATACTGAAGTTACTATCAAGACCATATGTTTGCTGGCTTCTGCATCTTTCATTTAGGATTTCAAAGAGGGCTATAAATATTATTTTAAAGCTTCCTTCATTGGAAGGCTGCCTCTTGGACAAAGCATAGCAAATGCAAAGTTTCCAATAAAAACACAATTAGTTAAATAGGGTAATAAGAAAAATTTACATGTTTCTTTACAAACCAAAATAGAAATTATTAAATTCCCTTAATTGCAGGTCGATTTCAGGGCAGAATTAGGTTTTGCTGTATATTCTTGCTTCTTTACACCAGTGGCTTCATACATTTCTGCAATTTTTTTTTATTCAATGCTCCTTGAAGGAAATGTCATCTGATTGCAATGACCTGAAATCTTTGAAAGATGAAAAATGAAAATAAACACCTGTTTCACAGAGCTTTTTACTGTTGTCGCTCACACCCAAGGAAGTCGTTATAAATAGCTCATTTTAGCTCCTGGGTCCATAGTTCAATCATCTATGTATCAATTATGTAGAAGCTATTTGTGATATTCTAAATTTTATTTTAACCCTTCTCGGGTGAAATGCACATTCATATTGATGGCTGTGCGTCAGATTCTTTTTGTGGGGGGTCAGGAGGACAAAAACTTCCTCATTCACATTTCATGTTTCTTGAAATGTGTAAATGCAAATCAAATTCCCGTACAAATTATACAGTATTCCAAATGTGTGTTCAGGATTTGTTACTTAAAAATTATTGAAGTTCTAATCTCTTGGTGTTATCAAATAGGATTTCTCAGAGGTTTTTTGTATCCTTCGAATGAGCTTACTTGCAAGTTCTGTGAAACAAGAGCTATGTTTTTGAGCTTTTCTTGTTTACTGTTAAACATTTCCTAGGCTCTACATTGTTCGAAAGGTGACCTAATAAATCATCTTGCTTGGTTGTTTTTGTTGTGATTTTCATTTTTATATGCAGATTGTTGAAAGATGTGACTTTTTTAGTTTACCAAATTGCAGGCTTAGAAAGACGCACCAGAATATACTTATGACTGTTCCCTCTTTTAAAGTATTTCGTTGATTGTTCATAAATCTGATTTTAGGGTGTTGTTTTTTTTTTTAAATTCTGATGTCAAAACCCTCTGAATATACAAAATGTTATTCCAGCAAAATTAATGTTATAATTGGATGGCTTGTTGAATCGAGCTGACTATATCTAGAATGTTTGTCCTTGGATGAAACCTAATATATTGTTCCTTGTTGCAGAGTCCACACTTCACCTGGTCCTCAGGCTTCGAGGTGGAATGCAGATTTTTGTGAAGACCCTTACGGGCAAGACCATTACGTTGGAAGTGGAGGCTTCTGACACAATTGAGAATGTGAAGGCAAAGATCCAAGATAAAGAGGGTATTCCTCCAGACCAGCAGAGACTTATCTTTGCTGGCAAACAGCTGGAAGATGGCCGTACACTGTCCGATTACAACATCCAGAAAGAATCTACCCTTCACTTGGTACTACGACTTCGTGGAGGTATGCAGATTTTCGTCAAGACACTCACGGGCAAGACAATCACATTGGAGGTAGAGGCTTCAGATACAATAGAGAATGTTAAGGCAAAAATCCAGGACAAAGAAGGTATTCCTCCAGACCAACAGAGACTGATCTTTGCTGGCAAACAGTTGGAAGATGGCCGTACACTGTCAGATTATAACATCCAGAAAGAATCTACACTCCACTTGGTGTTGCGACTTCGTGGTGGTATGCAGATATTTGTCAAAACACTTACTGGCAAAACTATTACACTGGAAGTAGAAGCTTCAGACACCATTGAAAATGTGAAGGCTAAGATTCAGGACAAAGAAGGTATTCCTCCAGACCAACAGAGACTTATCTTTGCTGGCAAACAGCTGGAAGATGGCCGTACACTGTCAGATTACAACATCCAGAAAGAGTCTACCCTTCACTTGGTACTGCGACTTCGTGGAGGTATGCAGATTTTCGTCAAGACACTCACAGGCAAGACAATCACACTAGAGGTAGAGGCTTCAGATACAATTGAGAATGTCAAAGCTAAAATTCAAGACAAAGAAGGCATTCCTCCTGACCAGCAGCGTCTTATCTTTGCTGGTAAACAACTTGAAGATGGTCGCACATTATCAGATTATAATATCCAGAAGGAATCTACACTCCATCTGGTTCTGCGACTAAGGGGTGGAATGCAAATCTTTGTCAAGACACTCACTGGCAAAACCATTACACTGGAGGTTGAAGCATCCGACACAATAGAGAATGTTAAAGCAAAAATTCAGGATAAGGAAGGAATTCCCCCAGACCAGCAGAGACTTATTTTTGCAGGCAAGCAGCTTGAAGATGGCAGGACGTTATCAGACTATAATATACAGAAAGAATCTACACTACACTTGGTGTTGCGACTTCGTGGTGGTATGCAGATATTTGTCAAAACTCTTACTGGCAAAACTATTACACTGGAAGTAGAAGCTTCAGATACCATTGAAAATGTGAAGGCTAAGATTCAGGACAAAGAAGGTATACCTCCAGACCAGCAACGTCTGATCTTTGCTGGCAAACAGCTTGAAGATGGTCGCACATTATCAGATTATAACATCCAAAAAGAGTCCACCCTTCACTTGGTACTCAGACTTCGTGGAGGTATGCAGATTTTTGTGAAGACACTGACCGGCAAAACAATCACACTAGAGGTAGAAGCATCAGATACCATTGAGAATGTCAAAGCTAAAATTCAAGACAAAGAAGGCATTCCTCCTGACCAGCAGCGTCTTATCTTTGCTGGTAAACAACTTGAAGATGGCCGCACATTGTCAGATTACAATATCCAGAAGGAATCTACACTACATCTGGTTTTGCGACTAAGGGGTGGAATGCAAATCTTTGTCAAGACACTCACTGGCAAAACCATTACACTGGAGGTTGAAGCATCTGACACCATTGAGAATGTTAAAGCAAAAATTCAAGATAAAGAAGGAATTCCCCCAGACCAGCAGAGACTTATTTTTGCTGGCAAGCAGCTAGAAGATGGCAGAACATTGTCAGACTATAACATTCAAAAAGAGTCTACTCTTCACTTGGTACTGAGGCTTCGTGGAGGTATGCAGATATTTGTGAAGACTTTGACAGGTAAAACAATCACGCTGGAAGTAGAAGCATCAGACACGATTGAAAATGTTAAGGCTAAAATTCAGGACAAGGAAGGCATTCCTCCAGATCAGCAGCGACTGATCTTTGCTGGCAAACAACTTGAAGATGGGCGCACACTTTCAGACTACAACATTCAGAAGGAATCAACCCTCCACCTTGTCTTAAGACTTCGTGGTGGTATGCAAATCTTTGTCAAGACACTAACTGGCAAAACCATTACACTGGAGGTTGAAGCATCAGACACCATTGAGAATGTTAAAGCAAAAATTCAAGATAAGGAAGGAATTCCCCCAGACCAACAGAGACTTATTTTTGCAGGCAAGCAGCTTGAAGATGGCAGGACGTTATCAGACTATAATATACAGAAAGAATCTACACTCCACTTGGTGTTGCGACTTCGTGGTGGTATGCAGATATTTGTCAAAACTCTTACTGGCAAAACTATTACACTGGAAGTAGAAGCGTCAGACACCATTGAAAATGTGAAAGCTAAGATACAAGACAAAGAAGGCATTCCCCCAGACCAGCAACGACTGATCTTCGCTGGTAAGCAACTTGAAGATGGTCGTACTTTGTCAGACTATAACATTCAGAAAGAATCCACACTCCATCTAGTATTAAGGCTAAGAGGTGGAATGCAGATCTTTGTCAAGACACTTACAGGCAAAACAATCACTTTGGAAGTTGAAGCCTCCGACACTATTGAAAATGTGAAGGCCAAGATCCAAGACAAAGAAGGCATTCCTCCAGACCAGCAACGACTGATCTTCGCTGGCAAGCAACTTGAAGATGGCCGCACCTTGTCAGACTACAACATTCAGAAAGAATCCACCCTTCATCTGGTATTGAGACTTCGTGGTGGTATGCAAATTTTTGTGAAGACACTAACTGGCAAGACCATCACCTTGGAAGTTGAAGCCTCCGACACAATTGAAAATGTAAAGGCCAAGATCCAAGACAAAGAAGGCATTCCTCCAGACCAGCAACGACTGATCTTCGCTGGTAAGCAATTAGAGGATGGGCGTACGCTTTCGGACTACAATATTCAGAAGGAGTCTACTCTCCATCTGGTGCTAAGACTGAGAGGTGGTCAGTGAATGTGTTGCAGAATTTGTAAACAAACTGGACCATATATCTCATGAATGTTATCAAGTTGTTACGAGAGTTGAATTAAGTTCCAATATACACGTTAAAAGTTTCTGAATTTTGTACTAAGCTTTGGATACTTTTTTTAATTTAAATAATATTTTTTGCACATTTCATGAATAAATTCTGCATAGTTAAAGGCTATTTGGAAATTTTCGTTCTGAATATCCTTTATGTAATACTGTTTCCACCATACCAAATCCTGTTCCTAATTCATTTTCAGTGTGTTGACACAAATAGTGGAAAGGAAGATAGTTTCAAATTGTTTCCTTAGTTTTAGGATGAAGTTCTGTAAACTATTAACTGGAAAAAATTTTCGCGAGTGCAGCACAAATCAAATCTCATTTTAAGCCAAGAAAAAAAAATTAAACCTGTTTTCTGCTTCATTGTGATAGCTGTACCAGAAGTGTCAAGTGTGTAAAGAAAAGGAATGAAGATTGAGGTTATTGGAACTTGCTGAAATTATTCTTAACCTGGGTTGAAATGAAGGGTTTCTGTAAACTAATGACAACTCCCAAAATTGGCGTGTGGAGGACATGATTTACTCTGAAGTGAAATGGGTTTCTTGATATATAATTTTAATTATAGTACTGTTTCCTTTCTTTTATCACTTAACATTTGGAAATGCAGTTCATAATTGTATATGAATTCACCACTGGTATGTATAGGCTTGCTGAGTATATTAGTTTTGTTAAATGTTTTCTCTGGTTAATTACTTTCACTGCTGCATACTCAGTATTCCACCCATAAATTTAATGCCAAAATTTCACCAAGAGGTGTTATGAGGTCCTCATAATTCCAGCATCATTTACTAGGAAAGAGTGCATTTATAAGAACTAGAGTCCGCATTTCTCTACTCTTCTACTGACTAATACCTACTTATTTCTGAAACACTGCATATATAATACTGCTCAGACCATTTTTGGGGGTTCAGTAAAGCTTGATATGCAATGACATCTGCTACCTGCAGTGCAGCGTAGTTTAATAGCATTATACAACCTAAGAGACAATAAAAATAAATGAACAGCCAGGGAGGGAGTTGGATTCGGAAAGCCTTTGAAGCATGGAAGACGCATTCACAATGCACAAAGTACCACTCTGCATTCAGATCAAAGCTTTGTGATAAGTAGGAAGGCAATTGGATATTGTATGTGTAATAAACATTGCGTTTTGCCTTTTCTGGTGAAAAAAATGCTTTAGATGCAAACCTCAGTAGGTCTTACTACTACTGCTACTACTGGCTTAGAACTGCTTGGCGACCATTGAATATGATAAGTTTACAATAGAATGAAGCTGAAAGTATGTGTCCCAATACACTTGACAGGTCTCGTCTGGTTCAAATTTTTATTAATATGCCATATATTAGAGATTTAAATGAGGAAATGTAGATTTTAAATTTTATCGGTATTGCCTGTGCTTCATTTGGAAGGAATTTTGTAATCTTATAACTGGCAAATGTTAAGCCATAGAAAGAAATAATACACAAACTATTAATCTCTTTAAAACTGTTTATTTCAAATAACAGCCATAGCCATTTTTGAGATTCCCTTTAGTGGTTTGAATTAAGGATATTCGGTTTCTTGTGGTTGAATGGAAAGACTGGAATTTTAAGGCATCCAGTTCTTAACCATTGCCTAATGGTATTCCATTTGTGTGTATAGCAAAATGTCTTTGCGTAGCTATTTTGCAAAGGTTTACCTCGCATAAAAAGTAGCAAATGGGAAAATTAAGCTTCTGCAAAAGTTTAATATCTGGTAATGAATAATGAAGGTTGAGAAGAGTCCCTAAATTTGTTAGGGTGTGAAATAGGTAATTGAGAAGGATAAAGGCACAAATAGAAATTTGAGATTCCGTGCAAATTTGAACAATTCACAGTACCTTCAAGAATAAAACAAGACCCAAACATGGATGACATAACACTATGGAAATGTTACTTTATGGATGCAAAAGTTGGATGCCTACACAAAGGGCAATAAGTGAAATGCAAAGTTGCAAAATGAAATTTTTTTGAGGACAAAAGAATATGCAAGAGAAGATGGAATGAGGAAATAGAAGTAGCAGCTTTTAACTTAATGAATAGGCACAGAACAAGATGCTTAGGACATCTTATGTGAATGGTTGTTACAAGATTGCCAAAAATAACTTCAGTATGCCCCTCAAGAAAAGGGATGAAAGGCCAAGGAGGAGATGGCATTCACTGAAGACTGAACAGGCAGTAGCCATTAAGTGGAGAAGGCGGTGTTTCATGTGAATGCAATACTTTTTTCTCCCAATTTAGTATAGCAAATACTGAGCAACTTAAGATGCTCCAATGTACTTTACTGCCTACATGGACAGAAAGACCAATGAGTTTAGCTATGTGTTAATAGTACAAGGGGATTTATAAGTATGCAGAAAATAAGAGCAGAAAGGCACTAGCAGAATAAGCATTTTAAGGTTAGAAACAGTATTAAATCAAAAGATGTAGCATGTAAATACGTCTGCAAGGAGTGTAAAAACTTTCTTTTCAAAATCATTTGCAAGTCTGCAAGGTTAAACTTGTCCCCCCCTGCAAAAAAAAAAAAAAAAAAAAAAGGTGGAAACTCCATCTTGTCATTGCTGTACTTTTTTACATGCAAGCATTTTTCCAGTTTTCTGCTGTAACTTTTCCAACAGCCGTATCAAAACTTCTAGATGTAATAGATATGGTATGCTTTGCCACATCATTCTTTATGTGCCCAGAGTAATTCTAACATTCAATTCAGAATGTTATGAGGGGGCCTTGCTACACAACGTGAATACATTTCAGTAATACAATCTACCTCCTGCTTACGGTTGCATTTTTAAATTTTACGTTCATATAATACTGGATCAGTTGCAGGACAAATTCTATTATCATTTTTCTGCCTTCAGTGACGAAGCAATAGGAGCTTCATTGAGCTGAAGCATTGTCCATTACAATAATACTGTTATGAGGATTATAGGTAAGTTTATTTATGAAGCAATCCTTAACCCTCCGTCAGTCGCTAGGGGCCTGAGAGACCCCTGGCATTATATAAATGTTATAATTTTCGAACGAACGCACCTATGCAATTGCCTGACTAGGACATCTAACATAACACCTTGCGCGATTATTTGCTGCAGCGATAACCTTATCTGTTTGGCTGGAGGAATGAATAATCAGCAGTTACGTGTCGCACAGGTCAACCAGGCCCCGCGTGCCTGCTGTCGTTACATATTGTTGACAGATTTGTTTCTCATTAGCTTTTGTGCAATATTGCTTTACTATTGTAAGGAGCTGTTACTGCTTCGTCATGAATACGAGTAAAAGGTACGATCTACAAAATCTGAATGATTTGGAAGAAGTACATCGCCTACTTTGCGATGATAATGCCTTGCCCGTGGATGACAACTTATAAGAATCAGATGATTCTGATTCAGAAGATTAAATCGAAACGAGATCTTTAGATTTAGAAACTGACCATGAAGAGGAAGACGATGAAAGCAACTTGTGTGATAACATGTATTTTATAAGTAACATTATATGCATATAGTAATTCTTCTTTTTCTTTTTTTTTTTCTTATTATTGACAATACATTCTGTTATTCACAGGAAGAGATGGAACAAAATGAAAAAAAAAACGTGTTTGAAAATAACACAGACAAGCGCTCACAATATATTGACCAAACTTCCTGGTGTGGTAGGAGCTGCCAAAAATGTGAAAACGGAAATTGATTGTTGTAACCTTTTTGTTACCGAATATATAGTTGATTTGATTGTTGAAGGCTCAAATACTTACATTAGCAGTGTGCAGCACAAATTTGATTGTGAAAGAGATAGTAGACCTACAGATGTAATAGAAATAAAAGCTTTCCTAGGCTTATTGTACCTGGCAGGAATTTTTTGTGGTGGATGCCAGGATATTCACGAGTTTTGGAGAACCGATCTTGGAATTCCTCTATTCCGAATGGCTCTGTCCGAAAAAAGATTCAGTTTTCTAATACGCTGTATTCACTTTGATGACAAAAGCTCAAGACTGGAGCGACGAAGATTGGATAAATTGGCTGCTGTTAGAGAAATGTTTACATTGTTTCTGAACAACTCTAAGAACCATTATTCTCTTGGACAAAATGTCACTGTCGACGAACAGGTGCCGGCATTTCGTGGTCGATGTGCTTTTAGACAATATATACCATCCAAGCCAAACAAGTATGGCATAAAGATATTCTGTTTGAGTGATGCAAAACCGTTTTATACAACTAACATGGAGATTTGTTGTGGACAGCAGCCGGATGGACGATATTTGCAAACTAACTCGGCAGAGGCTGTTGATGCAGTAGATAAATTGTGTGCTACATACAATGTAGCCAGAACGAGAAGGTGGCCCATGGTAATTTTTGACCATATCTTGAACATTGCAGGAAACCAAAATAAATATTCCACAAGGCAGGAGTATTTGAAATCACTATCTTTAGCTTTACTTTTGCAACAGCTACAAAGAAGAGCAACAGCATCAAATCTATCCGATGATTCTGAGTAACTGAACATTTGAAATGACAAGTTGTATGTATACCTGGAAATGGCAATGTATTTCTTTATACTTACTGTAATACAATTTATAACATATATGTACTCATATTTTAGCTTGTATTTTTATGTTGTAAGATAACACCTATTAATGAAAGCCTTGTACGCTTAATCTTAAATAAAGGTAAAAACAGGAAAAAAAAGAAAATGAACGAAAGAAAACAAAAATATAGCGCGGGTCTCCTAGGCCCCGCGTGACACGGCGTTCTACCAAAGCGCGTGCCTGACGGAGGGTTAAACACAATGCTGTCCATTTCTTCATGATAGTCCTTTGTTGATTTAAAACTGAAAGTGCATTGCGAATAAACCCGGTGGAACGCCCAGATGTAAAATGATAAAACCTACTTTTTCAGAGTCCTTAATGGAAAATTGATATCCTTTTACATTTTGCCACACTTTGTTTTTGTGGTCTACATTTAATCCAGGTTTCACCAAGGTAAACAATAGGTTGATTTGTAGCTCTCGTTTTTTTAATTCTAATTAACAACTTGAAACTTTTAGTGACTTCAGGCTTTTCCATTAAGTACTCCCTACCTTGTTTATTTTTGGCAAATTTGAATTTTTTTTTTTTTTTCCAGAATATGCCATAAACTCCATATGCTGCCATCCAATAAGCCATTATTTCTTAATGCATTTGTATCTTGTAAGCTAGGCAGAAAATTATTCCAATAAATGAACAAATAGTTTGCCATATTGTGTGGCGGCAAGTATGTCGATTGTAGGTTTGTGGGAGTACGTATAACAGCTCCACTTTCATGAATGTCACCTGCCTGCCAACATCACCTTGAACTATCACTAAAACAAATACAGATCTGAGCACGAAATTCAGTATTAAAGCTAAGTTTTTATACTCAATTTTTACTTAGCTACACAGCAGAATACAACATGCACAAAACAATGCAATCACAATTACTTGTTTCTCACACTTTCTTTTAGAAGGTATTAAATGCCATTGATGCAATTGTTATTTGATGTGGTTTTTGCAAAGTGCATGTAGCCATTTAACAGACTAGAGGTTTGGGAAGGAGGTGTATGCTTTTCAAGAATTTAGACGGAGAAGTTAAGAGAGTGCCCCAAAAGTGACAAATCTTGTTCATTCTAGACGTGAAAACCACCAGCTTTGGTTAAGTTTTCAGTCTTTCCTATTTTAAAGCATATATTGCTTGGTATTGATTTATCCTACACACTTATCCTGATATGTTGTGATTATTTTATCCTATGTGTACAAAGTTGCTACTTTTTATTACTTTCTCTACTACGTATAGTAAGTAGGGGAAGTATTGTATTCCACCCAAAAATTCGATACCGAGATTTCACCGGAAGTACAGGTTTTGAGACCTCCTGAATCCAGAAACAGCATTTTTGGAAACATGTCCGTGTGTGTGTGTGAACAGCATAACTCGGAAACGAACAGTCGGATAAACACCAAACTTGGTATTTAGGTTCAGTATCTTCCAGAGATGCGACATGAAGGTTTTCAACAAAGTCCTCCCACCCCAGATTACCCTTTACATAGAAGATTTTTCGAAAATTTTAATTTTCTCAAAAATGGCTCTTAACGATTTTGATTAAAATATCATATGTTCAAGATATTTTCATGACAAATAAAATGTATATCTTGAATTTTCTGGGAATGTCTCCAAAAGTATTCTTCATTGTGAACAACTTTTGCATAATTGGTAAACCATAAGAGATGACAAAAGTTTACTACACAAAAAATGTAGATCGCGTTAAAATACACAATTTATGTCATACATTTTTGTTTTTGGGTGAACCATTTTCAAGATACTGCTTGTTATTCCCTTGAATTTTTCAATACTTATTTTCTCAAATGGGAATTCGTTCATTTTTTTGCCTTGGATATGCAAAGAGTATTAATCTGTGGCAAAGAGAATGGTGCTGCACCTAGCAACGAGCTATTAAGAGATATGTATATGCTTAAAGGCTACTGTATTTCTATATTGCCCTTGTAAATATATATTCCCCTTACATCTACAAGAAAAGTAGCAATAAGATAGAATCTGTAAAGGTTTATCTCGATTAACATGAAGTAGATGGAGAATAAGCGTTTGTAAAAATAGTTTGTACAAGAGTAGAGAAAGTCATGTGAGTGTAACACATTAGATTTTTTTTTTGTCCTGGTAATGCAAAGAGAATGGAATACTCCACATAGCAACCAGCTCTTAAAAATATTTGGCTATCGCTTAAAGCCTAGCAATTCCCCTTGCATCTACAAGAAAATTAGCAATAAGATTAACATGAAACATATGGAGAATAAGCGTTTGTACAAGAGTAGAGAAAGTCATGTGATTGTAACACATCAGACTTTTTCTATTGAGATTCTCTGTGTATTCTTTGACCTTAACCTCCCCTTACCTTTCAATTTTGATTTCGGGGCATTCTGTCAATATGCAAATTTTTGTATGTTTCCACTCATTGGACATAATTCTTTTAACTTTTATTCCACTTAACCACATTCCTCCTATGTATTCTTTACTCAAGCAAGTCCTTTCATTCCAACTTTTGTCATAAATCACACCCCTTGAACAAAACTGGCTGTTTCACATCCATTTGCTGGTTCATGGAATGGTTCTCTACCAAAAGTGAAAACCACCATATCTTGAACCAGCTTCCAACATAGCTACATGAGAGGTGTTGATATTGCAATTCAGAATATTATCTGTGTATCACATATCAAAGCTTTCAAATGCAATTATCTTAAAACTGTGTTTTTTGAGTTTTGGCAGTGTTATTCCGGGGGTAGAAATATCCACATTATTGTCTTATAGGTTTTGTAGTACTATCTTTGAAACTACCAAATGTGACTTGTTTTTCAGTAATGTGAATTCTTAGTTTTTCATACCACATCTCTGTCTACTGATTTTGTGCTCATCTATATAACCCATTCTAATTTTCATACTTTCTAACAACTTCCTCCCCATTTTGCTTTGTCTGTTGCTTTTAAGCAGACTTTGGCAATATTTCCTTCTTCCAATGATTAAATCCTGTGCCAGTATTATAATACGCGCTTTGTTACTAAGGCTTTCTTACAAACAATTCTTCCTAGTTCAATTAGAGCTACTCCATTAGGAGTTGCTTTAAGTTAACCCAATATAATTTGCAAAATGACCTCAAATCTCAATTTTCTTCTCATGCTCTCTCTGTACATCAAATTGTCACATCCCATACATCATGGTTTGATTCTGCAATTGTCGATTAAATTTCTTTTAGCCAGGTTACTTTCAATCATTAGAAACCCTATTTATTGCATTCTTGGGGGACATACACCACCTGCATTATTATTGAGTTAAGATTAGTTGGAAGTGATTATAGGAATAGAAAGTCACATGGAGATGGGGTAAAGCTTGTAATTTAATGCACTTTAACTTAATACACAAGTTTAAATTATATCATAGTGTAATATTAACAAAATACACAACTGCATTTTATTCTATAAACCTTGTTATTGTATTGTTTTGATGGTGGTCCATTGCACTATTTACGAACTATCCTGGTTTTGTACTGGCTTGGAAAAGTTTTTTTATGCTGACTTGAATCGCTGCATTTCTTCTCTGTGCTATATTATCAAGATGGAGACAAACACTGGTTCACTTTGCCATTCGAACCAAGACATTACATTAGTTAGGTGTCACTTCAGCAACACTAAATGTTGTTTTTCTGTTCTATAACATTTTCATCTTCAGCGACATTTATCCACCAAAACTGCTTTTACTTATCTGATGAAGTCCTCACTGCCGATCATTAATGTTCATTTTTACTTTCTCTACCACGTACCCAAAAGATCAAGATATTGCTGGAAATTTTGAGGTCCCATTGAATAAAAAAACCTTTTTACAAAAATATCTGCGCATGTGTATGAGTTGAAGCATAGCTCATAACCGAAACATCGGATGGATATTAAACCTGGTAATTTAGGTCAGTACTTTCCAAAGATGTGACACGAAGATTTTCAAGAAAATCTCCCAACTACCCTTTGAACATTTTTCTAAACTTTTAGTTTTCTAAATATGACAACACTTTTGATTAAAATAAGATATTTACATGACAAATAAAAATGCACTGTTGAATTTTCTGGGCATAGCTTAAAAAAATTAAGTTTTGTTTATGGATGCTCTTTATCTACTGTGGTCCTTAGCATCCCATTCTATATTGGGCATGAAAGACCGGAAATTAGGCTTGAGGCTCTTTTATGTGTCATAAATCTATGACGCAGGACCACTGGCTTTACTTCCCTTCAAAAGGAAGCCATTTTTAGGATTTTTATGCCCTCCGCCAGGCTTGAACCTGCAACCTTGGGAACTAGAGGCTAGCATGGTATCTCTAGACCATGGTGAATGACTGGTAAAAACCTATGAGATCCCCTTCATTTGGAAGGAATTTTGTATAATCTTGTATAACTGGTAAACTTTAAGCGACAGGTGAAAACGTACTAACAAAAGATGTGGATCTCTTTAAAATGCACGTTTATTCCAAATAACTTTTTTGGTAGCATCAGCCATTTCCGAGATATTCGTTATTAATGGTTTGAATTGTTCATAACTCAAGTCATTCTAAGTCCTGTCGATTTTCAGCTGTTTCTGCAATATCATGGAAAGGGTATGGCATTTTAAGGCCAGCATATGATGTCCAGTTCTAAAGCATTTGACTATTGCTGTTCATTGGTACCTATAATGAAATGTGCAATGCAGCTATTTTCCAGAAAGCTTTATCTCAAAATGAAGTAGAGGAAATTAAACATTTGTAATAAGTGATACAGAGTAGAGAAAGTCGTATTAATGTAATGCATAAGATTTTTACATTAAACATGTCTTTTATTACTGACTGCACTATCAAGAACCTGTGGGCCAGATAATGTATTACTATTACAACAATAGAGAACAATTGACTTTGTTAACAGTTTAGCCACATGTTGCATTATAATATACCCAACAGAGCTTCAATTTGTTTCACGATTTGAATTGACTTGCATCCATTTTTCACTGTTCACTACTGACTTCTCTTTTCCTCTGCAATTTAGACTACATAATTCAGGCCAAGAGGAGTAGAATTGTAGTTCTACTTCTCTTGATTGAGGCTATATGCCAGTCCCAATAACTCATTTTGACTCCCTTTCTCTCTTGGAGTCTTCAATTCAGACTGTCTTAGTTTATTATTGGAAGCCAGTTTTAAAAAACAGAAATAGGATGTCCTCCATGGTGTAGTGGTTATTAGTTCCTGAGGTTGCAGGTTCAAACCCGGCAGAGGGTGATGGATTTTTTTTGGGCGTAAAAATTCTTAGCATGGCTTCCTTCGGAAGGGAAGTAAAGCCCGTGGTCCCATGTTGTAGATTTACGGCACGTAAAAGAACCTCAAGTCTGATAAAGAGGCCTCTGAGCAAAATTTCCAGTCTTTCACACCCAATATAGAATGGGATGCTAAGAACCACAGCAGTTCGAGCATCCATAAATAAAACTCAATTTAATTAAAATTGTTGCATGCTTCATCACGCTATTAAAAAAGAAGTGTTAAATTCACATTAATTTTTCTATATATGTACTTCATATTGATAGATAAACATTTGCAGAAATAGAAGTATTGAAAAATTCAAACCAATTACAACAGATATCTTGGAAATGGCTGTTGTCATAAAAAAAGTTACTTGAAATCGATTATGTATTTAAAGTGATCTATATTTTCTGTAGTTTTCTCTACCTTACAGTTTACTACTTTCATTCATTCATTATCTGTTTACCCTCCTCTTATGTAGGACTTACAAGCGGGTGCCTGGGGTCAGAGGCCCGTCGAGGAGCAGACACTCATGGATCAGACAGAGCATCCAGGATGGGTGATCAGCCCGATGCCTGGTATGGGATGAAGGAAGTAGATGAAACGAAATGTTGGTGAAATGGATGAAAGAAAAGGTAATGATGGAGCAGTTGGTGGAATGAATGGTGGGGGAAACCGGAGAAAACCCGCCCAGATGCCGCTTCGTCCACCACAAATCCCACGTGCAGGTCCCTGGTATTGAACCCGGGCTGCCTCGGTGGGAGGTGAGCGGTCTAACTACTTGGCCACAGTACCGCCTAGTTTACTACTTACGAAATTCTTTCTGAATGAAGAGAACTTATAGCTTTTTCCCGGAAAATTGAAGATAAGTAATTTAAATCAAAATTATTAGACCCATTTTTGGAAAAGAATCCATACAGAGATAGTTTAGAGTTGGAGGATTTTCTTGAAAATCTTCATTTCCTGTCTAACTTGGTATTTAACCGACATTTAATTATTAAGTTATGCTTGTTTGAAAATGCACATGCAGACCTTTTTCTAAAAATATCTTTGTTTTGGATTAAGAAGGGTTCAAAATGTGTATTTCTGTGATCCTGATATTTGTGGGTGTAGTGTAATACTACTTCTACCTACTAGTACATTGTATAGAAAGTAATGTAGGAATTACTTAGCATAATGAACCAGTTATACCTTAGGTGTTGTCAAACCTGGTGTGCTGTAACAAAAAGTGTGTGTGAAGGTATGATTTTATAGCGAACTAAATCCCATTTTCCAGAGCTACAAGGGGAAGCAACTAATATTAATGAAGATGTGTGCCTTTCTTTATCTGCTGTTAAGATTTATGATAGAAATCTCTGCATATATGAGACTAGCTGTCTGCCCAGTTAGCTTTTTGAACTCAAATTACAATTTAATTTATTCCCTTTCCCCTTTATAAAATTATTGTGCAATGATCTATAAGATTTTTGTGGTGAATCCTCCCCTTTACCCCTTAAAATGGTACTTTTGTACAGCCCCAGCTGTTTCTAATAATGAATGAAAAATCCCCCTGATATTCACACAAAAAGATGTAAAACATTGGGAGAACGTCTGACTTCCTCAACTTCCACCTGACAGTCTTCCAAGTTCTGGAAATGGTGCCCTTTGGTGATGGAACAGTTATCAATTGGAATGGTTGAATAGCTTGTTAGATAATTGCAATAGGTGACATTTTAAACCTTTGTACCTTCTCTTTGGTTCCATAGTTATTTAATAACTAGGCACCGGATTTATATACAAATGCATGTTTAGTTTGTTTTTTACTTGTGATATGGAATTAAGTTTTGCAATATGTTTCATGTTCTTCTGTACTTCTATATAAACTTTTATAGTGCATACAATTGCATATTTCATCATTTTTCCATGCATCGAGCATATATATGTGTATTTTTAAATTTACAATTAATATTTAAACACATTAATGATAAAATAACAAAGTTCTTACTATGGAGATACCCATATGGAGGTTCAGAGTAAACTTGAGATTGCTGCTTTAAAGTATACAGGAAAGCTTAGCGGTAAATTGTGAGCTTTTAGAGAGAAATCCTGACAAAGCTTTGTCCTCTCTGGATAAGTATTTTCAAGGTGAAACATGGTGCTTGCTGAAGAACTTTCCTCAGAGTTAGTAGTGATTTCAAATTTTGCTAACATCTAATGTCATATCAGCGACTTTACCTTTGAAATAATTGCTTGCTGGCAATGATGTTCATTTGTTTTACTACCTTGTTTAATTTGGGTTTTCTTTATAGACATTAAATTTGTACACACATGTTTACTTTCTTGTCCATACTTCCAGACCCTAGGAAGAATGGGGAATGATCCTGACATAAATAATTATCATCCTCCAGCCGGGAATCGAACCCAGTTCCTCTGGATTTGGAAGCTAGCATGCTAACCACCAGACCAGAGGCAGTGAGTCCCATATAAACTTTAGTTAGCACATAAAATGTCAAACTTACGTCTGAGCGTTTGCAGAAAATAATCATTGTATACAGCAAATAAAATTAAAATGATGTCTAAGGAAGAATGTACCAAATAGTATAAAGTCTAAAGTTAGCACTTTTAGAGCATGCTCAGTGCATATTTTAAAAATTTTGACAGCATACATGCATGCATGCATGTTTTAGACATTTTAGTGCACATGAATCTGATGTCTATTAACATAGAAGATTCACAGTTTTCACATAATGCAGAAACCCTCAACATATGTATACAATGAAATAGAAGTGAAGCTGGTGAATATGAAAATTTTGCACTCTCAAACTGCGAAGTTAACCTCTGTGGAAAAGACATATAAGTCTGCGGCCATTGAGAAAGACAATGTTAGCAGATTTCTCTCATTTTACAATTATTTAGCATGCCCTGTTAATGTTGATTACACCACAAGTACAAGGGAAATACAGCAAACTTTCTTGTATGAGGTTACTAAAATATTTTGGCATTGGTATCATAGCATTTGTTGCATATTTGAATTTCTTTTGTTTTGCTGTGTCCATCTACATATATATTACTTGGTATGAAGTATATGTGGCTTTGTCTTATTTTACATGCATATTCTGTGGAGTAGCACCAGTTATTTTCCATACCATGCATTCTCAACTAAACGTCAAAGTCTTCTTCACAAGCTTGTTATTTTATAATTCCAAAGTGTTCATATTCAAATATAAGGGCTTTGTGAATCCTTTTAATCTTTTAGTAATTTATGATGGAAATTAGGCATTTTATAGCATGTCCATCAGAGAAGCTTGTGCTTTTCAATGGTGAAAGTATATCAAATTCAGTTGAGTGGTTTTTGAGATTACCCTACACTTACTCGTCATTCTAATTCCTTATAATGATCATAAGACCATTATGGTAAAAGAGAAAATTTCCCCTTAAGGGGAAGCATCTGTGAAAATTGCTAAAATCCATAGTGTTGGTCATAATGATGTGAAATTTAGTATGTATTTGTGCCAAAGGGTATCTAGTGGATATACTAAATTTCACATTTCTGTCTAAGATAGTTTCGCAAAAAAAAACATTTGTTTCGCAAAAAAAAACATTTGTTTTTTTTGCTACAGTTTTAGTGTAGTATAACAAATGCTCCATGCATAACATTATTAGTTGTAAATAAACTAAACTCTGACTGTATGTTTCTTTTGATTATGTCTACAAAACTTGGTATTCTTTTTTAGATATGTCAAATAGTTTTGGAGAAGAAAATTATTGAATACATATATTACCCTTTTTTCCAAATTATTAGTAATTTTCAAATTAAAAATGCAATAACAATTAAACTGCTCCATATAAATCATTTAAAATACCAACTTGTATGTAGCAGTTATCTAAGAACATGTGTGCAAAACTTCAAAGAAATCTATTAAAAACTGCATTGCAAGGAGCATTTTGAACATTAAAAGATGTAGAAAAACAAAAAGCGAAGAAAAATGACTTTAAAGCTTTAAATGTATAACAACACATATTTACTGCTTTAGAATTTCCCTGAACCATATGAAGGTACTTGGAGATAACTGTTTAGCTTCCTCTTCTTTAAGTTTTAATACTTTTAACTGTTTCTTTGCTGATTTGAATGTATTTAGCCTTGTCACAAATTATTTGAGCTGCTTTTTTTGGCTCTGAGAGTCAGCGTCTATCATTTTTTAAAAATGCTGTCTTCATATTTTGACCAGTTTTGATACCCATTTTTTGCATAACTTTAAGCCTACCACTACATCCTTCAAGGATACCCAATGAGGTGAGGTATATTCTTCTCAGAGTAAGAATAAAAATAAAATAAAAAATTTTGTTTCTTTGGGGCGCGAACCTCTTGATTATGCAACGTAACCATATCATGTCACAATGCCTTAACACGCTTGGCCATCTGAGCCCAGGATAGTTGCAGCATATTGTGAGTGTTTTTTTTTTTTTAATTTAAAACTGTAAAATGCATCTGCATCCAATTGAAACCCATCAGCATCCAACCATGCCGTCACACCGCTTGCTTTAGTTGGACCCTCCCCATCCTTTACCACAGTTTCAATTGAATGCAGAATATGCATGTTACCGGGTTTCGATGTTACGAAACTTGGTTTGATAGGTTAGTTATTCCTATCATGCCTTAGACCGCATGGCCATAAATCCCGATGTTGAGCTTGCGCCGCCATATTTAAAGGGCTTACTAATAATTTTTGGGAAAGAAGGCAACTATTATGCAAACGAGAACAAAAATAGGTGTGGCAGGCATTTAAATTTCCGTGCATGGTTTATAAAAACGCCTGCCAAACCCTTTTAAAATGTTTTTATCACCATCAAATGCATTTAAATGTTTGGCTAACATTATAAAGAGTTTATTTTTGCAGAAATAAAAAAGCTGAAAATGTTGGCCATTTTGACTAAAAAATCTCTCCTAGATCCCCTTATACTTCAAAATTGTACGCGATTTTGGTGCAATGGGGTAAGGAGTGCATTTCAGAAGCCACACCCACCCGCACATGGGCATTTAAATCATGACGTAACGGCCTTTTAAATGGTGATGCGCGTAAACTACAATAGATTCTGAAAGTACAAAGTATAAACATAATTTTAAGACAAACGTAAAATCGGATTTTCCAGCATTTTTGCCCGAATTTCATGGATGCCTCCCCTTAATAGATTTATAAACATACACACACACACAAATTTTCTCTCTTTATAATAGCAGTGTAGATAATGTAAGATCAATACTAGACATAAGAAACCATTAAATACATTAAAATAAATGAGTTGAGTATTTAACATTCTTAAAGCTTCAAATACATTTTATTTTTAAATGAAGTGTAAGAGTATTAAAATGTAGGCATATATATTTTAGTACATTTGATTGTAGCTTAACTGTGTTAGTTTCTATGGTGATTATCACAAATCATTTTATGATAAAGCTAATTAGATTTTAAATTTGCAGCATATCAGCAATATTTTTCCAGCTTTTGTGTCGACTGTGAACAAACAGTTCATCATAACCTATATAACCCTCAATAATATTATTATGTGGTAAGGTATTTGAAGGGTATAGATAACATAATCTATCTATTTGGTACAATGTTATGATACTAAACAGGTCAGTAGCATAGATAAAATATTTTTTGGGGGGTGTCTAGTCTGATGTCATGAACTACCACTACTCCAAAGTGCTTAAGTTTTCATTTTTTCAGGCATTATATATACTAATATTGTCCTGCACTGTGACGCAGTGGGCTGGAGCGTGGTGCTCTGGTTCCCAGCCATAGAATGTGCCCAGGTTTACTCCCACCTGTGGGGATGTGGATTTTAGGTATCAGGTATAGGACTGGTGCCGACTCAGCATCATGAGGAAAGTGAGGAGCTGCGATAGCTAGTGGTCCTAGCCTCGTGAGCCAATTTTCTGGCTGAGAAATGCATGATGCTGGTCACATCACCTCCCTATACTGGTTGAATGGTTGCCCATCTCTGCCAAGCATAAGTGGCCATGAGGCCGGCAATTGGGTTGGCAGGCACAGGCCCTTTGATGGTATAGCGCCATAGGATTTATTTATATACTAATATTATAAGGAGAAAAAATTTGTATGTACATATGTATGTGTATGTAGGGTAATCTGAAAAACTGCTCCACTGATTTTCATAGTACTTCACCATTGCAAAGCTCTATTCTTTCTGATGGACATGCACTAAATTACTAAAAGATTAAAAAAAATTTACAAAGCCTTTGTATTAGAATATGAACACATTTGAGTAATGAGAGAATATACCCGCAGAGAAGGCTTTGGCTTTTCGTTGAGATTACTATGGAGTAGAACATAGTTGTTTTATTTGATGAAAATTCATGACACTAGGTATTAAGGGGTTAAAGCTTAGTGATGGTAATTTTTTATTGGACACTGTGCTGCTTAACATGGTCATCTTCTACCTAGTGAGGAGTTTGTTGATATCTAGACTTCTGAATGTACCACCACCATCATTAGCTGCTAGTAAGTGCAATTGGTCTACCCATAAAACCAGGAGCAGACTTTCTGTGGCAATAACCAAAAAGCTGGTTTTGGTACAATTTAATCTGTGATACAAGAATGACCATGTAGCTGCAACAAAACCAGTTGAGAATCAACAATTGTAATTGTTGTGTGATGAAGAGGTTGATTAATCTTGGGAATTGCTACAGCTCTTAATAAAGATGTGTTCTGGCATAAAATATTCTAATTTTGCTTTCTGTGCTTTTGTGAAATCTGTTGTGAAAGAGCGTTTAATGTTATTTTTGCTTTCTTTTGCAAGAATGAGTGCACTAATTTTTCATTGGGGTATAAGCTAAGTCTAGATCGTGCAAAATATTGAAATAGTGATTTTATTTTGATTTTTGTTTTATTAATGTGTTACTCATGTGTTTAATTTAGTAACAAATGATAATTCATTTGTGTTTCTTTGGAGTGTAAGTATGATAGAGCTAAATACTACTGGCATGACAAAATTAACATCATTTTTCAAAGCAAGAAATAGTATTTGTAGTGCTTCTGTTTTGTACTAGCTAAGACATAACTTGAGGTCCAGTTACAAACCAACAGACATTGATTTTTCAGAAATGAGGAAAAACTGTCACTTTCTCCTATAAGAGATATTAGTTTACTTTACATTTTATATGAATTCCCTAATAAATCAATGTGTTTTGAAGAGGTTGTGTGAAATACTAGAGCACGATGTATTCTTAAAAAGCATTGGACATAACCTGTTTTGTTTCATAAGCATAGAGGATTTTGGAAGAGTAATAATGGCAATTGTGAATGTAACTAGGAATTTCCATTGTATATAACTTAAGAGGGCTTTAAGCATTTTGTTGAATGTTTGTAATGGATATTCAAGAACATAATATCAAACTCAACTCAATTCTTAACAGTAAAAAATCAAGACAGTAGGAAAATATATAACCTTTTTAGAATACACACTAGTTCATTATAAAACCAAAATGCAATAGCTAGAACACGGAACTTTCATTCCGGCAAAGCTTTATGATGCATGCACTTTAGTCTTAAGCAATTAGATCTTCCTCATCACCAGGAACATCTCCAAAATCATCAGAATACCTTTCCACTTCATCTCTAGATGTTCCTTGTTGTTATTGCTGCTGTTGGTAGATTAGATCTGTGTAGAATTTCAGGTCTTCTAGTGTAACATTGCATGCTCTTCAGAGATCTCTGGACTTGGCAGAGTTTGGAACAGCATGTGTTTAAATGTACAGATTATGTATTGGACATAACGTATTTTCTAAGTAATAGTATAGAAGTGGTTGACAGTGAAGGATTTCAAATGAAAATAAATGAGCTTTCCTACTCCTTGTTTATTTTCATAACATATTTTGTTATAGTGTGAACATGTTGTTTTATGATGGTCAATGGACTTGGTGGCATTTGGAAAAGTATCCAAACTTTAAACTTCTTTTTTGATGGTAAATATTGGCTTTTGTAACAGCACCAAACTGTAAATGTACAGTTTAATGCCCACAACAAGTTGGCTGCAAAATCTTGATTTTTAAATTTTGTGGACATAAGGTGTTTTGTAACTGGGCGACTCAAGTGTTCATATTTCTTACAAAACATTCATGTTATAATGTTACCAAGATACCACATATACTGTATAACATCCCAATTTGGTATTATACCAAAAATACAGCTCTGGTTTTAAACATTGCCACAACTCTATTCTCGCCCGTGCTTACATACTCAGTTTTGAAACTAAAAATATGTGTTCACATCTTGTTAAAACGTCAACAAAAGAATAGACCTCCCCTTTCTTGATAATGTTGTCTCAAATCCCAAGGTGTCATTTCACATTAAAATGATTGCTGTCTTAATAACAGTTGAGCATCTTATTATAAATGATTTTAAATAAAATATTTAGGAATCATAATAGACCAGCATTTACTTTGGGATAAATATATAACATCTACTTTGCCAAAAGCTATCTGCTAACATGGAATGTTTACTTCATCAGAAAATAACTCATCAACTTAAGAAGCCCTCATCTTCATCTATACTTTAACACCCAGTGGATGTAAATGCAAACTGGTGGTCAACATTGCAGTATGCCTGCACATGCTGCATGTGGTAAGGACAGAGTTTCAGGAATTTTGTAATAATAGGTCACTGAACTGATGCTATGCTTTCAAAATTTAACAAACCATAATACACATTTAGTTAAGTGCTGTGCTGTGCTGTGCTGGGAACAGCATTTTGTTTATATTTAGTTGGCCAAGCACCTCCTTTTGTTTTATGTAATATTCACATAATTCTATAATGGATAGATATCGGAACTTAAGGTTTTTACCTATTGTTTGCCATAAGATCTATCAATCCTATCTGTGGCAATTATTTGAATTATGTACCTACTGTCACTATAAGAGAACTTATAGTATCTACATGCACCTTTTTCAACATTATGACATAGTTTTGCTTTTTTGAATCTATAAGAACCTTTTTTTCACATTAAATCTTATAGATTTCATAAAATAAGCAGTAATATTTTTAATTTACTATATTCTTAAGTTTTCTTAGTATGCAAGTAAGATAAAGATGCAGGCCAAGCATCATGATATCATTATTAATTATAATACAGAGAGAGCCAAAAAAACTATGAACCAGCTGCGCGGTGTATTTCCTGTCCGTGTGCTCGGCACTCGTCTGCCGCTATCATAGAAAGGTGCGGATGAAACCATACAACATTTTTAAAACTACTTTTAAAGGCTTTATGAAAGGAGATGCTGAAACTGGCCACTGTTGTTGTCCGTACATTTTTAGCACCTCTTTAGGATACTATCCATCACTCACCATAGTTCACGAAGAAAAATGCTGGTAATTTCCTGGCGGATATTTTGTTTTAATTCTTCCAGGGTTCATGGGTTTGTCTTGTACACTTTGTTTTAAGTTACCCCAGAGATAGAAATTACAGGGGATTAGGTCAGGGGACTGAAGGGGCCACAAATCTTTACTAATAATTCTGTCCTCAAACACACTTTCATAAAGTTGCTAAGTAAAGCCTTTAAAAGTAGTTTTAAAAATGTATGGTTTCATCCGCGTCTTTCTATGATAGCGGCAGATGGCAATGAGTGCCAAGGACGCAGACAGAAAAAACACAACATGGCCAGTTCATAGTTTTTTGGCTCTCTCTGTAGATACAAGCCTAATATTTCAATAGGCAGATAATAAACTACATTATCACTGAAAATACAGATTAAATGCTAGTAGAACATAAACAACAGTTCTTTGTATAATAAACAATGGGAATTTTAAAAGATATTTTTAATATTACTTCTTCTAAATTTTGGTGTGGTATACAAGGAAACATTTCATATGCAGCCCTACTTCACATCTGTTACATCTAGTTGGCATCTTCATTTGGCACATTCAACAATGTGTTCTGTTTTCTTGTGGTGCTACAAAATGATCGATACCTATTTTCATGTTTTGAAGGCTTACCAGCTGCTCGTTTTGGAGTTCCATGTCTGCAGTGTATTACTGTTGCAATTCTTCTGCAAAACTCTAAATGGTCCGGTTTACCACCACGTTTTCTATGTATCTGCCATGCATTTCATACTGTCATGTCTATGCAGTGTGAAATAAGAGGGAAGTACCATTTTTTTTTTTTTTTTTTTTTTTTTTTCCTCTAATGGATATTCTATAAAGGCTCACATTTTGGTCACATCTATCTACATCTCCCATATGTTAATTGTACTGATGGATCATTTGTGGCTGAGAAAGGCTGATCTTCCTTTTCTCCCTATTAGAGTATCTAGAAACCTTGTGAATTGGCTCAACAGAATTAGCATTTGAAGCTATGGTAACAACGTTGTCATTCCATTTGCAGACAGTCTTCTTTTCCCTCTCTGAAACTAAGAATTCTTAGGATCCTCTTGCTCTTTTCTGGCGAAGGACATTTCTTCGTTCTATTTTCGTAGATTGCCCCTCTTCCATTTATTCGTTTCTCTCGTAAGTGTTCCAGAAGTTCAAGAGATGAGGAAAATTATCAAAACAGAGATGATATGGCAATTTCTTCAAGGCAAGTAATTTATTGCAATATTCCATACTACAGATGCTCCGAGGCCTAGGTCCTTTTACTCTTCAGATAACTTTATACCTTTGCCTCGGTACGGCTCCATCCACAGGACGTAGCCCATACTTGTAGCTCCATCCCACAGTTTATATCCGTATCGGATAGGCTTTCCTATTATGAATTGCTTGCAGCTGTGTCATCCAAAGTAGGTATTGTAGCTTCATCTACACTATATGCTCTTCAGTAGGTGCCTTATTTTGAAAATTTGCATTCAGTGTGATGAAAAGAGGTCGCACTTAGCAAATTTATCATCCTAGTTAAGAGTAGAATTGTTGGCAAAATGTATATTTGACATTATAAACTCAAATCTGTCTTTTGACATTGCATTAGAAATGAATACATTCTGAGCATCCTTTTGATTTTCCCAATACTTTCTTCTTCGCACAACTTGAATGTATTCACTGACAAGCATTATACCTATGAAGCACTTCATTTCATTTGAGGTTATTCTATTCATTCTGTTGTTTTGATTGGCATACCTGTCCGGCTATAAATCCTATTTTTCTTAGAATTAGGCTCAGAATTGTCCTCAATTTCTTCAGAATTACCACTAGTATGTATTTCTGTCTCACTCCAAAGCAAACTTCCAGAGAGATTGTTGATGTTCATGTTGTGTTCTTTGCCAGAATCTTCGTCGGTAACATCTGTACAAGCATTTTCAGGTGGTTGCAGCAGGATATCAATTTCACTGTAGGTATCAAAGTTGTCATCTTCCTCAAAAATGGCTAGCATTTTGGATACACTTAATCCCTTAAAATAAATAAAAAATTAAATTAATATATAATTCACATGCGTGCGCGCATACACACACATGCATGCATGTATGTATTAGCAATATATTGAATTCTGTTGAATTTTGAACAACTAATTTGTGCGAGTACCAAGTTTCCTTTCCCTTGGAATGCTTACCATATAAAAGTACTACATGTGCCCTAGTGTCCCACACCAGCATTATCATAACTCCATTGTTAGCAGATTACATGATGTATTAGCATTAATAATAATGATTTAGACACTATTTCTTTCTAAACCTAAGTACATTGTAACAATCTATAACAGTAATTATTCCATAAAATATTACCTTCGGTTACATATTGCAAAACTATGCAAAATTTATGGAGTTTAGCTTCAGATCCAGCTGTCTTGTGGTCTTCACATAAGTGTTAATACAAAATGGATGTGTTGAAACATCTTCCTTAACATTTTTGCACAACTGCTGTGTAGCAGATGTTGTTACAACTGCTTCAACAGAGGGAAGTATAAACCGTCACATGTGGGACATCAGGCATATCTGAGTAGACTCAAAACTTTTGTTGCCACTATGTAGCTTGCATATACATCTACAAATTATCCACAGAATCTGAAAACAACATTTAGAACACAAAGAGATTATTTCTGAGCAATGTGAAAATAATATTTTTGTACAATGCATCATTTTTAGGTTTTAGCTGATAAGAGTAGTTATTTAGTACAATGTGAATTCCAGAAAATAACATTGTATCAGGAAAATATGAAAAGGAAACAACTTGCACAACCCTTTGCTTACACAATCCTTCCCTTCAGAAAGAAACATGGAATATTCTATTTTGACATGTGCAAAACATTTGCAGCTGCTAATATTCCCGGAAAATCGAAAATCCAACAATGGAGTTGAAAAAGTGTCACAAGGGAAAAATACTATCTGAGTCAACTCTCAGAAAAAATTATCTTGAAAAGTTGTAGCAGCCAACAATCAAAATAAGGACCAAAATATGAGATTCTTGTGTATGGGTATAAGTAAATGAAACCACCAATGCTCTAGGATGCAGCATATTGTGACATAAGCCTGGCGCTCGAGTAATTGTGATGCAATGGTGGGATGACACCAGCAGTGTCTTTATCAGACTTCGCATACAGCATGGGGACGTAGCACAGGATGACGTTTTCACTGCTCTAAGCAGTTTCAAAGCTGCCAGGCTATCTAGCATATATTCATCTCTGCCCGTCTCCCAGGCAAAGTAAAACTATGCATAATACAGGCTAAAATTGCATATCATATATCAGCCTGAAAAACAGTGGCAAGATATCCAAGGGGAAATAGCAAGCCTGGTCCTAGGATCCAAGCCCCCATCCTGTCCTCAAAGTGGGAGCCATCCATGAACCACGTCCAGCTCTCAGCCTTTCATCAGGAGAGACCCTGTCACATCTACACAGTGGTATTGTTTATAAAACAACACATATCAGAATTACAAAACAGACAAGACATTCATTCTTATAATACTAGATCATGTCAACTGATTGATATACCATATTGTAGATTGGCTACAACACAGAAGAGTTTCGAAATACTTGGCTCTAAATTGTATAATAAGCTACCAGTAAAGTTAAAACAAAGTCCTATACCTAGTTTTAAAAATAAATTGTATGGCTGGCTTGTTACTAATCCTTTTTATTCAGCACAAGAACTTTTTGATGAGTAGGTACATCTTAGTACCAATGATGATGTAAATATAATTTTGTAAATAGCCTATACTAGCATTATATTATCTGACGTCTATTACTGTAATAGTTCAATGACAATAAAATTATTCTTATTCTTCTGGATCCTACTCCTCCCCTTACACTTTGTGCCAAGTAAACTGCAAGTCAACTTCTGACATATTGTTGACAATATTTTCTACAAACCAGATATTCTCATTCTAAATTTGAAGAGCCTGTAACCGTGCACACTGCCTTGTTAAAAAAGTAGGTACTGGAAGCAGGGGTAAATTTGAGCACTGGTGTTTAAAGTAGCAACTCTAGCACTTGATTTTAAAAACACTTTTTTACACGAGATTAAATCATTCATTTTGGAATTTATTTTTAATTTCTTCTGCTACTTGGCGTAGTGCCTGTATGAGACAAGTAACACATATTAAGTTCTGGAAAAACACTTATAGCAGCTTCTGCTGACATATATGCTGCTGCATTTGTGTAAAGTAGTGATAATCTTTCATCTTTCACACTTCAAGATAAATCAGAGTTTATGAAGCAGGCAATTGGTGTAAAATTTATTTTCTCCATTTCCTCCTATTTCCATTGCACCTACAAGGAAATATGTGATGAAACCATTTCTACGAATGTTTATCCCAATTAACAAGAAGTAGAACCTCTTCTAGGAATTTTTTTTTTGAAGAATGGGTAGAGAAAGTCATGTTAATATAACACATGAGGTTCTTAGAGAACGGTCCAGGTGTTTGTCTGCTTGCGTGTGACTATGAACAGCATAATTCCAAAGCATAAGTTAAATAAATACTTGAATTTAGTATTTAAGTCCATTATGCAGCATAAAGATTTTCATGAAATTTCCTCCAACCCCTTCAAAAAAAACCTCTGCATAGAAAAAATGCCATTTTTTATTTTCTCAAGAATGATTCTCATAGGTTTTGTTAAAATGTCATATGTTTGAGATACTCACATAGCAAATAAAATTCATTTGTTGAATTTGCTGTAAACAGCCTGTGAAGTCTTTTTCATTCATGCTGATTTTTGTATGAATGGGAAACCATAAGGCAGACAAAACCTATTACAAGAAAAATATAGAGCTCATTAAAATACATAACTTATATCAAGTAACTGTTTACTTTCTCTGCTACTTATCTACAGTAAGCAGAGGAAGTATTCATTCCATACAAAAATTTAATGCTGAGATTTCACCAGAAATACACGTTTTGAGACTCCCTGAATCCGAAGAAAGCAAGTTTAGAAATGAAGAGCACAACTCAAAAATGTAGTCGGTTAGATACAAACTTGGTATTTAAGTTCAAAGTGATTTGTATGAAAAATAAAATGTATATCCTGAATTTTCTGGGAATAGCCTGCAAAGTCCTCTTTGTATAGCTGGTAAACTGTAGATGATAGACAAAACCTTATTACGTAAAAGATATAGATCTTGTTAAAGCACATAATTTATGTTAAATAAAATGTTTTGTTGCATTACCATTTTTCAGGTATTCTTTCTGAATGGTTTGAATTGTCAAGTGGTTAGTCACTATTTGTTTTTTCTTGTGGTCATGCAAGGAGCATGGAATTTCAAAGCCGTATATATATATCATATCATAACATAACAAACTGTAGATCCTATAGTGAGTTAAGCCAGCTTAAGACAGAGATAGTCTAACCTAGGATGTATATTACGTCAAAACTACACAATTACATTTTGCACATTTGGAAAATAAATTGTAACTCTCATGTAGAGTATGTCAGAGCTAAAAATTACAGATCACATAGCAATCAACTTTTTAAAAATCTGAGTATCGCTTTAACCTACTGTATCCTTCTTGTATCTATAGTAGTATGTGTAAATGTGTAATGAAAGTTTATCTTAACTGTCAAGAAGTAGATAGAAGAGTTAGCTTTGTAAAAAATAGTTTGTAGACAAGTGAGTAGGGGAAGGCATGTGGATGCAACACAGATTTGTTTCATAGCATTAGCTGTTTTTTTAAATATTCAGTATATTATGTTTAAGTGTTTGCCAGGCTGTTCGCAGTGTATGAATGCTTGTAAGTGTGGAATTTTCCTTTTTTAACTTTTGTCTGGAAGCACTTGACTGTTGTTTGCACAACATGCACATAACCATGGTGGGATAAATGCAACCAAATCTGTACGGCCTAATTTGAAATAATTTCTAGACAAATATTTATTGAAATAAATGTAAAGTTCTTGGAAAAATAAACCTTTATGTGAGGGATAACCATGAGTTGCTAAAGGGTAGTGAAACTCATGTGAACATTACACATCAGAAGTTTACTACTTTCTTTAATTTTCATTATAGTTAGGGGTGCTTTATTTCTTGTTGTATGTTTAGCTCTTATTTTTTTTTCATGCAGAGGCTAAAATGCGCTACATTTAATGACAATGTATGTGTATAGTTATCTCAACTGAAAAGTAGTTAGTTGCATCTTACAATCGGCTCTGCAATGAACCATTCATGTTGTAACGGTTTTCCAAATATATGCAAACAAAATACATATTACTATAAGATGGTGGTATTTAGGTTACTCTGAATTGTACCTTGAATAAATGGGAATGGGTTTTATCCATTTCTTTAATGTACACAATAGGAGAAAATTAAACTTATGATATGTAGACCTCCACATGATTCAAATGGACCATAAATGAAATGTTTGCAATTATTATAATCTTGCATCTTGATTTATCAATTATGGAAAGATTGAATCACTGATTGAAAAATAAATTTTTGGCCTCAAAAACAAACAAACAAAAAATGGAGTTAAAGGTAGAGCTGGACACTTTAATAAGTTTATCAGTACAAACACAAAAACAATGTCACAATTTTCTGCGTTAAAAGAGAAGTTAGGAATTCCACAGACTGTGAGAATGCAAATACTCCTGGACTTCAGTTATTTCTGTGCTCAATGGCATACACTCGGCTGTGTAGCATAGGTTAGAATGGACAACTGAAGAACACACATTTGTGCACTTTGTAATTACTGCATAATAATAACCAAGGGAGAAGCCTGCACTAGTTCCTGCATGAAGAAAAGAACAGAACTATCTTTAATACGAGTTATATTATTATATTAATATTATGTAATTAGATATTATGGCTTCCTGTACAAAAATTTACAGTTGTTTCCCTCAGTTCTTCAGAATATTGAAGAAATGTTACAAAAAAGGAGCTAAGACTACCTCTGTAGCTGAGTGGTGAGTCCAGAGGTCGCAGGTTTGACTGCCAGCTGGGATGGGGAACTTTTCCTTAACCAGAGTCATTCCCTATTCCCTGCAGGGTCTGGAAGTATTCATGTGGGAATGAACTAAGCATGCTTGATTGTAAAAACCTGTAAAAAAAATCCTATCATTAAGAAAACCTACAGTTTTGTGAGTAATAACATCATCAGTTGTTTCTCAAATCAAAGCCTCAGATGTGACTATAGAAGTTAAAGGGGGCTCTACAAATTAAAGAGTTAAAAAGAAGAATAAGAGCTAAATTAAGTTGAAGAGCATATTGATTACAGTAACAAACAGTTTCTAAAAATATCATGTGTTGAATTCAAATTACTCCCTGCTCGCTCTTTCGTAAACTATTTTTACAAAAGCTAATTCTTCTATCTACTTCTTAGACTCAAGCTAAACTTTCATTAAACATTTGCATGTATTGTTGTAGGTACAAGGAGGATACACTAGGCTAAAGTGATAGTTAGATTTTTAAAAAGCAGATCGCTGTGTGATAACTTTGAAATTCCATGTTCCTTGCATGATCTGAGTAAAAACGAATATCAACCTACCACTTGAAAAAAGTGCATTTTAAAATTTAAATCAATAACAAAAGAATGTCTCAGAAATAGCTGTTAATGCCACAAACATATTTGTTTGACATCAATTGTGTGCTTTAATGAAATCTGCATTTTTTATATTAATATTTTGTCCATCTCTTATGTTCTACCAATTAATTACACAAAAGTAATTCAGAATGAAGAGAACTTCTCAGACTATTTCCAAAAATATGAAATATACATTTCATTTGCCATGCAAATATCTTAAACATGTGGTATTTCAATCAAAATCATTAGAGCCATTTTTTAAAAAATAAAAAAATAATGAAACATTTTACATGTAAAGGATAGTTTAGAGTGGGGGAATTTTCTTGGAAATCTTTGTTGAAGATGTTGAACTTCACTGTCAAGTTTCATATTTAACAGACATTTTGTTTTTGAGTTATGCTGTTCACAGATAAACAGATGCATACGCAGAAATCTGAGTATGAAATTTTTGGGTGGAATGCAATACTTCCTCTGATTACTATAGGTAAGTAGTAGAGAAACAAAAAATGAGACAGGAAATGGCTGTATGATAAACCTGTTTCAGTTACACTAGTGTAGACAACAGAAGCTTTTTGAACGTTGAAGTGGATAAGCAGGATCTGTATTTAGAAGTAAAGATTATAGGCAATGCTGTAAAATGATGCCACCCAATAAATGAGAAAAATCTTTTAGTTTAGTCCTAGTTGAATATTAGTAAAAAAGCGCAGGTGTTAAATTTTCACAAGGATAGTAAACTGGCTAATACGCAAGTAAATGCTCTCTGACAATTCTGCTCAACTACAAATGTTACAAAACATAATTATCAAAATGCAATACTGCTTGGATATTTAACTCCTACTAAAATATCTAGTGTGTGTTTTGTGACCTGATCATGATTGTGTATGCATGATTCACTTGCATTGCTGTGACCTTGGTAAGTTCTGCTAGCAGTGAATGACACACTTAAAGCTGTATTTTATGGGCTGTGAAGTCAACTGTCACTTCTTGCCTTTGTTCGTGCTGTAAAGACTAGAGTTTGTTCATTGTACATCTCAAAATTGAAAGCTTATTCAAACAACTGTTTTATATCCAAATTACTTTAGAGTGCTCTTATTATTGTTGTTGTTCATGTCTATTATTAATCCATTGAAATGCCTACTGAAAAATTCATGCTTGAACACAGAATTTTTATGTACGAACATATGTAAAAACTGAATCATACAGACAGGTGTATAAGTAATTTCAGGAGATATTTCTTGGTATTCCAGTTCTAAATGTCTGGTTAATAAGTTTAGGACAATGGAATTGCTAAACATTAAACCTAGGAAGCAAAAAAATGTTATAATGGAGTAAAAAATTGACGAAATAAATGCATCTTTTGAATGCTCTCCAAAATAAGTCTCTAAGATGTATTGCACAGCAAGTGGGTGTGTCAGAAACCTCTGTTCATACAGCTGCTAAACTTTTAAAATTGAAACCCCATGATTATTGTTCAGAGTTACAACCTCATGACAGCAGGGATTGCCAGCAATGTCTCAATGCAGATGGAAATAAGGTTAGTACTCATTATAGTGCATGTTACTATTACTCACGAGTGTAACGCAGGAGTTTTAGCATGACATGTGAACTGCGCCAGGCCATAAGTTGACTGCTCTGTAGTATACTTTACTGATGAAATTTTACCCATGTCATTGTGTTTAAAATTTATTAATTGTAGTTAATTTTACTTAGAATGGCACAAGAAGAGATTATTTACTTTAGAATTCAATAGATTCTCAGCAGATTTAAAACAAATAAAATCTCCTAAACATTAAACCAAATTTGCAAGCAAGATTATTTGGGAATGGATTTAAATATAGAAAGAAAGGTATATTGATTTACAATTTACAGTAATATTTTGTATTACATAATTTAAATTTGTTTTTGTGCATGTAAAATGATAGTTGTTTTAGTACTTAAGCCATATATTTGTGTATTATGTATGTATACTGTACTATATGCAAGGTTATAATCAGTTTACCACACTCATCATTTTATGCAAACATTTATTTAAATATCCTGTTAAAGGTATATCAAAGGTGGCGCTGGGTAATGTGAGTGACTCGCGTTTAGAAGGTCCCAGGTTTGAAGCCCCGGGCCCCACCAACCTGACCGAAGGTTTCTTTATGTTTTCCTTGGTTGTTATGCGAATGCTGGGTTAGATAATTAGATTCACAAATTTCCCTTTCATCACTACCATTTATTTCCTTCTTCTTCACTGCCATACCAAGCATTGGGCCAATCACCCATCCTGGATATGCTATGATCCAAAGTTTGCTTACTCCTCGATAGGCTGCTGACCTGAGGCATTGGCTTGTTATTCTTTGGGGGCTTAAACCCGAAGAAGAAGAAGAAGAAGAAGAAGAAGAAGAATGGCAATAATTTTTTTCACTGCCACATGCCATCTTTGTAATACAGATTTTATAATCTCGCTAGAATTAATCTTCATGACTCTTTGGAAACTTTATAGAAGAAGCAAGTAAAACAAATATGATGCGTTACATTCACATGAACGTCTTTACCTAATATTGTTTATTTATATAGCTTATACAAACTATTCTTACAAATGATTATTTTTCTGTCTACTTCATGATAGTTGAGATAAACATTTGCAGAAATAGTTTAATTATACATTACGTCGAAATTACAAGGTGGATACACGAACCAAAGCAATAGTAAAATGTTGAAAAAGCAGGTCTGAAATTCCATATTCTTTCCATGACATAGTGAGAAACAACTAAATTTTACAGCACTTCAAAAAATCACAAAAGATTGAAAAATTCAATCGAAATAACAAGGGATATCTCCGAAATGGCTGATGTCAGAAAAAAATATTCAAAATAATAGTGGCAGCTGCTGAGGCATTCTAATGATGGCGCCACCCCCCCCCAAAAAAAGTGAAAACACATCCCTCAAATATAATATTTTTACCAACTTTGTGCAGTAGCATCGAACAGAGGTGATCTTGCCAACAATTCATATCTTTCATAATATATTGTATCAAACATTTTTTGCTATGGCGCTCTTCTTATACACAAGTGTAAAGAGCACAGTAAGAGTTTGATATAGTATTTCCTGGAGAATGTGATAGGCAGTGCTTGTGTACGATTTCATGAAAGGGAGAGAAAAGTGGCCACTTTAGTCATCTTGTGCCAGTATATGCATGAGAAATAAAATGTAACAGAAAATTTGGCTCAGTCATTACCAAACTTCACATTGCTGTGAAATGTACAAATATTGAAATAATGCCTCTTAGTTTCAGACTCTAATGCCATAATTATATTCAAAACAAGGATATTTTGGAGTATTATTTCTGCATTTGATTTAAACTTAAAACAAGTTACAAACTACAAACTTAAAATCTGTTCTCTTCCACTAAAATTTGAATTGATACTTTCATGACAACTAAGTTTCATGCACTAATCCTAAAAACATAGATATAAATAAATATGCTATTGTCAAATGTGTTGTTACAATCTTTGGTAAAAGAGTCCCAGTAATTATAAAGCAAACACCACAAGAAGCAAACAATATACATGAGGGCTGATCAACAAAGACAGACTGATTTTTCTTCACAGATGTTTATTACTACATTTCAGTGTTTACATGGTCTTCTTCAGAGTAATCTCCTCTTGCTTCAGTGTACTTTTTATACGTCTCAGCCAGTCCTTGAACATATGGTGCAGCCCATTCTTTGTGAGATCCTTGAGAATTGCCTCACTTTTCTTGAGCACTGCTTCAGAGTTCTCAAAATGCCCCAGAGCTTTGCCTTTAATGATGGGAGTAAAAAAAATTCACAGGGTGCAAGTTCGGGCCTATAAGGCAGATGTGGTACACAGCTAATGTTCCATTTAGCCAAAAACTGCATGACTTGATTTGCAATGTGAGGCTGTGCGTTATGATGAAGTTGCCACCCAGTCCTATGAAATTCTGGTCATTTCCTTGCAATGTGCTTCCTCAGTTTAGCCAATATTGATGTGCAGTATGTTGCTGTAACAAAGGGTGAGGGGGAACTGCATGATGGTAAATCATTCCATTACAGTAAACAACGTGATCCCATCACTTTCCCTACAGATGGAACAATTTTTGCCTTTTTTGGTGTTGGAGAACCTGGTGATTTCTACACTGTGCTGGCTTGTTTTCTTTCAGGGTCCTAATGATGCAGCATGACTCATCACTGGTGATAATCAATTCCAGAAATGCATATTCTCCATGTGAAATGCAAGCAGGATCTACAAAAAAAAGAGTATTACCATCAATGCGAGAGTGCTAACATCTATGGACATTATACACTCCACCCTTTTCAAATATTCATGGCACAGACAGGAAAATACCAAGGAAGCTACAGGAAAAAATCAGTCTGTCTTTGTTGACCGGCCCTTGTCCGTGACTGTTTGATTGCCAATTTGAGTTTACACTTTACTTTCTTAAGCTACAGATGTCATAACTGTATTAAAATATCCTAATGGTGAAATAACGTATATGCACACAGAGACTTTTAATATTTATGTGCCTAGGCATATTTTATTTAGAAGAAAACATTCTTCAGTTTCCTCAATTTAAAGACTGGCAAATTGACAAAGCATATTAAACAAACAAACAAACAAAAAAAACTGCTTTAGATGAAAAGGAAAAATTATGACATCATGAACAAATAATTGGTTCAGAGAAATACGTTTTCCAATTTGTTAACTTTAAATTTTACCACAAATCTATACTGCACGAGGAAATAATGTATTCCACCCAACAATTTATATTGAGATTTCAACAGAAATACATGTTTTGAGATCACCTGAATCCAAGAAAATAATTTTTTAGGAAATGGGCTCCTGGTGTGTATATGCGCATAACTCAAAAACTTGGTGTTTAAATTCAGTACCTTCTAAGGATGTGATAAGATTTCCCTCAAAAATGGCTCTAATGATTTTGATTAAAATACCTGAGAAGTCCTCTTTAACCTGAATTAATTTAGTATAATTATGCATTACTGGTAAATCCCGAGTAGAAAGGCTTACTGCACAAAAAGTGTAGATCATGTTAAAAGAGATAATTTATGTCAAATATATTTTTCTGTGGCATTAACCATTTCTGAGATATTTGTTGCTATTGGTATTTTATTGTGATGAAATATCCTTATTTGGTAAAGACTCTGGATAACTAAAATATAAAGAGGACACAACATTTAAATTTTGAAACTTATTTGTGACCTGAAATAAATTGTTCATAAAACACGATATACTTAAATTTTTAATGTCTTTATCCACTTTCTTTTGGAATAACTTTTATGATTATTAATAATAACATATGACAATCTAATAAACTAGCCTATCAAAAATCATAGAGTTTGATAAAACTTGTTGTAAAGTGCTGTGATATCTGTTTATATTTTTAAATGGTATGTTTGAAAAATCCTAAAGCGTTTTAGTGCATATTAAATACAGTGCCTACTGTTTTGAGCTTACTGGTGTAATTTGATTATTGTACAAACATCTACATATGGGAACAAATAATGTGCTTGTTATTTCCTGAAAATTGTTTGTTTTTAAAATAATGTGCACAATGAATGCATTTCTCTATGAATTATGCTGAATAATTGTTCAAAAAATGTTTAGCAGTTGCAAGAAACATTCCAAATGATGTCAAGATTTAAAGTGATTAAGATCTGTTAAATCAGTTCTATAAAATTCCTTCTAACGGCCACAATAAAGTAAAATGTAAATGCAGGGGGAGTACAATTATCAGCTGTACTAAAGATTGTGTAAGCTGGGGCTCATTATGCAGTTTTGATATCAGGGGACTACACATTCTGACATTTTTATTTTAAAAAATCATTAATGAGAGGAAAGATACAAAATGATAATTAGGTATTCAACTTTATAATTCCAGTTGTCTTTCTCATCTTTAACGTTTAAGGTTGTTCTTTGATATGCTGAAGAAATAAATATGCATTGGTAACTTTTTTCTGGGTGTGGGGTTGCAGGGAATAATTGATGAGAGCAGTATATTTGTTTTGTTTGAGACAATAGGCTTGTATAGCACAGAATATGTTATAAATTGCCGCAAAAATGATGCATATTGCTTCCATCTATACAATTATCCTTTTAATGAAATTACGTGCAAAATTTAAGGATATTAAGGTTTTCAGGAATCAGGATAATAGCCATCGAACATGCATCCGGTAAAATTAAAGTTGTATCCAGAAATTTTATGAATGGGGAGGTACTTTTTTCCCCCTATTCTATATGAGGGGACCTGTAATAGGACACCGATCGGGAGGGACCATGCGAAACGTGTAACATACCATGATCTGTAAACAAATATGGCGGTATAATGGAATGCGTGTGCGGATAATGTGTATTTTATAGGTTTTCATAGGAACGACAAGCTTCAGAAAACCAAGCAAAGAGGCTGTAAGTATCTTTTGAAGAACTAAAAGAATAAAGCATGTGATATAATTTGTAGAATGTCTGTATCTTTCAATGCGAACAGGCATATGTCGTGAGCATGAAATGTAGGCCAAAGTAAGTAAGTATTACCGCCGTTTGTATGGTGAATAATTTGTAGTTTCTGTGATATTTCATAATAGTGACATTCCAAAATTGTTTGTTATTCTTATTTCTGGGTTTATGTATGTCAAATTTTGAAAGAATTTTGAGGATTAGAAAGCGCCCTTATCTGTATACTGCAAATGACAGCTGTGCATGTGTCATTGACGATTTGATATTAGTTTCATTTTTTGAGATTGTGAAACCTAATGTTAGTATTTTTACTTCATTAAGCATTCCTTTGCACCATAACAATGTTGTAAAACTTAAAAAAGTCCATACTAGCCAAATATGGTAAAAGCTAAGCTAACCTAACCTAATACAAACCACATTTCAAGAAAAGAATTCTTTTATCATTACTTTCTAGGTTTGGGCTGTATTAACGCATATATTAAGGATTTTTGGAACTGATGATAAAGCTTCATTGATTAAAAAATGTTGTCGATTAGTTCTATAATATCATTAAATTTCATCAAGGATTGATGACTTTCTTCCATAAAAATGTTAGAGATTTATGCTAAGGCTTTGATGGCTTCAATGATAAGCACTTCTTTTATTTGTTAACAGAACAAACAGAAGTATTTTCCCTGTAATGGAATTGTTTGGAGAGTACATATGAGTCGTGTATGACAGTACTGTGGTCTTAGTGTCACATGAAAACTAATTCTGTATATACACGTATGTTGATGGTTCAAAGCAATGTTGTTTTAACCAACTTTCTTTAAATTCTACTGAGTCAAATTAAAACTTACAATAATGGAAATCAAGAAGGCTTAAATAGTGTAAGTATAGTTAGCCTGTTTAAGGAAACAAAACAGGCAAAACTGACAATGATTGGTTTTTTGATGGATTTTAAATACCGGATATTTATCAAAATATAAATTTTTAAAGAATGTTCATTAGCAATAGTGATAAAATTAGCAGTTTTTTATTTAAATATAATTACTAACACTGCTATGTGCAGTTATATTTTGCTTAACAGCTTTTAGGAACTAAATAAGAATGTAGTTTAACTATCTCTTTTGTATAAATTCTTATTTTAACTCTGTAGATATATAATAATGCTAAAAATTTCACTCAAAAGAAGGAATATGCCCATAAGTTGTATTTTCAGTTAAATATCTCTTTACGGCAAGGAAATAATTAGAGTTTATATAATGTTTGTTCTATTTGCTTTAAACTATCAATGGCACAAGGAAATACAGATTCAAGAAAGACATTTCTTTTCAGCTACATGTATGAACAGTGGTTTAACAGTTCATCATCCCTGAGTAAGGTGTGCAGGTTCACAGCTAATTTTAATTGGAACATTGAAATGATTCTGGAACAAACAAAGTGGATTCCAAAATAATTTTTGGGAAAGATGGTTGTCAGTGCTAAAATAAAGAATATTTTGATATATGTGTATGAAGGGTTAACTACAATGTGAGAAATCTCTGGTCAGTGATAGAGAATATAGAAAGAAGTAAAAATATTTATATGGATAATTAAAATCACTATTCTAGTTCAGTATTAGGACATCTTAAAATTGCTATTTTGATAAAATTGCATTCAAATCCTAGTTTCTGTGCTTTAACCCAGAAAAATTGGTTATGAAAATTGAATTCTGAATATCAAACAATAATCATAGCAACATTTTGGGGATTGCTGCATAGTAACATAGTGTTTGAATGCCATTTTCTGAAAGCAACATTCTAAGATGCCCTAGTTTTGAACTAGGGTAGCAATTCATGCTACCAAAATTTAGTTCAGCTTGCTTTCCTTAAAAAAAAACGTAAAAAATCTCCTTAATCAGAATGCCTTAAGAACAGAATCTGTTGCCTACTTTCACTCCTTATTGCGATATGGAGTAGTCTTCTGGGTAATTTGGCACACAGCAAGAAAGTTTTTATATTACAAAAAAAATCTGACGTGATACATTTGCAAGACTTTCTCTACCCTCTATCATATATTAGTGAGTATACAAATTATTTTTACTAAAGTTTATTTTTATATCTGCTACATTTTATTCCAAATAAACATGGCAGAAATAGCTACATTAAACATTGTGTTATATATACAAAGGGAACGACAGTAAAATGTTTAAGAATAGGGTGCTGGCCTTAAAATTCCATACTGTTTCCATGCAATCGCAAGAAGCAACTTAATGTTGAAAGGACTTAAGAGAATGGCCAAGAAATGAACAATTTGAACCTTTAATAATGGATATCTCAGAAATGGCTAATGTTACAAGAAAAACTTATTTTAAATAAATTGTGTGTTTTAAAGAGATCTACATTTCTTGTGCAGTACATTTTCGTCTATCGCTTAACATTTACCAGTTATACAAGATTATGCAAAATCCCTTTTGAATGAAGAATACTTCATAGGCTATTACCTGAAAACTCAAGATATGTATTTGATTTGTCATGTAAATATCTTTCATATATGGCATTTTAATCAAAATCGTTAGAGGCATTTTTTAGAAAATCAAAACTTTCTAAACAAGTTCCATGTAAAGGGTGGTTTGGGGTGGGGAGATTTTGTTGTAAATCTTCGTGTCACATCTTTGAAAGATGTTGAACTTAAATACCAAGTTTGGTATTTATCTGATTTTTCGTTTTTGAGTTATGGTGTTCACAGATACACACACATAGACATGTTTCTAAAAATGCTTTATTTGGATTCAGGGGCCTCAAAACATTTATTTTCTGTGAAATCTCGGTATCAAATTTTTGGGTGGAATGCAATATTTCCCCTACTTACTATACGTAATAGAGAAAGTAAAAAGGCCATATGTTATTTGTGATGTTGGGCCTCATCATTCCTGTTGGCCTTTATTTAAAAGCCAAAATATTCTTACTCTTACAGGTGAATACATAAATTCTCTCTTGAGTTATCTTACAGATAATTACAATAACTTCGCAACAAACCTTGCTGTCCATAACAATACGAGGCATGCAGACAATTTGCATAGACCAAGCAAATAGCTTAACACTATTTAAAAAAGGATGTTACTATTCCAATATTGTTCTAATTGTACTAATAATCTTCCATGTTACCTAAAAGTATTAGGCAATCCTAATCAACATAAAATCTTGAAGAAAGATTTAAAGCCATTCTTACAAGTATATACTCACTTCCCATATGTTATGGGAGAATGTTTTAATAGGTCATGCAACAGGTAAATATTGAATACATAGGACAGATTGCATGTGGTGGCGACTTGCACATATTCCTTACTCTTGTGTTACAGTAGTGCATGCTAGGAGTTTACCCTTGAAATGGTGGTGGTTTATATTTATCGACAATTTTCATCTTCTTGTATACAACGCGTGATGAGAAGTAAGTATAAATGTTATCGGTCTAAATTGCTGCATTTCTATAGTTATTAGTTATGTTGCATATTTCATAGTTGTATGATGTATCCCAGAGCATTGCTCACTGAGGGAACATAAACAAACAAAATTATGGTCAATCTCACTTAATCTCTGAGAGAGACTAATTTTTGGTACATTGGTAAAGAAGCCACGTGTAATTTTCTTCATTAATTTGTACCACTTTGATTACTGTTTTTATACACCTGATGGGAGTTGACAGCAAAATAACTGTTGCACACAAAATAATTTTTTTTTCTGTAGATAATTTTTAAGGTTTGTTGTTCATAGTATGCTTATATTAAGCAGTTTCTGGTTCTGTTGTTGCATTGCATTCATACCCATTCACATTCTCTATCCATTATCATTTATTTTTATGTAGCTTCCACAAACTACTCCTACAAAAGCTTGTTTTTCTCTCCATTTCATGTTAATGGAGGTAAACATTGGAGTTATAGGTACAAGGAGAATGCAGGAAACCGAAGTGATAGCCAAATGTTTAAAAACAGATCACTATATGCTGGCTTTGAAATTCCATACTCCCTCCAAGAATTCGGAGAAATAACTGAATGCTGACAAGGTTTCAAAAAATGACTAAGTATTGTAAAATTAAACAAATAACAACGATATCTGTAAGATGGGCTATGTCACCAGTAAGTTATTTGAAATAAACCATGTTTTAAAAATATGTACTCTTTTTGTGTAGTAAGCTTTTGTCTATCTCTTATAATTTACAAGCTATACAAAATTCCTTCCGATTGAGGAGGACTTGTAGGCTATTTGTAGAAAATTCAAGATATACATTTTCTCATGTATCTGAAATATATGGAATTTTAATCAAAATCATTAGCCATTTTTTAGAAAATAAAAAGTATCAAAGAATTTCCACTATGTAAAGAGTAGATTGGAACAGGGATTTTCTTGAAAATCTTTGTGTTACAGCTTAAATACTAAGTTTGGTATTTATCTGACATTTCGTTTTTGAGTTATGCTGTTTGCACACACATGCACACACCCTCAAACCTGTTTCTAAAATACTTTTTTTGTTTTGGTTTTGTTTTTAAATACTCTGGTGGCCTCCAAGCATGTATTTTCGGTGAACTCTCAATATCAAATTTCGGGTGAAATGCAATACTACCTCTGTCTACTAGGTATGTACTTAGTATAGAAAATAAAAACTGTTGCAAATGTTAGAAGAGAATAGGAAATTGCTTCTGTGGTTGAATGGCCAGTATTCTGGCTTCTCAACATAGAGGTCTCAGGCTTAATTTCCGGTTGGGTTACAGGAATTTTTCTTCAATTATAATCTTTCCAACTTTCCACAGAGACTGGATGCATATATGTGGGAGTGAATGTGAGTGTGTTTAAATTAACAATGATTAAAAATCAACGGTAAAGAGCTTAAAGGAGTCAATATGTTTCTCAAGTCAAGCACCCGATATGACCATAGAAGTTAAAAGGGTCTATACAAATGAGACAATGGTGGGAAGGGGGTGCAAAAGATAATGCGACTTATATGGCAGTATGAGGAATTCTGTGAGGACACTTTTTTATCCATGTCACCTTCGAAGAATTCACCGTGTTAATAGAGCTGACTTTACGCCCAGGGAAGCATTCTCTGTCTTTCCAGCCTTTTACATATAAGGTTGAAAAAAATGTATGTTGACATTTCAAATATGGTTGGTAGGGTTGGACAGAAAATAATGTAACGGTTACCTACAGATGTAATGGATACGGACGGTTACAAAAGTAACGAATACAAAGTAACAGTTATCCAATAACGGTTACCAAACTAATGAAGACAGTAACTGTAATAGTTATCCCGTTAACGGTTACTAAAGAAATGGAGACGGTTACAGAGACTAGGTGATATTCACTACAGGTGCATTGGTATGTTTACCAGGAATTGTTCAATATTCGCAGTTCCTTACCCAGAATACCCGACCTGATTTATAGTTGTGGTTGTTGTTTCAAACAAATGACTATGGTAGAAAGTACCACGCTTATAAAGCTTAAGTTTGAAGTTTGACGATGCTACATTGTTTAGTAATTGTTTGCAGCCATTAATAGTGCAGCGAATTTGTAAACATGGATAAAACTGGCCATCGTTATGTGATACAATACTTTCATTTGAAAGGTCTTAGTCCAATTAATATTAAAGCTGAGCTAGATTCTACTCTGGGGGAGTCTGCTCCTTCGTTTACAACAGTAAAGTATTGGTGGCAGAGTTTAAGCGAGGCAGTACGAGCTGCCAAGACGAATATCGCAGTGGTCGACCAAATGAGGTGATCACGCCAGAAATTGTGAAGAAAATCCACAAAATGGTACTGGATGACCGTCGACTGAGAGTGCGCGAGCTAGCAGACATCATAGGCATTTCAAAAAGTGCTGTACATCGAATACTAACTGAAAATTTAGACATGAGAAAGCTATGCGCAAGATTGGTGCCGCGTTTATTTACAATGAAACAAAAGCAGCGTCGTGAGGATGTTTCAGTCGAGTGTTTGGCGATGTTTCGCTGCAATAAAGCCGAGCTTTTGCGTCGATTTATAACCATGGGTCCATCACTTCATACCTGAGACAAAGGAACAGTCAAAACAGTGGATTGAAAGGGGAGAATTGGCTCCAAAGAAGGTGAAGACAGTTCCATTTGCAAGCAAAGTCATGGCGTCATTTTTGGGATGCGCGTGGGATAATTTTCATTGATTATATTTAAAAATGAAAAGCAATCACTGACGAGTATTATGCAAACTTATTGCAGCATTTGAATGATCAAATCAAGCAAAAACGGCCGCATTTAGCGAAAAAGAAAGTTCTGTTTCATCAAGACAATACACCAGTTCACACATCCATTATCGCCATGGCCAAAATCAATGAGTTAAAGTTGCTTCCTCATGCACCCTATTCGCCAGACTTAGCCCTCTCTGACTATTTTCTGTTTCCAAAGTTGAAGAAATGTCTTGGTGGTTAAAGATTTGCCAACAATGAAGAGGTGGAGGCTGCAGTTGATGGCTATTTTGCAGAACTCCACGGTTATCACTATAAATAGTATAGCGAAGCTATTGAACATCGCTGGGAAAAGGGAGCAGAAGGGAGACTACGTAGAGAGTTAAAGATGTTTTTTTCCCAAAATCTTTGAATAATCACAGTGTTAGCACAGCTAGGGAAACTTCTTTTTAGATTGCATCAAATAACAAAGTAAGTCTGTGTCGAAATCATTCATGTTGAAACATAGTTACAGCTAACCGTTACATGTAATAACCGTTAACGCTGCGGCGGTATTACTTATAATGTTTGTGTATTTGTGTTTACTTCACGCGTTGAAGCCATCTTGTGACGTGATTCATTTGTTAGGTTTGTTAGCTCCATCTGGTGTTAGCAATTTGCGGTAGTATTAGTGTTTGAAAGAATGCGACTGTTATTTGTTTTAATTTTTTGTTTACTGTCCTCCGGCTAGCTATTATCTTTTCTTGGGTCGAGCACTTCTCTTTATACAGGTTGTGTAAACGGAAAGGAATCTTTTATCCAAAGATAACACTGACGAAGAAATTTGTTTTACACTTTTATTGTCGAACACATTAACTATCACATTTACACATTGATCTTGACACTCGCCAAACTGAAACTGTTATAATAACTTCATTACTGATAGAATTAATTGTTCTTTCACACAAGCCGTGTGTTGGACAGGGTTGGAAAGGTAGAATCAGATGACTGAAAAATTCAATGCCATAGCCGTGGTTCATTACTGATAATTCTTAATTCGCGTACTTCAACTTTTTGTATAATTAACTTTATAACACTTGAGATTTCATAACTCTGTTACGCGTAACCTGCAAATTGATATCCGAAGTGTGCCGTACAAATACTTTCGACGAACTGACGGGAATGCGACGTGTAGTGTACAAAGAATTTTGATGAACTGACGGGGTCTACCTCTAACCTACTCTTTTTATACTCCTTCACCCAGATATGCCTAAAGATTATAACTGAGCTGCAATTGGCTAATAAAACGCGCCAACATTAGCGTCTATTTTTATATCCAATGAAAATATGAATACATATGCTCTAGGGAAACGTTCCAGAATATTCTAAACGTGCCAACATTACGTAACTTCCTCGTTTCCAATAATGATAAACAGCTCACCCCCTCGCTGCATTATTGCACGCTATTATTGTCAGTTTCAGTAAGGCAGTATAAACTTACTTCATTACTGCATCAACGCACGTAACTGCGACCGGTATTACTGTTACCCGAAAATAACTGTCACATCTCTATTGGTTGGAGTTGGTACGAAATTAAAGGTAGTTTAGATTGAGAGCCTCCGACAAATTTTCAGTTCTTAGGAAAACCGCTGCACGTATAGAGGTGAAATGTTATATCATAAAATCTGACGTTACATTCACATGACTTTCCTAACCACTCTTCTAAAGCTATTCTTACAAAAGCTCATTCTACTTCTTGTTATTCGAGATAAGCGTTTGCAAAAATGCTTTTATTACTATTTCTTTTGGTGCAAAAGGGATACAGGAGGCTGAAACGATAGTCAAATCTTGAAAAGGAAGTATTTGAAAGTACAAACCAATAATAAGGAATGTATCAGAAATGGTAAATGACACAAAACTTTTTTGACGTAAATTGTGTGTTTTGAGGAGATCTACATTTTCTGTGTAGTGCGTTTTTGTTTATCTGTTGCTTTAAAAGTTGTGCAAAATTATACATACTTCATTCAGAATGAAGATTTTACAGGCTGCTGGCAGAAAATTCAAGACATACGTTTAATTTTTTATGCAAACACCATAAACATATGCTATTTTAATCAAAATCGTTGAGGAATTTTTGAGAAAACCAAAATCTACGAAAATGTTTTCATATAAAAGGGTAGTTCGGGTGGGAGTTTCTTGAAAATCACTGTTTTATATCCGTGTAAGGCGTCAACATAAACACCAAGTTTGACATTTAATAGGCCTTTTGCTTTTGAGTTACGCTCTTCACCAGTGATGCCCAACCTTAAGCGAAACGGGAGGGCGGATTTACCCCACGCATTATTCGCGGAGCTATGACGCATTCATGTGGTCATGGTTGTCCCAACTCCAATGTTTGGTTACGTGTAACATGCCATTGCGACCCGCCGTCAGTGAATGAGTGAAGGGGAAATGCTTCGTAACACAAAACGAAGGAGGTGGGGTAAGGCGACAATATGACGTCATTAGCTCATAAGAGACAAGGTTGGGCTTCACTGCTCTTCACAAAAAGACATTTGGACGTGGAGGCGCGTTCTCACACTAGCGCTTACAAGAATCTTTTCGTAAAAATTCTCTTCTTATTTTCAGGGCACTTCAAAATCTGTATTTCCGGTGAAATTCGATATCGAATTTTTTGGTGGATTACAATACTTTACTGCTTTAGATAGGCAGTAGAGAAGTATAAGGTTTGAAGAAAATTTGCCGACAATGTAAAATTTGGTTGAAATCGGTACAAATTAAAGATAGTTAAGATAAAGAACAACTGATTCGAGATCGCAGATGAATATTTCCGAACTGAGCCTAAAGGCTTAAAAGAAAGTGTGTATTTGTATAAATGTGTGTATGAGAGTGAAAGTGAGAGTGAATAAGTTAATAGCATACTCAGAAACGTAGGACTAATACGAGGGACACTATTTATATTTTGAGCCTTGGCAACCGTGAATGTTGTAGGTGCCATCTGACGTTTCCAATGGAAAGTTTGACATTTTTGACCATAATGTACTTCAAATATTTTGTCAATAGAGCGTCATTTGTTTTGTTTACACTAACTTGAAAGTTGTGTGTCAACAAAAACATGGAATTAACTCGTGAAAATGTTCGTTCAATGATTTATTACGACTTTCGACGTGGATTATCAAAACGGGTGCATCGATCAACTAACTTCCACATTTGGCGACGAAGCTCCATCCTTTACCACTGTGAAACGCTGGTATAACGAATTTAATCGTGGCCGCCGTTCGCTCAATCATGAAGTTGTGAAGGTCGTCCAAAATCAGTTGTACCAGAAAACATTGATGCTGTGCAAAAACTAATAATGAAAGATCGTCTTGCGACACATTGTGAGATTGAGGCAACCCTAAGCATTAGTTCCACCAGCATATATAAAATATTGCATGATTATTGGCCGTGAAAAACGTTTGCTATCGTTGGATTCCACATAATTTGACGCAATCACAAAAAGATGCTCGTGTCGATTGGTGTACAAAAATGCTCAAGAAATACAATGGCGGTGCCTCAAAAGACGTATATAAGATTGTAACAGGTGATGAATCATAGATCTATGCGTATGAGCCGGAACGTAAACAGCAGTCGACTGTATGGGTGTTTAAGATGAAGCAAATCCAACAAAAGTTGTTCACACTTGAAGCACTTCGAAGCAAATGGTCGCCTGCTTTTTCAGCAAAACTGGCCATGTGGCAACAGTGCCTTTAGAGGAACGTAAAACGGTCAATGCCAAATGGTACACAACCATTTGTTTGCCGGAAGTCTTCGGTGAAGTAAGGAAAACCAACAAGAACCGTCGGATCGTTCTTCATCATGACAATGCGAGCGCACACTGCCTTAACACATCTCGTCTAACAGCAGAGTATTTGAAGGCTCAAACAATCGAATTGATGGGTCATCCGCCATACAGTCCTGATTTGTTCCTGAACATCAAGAATAAATTGCGTGGACAACGATTTTCGTTGACAGAAGATGCCGTTGATGCCTTCAAAAACCATGTTTTGGAGGTGTCTCAAGAAGACTGGAATAAATGCTTTGACAAATGGTTCAAGCGGATGCAAAAGTGTATTGATCATAAAGGAGAATATTTTGAAAAACAATAAAGCAGTTTTCAATCAGAAATTGCTTTGTTTTAATTATTAGGCTCAAAATATAAATAGTGCCCCTCGTACCGAACTTGGTGTTTAAGTTCATCATCTTCCAAGGATAAGACGCGAAGATTTTCAAGAAAATCCCCCAAAACAAGCAAAACTTTTCCGTATTATTTATTTGATTATTTATGTTTGTATTTTCGAAAGCTAGCTTAAAGATTTTAATAAAAATACCAGATGTTTTAAGATATTTGAATGAGGGATAAAATTCTTATCTTGAATTTTCTGCCATAAGCGTGTGAGGTTCTCATCATTCGGAGTGAATTTTGTATAATTGGTAAACCATAAGGGATAGACAGAAACTTACTATACAAAAAAATGTACAATATCAGTTTTTAAAGATCTGATTATCGCTTCAGTCTATTGTGCCCCTAATAATAATAATAATAATAATAATAATAATAATAATAATAATAATAATAATAATAATAATAATAATAGAGTTTTGTTTCTGGACGCCCTTTAACTACTGTGGTTCTAATTTTATTCCTTCTTGAGATTCGAGAAGGCTTCTGCCTAAAGTCCTTTTCTGTTATAGTGCATTTGCTTGTTGAAACATGGGAAGTAGAAAGAGATAGCACTATATTCCACGCGATAGTTAGTAATCCTTAACTGCCTAATCTCAAAATCTTTACTATTGAAACTTTAAAATCTAGGTTAGGTTGAAACATGAAATTTAGAAGAGAACAACCAACACCCGCTTGCAACAATACGAAAGCCAACGAAGCAAGGACGACCGAAGATATCAGTTTATTTTCCATATTTCACTACCAAAAGTGCAACTTGCATCAACACTAAAGCTGATACTGAGAGACTAGGCAGTGAAAGCTGACTGTGGCAGGGTTTCGCATCTCTCGGACCGTCATTAGTCCACCCTCCCACTCCTAGACCGGTCAGGTAGCGTCAAAATGGTCATGTTTCAACTTAACCTCACCGCTGTAATAATTTTCTTTCTTGTTGCCTATTCATTGTCCAGGTTTCTGTTCCATAGGGTAATAAACCTTGTACTATTGGATTATAAATAAGTTTTTTAGTTTTATTTAAAATATTTCTGCTCCATAATATCAAGTTTAACATTCCAATTATTTTTCTTTCTTATTCTTTTTTTTATTGGCAATCTTCTAGTTCCATCTGCTGCTATGATTGATTCCAAATACTTCAATTTATTGATCGTTCTGATTTCCTCATTGATAACCTCTAATTTTTCACACGTGTTCATTGTTGATAATAAATATTCTGCTTTGTTAAAGTTAATATTAAGTCCCCACATTTTATATTGTTCAGTTAATTTTCTCATCATGTATGAAGCGTCATCAATGTCTTGTGTTATTAGTTGTCTGCAAAAGGTAATTAATGTAGGTTGTAATTTTGATTTATTGGAATTCCCATCGTATTGTTTTAAGTTGTCACAACATATGTAAACGCTATATTTCCTCTGCTGTATGCGAAGCAGTATCTCTGGATTTCGAGCGAGTTTGCGTGAAGACTACATATTTACAGCTAGCAAGTTTGAACCCCCCCCCCCAAAAAAAAACACGAAATTCTCTTTTTGCACGATCTTGTGTGTTATTTTCAAGGGATTACGGATGCATCTTTTATAAATTTATATACAACCCACAGTTGCCAGCTTATATGAAGATGGTAAAATTATCAGCTTGAGCAGCGTCGCGAGTGTATCCTTTTCGATTCCTGGTAGCGTTGGCGTTTCCCTCTTCACTGCCTGTATGTGGTTTAAGGATGAGTACGCATTTGCGAGCCGAATACCGTCGCGAGCAGTATCCTTTGTACTTTTCGCAGAATGCCGTAATGCGATCAGTCTGACCATACCACGAGCAAACGGCAGTATACGAGACACGCTCGCTGTAATCCGCATTTCCCATAATATGTATTGATGTGCCCTCTGGGTTTCTATGTTGCTTTCTATGCGTCACTTCTGAACTGGTGCAACGCTCTATGTTCGCGCCATGTAACTCGATTCAGATCAAGGGAGAAGAAAAACAAAGAAAGAAAGAACGAAAAAAAAAAAAATTCAGCTCGAGCAGCGTTGCGAACCTGTCCCCATTAGGTTCTTGGGAGCCAACGCAACTCGCTTACCGGACTGCACGCAGTTTTGTGTTTATGATGCCCAGTGGTTTTTAATTGGATCCGTTATTCACATTGTTATACTGAAACATATGATTTGTCTTCTAAATGTCCAAAAAATCTCCAACAAATAAATTATTGTCCTACAAGGTATTTAAATAGACTTAAAATTTGATTTGGTGCAATACACAATTTAACCGCTTAGAATTCATCCGAGTCGAGATGTTGAAATTTTCATAGCTAATAGGAGAAAATACTTTGTAATACATTCACATGACTTTCTCTATCCTCTATCGTTTATTACTGAGTAAACAGATTATTCTTACTCAAGTTTATTTTTCTATCTACTACATTTTAATCCAAATAAACCTTTGCAGAAACTGCTATATTACACATTTCGTTATAGACACAAAGGGAACAGCGACAATAAAATGTTTAAGAACTGGAGCTATATGCTGGCCTTAAAATTCCATACTGTTTCCATGCAATCGTGAGAAACAACTGAATGTTGAAGGGACTTAAGAGAATTGTCAAGAAATGAACAATACAAACCTTTAATAACGGATATCTCAGAAACAGCTTATGCCACAAAAACTTCTTTTTATTTAGTTCCATGCCTTTAACTGCATTGGTCTTATCGGCGGTCCTTCATTTGGAATTTATTGCCTATTGGCATTGGTGTTAACTCGTGTAACTCTTGTCGTTGGGTTTCTTGCTTTTTGGGGGGTTTTATTAGATCACACACACACACACACACATTCACATTCTCACACACACTCTCATTTATACTTCCAGACTCTGGGGAGGATAGGGAATAATCTTGGCTAGAGAAAAGTTCTCACCCCCCCTCCCCGGCCGGGAATTGAACCCGGGACTCCTCGCACAGCAGGCTGATGCTCTGTCGACTGAGCTACTTGGCCAGCCTCAAAAAACTTATTTTAAATAAATTGTGTGTTTTAAAGAGATTTGATTATTTTCTGTTTCTGAAGTTGAAGAAATGGCTTGGCGGTGAAAGATTTGCCAACAATGAAGAGGTGGAGTCTGCAGTTGATGGCTATTTTGCAGAACTTGACGGTTCTCACTATAAACAGGGTATCGAAGCTATTGAACATCGCTGGAAACGTTTTCGTCTATCGCTTAACGTTTACCAGCTATATAAATTCCCTCCAAATAAAGAGGGCTTCATAGGCTATTCCTCGAAAAGTCAAGATATACATTTTATTTTTCATATAAATATCTTTTATATATGTGGTATGTTAATCAAAATCGTTAGAGCCATTTTTTAGAAAACAAAAAATTTAGAAAAATGTTCCATGTAAAGGCTAGTTTGGGGTGGGTGGATTTTGTTAAAAACCTTCGTGTCACACCTTTAGAAGATACCGAACCTAAATACCAAGTTTAGTATTTATCCGACTTTTCGTTTTTGAGTTATGCTGTTCACAGACACGCAGATACACACACGGACATGTTTCCGAAAATGCTTTATTTGGATTCAAGGCGCCTTAAAACATGTTTTTCCGGTGAAATCTCGGTATCGAATTTTTGGATGGAATGCAGTATCTCCCCTACTTACTGTACGTAGTAGAAAAAGTAAATTCCTTTTTCTCAATCGCAAATTATTCATTTGAGTACAGCGTAGTTCTCTTTTGTACGAGTCTTTAAATTCGTTTATTGCTCACATATGCCTGTACGATTTGGGATGGAGCTGCTGTGTTCTAGATTCAATGACTACAGATATTTCAAAATAAAGTTTTACTACTCATATTGAATGCTCCCTGATACGAGGGCAGTCCCAGAAGTACCCGACCTGACGTGTATATAGCGGTTGTTGTTTCAAACAAATGACTATGGTTGAAAGTACACCCTAATAAAGCTTAAGTTTGAAGTTTGACGATGCTACGTTATTTAGTAATTGTTTGGCAGCTATTAATAGTGAACTCTCTCAGCGAATTTGTAAACATGGGTAAAACTGGCCATCGTTATGTGATACAATACTTTCATTTGAAAGGTCTTAGTCCAACTAATATTAAAGCTGAGCTAGATTCTACTCTGGGGGAGTCTGCTCCTTCGTCGTTTACAATAGTAAAATATTGGGTGGCAGAGTTTAAGCGAGGCCGTACGAGTTGCCAAGATAAACATCACAGTGATCGACCAAATGAGGTGGCCACGCTAGAAATTGTGAAGAAAATCACAAAATGGTATTGGATGACCGTCGACTGAAAGTGCGCGAGCTAGCAGACATCGTAGGCATTTCAAAAAGTGCTATACATCGCATACTAACTGAAAATTTAGACATGAGAAAGCTGTCGCACAATGGAACAAAAGCAGCGTCGTGAGGATGTTTCAGTCGAGTGTTTGGCGATGTTTCGCTGCAATAAAGCCGACTTTTTCTCGTCGATTCATAACCATGGATGAAATATGGGTCCATCACATCACACCTGAGACGAAGGAACAGTAAAAACAGTGGATTGAAAGGGGAGAATCGGTTCCAAAGAAGGCGAAGGCAGTTCCATTTGTAGGCAAGGTCATGGCGTCAGTTTTTTTGGGGATACGCGTAGGATAATTTTCATTGATTATCTTAAAAAGGAAAAAGCGATCAATAGCAAGTATTATGCAAACTTATTGCAACGTTCCAATGATGAAATCAAGCAAAAACTGCCGCATTTAACGAAAAAGAAAGTTCTGTTTCATCAAGACAATACACCAGTTCACACATCCATTATCGTCATGGCCAAAATTAATGAGTTAAAGTTCGAATTGCTTCCTCATGCACTCTACTCACTCTCTTGATTATTTTCTGTTTCTTAAGTTGAAGAAATGGCTTGGTGGTAAAAGATTTGCCAACTATGAAGAGGTGGAGTTTGCAGTTGATGGATATTTTGCAGAACTTGACGGTTCTCACTATAAACAGGGCATTGATGAACACTGTTGGGAAAAGTGTATCGTGCTGAAAGGAGACTATGTAGAGAAATAAAGATCCTTTTTCCCAAAATGTTTGTGTTTTCTTTGTTAGGTCGGGTACTTTCGGGGCAGCCCTTGTATGTGCGCAACCAGTGACATATTTAAGGGGGGCGAAGAGGCTCGACGTGGTCTCGTATTTTCAAATTCTTCCTCGTTCTCAGGGATACGCTTGTATCGCAATGTCTATTTCGCCGTTGCATATCTTTTCGTGCTGCATATAATTGAGATAGCAGATAGATTATTGCTGTTTGATTCGATATCTGATATCAATAATGTGGGTGAAAAATCTTCTTCAATTAATAACGTTAATCGCCATGATTACTTATATGACGCACGCTTAGTTTTAGCATAGGATGTATGCCGTTCGTGACATTTGGACTGGCATTGTAAGTGAACAAAGTGATGGTTTTTACTGGTGGCCAAATGTCCTCCATCAAAACAGAAATGGACATGCTTAATGGTCTGGCGGGCGATTTCGATTCCTTGACAGCCGAAGTAACATCTGGAGTCTGGCTGCCATAGCATGTGACAAAGCGACCACTGTGAACAAAGAAAGAAAAAAAAAACACCGTTGCCCATGGCTTCGAGTCTCGTTTGGACCAAAGTAGGAAGAGAAAGCGGAACGTCTTCGAGACAATTGGGACATCGAGTTAATAAAGGGATCTCGTCAGACCGATGTTCGAGTGTGTCAAACGTTTTGGGTGAAAGTGCTTTAAAAATCTGATGTGTTACATTTACATGGCTTTCTTTATCCTATATCGCTTATTAGTGCATACATAAGTTATTTGGTCCTTCGTGGTGTAGTGGTTACCATGCTAGCCTCTAGTTCCCGAGGTCGCGGGTTCAAACCGTGTGGAGGGCGATGAATTTTTTCGGACGTAAAAATCCTTATCATGGCTTCCTTCGGAAGCGAAGTAAAGTCACGTAAAAGAACTTCAAGGAGATAAAGAGGCCTGTAAGCAAAATTTCCGGTCTTTCAGGCCCAATATAAAATGGGACGCTAAGGACCACAACAGTTAAGGAGTGTCCATAAATAAAACTCAATTTTTTCACAAGTTATTCTTACGAAAGTTTATTTTCCTATCTACTTCATTTTAATAGAGAGAAATCTTAACAGAAATAGCTGCATTAGACGTTTCGTTATACATACAAAGGGAATAGTGATAGTAAAATGTTTAAGAATTGGACGCTATACGCTGGCCTTAAAATTCCATATTCTTTTGCGAGAAACAACTGAAAATTGACAGGACTTTAAAAGAATGGTTAAGAATTGAACAATTCGAACCATTAATAAGGCTATCTCGGAAATGGCTGATGCCACAAATAAAAGTTATTTGAAATAAATTGTGTGTTTTAAAGAGATCTACATTTTTTTGTGTACTAGGTACGTTTTTGTCTATCGCTTAATGTTTAGTTATGCAAGATTATATAAATTTCCGTTCGAATGAAGAGGACTTCACAGCCTATTCTCAGAAAATTCAAGATATGCATTTTATTTGTCATGTAAATGTGTTTAATATATATTTTAATCAAAATCGTTTGAGCCATCTTTATAAAATAAACAATTCCGAAAAATGTTGTGTGTAAAGGGTAGTTTGGGGTGGGGTAATTTTCTAGAATATCTTCGTGTCGCCTCTTTGGAAGGTATTGAACTTAAATACCAAGATAGGCGTTTATCTGACTTTTCATTTTTGAGTTAATGCTGTTCACACACACGCCTTGTTCTAAAATTGCCTTTTTTGAGGTTCAGGGGCCTCAAAATATGTATTTCCAGTGAAATTTCAACATCATTTTTGGGTGGAATCCACTTCTTTCTCTACCTAGTCGAGGTAGTGAAAGTGTAGTTGGGTTATGAACAATACGCTACTACTAACACTTGAGAATGCCACACTAAACAAATCACGTGAAGCCAGGCGTAAATAGCGGCAGTTTGAAGATGTAGTTTGTGGACACTGGGGCCATTCATCTGCGTATTGGCTCTGCTCCAAGCAAGAGGAGATGTATAGGATGATTGCTATTTATAATATTGGTGAGCCATGACAGTGACGTAATTCGGTCTTGAAGGAACCCAGTTCGCACGACCTAGGCGATTTTGGTACAGTGCACTGAGGATGTCCACGGGGACCATGGATGCGCCGACGGTTCTCTTGCACTAACGTAGGTATACATAGTAAAGTGTTACACAGGTGGGTGCGCCAGGGAAAGAGTAGGCTACAGTATAGTGTTAACCTTTCTGTTTACATTTCCCCAATTCTTGTTTTCAACACCGTTCTTAAAGAATTTAACTATCAATGCAATGTTGGGTAAGACAGCCAATATATTTGTATAGGTATTACTTTTTCTGCCATCTAAGAGGTAAAACTTAGATGTGAACATATTACCAGAAATGTTTTGAAGCCACCTGAATAAATAAGTAATAAAAACAAATTTTAAAAATCTGATGTGTTACACTCACATGACTTTCCCTACTCTTGTACAAACTATTTTTACAAACGCTATTCTCCATATGCTTCATGTTAATCGAGATGTTAATCTTATTGCTAATATTCTTGTAGATGCAAGGGGAATATGGTAGGCTTTAAACGATAGTCAAATCTTTTAACCGCTGGTTGCTATGTGACGCATTCCATCCTCTTTGCATGTCCAGGACATAAAAAAAATGAATAACGAATTTGAGAAAAAGTATAAGTATTGGAAAATTTAAGGGAATAACAAGCAATATCTCGAAAATGGTTCACTTAACAAAAAAATCTGATGTGTTACACTCACATGACTTTCTCTACTCTTGTACAAACTATTTATACAAACGCTTATTCTACACCTACTTCATGTTAATCGAGATAAACATTTGCAGTCTATCTTATTGCTAATTTTCTTGTAGACGTAAGGGGAATATATATTTATAAGGGCAATTTGGAAATACAGTAGCCTTTAAGCACATACATATCTCTTAATAGCTGGTTGCTAGGTGCAGCACCATTCCCTTTGCCACAGATTAATACTCTTTGCATATCCAAGACAAAAAATGAATAACGAATTCCCATTTGAGAAAATAAGTATTGAAAAATTTAAGGGAATAACAAGTAATATCTCGAAAATGGTTCACTCAACAAAAAAAAAAAATGTATATGACATAAATTGTGTATTTTAACGCGATCTACATTTTTTGTGTAGTAAAAGTTTGTCTATCTTTTATGATTTTATTAGTTATGCAAAAGTCGTTCACAGTGAAGAATACTTTTGGAGACATTCCCAGGAAATTCAAGATATACATTTTATTTGTCATAAAAATATCTTAAACATATGATATTTTAATCAAAATCGTTAGAGCCATTTTTGAGAAAATTAAAATTTTCGAAAAATGTTCCATGTAAAGGGTAATCTGGGGTGAGGGGGTTTTCTTGAAAACCTTCGTGTCGCATCTCTGGAAGATACTGAACCTAAATACCAAGTTTGGTGTTTTTCCGACTGTTCGTTTCTGAGATGCTGTTCACACACACACACACACACACACACACACACACGGACATGTTTCCAAAATGCTTTTTTTTGGATTCAAGGGGTCTCAAAACATGTATTTGTGAAATCTCGGTATCGAATTTTTGGGTGGAATACAATACGTCCCCTACTTACTATACGTAGTAGAGAAAGTAAAAAGGTCCGCGCGCGCGCGTATATGTGTGAAGACCGTAACTCTAAAGCAAAATGTTCGATAAATACTGAACTTTGTATCTAAATTCAGTCTCTTCCAAATATGCAACACGAAGATTTTCAAGAAAACCTCCCTTCAAACTTCGCTTTACATTGAAAAAAAAATTAGGATATTTTTGATTTTCTAAAAAATGATTCTAAACGATTTTAATTGGCATACCATACGTTTAGACATTTAAATGACAAATAAAATGTACATCTTGAAATTTCTGGGAGTAGCTTGTGCAGTTCTCTTCAGTTGTATAAGTTTTGCATAACTGGTAAACTCTAAGAGGTAGGCAAACAATTACTAACAGAATTTGTATAATTCTATCAAACACACAGTTTATTTTAAATACATTTTTTTTTCTTGCATGAGCCATTTCCGAAATATCTGTTATTTCTTTAAAATTTTCAAAGTCTGTCATTTTTTGAGGACACTTGGTAGAGAAAGCCACTATGTAGGACAATGAACTATTTACTGCTTATTAAAGAAGGTATTCTGAATGTACTGGTATCTCGATTTTTTTAGCTAGCTTTAAATATTTTAATTGTACAATATTTAAATATCGTAAAATAATTTCTAAAACATTTTACTTTCATTTAACGGTACACTTTTCTGTGAAAATAAACTAAGAACTCCTTCAGTTTTTTTGAGTTTTTATAAGTAGTCTAAAATAGCCGATTAACTATTTGTCCATTTGAGGGACCAATTTAATTTAAAACAATAGTCTCAAAAAATAATGTTTGGTGTAATTTAGGATCAAAATCTTTAACCTACAAATGCAGCTAAATATTCTGTACAACCACAAAGTATTTCAAAATTTTGAGAATAGCGCACCTGAACTTACGGGAAATAGCAAAAAACAACACGGTGAGCACATTGTTACGTAACAGTATATTATAACATCTCTGGAGCACAAGAGCCCTTTAAAGGTTCAAATAACACACACACACACACACACACACACACACACAAAAACCATGGGTATCTTCCTTATGCCATTTATAATCCATTACAAAAAATCAATTTTTTTTAACCCAAATCTCTACCAAGTATTCTTAAAGTGCTGTCACAGTTCAGTTGTTTCTCGCGACGTCGTGGAAAGAGAATGTAATTTCAAGGCCAGCATATAGCGACACGTTTTAAACACCTGTGTATCGATTCGGTTTCCTCTATCCCGCTTATTCTTAAAACAAAATGTGTGATGAAACTAATTCTGCAAAGTAGATAGGGAAAAAATTCTGATGTTACGTTCACGTGATTTTCTTACCTACTGTTCTACAAACTATTCTTATAAATGCTTATTTTGCTACCCGCTGCATATTAATCGAGATAAACATTTGCAGAAATTTTCCTTGTAGGTACAACGGGAATACAGAGATTTAAGCTATAATCAAAATGTTTTAAAAGCTGGTCGTTACGTGATGGCTTTGAGAGGCCGTTTTCTTAGCTGGACCGCCAGAAAAGGACAAATAGCGACTTTTCACATAAAAAAGTAAAGTACTTGAAAATTCAAACAATTAATAAAGAAATATCTCTGAAATTGTTAATTATAAAAAGACTTATGTGACACACTGTATATTTTAACGACATCTACATTTTTATGTGGTAGGTTTTTGCCTATCTCGTACGGTTTACAAGGTATAAAAAAATCCATTCAGAATGAGAAGACTTCACAGGCTACTCGCAGAAAATTCTAGGTATACCATTTTTTTTGTCACGAACATTTCTTAAACATATGGTATTTAAATCAAAATGCGGTATACTCATGGAGGGCGAGCATAACTCGCAGTATGTCCAATATATTAATATATTATTTAATATATGAACTGTGGTAATGTTGTTAAATATCTGATGTTTTAGTTGTTACTCTTATTGTTTATTTTTATTTCTTGCCACGGCTGCTGTTATTTAGGTTTTTGGTAAAGCATGTATAACTTTGCAGGGTGTGATACGGGAAGGAAGGTAATAAGTAACAACTCTAACAATAGATTAAGTTATTGAAGAACACTATGCTTTAATGGCACACGCATTGACTGTCTTATTAATAATCTACACAGTTCTTAAGTTAGTTGGAGCTGTAGAACGGTCGAGCCCTACCACGTTCGTAAGCCAAACTTGCGGTCGCTGAGCAATGAAGTATTTTATACATGCTCTAGAAATAATTGTAGTATTTATCACACGTTCCTATAGACCTTTTACCGTTCCTACTACATTATAAGAAGTAAATAATATCGCCTGCTTCTGAGAGCTACATGTATCTTATTCACATCGCAGCACTTTATACCCAACCGCCCTGGCTGATGGAGACGCTAGAACTAACATATCTTCCCTTAAAGATTTTAAACATATTCTTCCTTAAAATTTCATTGTCTGTCTTCGTTCAGCTTGGAACCTTCCAGAAGACTTACCCGGCTATTGTTCTACGTTTGCAAGCAGGTGGCCTCTCTACAAACATGTTATTTTCGCTTGTCGCATTTTCTATTTCACAAAGACACAATGTCTGGCTTTTATGACTTTCCCGTACAAGTCCTTTTTGCCTGGGCCCTAATTCTAACACAAAGATATGTTTGTCGGCTTTTAACACGAATTCCACAGCTCCAGCTAGACTTGCACATACATAAAACTTATGCCTTAACTTCTATTTATACAAGTATTTTTCTTATTAATACCATTTCACATTACAATTCACATTATTGAATATATGGCGCATATATATATATATAACCATAGTTACTGGCTCAAAAATCTTAAGAGCCTTTTTTGAGAAAATAAAAAATAGTAAACTCTCTTCCAAGGACAGTTTGGGATGGGGGAATTCGCTTGAAAATCTTAGTGTCGCATCCCTCTAAGACACACCAACTTGGTATTTAACTGAATTTTCGTTTTTTGAGTTATGCTGTACGCACACATATACATGGACCCTTTTCTAAAATGCTTTTTTTTCAGGGGACTTCAAAACACGTATTTCCGGTGAAATCTCAATATCGAATGTTTGGATGGAATACAGTACTTCCTCTATTCACGTCGTCCTACATGCTAGCCTCTAGTTCTCGAGGTCGCGGGTTCAAACCCCGCGGAGGGCGATGGATTTTTTTCGGGCGTAAATATCCTTAGCATGGCTTCCTTCGGAAGGGAAGTAAAGCCGGTGGTTCCGTGTCGTAGATTTACTGCACGTGAAAGAACCTCAAGTCTGATAAAGAGGCCTCTGAGCAAATTTACCGGTATTTCACGCCCAGTATTGAATAGGACGCTAAGAGCGTCCATAAATAAAACTCAATTTCAATTTCCTCTATTTACTGTGCAGTAGCGAAAGTAATAAGCTTTTGTAAGAATAGTTTGTAGAAGCTATGTAAAATAAATAAATGTATGACTTTCTCTATCCTCTATTGTTTATTAGTGGGTATACAAACTATTCTTACGAAAGCTTCATTTTAATGGAGGTAAACCCCTGCAGAAATAGCTGCATTACACATTTAATTGTAGACACAAAGGGAGCAGCGATAGTCAAATGTTTAAGAACCGTACGCTATATACTGGTCTTAAAATTCCCTACTCTTTTCATGCAGTCGCGAGAAACAACCAAAAATCGATTGGACTGAAAAGAATGATAAAAGTATTTAACAATTCGACCATTAATAGCGGATATCTCGGAAATGGCTTAAGACACAAAAAAGTTATTTGAAAATAGAAACTGTATTTTTGAAAATATCTTCATTTTTGTGTGGTGCATTTTCCTGCTTCGCTTAACGTTTACCAATTATACAAGATTATACAAAATTCCTTCCGAATCAAGAGCACTTCATGGGCTATTCCCAGAAAATTCAAGATAAATATTTTATTTGGCATGTTAATATCTTAATTATGTAGTATTTTAATAAAAGTATGGCTCCCTCGTTAGAGCCATTTTTGGGAAAATAAAAAAAATTCGAAAAATATTCCATGTAAAGGGTAATTGGGTGTGGGAGTTTTCTTGAAAATCTTTGTTACCTGTTGAATTTAAGTACCAAGTGTGGTATTTATCCGACTGTTCGTTTTTAAGTTAAGCTGTTCACAGATACATTCACGAACCTTTATTTCAATTCAAGGGGCCTCAAAACTTGTATTTGCAGAGAAATCACGATAATGAATTTTTGGGTGGAATGCTATCTACTATGTACCTGGTAGAGAAAGTAATAAACGATAATGGGTAGAAAAAGTAATGTGAGTGTAACAAGGTAATTTTTTATTATGCAGGGAACCTCAAAACATGATTTTCCGGTGAAATCACGATGTCAAATTATTGGATCGAATGGGGCACCATCTCTGGCTTAAAAATAAGGTGCAAAGAATTGTCTTTAAACTCGAATTTATAGGTATATCCCTCTCTCTTGTGTTACGAAAAGTACATTTTAACATTTGCCGTTTCATCAGCTGAAGCCACGGAGAGAAGAAAACGAGGTTTTTCTTAAACAAGTTCTATGTATAATCTCTGTGTATACTTGTATAAGCTGTTACATTGTAGTTCAGTCACGTCTGAAATCACTAGGCATTCTCCTTTCACCTTTCCAAGCGCGCAAACCTAACATTAACAAGGCATTACTTGAAACGAAGCGATTATTTCAAAAGCATTCACCATAGCATCTGTATGAATGCGGAACCTGTTTTTTTTTAATTTATCTTAAGTCGCTTGAACTCGCTGGTTATCTTGCGACTACATAAGGGTACAAACCACTATAATAAATTACACTGTATATGTACATTACTGTGCCGTCCAAATCTCTTGACGTTTAGTGACAACCAATACAGAGTGTCCGCGCGCTTGCCACACTTCGCTTCGCCAGAAAGTTACGCGTTTGTTATAAATGTCATCGCAATGTTCACTTAAACACTACAAGAAGAAAGCCAATAATGGAAATATACAGGGTGAGCCAAAAGATTCCAAAAAGCTTGCGCGGTGTTTTTCCTGTGCGCGTTCTCGGCGCTCGTTGCCGTCTGCCGCTATCGTGAAAGGCGCGGATGAAACTATACAACATTTTTAAAACAACTTTTAAAGGCTTTACTTAACAACTTTATGAAAGGAGATGCTGAAACTGGCTACCGCCGTTGTCCATACATTTTTGGCACCTTTTTAGGAAACTATCCATCATGACCGATGTCGTCTAATGTTTCTTCGGTAAGAACCGAACGCCGTCTTTTAGATTTCTTAGCCTGAACACTTTCTGTGGCCTGAAATTTATTGTAAAGCTCATGGATTGTTGTACGGCCTGGAACTTTTACACCTGAAAATCTTTCTGCAAATCGTACTTTCACTTGGCGAGCTGACCGAGTTAACACATACGAATCATAAATAAATACACGCTGTGCAGTGGAAAGCACGTAATATACTTTGTGACTAAGTACAGGACAAAATAATAAATAACTCGTAATAACTGAACTACATCACATCACCGTCAGCTCAATACGCACTTCACACTGCACAACAGCGTGACTTTGTTTATAGCAGCAGTGCGTTATCATGTTTTTATCATATTTCCACACGCCCTGTGGAAAAACACCGCACAGCCGGTAATATTGTTCATAAAATACCCCTCCGGGGTAACTTAAAACATAAAGTGTACAAGACAAACCCACGCACCCTGGAAGAATTAAAACAAAATATCAGCCAGGAAATTTGTCAACGTGAACTACGACGATAGTTTCCTAAAGAGGTGCCAAAAATGTATGGACAACGACGGTGGTCAGTTTCAAGCATCTCCTTTCGTAATGTTGGTAAGTAAAGCCTTTAAAAGTAGTTTTAAAAATATTGTATGGTTTCATCCGTGCCTTTCTACGATAGCGGCAGACGGCAACGAGCGCCGAGGACGCGGACAGGAAAAATACCGCGCAGGCGGTTCGGAGTCTTTTGGCTCACTCTGTAATACACAAAAAGAGAACTAAATACCACACCTTTCTAGGCGTCCTTTGTGTTATTCAAGTGGCACAGCTAACTGTATATCCATTTTGGCTTTCCTACACACTTGAGACGCCTCAGCTGTAAGTTCTTGACGTTTCTTTAAGTTAGAATTTTTGCTGTCTTTTTCGTTGGCATACTTTTTAAAGAAGTTATACTCATTGAAGACGACATCCCTAACCTTAATGCTACAACTACTAGTGCTACTGGGCTTACTAAGCTACATTTTCATGAAACAGTTAACTTAATAAACGGTAGGACAAAGCCTATCACTGTAAGAGCTGGGTAGCTACCCGATGTTGAATTCACGCCTAATTTTCCATTAAGCTGGCTGTTAAAAGTACACCAGCAGTGTTTTTGCTTTGTCGATGCTTTAACAATGTTTTAACCTTGAGCTATCGCGTCAATGGTGCAATGAATCCCATTGTTGATGCTTTCTCGAGAATGTAATGACAGTTGGTAATTCATTGCTTAAAGTTCTCAGTTGGCTTATTCTTTATACGGCTTTTTACTTTCTCTACTACGTATAGTAGGTAGGGGAAGTATTGTATTCCACCCAAAAATTTGATACCGAGATTTCACAGGAAATATATGTTTTGAGGCCCCCTGAATCCAAAAAAGCATTTTTAGAAACATGTCCGTGTGTGTGTCAGTCTGTGAACAGCATAACTCAGAAACGAAGTCGGATAAACACCAAACTTGGCATTTAGGTTCAGTATCTTCCAGAGATACGACACGAAGATGTGAACTGGTGCATTGTCTTGATGAAACAAAACTTTCTTTTTCGCTGAATGCGGCCGTTTTTGCTTGATTTCATCATTCAAAGGCTGCAATAGTTCGCATAATATTCGCCATTGTTTGCTTTTCCTTTTTGAAGATGATAAATGAAAATTATCCCACGCACATCCCAAAAAGCTGACGCCATGACCTTGCCTGCAGATGGAACTATCTTCGCCTTCTTTGGAGCCGATTCTCCCTTTCAGTACACTGTTTTGACTGGTTCTTCGTCTCAGGTGTGAAGTGTTGGACCCATGTTTCATGCATGGTTATGAATCGACGCAAAAACTCTGCTTTATTGCAGCGAAACATCGCCAAACACTCGACTGAAACATCCTCACGATGCTGTTTTTGTTCCATTGTGAATAAACGCGGCACCTATCTTGCGCACAGCTTTCTCATGTCTAAATTTTCAGTTAGTATGCGATGTACAGCACTTTTTGAAATGCCTACGATGTCTGCTAGCTCGCGCACTTGCAGTCGACGGTCATCCAATACCATTTTGTGGATTTTCTTCACAATTTCTGGCGTGGTCACCTCATTTGGTCGACCACTGCGATGTTCGTCTTGGCAGCTCGTACGGCCTCGCTTAAACTCTGCCACCAATACTTTACTGTTGTAAACGAAGGAGCAGACTTCCCCAGAGTAGAATCTAACTCAGCTTTAATATTAATTGGACTAAGACCTTTCAAATGAAAGTACTGCATCCCATAACGATGACCAGTTTTATCCATGTTTACAAATTTGCAGAGAGAGTTCACTATTAATGGCTGCCAAACAAGTACTAAACAACGTAGCATTGTCAAACTTCAAAGCTTTATAAGCTTGGTACTTTCTACCATAGTCATTTGTTTGAAACAACAACCGCTATATATACGTCAGGTCGGGTACTTCTGGGACTGCCCTCGTATTTTGTCATTTTTTCAAGTGCTGTCGATTTTCATTTGTTACTCGCGATTGCATGGAAAGAGTATGGAATTTTAAGGCCAGCGTGTAGCGTCCAGTTGTTAAACATTTGACTATCGCTGTAAGTATATATAACGTAATGTGTAATGTAGCTATCTCAAAGTGAAGTAGAAATAAAAATAAACTTTCCTAAGAATAGCTTGTATACCCACTATTAAGTGATATAGGGTAGAGAAAGTCATGTTACTGTAGCATCGTATTTCTTTTAATGATTTAACTATCGCATCCGCCTCCAGCATTCCTGTTGTACCTCAACAAAATTTGCAATGAAACAATTTTATTCAAATGCTTACCGCAATTAACATGAAGTTGAATAATAAGCTTTTGTAAGAATGCTTTATGAAAGACATATAATAATAAATTATAGGGGTAGAGAAAGTCACGTGAAGGAAACATGTCCCTTTTTGGCTTAAAAAGAAATACGCAGGTACTTTTTAATGAATTATTTGTAGAATAACAATGAAAATAAATTACAATGGGCAGAGCAGACTGAGTAGCCTTGAAGCCCTCTTGATTCAGAATGAATTTTATATAATGTATAGCTAGTAAACTATAAGAGGTAGATAGAAACAGTACATGAAACACTGTAATTTTTACTTTCTCTACTACGTATAGTAAGTAGGGGAAGTATTGTATTCCACCCAAAAATTCGATACCAAGATTTCACCGGAAATACATGTTTTGAGACCCCCTGAATAAAAAAAAAACATTTTTGGAAACATCTCCGTGTGTGTGTGTGTGTCTGTGAACAGCATAACTCAGAAACGAACAGTCGGATAAACACCAAACTTGGTATTTAGGTTCTGTATCTTCCAGAGATGCGACACGAAGGCTTTCAAGAAAATCCCCCCACCCTAGATTACCCTTTACATGGAACATTTTTCGAAAATTTTAATTTTCTCAAAAATGGCTGTAACGATTTTGATTAAAATATCATATGTTTAAGATATTTTCATGACAAATGAAATGTATATCTCGAATTTTCTGGGGTCTCCAAAAGTATTCTTCATTGTAAACGACTTTTGCAGATAGACAAAAGTTTACTACACAAAAAATGTAGATCGCGTTAAAATACACAATTTATGTCATATACATTTTTTGTTGTTGAGTGAACCATTTTATAGATATTGCTTGTTATTCCCTTAACTTTTCCAATACTTATACTTTTTCTCAAATTCGTTATTCATTCTTTTGTCCTGGTAATGCAAAGAGAATGGAATACTCCACATAGCAACCAGTTCTTAAAATATTTGACTATCGCTTGAAGCCTACCAATTCCCCTTGCATCTACAAGAAAATTAGCAATAAGATTAACATCTCGATTAACATGAAGCATATGGAGTATAAGCGTTTGTAAAAATAGTTTGTACAAGAGTAGAGAAAGTCATGTGAGTGTAACACATCAGATTTTTATATTTTATGTAGCACAACTGTAATGTGTTACATATGGGCTATAAAATCTCTCCAAGTAAAGCTCTCTTAGTAATCCAGGCTGAAAGACTAGACGCTTAGAAATCTGTAGGAAATAGTGATACCGTTCTGCCAGGCTTTCATTGGTTATATACTCCTTGGGTTTACTTAGTTTGTTGCGGAAGAGATGCGTCGAACATGACACCGTCTAAAAGCGCCTTGCGAGTGTAATGGATGTTGAGGTCAAGGCAATTTGGAGTAGATGTTGGAACGTAAAGTTTAGTAAGGTGTTTTATGTAACAGGCACGTTATTTCCAAGTGCTCCCTAGTGGAAGATTTTTGTTTTTCGATGTAAAAGTGCAGCGTCAGGCAATTCAATATCCTTCTAAACATGGTATCTAAACTTTCCAAAGTATGTAGAGGGTAAAAGGGGCGAATTTAAGTGTTTATAGTCAACAGCTACTACATTTTCGTTGTTTAATTTTTACTTTCTCTACTACGTATAGTAAGTAGGGGAAGTATTGCATTCCACCCAAAAATTCGATACCGAGATTTCACCGGAAATACATGTTTTGAGACCCCCTGAATCCCAAAAGAGCACTTTTAGAAACATGTCCGCGTGTGTGTGTGTGTGTGTGTGTGTGTGTGTGTGTCTGTGAACAGCATAACTCAGAAACAAACAGTCGGATAAACACCAAACGTGGTATTCAGGTTCAGTATCTTCCAGAGATGCGACACGAAGGTTTTCAAGAAAATCCCCGCACCCCAGATTACCCTTTACATTTTTCGAAAATTTTAATTTTCTCAAAATGGCTCTAACGATTTGGATTAAAATATCATATGTTTAAGATATTTTCATGACAAATGAAATGTATATCTCGAATTTTCTGGGATTGTCTCCAAAAGTATTCTTCATTGTGAACGACTTTTGCATAACTGGTAAACCATAAGAGATAGACAAAATTTTACTACACAAAAAATGTAGATCGTGTTAAAATACACAATTTATGTCATATACATTTTTTTTGATGAGTTAACCATTTTCGAGATATTGCTTATTCCCTTAAATTTTCCAATACTTATACTTTTTCTCAAATTCGTTATTCATTTTTTTTATGTCCTGGACATGCAAAGAGAATGGAATGCGCCACATAGCAACCAGCGCTTAAAATATTTGACTATCGCTTAAAACCTACCATATTCCCCTTGCATCTACAAGAAAATTAATAATAAGATTGACATCTCGATATCTCGATTAACATGAGGTATATGGAGAATAAGCGTTTGTAAAAATAGTTTGTACAAGAGTAGAGAAAGTCATGTGAGTGTAACACATCAGACTTTTTAAGAATCTGTGTTACAGCGAATGGCTTCTCATTCCATTATCATTTATTTTCTTAGCTATGGTTTTGATTGTTCATATTAGTTTGTTACTTTCTCTACCAGTATATAGTAGGTACAGAAGTTACTGCATTCCACCCAAAAAATCGATACAGAGATTTCCTGGAAATACATGTTATGAGATCCCCTGAAGTTAAAAAAAAAACATTTTTATAAAAATATCCGTGTGTGTGTGTCTGAACAGCATAACTCAAAAACGAAATGTCGAATTAATACCAAATTTGATATTTATGTCCAGTATCTTCCAAAGATGCGACAAGTTTATCAAGAAATTCGCAACACCCTATCCTTTGCACGGAACATTTTGTAAATTTTTTCTTCTTCTGCCTTTCAAGGATAGGCCTGTCGACCTGTTCCGGTCTCAGCTCCATCTTTTACGGGCCTCCTATGTCCCTCTTTCCTATAGGTTTGCATTGTAAGGCTATCTTTGGAATCCTTCTTTCTTCCCATTTTTGTTCTTCTAGTTTATCCTTCACTGCAAAAATATTCAGTTCTTGTCTAATTACTTCATTAGGGATTCTGTCCAATTTAGTGCAACCTTTAACTGTTCGTAAAAATTTCATTTCTGCAGCCTGAACATTACTACAATGTTTTCTCATCACCCAGGATTCACTGCCATATAATAGAATAGGTAGAGCCGTCACCTTATAAAGTTTAATTTTTGTTTCTCTTCGTGTGATTTTTAATTTTCTGCTTATAGTACCGCAGATACTCTGATATTTGTGTAATTTGATGTCTGTACCCTTATGCTGGTTAAAAGTAATATAACTTCCTAAATAGTTGAAATGCTGAACTTGATCCAAGACCAAATTTTCAATTGCTCTTTTACATCTTACTGGGTATTTCCTATGGAATGACATTGTCTTCGTTTTATTTATTGATATCTTAAAATTATACTCCTTTCCAATTATATTTAAAAGATGGGTTGATTATTGTAGTTCATTTTCAGAATTTGCAAATTAATACAATATCGTCAGTATATAAAAGTATGTTAATGTATTTATTCTTGGTTATGTATATTCCTTTTGGTGTTCTTTCTCTCCATTTTCGAATGGCGTCATCTATATAGATATTAAAAAGAGTGGGCGATAAAGTACACCGTTGTCTTACACCTTGGTTTATTAAAATCTTTTCTCCTTTATAATTGGGGACATCAAGTATTATATAAGTTCCATTATACAGACTCTTAATACAATTTATTAGGTGATTTGGGTATCCACGTTTTTCCATGATTTCCCACAATTTCTCCCTTTCCACCCTATCGAATGCTATTTCCAGATCTATGAAAGCTAGGTAGGTTGGTAAATTAAATTCTCTTCTTTTCCCTATTATTTGTCGCACAATAAACATATTGTCCCTACATGACCTTCCTCTTCTGAAACCATTTTGTTCTTCTAAAAGCATCACCTCTGTAATATTCTTTAGTCTGTTATTTAATATACCTGAATATATTTTGTAGGCACTGTTTAACATACTAATAGCTCTATAATTTGCAGTTTTACTGCGATCTCCTTTTTTAAACAGTGATATTACTTTTACTATAAGCCAGTCTTCTGGAATCGTATTGTTTAACCAACAGATATAATTTTTTTATTTTCCAAAAAAATGGCTCAAACGATTTTGATTAAAACACCATATTAAACATATTTACATGACAAATAAAATGTAGGTATTGCGTTTTCTAGGAATGGCCTGTGAAGTTCTGTTCATTTGGAAGGAGTATGGTGTATAATATTGTGTAACTGGTAAACGTTAAGGGATAGACGAAAACGTACTACACAAAGTCCGTCGATTTTCAACTGTTTCTCGCGATGTGATGGAAAGAGTATAGAATCTTAAGGCCAGCATATAGCGTCCAGTTCTAAAACGTTTGACTATGGTTATTTCTTTTGTATCTATAACGAAATGCGAATGTAGCTATTTCCGGAAAAGTTTATCACGATTGAAGCAGATAGGAAAATAAACTTGTTGACCTAATAATAAGCGTTAGAGGGTAGAGAAAGTCATGTGAATGTAACACACATTTGTTTTTCTATTCCTCCTATTATACTAAATCAGTAGGTACACAGTCTAATCATTTAAAAAGCACTGCGATGTATGCTAGCATGATATATACTGTCTGCATGAGCACAAAAGAAATGAACGACCGCTTAATACTTCAAAATGCACTACTTAAAATACTGGAAAATTTTAAGAACAGCGAATATGGCAGAATGATTGACATAAACTGTACATATCAATGACATTTTTCTTTTCTTTTAGAAGTAGTTGTCTGATTCGAGATTTTCTAGTTTTGTAAAATTCAACGAAAATGTAGAGGCCTGCATAGTAGAGCTGGTTTGTGTTTTGATGTTTGAGTACCGGCAGTGAATTTAATACCCTTTAGTCGAATATGAGTTCCTCAGAAGCCAACTCAAGTATTGGCTTCTGAACCTTGAGGTTCCGGATTATATTCTCTACTGAAAGGAAACAGATTCATTCCCTTCTCTCTGCAGACTTTCTCCGTGACATGGCTTCTATTCTGGTTGCGAGTTTACACCATGCATTAACGAAGAGAGAGAGAGAGAGAGAGAGAGAGAGAGAGAGAGAGAGAGAGGGGGGGGGTTTGTGCTAATGAAGTAAGTTTCAGCAAATTACTACGTATTATTTTATTTTCACTTTCCTGTTTTCTGCATTTTCATACATGGTGTCAATGAGCAAATAGCTATCTAATAGTTATGTTTATTTTTGTTGAGTAACAAACGGAAAGTCTTGTTTAAAAAAAAGAAAGCGGTCTAATTTCCAGAACAAAGTGCATTAGGTTTTTTTAAAAAATTGGAAGAATTGGTTATTTTTGAGCATAGTAAGGGAAAAACGTTTTTTAAATAATTAAAAGGTGAACACAATGTTTGTGGTGATAGATATTGTGACTTTGTTAATGTGATCTAGTTCCAACTATTCACTGTCACTTCACTTAGTTTTCACTATCTTTTCTGTCTCTTCGTGACGTAACGGCGCAATGAAACACGTACAACGTGGCCACTTCTTCATAGCACTTGTCACAAACTCGCTCGGAGAACAGCACTTTTCGTCGCACCAGAAACGCACTCGCTCACTGTCTGACTGACTCGCTTACCCCTCACTCGCGAGAGCGCTCGCCTGTTTAGCACTACTGGCTAGAGTTCCAAAACATTCTAGAAGGAGAAAACTTCAGAAGATTCTGGTTATCTGACGATAGCGCTTCCAGTGTTCACGCTGAGCGAGAGCGCTACGTATCTTTATTTATCGTCCACTGTTTGATGTCGACCTCCTGAAGCTTGGGCATAGCAGCTGTGTGAATATTTTAAATAACTTACTAGTTCTTACCGGCATTGCACAAATGCATTTTTTGTTTGAAGTATGTGTACACAAGGAATTGTAAAAAGTATAGCTATTTACTTAAACGACAGAAAAACTGTTCGCTTCATTCATATAAGTTTCCTTTTCAGTGCTGAAAGAGTTATCATTTTGGATATCACCTGTACACGTACGAGTACATGTATAATTTTCCCATTTTTGTAACACAGTGCTTTGGTTTTACGCCAAGGCCACAACTGCCTTATTAGCGTATCGGCCGAGACGGCAGTGACCTCGGTATTATGCCATTGCGCAGAAGCGGCACAGGACGTGTCAAGGGTGCTTTATCAGGTGTGAGCTGTCTCAATCGTTGCTTTGTCTTCGTGTTGTGAGGTGCTTCGACAATACGTGTGTTGTGAGAAATGTTTTTTCTCTTATTAGTCCACGGAAATGCCTGCCAACAAATTCACGCTTGAACAGCGAAAACTCAATCATGTAGACGTATTATGTAGACAATTTCAGCAGTAATTTCCTGGTTACCCAGTTCCGGGTAGATAAACTGTGAGATATTTGGTCTATAAATTTAGAACAGCTGCATCACTAAACGCTAAAAAATGAAGTTTATAGGAACAATTCCCACATCATAGACGAACTGAAGGACAGTATAAAAGCAGAAATTATGAATATTACGCAAGAAAAAACATATGCATGTGAATGATAATTTCATCCGACGATGTCAAGAATGCCTTCGTGCAGATGGACACCACTTTCAACAACACTTATAACAAGATTAGTACTCATTACATATATGTTACTAACACTCGTAAGTAATGCGGGAGTTACGGAACGAAAACCCCACAGTGTAGTAGACTGTGCGGAGCACGCATTCGCGTGATCCCCGGCCTTGGCATAAAACGAAGGCAGTGTGTTATTGTACATTACCATAAAAATAAACATTTGCTCAAAATATTTAAAAAAAATGCATTGTTTTTGGCCAGAGCAACATACGTATTTACATAGTACCGAATACATACTCGGATAACTGTGCACGCTGTAAGTTTGAAAACTACGAAAACTTTACTGTTGCTGCATAATAACCGGTATAAAACTGAACCAGGTAGCAGGTATATACACTACGTGATCAAAAGTATCCGGACACCTGGTTGAAAATGACGTACAAGTCCGTGTCGCCCTCCATCGGTAATGCTGGAAGTCAATATGGTGTTGGCCCACCCTTAGCCTTGATGGCATCGTTCACTCTCGCAGGCATACTTTCAATCAGGCGCTGGAAGATTTCTTGGGAAATGGCAGCCCATTCTTCACGAAGTGCGAAACTGAGGAGAGGTATCGATGTAGGTCGGTGAGGCCTGGCACGAAGTCGGCGTTCCTAAACATCTCAAAGGTGTTCTATAGGATTCAAGTCAGGACTCTGTGCAGGCCAGTCCATTACAGGGATGTTATTGTCGTGTAACCACTCCGCCACAGCCCTGCAGTATGAACAGGTGCTCGATCGTGTTGAAAGATACAATTGCCATCCCCGAATTGCTCTTCAACAGTGGGAAGCAAGAAGGTGCTTAAAATATCAATGTAGGTCTGCACAGTGATCGTGCGACGCAAAACAAGGGGTGCAAGCCCCCTCCAGGAAAAACACCACCACCGCCTCCGAATTTCACTGTCGGCACTACACACGCTGGCAGATGACGTTCATTGGACATTCGCCATACCCACACCCTGCCATCGTATCGCCACATTGTGTACCGTGATTCGTCATTCCACACGTTTTGCCACTGTTCAATCGTGTAATGTTGACGCTCCTTACACCAAGCGAGGCGTCGTTTGGCATTTTCCTGCGTGATGTGTGGCTTATGAGCAGCCGCTCGACCATGGAATCCAAGGTTTCTCACCTCACGCCTAACTGTCATAGTACTTGGAGTGGACCTGATGAAGTTTGGAATTCTTGTGTGTTGGTCTGGATAGATGCCTGCCTATTACTCTTTACGACCCTCTTCAAATGTCGGGGGTCTCTGTCAGTCACCAGACGAGGTCGGCTTGTCGCTTTTGTGCTGTACATGTCCCTTCACATTTCCACTTCACTATCACATCAGAATCAGAGGACCTAAGGATGTTTAGGAGTCTGGAAATCTCGCGTACAGACTTCTGACACAAGTGACACCCAATCACCTGACCACGTTCGAAGTCTGTGAGTTCCACGGAGCGTTCCATTCTGCTGTTTCACGATGTCTAATAACTACCGAGGTCGCGGTAGGTGGCAGCACAATGCACCTAAGATGAAAAGGGTATGTTTGTGGGGTGTCCGGATACTTTTGATCACATAGTGTATATTTAATGTAGTCTGTCACTCAGCAATATAGCCCCTTTAACAGTATATTGCGATACATGTGCGGTAAGCGTATAACTGTTACAGAACGAGGAAGAGTTTGAAAATACGAGATGAAGTCAAGACAGGGGAACCCGATTTTATACACGAGATTCCCTTGCATGACGCGAAATTGGTGTGCAGTAAACGCATACAGCATAACTGGACCTGTATTCTTTTAGCAAATAGTAAATGCAGAGAGATACAGAAATGTCATACACCATTTTTAAACAGCTGACCGACGTAGAATGCCAGTCTGGATTTTTCCAATAAGACGCTGCTACCGCGCATACTGTAGATGAGTCGTTAAACTTAAGTCAGTACATTTTAGAAGATAGATAAATCCCTTGATTTAACTGCATGCAGTTTTTATCTGTGGGGGAACTTGAAAAAAATCTGATGTGTTGCACTCACATGACTTTCTCTACTCCTGTACAAACTATTTTTACAAACGCTTATTCTCCATATGCCTCATGTTAATCGAGATGTCAATCTTATTATTAATTTTCTTGTAGATGCAAGGGGAATATAGTAGGTTATAAGCGATAGTCAAATATTTTAAGCGCTGGTTGCTATGTGGCGCATTCCATTCTCTTTGCATGTCCAGGACATAAAAAAAATGAATAACGAATTTGAGAAAAAGTATAACTATTGAAAATTTAAGGGAATAACAAGCAATATCTCGAAAATGGTTCAGTCAACAAAAAAATATGTATATGGCATAAATTGTGTATTTTAACCCGATCTACATTTTTTGTGTAGTAAAATTTTGTCTATCTCTTATGATTTACCAGTTATGCAAAAGTCGTTCACAATGAAGAATACTTTTGGAGACATTCCCAGAAAATTCGAGATATACATTTCATTTGTCATGAAAATATCTTAAACATATGATATTTTAATCAAAATCGTTAGAGCCATTTTTGAGAAAATTAAAATTTTCGAAAAGTGTTCCATGAAAGGGTAAGCTGGGTTGGGGGGATTTTCTTGAAAACCTTCGTGTCGCATCTCTGGAAGATACTGAACCTAAATACCAAGTTTGGTGTTTATCCGATGTTCGTTTCTGAGTTATGCTGTTCACAGACATACAGACACACACACGGACATGTTTCCAAAAATGCTTCTTTTGGATTCAGGGGGTCTCAAAACATGTATTTCCGGTGAAATCTCGGTATCGAATTTTTGGGTGGAATACAATACTTCCCCTACTTACTATACGTAGTAGAGAAAGTAATAAAGTGTATGCAACAAAGTCCATGCATTACAAGAACTAAAAGAAAACATCAGGCGAGAAATTCACTCAATTTCGGTTATTGAACTCTCGAGTGTGAATGCAAATTTCCGGAGAACATGCCAGAAATTATGGCAGTGAGGATAGAGGAGAACATTTGCAACTTCTCTTATGATAAGATATATGCTTATTATCATTGTAATTGCAATAATAACTATGAGAACGTGAGGTGGTTGCGGGGATATTGTACCTCTTTCGGTGGTAGAACGAGCCGAGGCTGTCGGCGCGCGAGCCACCGAGCGGTGACTTTAGTGTGAGGGTAAAGCACAGATAAGTGCACACAAACAGTAATAGTAAAGTACAAATGATAGGGTGGCTCACTTCCATAATGTGGCATGTAACAATACAGTGAAATAAGGGGGACTTATTACTCATACATGAAATTAAGGCCAAGTCTAAATACATTGTGAACTATTAATCAGTGCATTCAGTGTCAAGTGTGTTTTCATGTTGTGTAGTTTTTAATCTTTCCTGCAGTGTCCTAATCTCCCGATGAAGGAGTAAACCCGAAATGTTGAACATTTTTATTACGTGACTTTGCGTGTTTTGTCTCACTCAGAACAATCTCGTTGTTTTATTACATATACGTCTTCTTGAGTTTTATTACTTTCTCTACTACGTATAGTAAGTAGGGGAAGTATTGTATTCCACCCAAAAATTCGATACCGAGATTTCACTGGAAATACATGTTTTCAGACCCCCTGAATCTAAAAAAAAGATTTTTGGAAACATGTCCGTGTGTGTGTCTGTGAACAGCATAACTCAGAAACGAACAGTCAGATAAACACCAAACTTGTTATTTAGGTTCAGTATCTTCCAGAGATGCGACACGACACGAAGGTTTTCAAGAAAATTCCCCCACCCCAGATTACCCTTTACATGGAACATTTTTCGAAAATTGTAATTTTCTCAAAAATGGCTCTAACGATTTTGATTTAAATAGCATATGTTTAAGATATTTTCATGACAAATGAAATGTATATCTTGAATTTTCTGGGAATGTCTCCAAAAGTATTCTTCATTGTGAACGACTTTTGCATAGCTGGTAAACCATAAGAGATAGACAAAAGTTTATTACACAAAAAATGTAGATCGGGTTAAAATACACAATTTATGCCATATACATATTTTTTTGTTGAGTGAACCATTTTCGAGATATTATTCCTATAAATTTTCCAATGCTTATACTTTTTCTCAAATTCGTTATTCAATTTTTTTGTCCTGGTAATGCAAAGAGAATGGAATACTCCACTTAGCAACCAGCTCTTAAAATATTTGACTATCGCTTAAAGCCTAGCAATTCCCCTTGCATCTACAAAAAAATTAGCAATAAGATTAACATCTCGATATCTCGATTAACATGAAGCATATGGAAAATAAGCGTTTGTACAAGAGTAGAGAAAGTCATGTGAGTGTAATACATCAGATTTTTTTATTACTCTTACAAATACAATGGTGCAACAAAAATGTACTTCAATTTTAGCACACATTCCTCACACGTAGACAAAGAAATTCTGTTATATGAATATGGGTCTGGAAACGGTTTGTTACCATGTTACAACTCATTGCACTATGGAATGTTGCATTCATTCATCTATAGCAAGGGTGGCGAAAACGCCTTCCTTCCGCGAGTCACCAAATATGCAACACGCACTGCATCACTCAACAGCATGTGAAAATCAAACGGACGGTTGCAGAGAGGGAACGTGCGCCTGCGAGTTAAAATAACTCGCGAGTCACGTTTTCGCCACCTCTGATCTATAGGAAACGCAGTCAAAGTCTATCAAGAACTACGGTCCAGCAACCATTTGGGGACACGTGCTAGGCAATAACGTAAGGTCTCGACTTCTTTCATTCCTTATTTAGCATAAAGTTTGTGCCAAATTGACCCTCCCCCGGAGAAATTTACTCCAGGCGACTAAGGTCTGCACTAAAGGAAGGTTGACGTCTCCGTGAAGAATAGTGAAATGAATATGGTGGTGCTTTTGCAAAGGAGACGTCAAGACCAAGAAGAGAGGGCACAGTTAATTTGATTCACGTAGTACGTCTGGAAATGTGGCCGTCGACTGCGCGGGCGCCGGTTCAGTTTCAGCTCTGCTCAGCGTGCAGTGGACGAAGGTGAAGTTAGTCTTTCTTCGACGGTGAGGAAGTTCACGAGGAAAACAGCTTTTAGACAGAAGGCATTGTGGACAATATTTCTAAATTCCTTTTGGTTTAACTTATTCAAAATTATCTTTAGTAATTATTAACCGGGAAAGATTCATCGTGCCAAATATTGACTTATTGGTGTTGTAAATTTGAAATATATAGCTAAATGTGAGAGTAGAAAGCAAGTATGTTTTAATTGTAATTTAATTTAATGGATTGAAGCCTTAAAGAATTTAAAGGAATTGTGTAAGAATAAGGGTTTCTAAAATTGCAATTATGTATTTCATAGAAGGGTAAACTTATTAAATGAAATAAATTCGCCTTATTAATTAATTTATGTAATATATTGTCAAGTAGTAATCTGCCATCATTCCTACTTTAATCCACTTCCTTTTGGGAAAGAAACACACGTTTCAAGTTAAACGCAAGAAGTTTCAGTAATGCAATTTAAAAGTATCGAATGTTTATTTCAAAGTATTAAACATGCTTCGATACCACAGAGTATCAACGTCCCATTCCTAAGACAAATCTTTCAGAGCCGGGTGTCCTGCGGGACAGTCTGCTTCTCACAAGGCAGGCTTAAGTTATGTGGTACCTGGTCTAGGCAGGAATGGACTGTAACACGATACTACGTCTGTTTTTTTCGGAGCCACAGTTTTATGAAGGGGCCGTATTGAAGTGTTATTGATGAGGTTAACGACACAATCTGTTTATTCGAGAGGTCGCTCTCAATCAGTCTCGGCTGGCGGTTTTGATCGATATCAAAAAGTAGGGGGAACGACATGCGTTTGACAGCATTAAATCACCAGTATGCGGTAAATAAAGTTTTAAATTGCATACAGAATATCCGTGTGTCCGAGAGAAATGCAGAACAGTGTATATTACAAACGTTGGTATGACTGACATGGATCCTCAAGTATTAAATGCGTTGTTTGCACGTAGTTAATATTTTATGCATTTATTCATTAAATAAATGAATCTATAAGTATCTAAAGCAAGATAGTGTGTTTTGATGGTTATACTTCATGAATAAGTGGGTCACCGTGTTGCTCTTTTACCCTCTGTAACCGAGCGAGACGTGAGGCTCGCATTCGGAAGGTTCTGGGTTTGATTCCCGTTAAGCGGCCACTCTGACCATAGGTTTTTTAGTGGTAAAAATTAAATTAAATTTAGTTTTATTTATGGACGCTCGGGTTCTTAGCGTCTCCTTCTATATTGGGGCGTGAAATACTGGAAATTTTGCTCAGAGGCCTCTATCAGGCTTCAGGTTCTTTTACATGCCGTAAATCTACTGACGGGATCACCGGCTTTACTTCCCGTCCGAAGGAAGCCATACTAAGGATTTTTATGCCCGAAGAAAGCCATCGCCCTCCGTTGGGTTTGAACCAACAAGTTCGGGAACTAGAGGCTAGCATGGTACCACTAGACCACGGAGAATGACTCTTTTAGTGGTTTCCCAGGGGTAGTAGGCGAATACTGGAGCGCTTCCTCTTCTGTCACAAATTTTCAGTCCCTTCATTCCCTCTCATTTCGTTCCACCTTTCATGTTTTAGGTGGATTTCGCTGCTGTGCATTGTCAGTCGGTGTCGGAAGATGGCACGGGCCTCTTAAGATAGGTCGAGTTCTTTTCGACTCCGTCAGAGAGACGCCTTCTCTGAGCAGCCGATGGTGTGATTGGGTCTTGAAGCTTGGAAACATAAGAACCTCTGCGCGTCTCTGTGACCCGTCTGCCTGCGGCCTATAGCCTCCTGCGGGTCCTTCTTTTCCTCCTGGGTGGGGTAGCCACAAAAGATCCGCCGTGGGTCGAGGTGAGCGAGATGTCCCTCTGCGCTACCTTTACAGACTAATAGTCGTACACTCTACCACTTACCTAAAGCAGGTAGCGGAAATGTATTCTACCGAAAAAAATTAATATTGAGATTTCACCTCACGTATTGTGGTCTACTCAACCCCAAATATTTCATTTTAGGAATATATCTGAGAGAGAATGACGCGAGAGAGAGAGAGAGAGAGAGAGAGAGAGAGAGAGAGAGAGAGAGAGAGAGAGAGAAACTCAGCATAACCCAGAAACGAAAATTCTGTTAATTAGACACTGTTTTTGCATTTGTGTGTGAAGCTAAACTTTTCGGAAACATTTTCTCATCTCAGACTAGCCCAGTTTTGGTTATTTTTCATTTTCTCAAAAAACGGCATGACGATTTACATTAAAATACATGATGTTTAAGATATTTGGGTGATTAATTAAATGTATATCTTGACTATTCTGTAATTAGTATGGGAAATTCTTTTCATTCTGGATGAATTTTGTAACTTTTGTGTAAACCATAAGTAAGAAAAAAAATGTACTGCACCGAAAATATAGAGCTTAATGAAATACACATTGTATGTCAAATTATTGTGTTTTGAATTAGCCGTGTTCGAAATATTCTTGTTATATCTTTTAAGTTTGCTCTGGTTTAACTTTCTTGCGCCATTTATAAAGCAGTTTAGGCGATTCTTTTGCTATATGCTAAAAAGTAAGTTGTTTTATTTTTTCGTGTGCATGCAACCAAGTCCACATCGCCTAATTTTGTCTCATTCCTAGTTACAAATTTATCATGACTAACGTAACTTAAATGTGTGGCAATCTTTATATATATACAATAATATATAAGAGATTATATGAAGTCAATAGGTAAAGAAAGTTATGTGAGAGTGACATATACGATTTTTTTTTGTTAATCTGATTTTTATATTTATCTGGTCTCTTTTTATATTCTTTTAGAATGATTCAACAGAACTAAATACATTATACGTTGCAAAGAAAGTATACTACAATACAATTGCATTTTACTGAACGAGGAGGAAAGCATTTAACCTGTGAGTATTGTATATTATTTTTTCGAGGATAATGAATAATAGAAATGCTTACGCGAAAATAAAATGAATCACTGTCAACTGTTAAACAGCAGTATCAAGGACGACCACCGAGCTAGTCTCTGCGAATGGTAATAAATTAATCACGTTGACGAAGCGAACAACTGAAGGCGAAATGACCTTGCACCGAAAGAGTTATATTTAAATACTGCAGAATTAAGTCGTAAGTAAATATTAACAAATAAAGGGAAGTAGAAACGATAAGATTTAAATGGTAAAATTCGACTACCATTATATTGCATGTCTGCAACAATAAAAGTACATATCAGAAGTGGAGGTTTAAATAGGTTTTATTAACGTCTGCAGTAAAAGTGCAAAACGCGCGGAGTGCAGAAATTTCAACTTCTCACGCATGATAGCATGTGCGTGAAGTGGATAAAACAATCGTCGAAAAAATATACCGTATAGCCCAGCTCTGTTTTCTATTCCACAGCGTAACAAAATTAATACCTCTTTAATTGGCAGTTGTAAGAAGGAATTAACTCAAAGATAAAGTTATAGAATTTGAGGCAGTATTTTTAACACTTAAAATGATTTCAGTCAAATTATAATATATAAATTCAATAACAGCCCACCTTAAAGTAATATGTGTATGTAACAATATATAAAAAGTGTATATTACAGTTATTATATATGTTTATATTATTGTATACATGTAATAATGTTATGTAAATGTATTACGTAATTTAATAATGTAGGATCTGTGAGAATAATAGGTTAAAAGTTGTTAACAATGAGGTAACCTTGAGGCAATAATGAGTAAGAATGTTTAATAATGCTACTAGTCATTATTGGAGCAATAATAATGTAAATTTTGAGACAGTTTATAAAATAGCCAATCAACAACCAAAAAAAGACTTAAGTTAAATAAAAGTATTCTATTGGATTAGGAATAGCCAGTCAGAGACTTGAAATACAGAAATTTACAAATGTGGTGGTGGAAATCAAGTCAGTTGCTTGTAGACAGTGCTCATAACTGGACGCGTTGGTTGTAGACAGTGTTTCTCACGCGAGATGTGTCCTCGAGAAATTTAATACGTATTCGTGTGAGACGAAAATAGTTCTACGTGTTAAAAAAATGAAAGTAATTAATAAAAAAATCTCACAGCTCTCTTTCTCTATATCAGTGAAGTGTTATCTAAATAGTGTCAAACATTAATAAAAGGAGTGAAGTAAAATTATAATCTGTGTAAGCCTACATTCTTCAGTCGCACCACCTCCCTGCTAAGACATTCATGTCTAAAAACAATAATACTGACGCAGCCGAGGCAAACATAAATATATAATATTTAAAAGAAACAGTCAAAATTATAAGGTTAATATTTTTAAACTTGGAGCGAATGCTACCGGAAACTTTTTACCATACGTGCGGTTGCAACTACTTCAAGTTCGGCTCCCCAATAGTTGAAATATAATACAACTCCTTCAATACAAACTACTTCAATTTATACGAAGAAGTTTTAACACATGTTAGCAAACTGATCAATCTTTCGCAAACTCAGCTCGATTCATTTATATTTTCCGCTTTCATCTTGGTCTCTGCATTCTAACCGTTTTATGTCAATGTGGTACGCTTTTGTGCCTCGAACTTTTTCCTATTCATTTCTTCACATATATCGCTTAGCAAGCAGTGTCCCAGTCAGTTTTATTTTCCTCTTCCTGAGCAATTACCTTCTTTCGCCTTCTTTCTAAAATAGCTTCTTTATTTATTTTAATTATCCATTTCATATGCTGCTGTTCTTCATATCCACATTTCAAAAAGCTTTTGGTCGTTTTACCTCATTTGGTCACGTTTTGTAAGCACTACACAAAATCACTCTGCATTCAAATCCTCTTACTAATCTCTCCCTTAGTTCTTTCTTCAAGTATCCACAGAAAATACTTCTTATTGTATTAAAAACTCCCTGTGCCATGGTCGTGCTAATTTTGACGTCTTGAAAACAGCTGAAGTTCCTACTTCAGTATCTCTTGCTCCATTATCTCATCATGGATTGGCAGGTGTCTCTTTGCTATTTTTCCCCAATAAACAGTGTAGTCATTGAATTATTTATTTAGGTAAGTTTCTAAGTATATGAACCTCTCTGATAATGTTGCCATATGATTAGCAAATCTCATGTATTCTTCATTGTTTCTCTCACCTCTCCTCACCCTACACGTTGAATAGGGTGGGTTGGTTATCAGGAGGTGGAGGAGGATTTCGGCACTTAAGCGCACAGTCGCCTATCGTGTTTTTTGGAAGCTCCAGGAGGAAGGGATGAAGCGAAGGACACAAGAGGTCGACCAGATCCGGGGCGACAGGCTAGGACATAGACAAGTGTAATGTCTCCAGGTATTACACCCTGACGTCGGCGGGACACTGAGGCAGTATTTTATATCACAACACTGTGAATGCCAGAGTGATTGCAGTATAAATTAACATTATTGTATGACAATGATTTGGGATGTTTGTTAATTATAAGCATTGTTAGGAAATAAGTTTACACGGCCTCACTGAAACTGACAATAGGGGCGGGTAACAATGAGCGAGGGGGTGAGTTGTTTATTAATTAGATGAGACAAACAAATGACGTCAGAGTAGCGTGCTTTTCTTTAGAAATGGAGGGAATATCTTCCCTAGAGCATATGTGTTCGTAATTTTGATTGGATAAAAAAATAGACGCTAATGTTGGCGCGTTTTATTAACCAATAGCAGCTCTGTTATAATGTTTAGGCATATCGGGGTGAGGGAGTATAAATTATAAAGCCAGAGACAAGTATCGCACAGTTTAAGAGAATCATTCACGGGTTACACGTCGCGCAGTTCTACAGAATCTCTCGCGTAGTAAAGTTAGTTAAAAGATGTGAAATACGCGAATTAATAATGTGCGGCAAATAAGTGATTATAGTTACATTCTAAAATATAGCAGTTTCAGTCGGGCGTGTATCAATAGTAATTATGTGAAATGAATAAAGTGTGACGGCAATAAAAGTGTAAAAACAAATTCTTTTATCAGTGTTATCTTTTAGTAACAACTCCTTTCCGTTTACACACCCTGTTTAAGAGATTTGTTCGACTGGGTAATAATAGCTAGCCGGAGGACAAAGAACTCAAAATTCAAAATAGTAAAACAATAACAGGCGCTCAGCAAATAAGATAACACGAAAGTTACCGCGACAACACACGCCTACCTCTCTCCTGAGGGCCCGTCTCACACCGAACGGCAGGGCAGACAGTTACATAAAGTAAACTCCAACGCCATAACCTGGTCCGGCGTCCACTCGCATGATCCTTCGACCTTAGAAATGATAGGGAATGAAATGAAGGAAATGGGAGGAATGAAAAGGAAGGTTACCAAGAGCAGAAGCTTACCATCAAGTATCAGGGAACAAGCCCAACGGTATTTCTTCCATGGGTGTTTCCATTAGGCCAATACCTTAAAACCAGACCCCGGAGATTTACGCTCTCAAAAACCAGCTTTAGTCGTCCTCCGTGGACTAGTGGTACCGTGCTAGCCTCTAATTCCCAAGGTCGCGGGTTCAAACCTGGCGGAGGGCGATGGATTTTTTCGGGCGTAAAAATCCTTAGCATGGTTTTCTTCGAAAGGGAAGTAAAGCCGGTGGTCCCGTGTCGTAGATTTACGGCACGTAAAAGAACCTCAAGCCTGATAAAGAGGCCTCTGTGCAAAGTTACCGGTCTTTCACGCCCAATATAGAATGGGACGCTAAGGACCATAGTAGTTAAACAGCGTCCATAAATAAAACTCAATTTACCAACTTTTAGGCACCAAATATAGGCTCTCAAATTATCACCATGATTAGGATTACGCTACGGAGGGGACACACCCATACAGGATGTTTTGTGCATACACCCCTTGGAGAAACGGATGAGATGAAGGAACCGCAGGTGATGATGGGCTGCAGGACCGGCACACGCAGGCGACAGACGCGCAGAGCTCCCTAACAGTTACAAGCTTGACCATCCAGCCGGAGAGCGCTCAAGGCAGCTCTTCCAAGTCACCAGAGGGTTGCTCACAGGCTCCCCTCCAGTGGAGACCGGGGAAACCTCGACCCAGCAGCGGAGACTCGAGCGGCCTCCATCGGGGCCGAGAATGTGTTCCAACACGCATGCGCTCTGCACCATCTGTCCGCAGTCACCCCGCCGGAGCCAACCTCTAACATGAAAAAAGAGGATGAAATGAGAGGGAAAAGAAATTCGGGGGAGTCAATGAGCCTTCCCAACATTCGCCTAGTGACCCGGGAAACCCTCGAAAAAACCCATAGGTCAGGAAGGTTGGCCGCGGGAATCGAACTCACGATCTCCCGAATGCGGGCCACAGACGCAACGGCTTGAGCAATCCCGCTCGGTAAAAGAATCACTGAAAATACGATTTTAGGCGCCTTAAAATAGTTTCCACAAGTTAAAAATTAAATTTTATGTATTTCCAATTTTCAAAATCATAATAAGTTTTAAAATGCAATTAATTACTGAACATTAAGAATTACACAGTCATTTTACTGAATTATTATATAGAAGTATTTTTATTGTGGCTTAAATTGTGAATGTGTGGTTTGCTAATACATAATATGAGCATATAAAGTTTAAAAGAATCCTCGAAACCTATTGAATAGATCACAGTGAAAATGCACCATACAGTAGGAAGTGATCCTATAATAGATTAGGGTCTAAATTTGGGTTAGTAGGTTTTGAATGCGGAGGTCTGCATTTTAACGCAAATAACTTTAAACAGTGCCCAAGGTCATTGTTGTAGCCAGGTGAAAGTTGCTTCAGTGCGCAGCTCTCTGGATGGTAATGATATAAAGTTAATTTTTGACCTTCTCAAAACTTTTTCAGGTATGCATTCTTTATTTTCTTACGCAGTACTTGTGTTTATTTATACGATTGTTCCTACCCATCGTATTAAGGACATTTGAAGCTCGTAGAAACAACTTAGTTTGAACGATTATTTCTTTTGTTTATTGTTGCATTGACTAAAAAGTTCAAACTGTGAAAGGTGTAGTTTTGGCCTCCCACATTGAGGCAGTATTTTTAGCACTTAAATGATTTCAATCTAATTATATAATATGTAAATTCAATAACAGCCCGCCTTGAAGCAATATGTGTATGTAATAATTTGTAAAATGTATGTAACAGTCATTGCATATGCTTATATTATTGTATACATGTTCAATAATGTTATGTGAATGTATTACGTAATTTAATAATGTAGGAGCTGTGAGAAATAGGTCAAAAGTTGCTAACAATGAGGTAACCTTGAGGCCATAATGAATTAGAAAGTTTAAATGTTACTTGTGATTCTTGGAAGCAATAATGTAATTATAGCGACAGTTTATAAAATAGCCAATCAACAACCAGAAAAAGCTTTAGTTAAATGAAGGTATTCTATTGGATTAGGAATAGCCAATCAGAGACTTGAAATACAGAAATTTACAAGTTTAGGCGGTTGAAATCAATTTAGTTGGTTGCGGACAGTGTTACTAACCAGACGCAAAAAGTGTCCTCAAGAGATTTAATACTTACTCGTGTGAGACAAAAATAGATTACGTGTTAAAAAGTGCAAATAATTAATAAAAGAATCTCGCAGCTCTCTATCATTGAAGTGTTATATAAATCGTATCAAACATTAATAAAAGGAGTGAAGTAAAATTATAATCTGTGTAAGCCTACATTCTTAGTCGCACCACAACCCTGCTAAGAGAAACGTGTCTCTAACAATAATACTGACGCAGCCGAGGCAAACATAAATATATAATATTTAAAGAAACAGTCAAACTACAATACAACACCACCATAAAATTAACCTACTTAAACATATGATCCAATATCGGGCTATTAGCCCAGTTTTAGACCACACTGTCAAAAGGCTTCAATGAGCCCCTTTTGTTACAGAATACCAAGAACACTTCCAAAGTACATCCGTAAGATACGAACGCTGTCCCAGAAGTACCCGACCTAACAAAGAAAACACAAAAATTTTGGGGAAAAACATCTTTATCTCTCTACATAGTCTCCTTTCAGGTTGATACACCTTTACCAGCGATGTTCAATAGCTTCGATACCCTGTTTATAGTGAGAACCATTGAGTTCTGCAAAATAGCCATCAACTGCAGGCTCGACCTCTTCATAGTTAGCAAATCTTTTACTGCCAAGCCATTTCTTCAACTTTGGGAAAAGAAAATATTCAGAGGGGGCTACTTCTGGCGATAGGGCGCATGCGGAAGCAATTCGAACTTTAATCCGTTGATTTTGGCCATGGCGATAATGGATGTGTGAACTGGTGCATTGTGTTGATGAAACAGAACTTTGTTTTTCGCTAAATGCGGCCGTTTTTGCTTGATTTCATCATTCAAACGCTGCAATAAGTTTGCATAATACTCGCCATTGATTGCTTTTCCTTTTTGAAGATAATCAATGAAAATTATCCCACGCGTATCCCAAAACAATGACGGCATGACCTTGCCTGCAGATGGAACCCTCTTCGCCTTCTTTGGAGCTGATTCTGCCCTTTCAATACACTGTTTTGACTGTTCCTTCGTTTCAGGTGTGATGTGATGGGCCCATGTTTCATCCATGGTTATGAATCGACACAAAAACTCGACTTTATTGCAGCGAAACATCGCCAAACACTCGACTGAAACATCCTCACGACACTGCTTTTGTTCCATTGTGAGTAAACGCGGCACCCTCTTGCGCACAGCTTTCCTATGTCTAAATTTTCAGTTAGTGTGCGATGTACGGCACTTTTTGAAATGCGTGCGATGTCTGCTAGCTCGCGCACTCCCAGTCGACGGTCATCCAATACCATTTTGTGGATTTTCTTCACAATTTCTGGCGTGGTCACATCATTTGGTCGACCACTGCGGTGTTCGTCTTGGCAGTTCGGACGGCCTCGCTTAAACTCTGCCACCCAATATTTTACTGTTGTAAACGAAGGAGCAGACTCCCCCAGAGTAGAATCTAGCTCAGCTTTAATATTAGTTGGGCTAAGACCTTTCAAATGAAAGTATTGTATCACATAACGATGGCCAGTTTTATCTGCCAAACAATTAATTAAATAACGTAGCTTTATAAGGGTGGTACTTTCAACCATAGTCATTTGTTTGAAACAACAACCGCTATATATATATATATATATATATATATATATATATACGTCAGCTTGGGTACTTCTGGGATTGCTCTCGTAAAAGGAAAAAGTGGAATGAAGCAGATATGGTAATGTCAATTCATGTTGTCTGTGAAAAAAGTATTGGCAATCTAAATCCCGTCTAAACTTTTAACATACATTGTACAATATTGCAGTCTTTAAGCAAAAAAAATCTGATGTGTTACACTCACATGACTTTCTCTATTCTTGTACAAACTATTTTTACAAACGCTTATTCTCCATATGTTTCATGTTAATCGAGATGTTAATCTTATTGCTAATTTTCTTGTAGATGCAATGGGAATTAGTAGGCTTTAAGCGATAGTCAAACATATTATGAGCTGGTTTCTCTTTGGATTAAAAGGACATAAAAAAAGAATAACGAATTCCCATTTGAGAAAAAGTATAATTATTGGAAAATTTAAGGGAATAACAAGCAATATCTCGAAAATGGTTCACTCAACTCAAAAAAAAAAAAAACGTATATGACATAAATTGTGTATTTTAACGCGATCTACATTTTTTGTGTAGTAAAATTTTGTCTATCTCTTCTGGTTTACCAGTTATGCAAAAGTCGTTACAATGAAGAATACTTTTGGACACATTTCCAGAAAATTCGAGATATACATTTTATTTGTCATGAAATTATCTTAAATATATGATATTTTAATCAAAATCGTTAGAGCCATTTTTGAGAAAATTAAAATTTTTGAAAAATGTTCCATGTAAAGTGTAATCTGGGGTGGGGGAATTTTCTTGAAAACCTTGTGTCGCATCTCTGGAAGATACTGAACCTAAATACCAAGTTTGGTGTTTATCCGACTGTGCGTTTCTGAGTTATGCTGTTCACAGACACACACACAACACACACACACACACACACACACACACAACACACACGGACATGTTTCCAAAATGCTTTATATGCATTCAGTGCACCTCGAAACATGTATTTCCTGTGAAATCTCGGTATCGAATTTTTGGGTGGAATGCAATACTTCCCCTACTTACTATACGTAGTAGAGAAAGTAAAAAGTCGTATGGTCGTGTTGATCAAAATAGGCAGAACGCCTGTATTGGACTAGGAATTGGAGAATCATTGAACTGCCTAACTGCGTCACACTGAAGAGAGATTTTACGGTTTCACACTTGGAAACCCACGTCGAATGGCGTACCACTCAGCTGTCAGAAATTTTTCACTCCATATAAAAATGCATTAACTATGTCTCTCTTTGGAAAAGACTGTTGCGTCTAAATGTTCCCAGGTAAAGGAGAAATCCGTAAAAAAAGAGATTAATTTTGAAAAAGAAAAAGACGATGTTAATTTATCTAAAAACTTAACAACTGGGAAAGATTAACAAGGAAGAAAAAGGAAAACTAAAAGTTAAAGGGAAAGGTAGAAAATATCTGGATTCAGACTTAGAAGATTCACAGGAAACTGTCTTAGATCTAGTGGATGATGAATTAAGGGCCTTTAAAATTACATGAAAACAAATTAGATGATGATATCGCTTGCATATTTTATGAGAGATTTTGCTCCAATGACACAAGAGGAGAAAGGTGGGTGATGTGTGTTGTGTACAAAATGTGGACCAACCATGATGTGTGTGCTGGAGCCGATTAAGACATTTTGCAAATAAGTTAATATACTATCCTAATTTTTTAAGGCTCAATAAGTTGAAGTCTAACAAGTTTTCTCATCTTCTTTTTAAATAATAACACTAGTCTGCATGATATTGGATGACTGAAAACTAATAAGTGATTCTGACTCACCTTTTTATGCTGATTTCAGAACTGCTTTTAGTGTTTTTCTATCACGTACAGTTTTTTCACAATTTCACTTCAAACATATAGAGATATAAATATATTACTTCCGGCACTACACATAAAATTGGGCTTGATGAAGCAATTTGTAAGGACCCTACCACAGGATGGACCCTGCTTCAAATACCTTTCCAAGAAATTTCCCTTCATTACACAAGACAAATTAAAGGCTGGAATGTTTGTTGGTCCCCAAATAAATTGATGAAGGATGACGATTTTGAGAAGACACTGAATGAGAGAGAAATAGAAGCATGGACCGCCTTCCGATCAGTTACTGAAAACTTCTTAGGTAATAACAAAGATCCTAATTACAAGGCCATTGTCGAAACAATGTTGGGAAATTTCAAGAACATGGGTTTTAACATGAGTGTAAAAGTGCGTTTTCTGCATTCACATATCGACTACTTTCCAGAAAATCTGGGACATTATAGTGAAGAGCAGAGTGAACGTTTTCACCAAGATATTAAGGAAATGGAGAGGAGGTACCAGGGGAGATGGAATGAAACTATGATGGCCGACTACTGTTGGATGTTGAGGAAGGACAGTCATCTTCAAGGACCTGCAAGGAAGTCAAAGAAGAGAAAGTTTGAAAAAAAATTAAATGAGACACTTTGGCTTCTTGTTTTGTTAAAATGTAGTAATGAAATAAATTAGGGGAGTTCTTGCGAGTATTCTTAAAATGTTTCTTGAATAAAAACTTACCTTGTGTGAAATGGTATTTGAATACTTTTCTACGCTCATTAGTAAAATTGTCAAAACATTACTTATTTTGTGTAAAAACCTGACGTGATAGAAAAAAAAACGGAAGTTATTTCTGGAATCAGCATAAAAACTTGATTCAAAAACACATCATCTGACAAAAAGTATGAAAATGCAGACTAGTGTAATTACACAAAAAACCAGTAACTTGTCTCATTTTAATGATAATTGGTATTGTAGGTATTGACATGTGTGTATTCCACGCAATAAATTCATGTTAATTCACTTCCTTTCTTTCTCTGTTTACCCTCCATGTTGTTAGGGCTTACACACCCAGGACTTAGAAGTGGGTACCTGGGATCAGACGTATGTAGGGGAGCAGACAGACTATATTGTCTGTAATTACTGGAATGAATGGTGGGGGAAACCGGAGAAAACCCGTCCAGACGCCGCTTTGTACACCACAAACCACACACGGCTCCCTGGGATTGAACCCGGGCCGCCTAGTTTAGAGGGAGCGGTCGAAACTCTGGACCGCGGCGCCGTCCATATATTAATTCACAGTAGTTTGTTTTTCAATGTTTTCTTCATTTGACTGCTGTAAATTTACATATAACCCGAATTCGGACCACTCTTCAAGAACCTGCCAAATTGACAATGTTTTTTGAAAAATTCGTATTAAATAATTTAATGACTTTTTTGGAATTCGCACATATTTGTTTCAAAGGTAATGTTTCGCCCTGTTATCTTGTGGGTTTTCATGGATTCTCTTAAATATAATACGAAACATGAACGAAAAGGTAGCCCAAATTTGAACCTTCTCCTCTACTGACATATCATTAGAGCTGATATGGACCCACCACCCAAAATTATGTTTGGAAAACACAATATATCGTTAAGAACAGCAATAGAAAAGATCTGTTTGAAATGCATATCGAAAAGTATCAGAGAAAGCCTGGAGAATCTTGTGAACATATGCATATCAACTATTTCATTCGGATATAGAACGTTTGAGATGGCATTTTTTTTTTGGGGGGGGGGAACTCTCTAAAAGACTAGGAATATTAACTTGAAGCATTTGATAATGAAGGAGATGAGATACATAAGTCACGAAACGATTGGAAACCGGCCACCGAGCTTGCTCTGTGGAAGGGATTTCTGCCGTACTGTAGTCACCTAGCAATATCAACGGATGACCAAGAAACCTAGAAGTGGCAAATATTCTGTTTGTGTTTCTACAAAATCGAGTGAATCTACCTGCTGATGCCCTAAGATAAACCTGTCTTTTTTCCCGGAATGTTTTATTTCTACAATATTCGTGATATAAAGTATTTGAATTAAAGCAACCTCATTGTATCAATATTCATATGTTTCATTGCGTCATGAAAAAATAACGAAACAACATAAAATATGCATTTTTTTGGGTTCTAAAACCTTAAAATAGGCCTCAGTGTTCAAAATTGGGATTAGGATATCACAAAACCTCATACTTACATTTATATTTTACACAAAGCGTGAGTATATCTAACTAATTTTAGTGTTTATTCGTGCACATAAAAATATACCCGGGATCTCTTAAATGCCTCAGACCTTTCGCGGAGCCATCTCTGTTAATAGGGTGGGTAGAAAAGGGGCAACTGTCGCACGCCTCTTCCTATTCTGTCTCTCTCTTACATATCTTCTCCTATTCTGACTAGAGATTGCTTAGTAGTCTTCTCTCTTTCCAAACTAGCAATTTTCTTTTAAATGTCCATAAATTTCTTCCTATCTACTCTGTCAAATTCCCTAGCTTGAATACGAGATGGTAACAATTTTACGGACTTGTTAGATCGCGTACATCCTTAAACTGAACATCGCTAAATGATGGGAATAGGATTAGTACACGGAGGGGACACCTAGACCTCGACCCGTAAGGGATGACATGAAGGAACCGCAGGAAACGTATGGGCCGCAGACGGTAGAGACGCGCATAATTCCCTAATAGTTACTGTCTTGATCACCCGGCCTGAGAGCTTCGGCGGCGACCTTCCAAAGCCAGTGGAGGGCGGCTCACAGGCTCCCCTCCAACGGAGACAGGAGAAATAAGGCACCAGGGGACTAGGCCCCACGTGACCCTGTGAGGTGGGAGTCATCCGAGTGACACTCCCACCCCCGAGAGCTTTTCCTTTGGGCCGGCATCTGCAAATTTTAATCCGGTCCTCCCATTACAGGGCGTAAGTGGATACGCCACTTACCCGCGTCAACCCCAAAAAGGGGAAGCTACCGAACAACCTCGGTGGGGCCGACAGCAATCTGGCAACTGTCTACTGGCTATCCAGGGCGGTACCGGAGGACCTTGAGGCGTCTCACAGCCCCGTCTAGACTGAAAACCCATGGGAACCACTGCCTCACCGAGTCCAACCCAATCCAAACGACACTTCTACTGGTGGGGCTCGGACGTTTGGCCCAGCATACTTCTAGTAATGTCAGAAGCACCACGAGTGCTCAGGGTCCACAGCGCCCGCACCACGGCAGTTGAAGGGGTAGACCGGAGAAAGCTCAACCCAGTAGTGGAGGCTCGAATGGCTCCCACCTGACGAAGCCGAGGAGGAGTTACAAAGCGCTAGCTCCCGCCCCATCTGCCCGCCGCCGACCGGCACACAACCCGGAGTCAACCTGTAACGTGAAAAAGGAAGATGAAATGAGAGGAAATGGGTGAGGGAGAGGGAGGAGAGCCGTGATAGAAGACACCACTCCAGCAATGGCCTTGTCAGCCAGGGAAAACTACGGAAAAACGCATGGTCAGAGTGGGCGGTCACCAGGAATCGAATGTGGCCAAGACCTTGCCGCCTAAGCCATCCCTCTCGGTAAATGCTTGGATTGTACTTTCCAAGACTGTTTGTGTATTGTTTAGTTTACTTATGAATAAGATAATTATGAGGCTTCGTATTGAGGTTTTACTTCATTTTGGCTTTCTCTACCGCTTTCCCGTGGTAGGAATTGGAAACATTGTATTCGATATCGGGATAGAGATTTCCCGAAAACATTTTGAGGATCCCTGAATAAAAAAGGTATTTACAGAAAGAGGTCTTCTTTGTGCGTGTGGCGCGATGCGAGAGAGAGAGAGAGAGCGAGAGAGCAGCATTACTAAAAGACGAGAAATCGTACAAACACCAGATAATATATTTGAGTCAGACTGTTTGAATATGCCAGGTGAAGATTTTCAAGAAAATTCCCGCTCCCCAAACCACCTTTTACATGGAAAATCTGTCGTCCTCCGTGGTATAGTGCTTACCATGCTAGACTGTAGTTCCGAGGTCGCGGGTTCAAACCCGGCCGAAGGCGATGCATTTTTTCGGGCGTAAAAATCCTAAGCATGACTTCCTTCGGAAGGGAAGTATAGCCTGTGGTTCCATGTCGTAGATTTATGGCACGTAAAAGAACCTCAAGCCTGAGCAAAATTACCGGACTTTCACACCCAATATAGAATGGGACACTAAGGACTACAGCAGTTAAAGAGCGTCCATAAATAAAACTCAATTTAATTTTTAATGCATGGAAAATCTTTCGCAATGGTTGTAAGATTTGGATTAAATTACCATGTATTTAAGACGTTGAATGACTAATAAAATTTCTTTGAATAATCCGGAAGATCCTCTCGATTCGAAATTAATTTTGTATACTTTGTTCCACTAGAGATATGCAACAATTACTGCGAAATAATGGAGCTCATTGAATTATACAATTTATATCAAGTAACCATTTTTGTAGCATTAGGCGTTTTCGAAATATTCGTTGTTGCAAACGTCTCTTAACCGATGCTGCTTTCCCCTCCCCCCACATGTGGATTCATTGGTAACAAAAACCGACTTACCAAATGCGAAAGTTGTGTTTTGTTTTCTTATATGCAAGCAACCAAGTCTATATTGCGTAATTTGAGATTATTTATTTCTAGTCCAAAATTTATGAGTAAAGTAACGTGAACACCTTTTATAGTACCATAATATATAAGAAATGTGAAATTTATGGTTAGGGAGAGTTGTGCGAGTGTGACGCGTCACACTTTTGGGATTCTGCATACTTGTGAAATCATTATATTGAAATTTTGAGTTGAAAGCAATACTTCTGTGGTAGATGAAGTATAAAGAGGTGTAGCTGCTAGGCAACGGAGCTAGGTGCTCATCTGTTTTAATAGCTACGTGGTACTGTAACGCAAGAGGTTGAGGAGGAAAAAGTAAAGTTGATGTTATCGATTTAGAAGGGCGTTGTCCCTGTATGCTCACACGCCATGCCGTCCGTTTTCTTCTTCAATCGATGGCAATCCGCCCCGCCCTGTACTCCACTCACAGGAAATTTGGTGACTTGTCCGGAAATTTAAACATTTGTTTGCTATCGATGAGCAGAAACACTCCTGCAGTTTTTCAAAATTACAATGACCAACACAACTAAAGGTGAAGTTAAGTAGGTCAAGGCGAAACCAGGTCAAGGACGCTTCGTCATTAACGATCTATCTTGATGTATTGGAGTTTTGGTTTATACTGCTTGAAGCTGCATGCACGAACAGGAAACTTAGGTCAGAAACTCCCGTCGGAAACAAATGTAAACAGAAGTTAATTGTAAACTAAAAGGCATCTGTCGAAAGAAATGAAAATACTGAAATGCATTTTAGGGGATGTATAAACGATTTAGTAAAAATAGTTTTAAAAAAAGGTAGACATTAGTGCTAAAAGTGTTATATGTTGGAGATACGTGTGTCTTGAACTTTCTGCAAATTAGGTGTGAAGCCGCCTTCCGTATTAATTAGGTTTATATAAGTGGGAAGTCCTAATAGATATAGAGAAACCACAGTTTCCTGTCACGCCGTTGGCATATAGGTACCCAAACGATGCCTTTTGTAATCAAGTGTATTTGTAACCATTGATTCCGACACTAAGCGCGCTTGGTGGCAGGTTATTAGCCCACCGCCCATAGATAACGCCACGGGATAGAAGCAAGACGCTGCGGGTTTGAAATGGTTTGAATGACCTCTTTCAAGGCATGAGGTTCTTTTATGTGCAAATAAACATTACGGGACCAACGAATTTACTTCCCTTCCGAAGGAAGCCAATAATTTTTACTAGAGGCTAGCGTGGTAACCACTAGACTTGAAGGACGACAGAAGAAATAAACAAGAATTCATTAAAATGTATAGTTTGTTTCGTAGCATTATATTCGATCCAACAGTTCAGTGGTGAGAATTCATTAGAAATACATATTTTGAGATTCTGAAGAAAGAAAGAAACAAAGAAAAAAAGGGGGTTTAACGGAAAATAAATATATGTTCTCATGTTTTAAAATTATGCAAATTGTAGGCAATGAATATCTCGCATTTTGAAAACAAAGTAGAGTTATAGTTGCATTCAGAAATGAAAGCAGCAAGCAACCGTGCAGATGTTAGGGGGGGGGAGACGAGCTCGTTTATATATTTAAGTAATGATTAAATTCGCAATATCTGCTAGAAGGGAGGTACTAATATTACAGGGGTGAGTCAGTAAGTATCCACACACTATTTTTAATTTGTTGTGGGTTTCCTGTATTGGTTTGTGCGCGCGCACGTCATGTTGTTCCTTTGTCTCCGCTTGTGGAATGTTTGACCGTTATCACTCCAGTGAATGTTGCAGAACAGCGTGCGGTTATCAGTTTTTTGTCGTCTGAAGGTGTACCAGGAGAGACATCCATCGAAGACTTCTCACACAATATCGGGGCAATGTTTTACCTCGGCGAAGTTTGTATGGATGGATTGAAAAGTTAAAAAAATGGTCGGACAACTGTGAAGGACGAGGAAAGAATAGGACGCCTATCCATATCCACAAGTGACATTAAAAATGAGCAAGTCCATATCCTGATTCAGAGAACCGAAGACTGACTGTCGATGAAGTGGCAAACCTTAAGGGGTCGTCGCTTCACCACAGACCAGAAGTGAAGGCTTGCTAATCAGACAAAAGAACTTTTTTTCTTAGGTCATCAGAAAACTTGTGAACGATGAACCATGTGCATTGAGAACCCAGGGGACTACGTTGAAAAATGAGGTAATTGTAAGTTTCTATTGTTATAATAAATTTAAAAAATTATTTTTGGATACTTATTGACTTAACCCTCGTATTTTCAGAAGAATGCATGAGGTTCAAACACACGAAGTCTTTCCAAAAAAAGAAACCGGACTTTGGAAGTAGCCTTACTATGGTGCTTTCTATTCTTTAGCACTTCTTGGATGGATTCTTCAGAAGTAAAACGTTATTTATTGCACCACTGTTTAATTTTTTAGACAGCGCTCGAATTTTAAAATATCAATAATAAATTGATTCCTGAAACTAACAGATATCACGTTTAGAGCCGTTCTTAAAGCAAGAGAAATGACATTAAAAAGGAGATGTGAGATGTTTTAATGATTCGCTAGCAATTATCTTCAGTGAAATTATTTTCACCATGTTTTGCCTTACACCAGCCAATGAATCGATTAACTGCTATATCATATTGCTTTCTGGAGATTTTGCGTAAGTACGTATCGTGTTATTCTTTCTGCTGCTTGTGTAATTTCACTTCCATTTCAGTTTCTTCTGAATTATATTTCCGTCACTTAATCTATAGGTAGGTTAGACAACCATGCTAGCCTTTAGTTCGCGAGGTCGCGGGTTCATACCCAACGGATAGCGATGGATTTTTTCGGGCGTAAAAATCCTTAGCATGGCTTCCTTCGGAAGGGAAGTAAAGCCGGTGGTCCCGTGTTGTAGATTTACGACACGTAAAAGAACCTCAAGCCTGATAAAGAGGCCTCTGAGCAACGGGGTGTTAAGAACCACAATGTGGAGAAGGTCTACCGGGGTAAGAGCCAAAGCCCTTGCCCCCTTAAAGAACCCGGGGACAGCAGAACCATCCCGGGGGGGGGTTCCCATGAGGCCAATACCTGGAATCTAAAAAGCCCCCCCCCTGCAGAGCAGGAGATGGAAGTGGATACGCCACTTACGCGCGTCAACCCGAAACGGGCGACTACCGACACAAAGCCTCGGTAGGGCCGACAGCAATCCAGCATACTGTCTACCGGCTATCCAGGGCGGTGCCGGAGTACATTGAGGCGTCTCACAACCCCGTCTGCAGGGAAAACCATACAGACGTACCCAAAACCCATGGGTCACGGGAACCACTGCCCCGCCGAGTCCAACCCAATCCGAACAACTCCCCGAGGGGAGGGGTTCGGTGTTCGGCCCAGCGTACTTCTCGTAACGCCAGAAGTACCGCGAGTGCTAGGGGTACGCAGCGCCCGCACCTTGGCAGCCGTTAAGAACCACAGCAGTTAAAGAGCGTCCATAAACAGATGAGTAAATGAAAAAAAAAACTAGGTTAGACAAAAGAGTAACGTATTAGATCAAAAAAATCTGCCAGTATAACGTATAGGTTAACTCCGCAACGAAATGCGATAAATTGAAGTATGAGGGTTTGTATTGTGAGCAGATAATGCGAGCGCCATGAGAAATTAATCATGTAAAAATACATAATGAAAAGAAAAACTTAATCAAACCAAGTCGAGTTATTAAACATGTGCAAATGCAAAGGGTAATAATGGACTTGAAAATGTGATTAAAAATCTGTGTTAGAAGTTCTACTTTTAGCCCATGCCGTCTTAAAAAATTAATTAATAACCTCTTCTCATGAATATTAAACTTGACCGTAGACAAGTAGGTAGAGTGAGAAAGTTTGAGATCTCTTTTGCCCTAAGTAGCTTGTTACGAAAAACTAGCACATAAAAATTAGGTAATTATAATAATTTCATACCTAGTTAATTATAAGCAAATCCTAAAATGTTTACATGAAATGTTCGCATATGAGGTACACATTGTATACAATCATAACGCCAAAGCCCACAGCATCGCCGGTGGCTGTATTCTTCATCACATCCAGGATATTATTACAAATTAAAGCGTAGCGAATGCGTGCATCCTCCCATGAAACATTACACAGGCTACACGGTTCTAATTTTAGCTCTTAATTCACAATACGACGTGAATCGACAAAGAGCTTTGAAAGTTAAATTTGTTATTGTTTTAATTACTTAACGTGCACATAGTAGCTCTAAAACAGCATGCAAAGATAATGGAAACTCTATTTCCTAATGAGCGACAAAATCCCAGCGTTGTATAATAATAATAATAATAATAATAATAATAATAATACTAATAATAATAATAATAATAATAATAGTCTTTGCCGCTTTTATGTCAGCTTATAGACTCGTTCGCTAATGTGTCCTAGCTACGCTGGTTTGTCCGTCCGTCATTTTGTCAACTTATAATGAAATAACTAAAGGTGCCATTCACAATTTCCTGTCCTCCCCAGAGTCTGGAAGAGTGAAGAGAGTGTGAATGTGTGTGATCTAATGATTAAAGGCTGGTTCACAACCAACGAGAACCGTAACCAGAACGAGAACGAGAAAGTTGAAATACATGTATTCAAATGAGAGTGTTCACAACCGACGGGAAGCCTTCCCGGGCCCCGGGAGCGGGAAAGAAGAGTTGCCCAACTTTTAAACTTTCTCGTTCTCGTTCCCGGGCACGGCATATTAGATCCCTATTGTGCATATTAGACTCTTCACTCTAGAGGTTATTCTAGGCGGCCGTGACATGAAACAGTCACTAGTGCTCTCTATAGTCGCAAGCTGGAAACAAGAAAGTGGAAGGAATTAGTAGTAAATGTGCTTCCTAACCTCATCCCGACACCCGCAAATCTAATCAGCGTTGCTTCCTCTGTTGAAGGGATCATTTGTAGTTTGTTTATATGCAACTCAAAACTGGCTACTACCTTAAAAACAATGGAAAAGCTACAAAGAACAGCTAAAACCGGTGGAAATTAAAAACGAACAATAAACAATTTTAATGCATGCCATTAAATAAAGGAATGAAAGCTTGGCATAAGCAGAGGGATCAGAAATGTAATGGATATACATTTAGATAATGTTTACTCTATCGAATTTTTACGTTGGCTTGGCTAAATTGGAAGTAGGTGAAAAAATGTCATTGGTCAGTTAAAAACAAATGAAATCCCAATGCGCAAAATCGACTTTCACTTTGTGATCGATATGCATTCCCGTTCTCCTTACCGGGCTGTTGTGAACCAATATCTTGCATGGTGCATTGCTTCCCGTTCTCGTTACCGTTCTCGGGCGGTTGTGAACCAGCCTTAAAACCTAAAAAGTGCAAGAAACCCAACGATAAGAGTATACGAGTTAATACCATTACCAATAGACAATGTTCTAAAGGAAAGGCTGCCGGTAAGACCAATGTAGTTAAAGGTGGGGTATAAATGGAACTGTAAAAAAACCACACATGCTGACAGTGACATAAACATGGCGTTATAACGTAAACGTCATATACATTTATACGTAATATAAACATCATATACGTAAATGGAAGTTTGCAAGCTTAAGCTTTGTGCCGTTTTCCGCTCCCCCTTGGTCATGGCTTATGCAATCAGCATAACGTACGTCACATTGCTTCGGAAATGATGACGTGGGTCATCGAGAGAAACAGTTAACATCCGAAGCTTCGAGAAAGATGTAATGCTTGACGTAATTCATTCCACAACTTAAAGCGTCGTGCAAAGTTATCATTGGCTGGTTTGCTTCACGCCACTGACGGCAACGCCATCAAGCTCGTGGACAACTCCAGCAACTCCTGGGCAGTCAGCAGAGGCCAGGGACCGAGTGGCTAGCATTCAGACTTTGTGTTCTGGTTCTGACGGCTAGATTTGGCGTAAACCACCTTTTCGACTCTTTCTAAATTATTTTCAACTGTTTGGTAAGTTTCAAAATTTAACCTGTTTACTCTTGGTGTTTCTAAATTCAAATTTACGGGAGAGGCATTTATATTTTTCACTTCGTGTAATTTTGCAGTCGCTGTTTCAGAAATATTCTCAATTTGTTCGGCAAATTAAATTGCAAAAACGTGAAAGAGTATATTATATTGTCTCCGCAAACTGATTGTAAATTACATAACTTTTAAAATGTTTAAGCAAGCTGATCTTGAAATTGTTAACAAGTGCAACAGTTTACAATAAATTGTTAACATATGTGCCTGTGATTCTTTTCAATTCCTAGCTCCTACGCAATACTCCTTTTCACAATATTTAACACCTCTGGGTATGGGAAAAACCCAGTGGTGCAGCTTTAATGTTTATGTTCTGCGTCAAACTTAAAAAAACTAGCTAATCAGGGAATAATTCTTCATACATCTCATCAACAATGTCATTTTTTATATCTCATCAACAATTTCAGTTAGATATAAAAACCTGCAGGAAACAGTCATGGGCAGGGGCTAAGAATGAGAATCCAACAATAGTTCAGTGATACATTCAAAGGAACAATATGAAGCTTCATCCGCGTTCTACTCTTTTCGTCCTTGTTTAGCGCAAAGTGAAGCGCAACAATTGCCAGTAATAGTGCCTGGAACAGAAGCTGGAAAATTAACAATTTAAAGGTACCAAAACAGTATGAAGGATTCTATTAAACATGTTTCGTTACTACTGAATATCGAGAATGTCCAGATATCGAGGTTCCATGCGAAGGTAATAATATTTTCCCCAGTGAATCGAGTATCGAGGTGCCATTTCTAAGGTCATAATATTTTCTCCGTAAGTGGAAAACTGAGTATCGAGAATGTTGAAGTATCGATACCCCATGCCTAATTATTGTTTACCCCAGTGCATTGTTCCGCCACAACAAAACGATCCGAGATTTAATGATGCACTGATTTTTGCGATAGGTATTAGGTGATTAACAGAGTAAATAAAATGTTTGTTGGCTCTGCCGCTATGTCACTTAAGTAATTTTCCGTAGAATTTGTGCTATTGCATTTGTAAACCACTAGCTATTGTGGCGTATTAGTTAGTAGCTATGTCATGCCAGACACATTATTGCGCCGTATTGGCGACAACATTGTTGGGGTAATTTTAGTATTTCTTTCGGCTTTGTGTTTAAAGTTCCGTCTGGCATGGCAGCTCGCCACCCCTGGCTAGCGAGCCTAGCTACAGGTGGAGAGAGAGGGGGAATCATTTTAGCATTACTTTCTTTGAGTGTACGGGAGTCGAGTTGAGTCTGTGAATTTGCGTGTAAGAGTGTAAATGTAGGTCGTGTGTGGAGCATCTCCCCTAAATTCTTCATTTCCTTGTATGTGATGTAGAGACACAATTAATTTTATTAAATAAACCAAGGTAATGTGAATAATGTAAAATTGTGTATATTTTGTTATAAAAATCCCCCGCCTTCAGCTGAAAGTGAACTTCAAGGTCCTGGTTCTCTCGCAGTATCTGTAGCTACGCTTCCCCCATGTGCATGTTGGGGTGATTAAAATTTAATACTTTGCTAAAAACCTTTTGGCCCTCACCCCAGTATGTAACACTGTTAACCGGCATTGCACGGGTGCTTTTGTAAATGTTTGAACATTGGATAAGGCTAATTTCTGAAAGGCGTAAGTGCACTATTATTTTCGCTTAGACTTAAAATGCAGGCAATGATTTTTGCCAGGTCGTATAGTATAAACATACAATATTTTGTACGTACAGGCTAAACAGTGTAGATTTCTATGTAAGAGGTGTAAAATATGAATACAGGGTAATTTTTGGAATTAGTAAGATAGCCTATAATTTTTGTCTTTTCTCACAGCATAAGTGTGCAAAGTTCCATCCGTATAGATAAAAATCTCTAGTAAAAACCATGTAGGTCAAAATCTGTAAGAAAGGGGTTGAAACTAGGATAGTATTTTGAAGTTGAATGTAACCTACGTTGAACGTAATGTACAGTTTACCCTGGAACTTAAAGCGGAAGTGTCACACGTTTTATCTAGATTGATCAAATGGTGCATAATTATCTAGGGATAGCGTATTTAAGGTAGCCTATAATTTTCATGGAGTCCTATAGTGTAAGTGCACAAAATTTCTATTCCAATTGGCCAAGCGGTGCAGTTTTATATACTGGGTACGGAAAGACATTCAGAAAATTGTAGAGTAGAAAGGCAGTATCAAACTAAGCATTTTGAGGTTAGGAACAAGGGGTCGTATATGCAGTATAACAACAGGAGCGTTACATGAACTTAATTTATGTCCGACTTTATAAAACATCTTCATTTACCAGTCAAAATGAAATGTAACTCAAACGACAAATGTGTACGTACTGTCTCAACTAATGATTACTGGTAGATAATGAGAAACTAACCATTACATGCGCTTGTGTACTGCACTCTTTGTACTAATTAACCCACGGGCGAGAGCTGGTAACCCAGTTCTGCCCTCGACCCAGGGAGGTGAACCTCCGGTGGGAGCGACAGTGTCTAGTCACGGTTTGCCAGCTTTCCAGGTTGGTGACAGAGGATATTGAAGCGTCTCACAACTCTTTACACACGTACCCAATCACCCATGAGTATCGGGAACCATTGTCCCGCCGAGTCCAACCCAATCCGAACAACTCCCTTCCGGGAGAGGCTGAGATATCGGGCCCAGCGTACTTCGGGTAACGTCAGGAGTACCACGAATGCTAATGACGCACCACGGCAGCTGACGACGTCGGAAGCCCGCTCTCCTTCGGGGCTCTTTGTACTGAACAAGATGAGCGTTCCGCATTATCCTACCATCCAGTAGGCTTCACAATACAAATGCGATATCGAACATCAGATATTTATCTAGTGACATTGACTATAATACTGCACAATAGTGCGTTTTATTTGCATCTGACACGCCACAAACAGGTTTCATATTGGAGACTAGCACAGTCATGCAATTTTGTAATACTCAAATGTCATTCTCCTTTCTCCCTCTTCAACTTCGTTTGCTGGAGGTAGGGCTTTACGGTGAGCATTGCTAAATAGAATAGAAGTTTCTTGAATGGTAGGCAAACCTAAGAACAAAACAGGGGGTTGAGTTTAACTACGTATTCCCTCAAATTGCAATCCTGCTCTAACATGACGATTTAATGTTGACGCATGTAGCGCAGTAAAAACGTTTCCGTGACCCCTTGTTGCTATCAAAATGCTTATTTGGGTACTGCCTTTCTCACTACAATTTTCTGCACATTGTTTTTCCGCACACAGTACAAGGAGTTGAAAATAAGGGTAAGGGTAGCTTTTAAAAACTGAAATGCCATACGGTGGACAATGAGCGTTGAGTTAGTTTATTAAAGGTGTAAGGTAACCCATGATTTTTGGCAAGTCCTCATAGTATAGTTGTATACTATTTTGAACAAATGGTTTAAACAGTCCACATTTCTACGTAAGGAGTTAAAATATGGTTGGATATTTTTTGACAGTTGTAAGGTAGCTTATAGTTTTAGTTGACTCAAAGCTTTCTCTACATAGGCCAAAGAGTATTTATTGTTTTGTACGTAAATACGATGTATTTAGCGGAAGTTTTTGAAAGTTGTAGGATAGCTTATTTATATTAGATTCTAAAACCCAATTGTACCAATTTTGTCAAAAGCATACTAGAAATATTCCTCGATAATACGATTCAGATGGAAATTTTGGGATATAAACATAATATTCAACTTCTCCTACCCCCCCCCCCAATTACTCAGTTTTCAAGATTTTTAGCCTCACTTTCTTCTCCTTTGGGTTAGAAGACATTAAACATCTGCTATGTTGACAATAAAGTACCAAAAATAGCCTGTGATTCATATTCTGCAAAACAGAATTGAAATTAGGTATCAAGGATATAAAAATCCCCCAATCCACCCCCCGCAATTTAAATTAATTTGGAAATATTATAGCCTATTTCCGTTTGGAAGAATAAACCTTATCAAAATCGGTTGAGAATGCACGCAGTAATTCTACTCTTTTTATAATATTAACATAGATTAGGCATAGAAACTCTTTCAGTGCAGTTACCCTGGTTAATTTGAAATTGAACTCATTCTGTGCAGAACTCCTGTGCTCTTCATCCTGACAGGGGTGGTTCCTCAGGTGAAGCGCCAATGCACCTGCTTTCTGACTAGGTGCACTCGAATATAATTTTATATTTAAAAATTCCGCTACGCATATAAAGAATATAATTTTACGAATCATTATTGCCTACTCCGGTGTTACCGCGGCAGTAGGTAATAAATAAGGAAAATGAGCTGTAAGGGATGAAATGGGAAAGCCGCAATGGCCATGAGCAGGTACCTATAGAGGGTTGGTCAGTTACTTTGGCTCTGCGATTTTCAGCTGCACTGTTTGTCTGGTTGCCATGGCAACCAACTCAAGCTTTGACCTTATAAATGCTGTTTACTCCCACAAACTACCTGTTTCGAGGCGACGATGAAGCTAACATCCTGAATTTTTTGAAGTAGAGCTTTGTAGAGCTATTCGGTGGCCATTGACACTTGTAAAAATCCTTTGCAAACATCCCCTTCCTTGGGAAACGGAATGTTTTCCCTCTCAATGTCAGTTCAGTTCATATGCGAAAACAATCTGTACATAGCGATTATTGTCGTGTGTATGGTCTTGGGAGTTCGCTAAAGTAAATTAAAGTATCAATAATAAACGTGTCTTAAAAACATTTAAACAATTCGCAATGATTGCGTAAAATGACAGTGTGTCACGGTGGACTGAGAAGAATAACAGAGACGTTGAGTTTTTTTTTTATTTATTTATGGACGCTCTTTAACTACCGGTAATTTTGCTCAGAGGCCTCTTTATCGGGCTTGAGCTTCTTTTGCGTGCCGTAAATCTACGACACGGGACCACCGGTTTTACTTCCCTTCCGAAGGAAGCCATGCTAAGGATTTTTACGCCCGAAAAAATCCATCGCCCTCCGCCGGGTTTGAACCCGCGACCTCGGGAACTAGAGGCTAGCATGGTAACCACGACACCACGAAGGACGACTATAAAAGGTGCTTGATATTTACGGGTATACCTAAGCCAATTCTTGTCAAGACATTTTCAAAAACTTGTGGTATAGTGAGTAAGCCAACTGAAAGGATAGGAGAGTAAACTTTATAGGTATACAAGAAATAGGTAAGTACCATGCCTTGCTTTGTGTGAACACAGCTTTATCTATCGTTTAGGCCACGAGCCGCCATTGCATTCTTTACAAATGCATGCAATTGTAAAAAAATCTGATGTGTTACACTCATATGACTTTCTATACTCTTGAACAAACTATTTTTGCAAACGCTTGTTCTCCATATGCTTCATGTTAATCGAGATGTTAATCTTATTGCTAATTTTCTTGTAGATGCAAGGGGAATTGCTAGGCTTTAAGCGATAGTCAAATATTTTAAGAGGTGGTTCCTATGTGCAGTATTCCATTCTCTTTGCATTACCAGGACAAAAAAAATGAATAACGAATTTGAGAAAAAATATAAGTATTGCAAAATTTAAGGGAATAACAAGCAATATCTCGAAAATGGTTCACTCAACAAAAAAAATGTATATGACATAAATTGTGTATTTTACCGCGATCTACATTTGTTGTGTAGTAAATTTGTCTATCTCTTATGGTTTACCAGTTATGCAAAAGTCTTTCACAATGAAGAATACTTTTGGAGACATTCCTAGAAAATTCGAGATATGCATTTCATTTGTCATGAAAATATCTTAAACATATGATATTTTAATCAAAATCGTTATAGCCATTTTTGAGAAAATTAAAATTTTCGAAAAATGTTCCATGTAAAGGGTAGTCTGGGTGGGGGAATTTTCTTGAAAACCTTCATGTCGCATCACTGGAAGATACTGAACCTAAATATCAAGTTTGGTGATTATCCGACTGTTCGTTTCTGAGTTATGCTGTTCACAGACACACGGACATGTTTCCAAAAATGCTTTTTTTGATTCAGGGGGTCTCAAAACATGAATTTCCGGTGAAATCTCGGTATCGAATTTTTGGGTGGAATACAATACTTCCCCTACTTACTATAGTAATAGAGAAAGTAAAAACAAAAACACACTACACACGGAATATCACGTGACAACATCCGCAGCGTGCAGCAAGCACAGATTCAGAAAGACAAAGCCGACTGGCGAGGCTTTACACGCGGTGTATACCGAAAGGTTAGAGCTGGTCAGGACGACGGGAGTTTTGTGGTGAACTCCATTGACCTTATTGCCCTGCCTTGTGCGACAATAGGCGCGGATACGTCGTCCCGCTGATTGATCATCACATGCAGTCGCTGTTGTTAAAGCCCAACTTTATATCAAGGGAAAGTAAACCTAAAGATGATTACATAAAATTTCCTTTCCTCCTTTCTCGTGTATTTTGTTTCAAACTTACACATGCATTTCCCTATGAATAAAAATCTCACAGTAGCTTCATTTTAGTTTTATACCGTTGCCTATAGCAAAAGATCTGATGTGTTATATTCACATGACTTTCCACCCTTTATCGTTTCTTAGTACGTATACAAATTATTCTTACGAAAGCTTATTTTCCAGTCTAATTCATTTTAATCTAAATAAACCTTTGCAGAAATAGCTACATTACACAATTAGTTATGGATACAAAGGGGAACAACGATAGTCAGATGTTTAAGAAGTGGACCCTAATCGCTGCCTTAAAATTCCATACTGTTTCCATACAATCACGAGAAATCAGGATATTCCCAGAAAATTCAAGATATACATTTTATTTGTCACGTAAATATCTCTAATATATATTATTTTAATAGAAATGGTTTGAGCTATTTTTGCGGAAATAAACATAATCAAAAAGTGTCCCATGTAAAGGGTAGTTAGGTGGGAGATTTTCTTGAAAATCTTCGTGGCGCATTTTTGAGAGATATACCAAGCTTATATTTATCCGACTTTACCTTTTTGAGTTATACTATTCCCAGATAGACACACACAAACTTTTTTCTAAAAATACTTTTTTTTGTTCACGGGTCTCAAAACGTGTATTTCCAGTGAAATATCGGTATCGAATTTTTTGATGGAATGCTATACATTCTCTGCCTACTATGTACGTGGAAGAGAAATAATGTATTCTAAAAGAATTCGATTCCAGGATTTGAACATTCTCTGTCCATTTACATTTATTTTCATACTTCTCTACAAATTACACATACAAGGTTCATTTTGCTATCTAGTTCCTCTTAATCATGACAAATATGCAACGAAAGTGCTTTCAGTTTCCGGTAGTTAAAATTAAATTGAGTTTTATTTATGGACACTCTTTAAACTGCTGTGGTCCTTAGTCCTCCGATAGTGCTAGTGTTTTCAACCCTAATGACAAGTTGCTAGATCTGGAGTATTTTTAAAGTCGTTTAGCGTCAGAATTCTTAACTAACGACTAGGGACTTTTCCGACGATTTTAGAAAGAATATTGTGAATGAAGCGGCTGTGGCCAAGCTTATCGGGAGATCGGCACCGGGCGGTCGGAGTAAACAACGATGAGTACTACTCGCCTGTGTAATTATATCAGCAGAAACAGAATCTTCTGAAAGATTCTTCTCTTCCTCCTCCAGAAAGTGTGTCGAAATTGTTCGAGAATCTTGTGGAAAGAATTCTTTGACTATATAAGCGAGCGCTTTCGCGGGAGTCAGGCAGTCCAGTTCGAGTTGAGGTGAGTTGAGTGTGAGCGAGCGAGTTGGTTGAGTTTCCCGTGCGACATCAAGAGCGATTCTCCGAGTGAGTTGGTGACGGCTGTTGTGCTGTGCAGCGGGGCTACTGCGGAGCGACGGGTTGAGAGCAAAGAGCATCCTGTTTCCCCTGACACGCTGCACCGAACACCATCGCCGACACTTCCGATCCTGTAAAGAGACGAACGGGATGAAGGATGAAATGAAGTGAAGAATGTAGCGAAACGGAGGGACAGGAAATTCGGGGACTGAAGGAAACCACTCCGAAATTCGCGTGATGACCGGGAAAACCCACAAAACCTATGGGTCAGAGAGGGCGGTCTTTTGTGTAGCTACTGAGCAGGCGAAGGCAACAAACAGTAAGCCCTTTTAGAATAAAGAAAGAAAAAAAGCGTTTTACATTGAAATGACTTTCTCTACTCGCTGTCATTTCGTTTTATGTATCTTCTGCAAACTATTCTTACAAAATGTTATTTTTATATTTTTTTCATGTTAGTCGAGGTAAATGTTTGAAGAAATAGTTTCATTACACATTTCGTTGTAGGTACAAGGGAGATATAGGAGCCCAAAGCGATAACCAAATCTTGAAAAAGTGGGACGCTATATCCAGCTTTGAAGTCCTATCTCTTTGCACGACAGCACAAGAAACAAAAGAGTGTTGACCAAAAAATCTGATGTGTTACGCTCACATGACTTTCTCCACTCTTGTACAAACTATTTTTACAAACGCTTATTCTCCATATGCTTCATGTTAATCGAGATATCGAGATGTTAGTCTTATTGCTAATTTTCTTGTAGGTGCAAGGGGAATTGGTAGGCTTTAAGCGATAGTCAAATCTTTTAAGAGCTGGTTGCTATGTGGCGCATTCCATTATCTTTGCATGTCCAGTACGTAACAAAAAAAATAATAACTAATTTCCATTTGAGAAAAAGTATAAGTATTGGAAAATTTAAGGGAATAACAAGCAATATCTCGAAAATGGTTTACTCAAAAAAAATGTATGACATAAATTGTGTATTTTAACACGATCTATATTTTTTTGTGTAGTGAAATTTTGTCTATCTCTTATGGTTTACCAGTTATGCAAAAGTCGTTCACAATGAAGAATACTTTTGGAGACATTCCCAGAAAATTCGAGATATACATTTTATTTGTCATGAAAATATCTTAAACATATGATATTTTAATCAAAATCGCTAGAGCTATTTTTGAGAAAATTAAAATTCTCGAAAAATGTTCCATGTAAAGTGTAATCTGGGATGGGGGGATTTTCTTGAAAACCTTCGTGTCGCATCCCTGGAAGATACTGAAGCTAAATACCAAGTTTGGTGTTTATCCGACTGTTCGTTTCTGAGTTATGCTGTTCACAGACACAAACACACACATAGACATGTTTCCAAAAATGCTTTTTTTTGGATTCAGGGGGCCTCAAAACATATTTCCGGTGAAATCTCGGTATCGAGTTTTTGGGTGGAATACAATACTTCCCCTGCTTACTATACGTAGTAGAGATAGTAAAAATAGATCTCATTAAAACACACAGTTTATTTCAAATAAGTTTTTTTTTCACGCAAAGAGTATTTAATTTTAAGGCCAGTATATACTGTTCAGTTCAGTATATACTGTTTGTCTATGGCTATTCCCTTTATGTGTATAACGAAATTTGTAATGCAGCTATTTCGAAAAGCTTTACATCGATTAAAATAAAGAAGATAGGAAAATAAACTTTTGTAAGAATAATTTGTATACCCACTAATAAGCGCTAGAGGGTAGAGAAAGTCATGTGAATACGACATCAGATTTTTCTCTTATCCCTGATCATGAAAATAGCAAGGCCAGAAATCTTAGACTACTTTACATCCTAAGCTCATTTCTGGCATTGCGGATTCATTTTATTCACTGACCCGGACAGTTAGGGGTCAACATGAAGCGAGGCAGAAAATTGCTAGAAACAAAACCTCTGAAGATAGAATACGACAATGCATGATGGAAGAATATACCATTCAGGAAACAAGAAATAAATAAGCATTCGACAAGAATGGGAGGGGGTGAGGAGCAGAAACCCATCAATGGCTCAGCTGGCAGTGTTTGCTTCTCCACCGCATCCGAGTTCGATTTCCAGAGAGAGAAATTGCCTGGGTTACTGTCTTCCTAGTTGTTTTCTGTCTGTGCTAGCCTTGAACACCAGGGATCCTAGGGTCAAATAAGCCATTTAGGTAATTTCAGTCATCGTAGCCACACGTTTGAGTGACAGTAAAAGTTAACGAAAGCATCAGAAATCAGAAGTCCCATGAGTTTGTCTGACCTTTCTAGTTTATTTTCATAGTTTTAAACACACTATACAGAAGCCTGGTAGTAGGTAGAGAAGGTATTGCATTCCACCCAAAAATCCGACACCAAGATTTCACGAAATACATGTTTTTCAGTATCTTCCAAAAGATGCGACACGAAGATTTTCAAAAAATTCCCCACCCTTAACTACCCTTTATATGGAACATTTTTCAAAGTGTTTGATTTATCTAAAATGTTTCTTAACGATTTTATTGAAATACTACACATTAAAGATATTTACATGACAAATAAGATGTCTTAAAGTTTCTGTGAATAGCCTGTGAAGTCTTCTTCAGTCGGAAGGATTTTTGTATAATCCTGTATAACTGGTATACGTTAAGCGACAGGCGAAAACACACTGTACAAAAGATATGTAGATCTCTTTAAAACACTATTCAAAATAGGCTTTTTGTGTGGCATAAGGCATCTCCGGGATATCCGCTTTTAATGGTTCGAATCGTTCAATACTTGTCATTTTTCTGTTGTTTCTCGCGATTACATGGAAAGAGTATGCAATTTTATGTCCAACGTATAGCATCCAGTTGTTAAACACCCGACTATCGCCGTTCTCTTTGTATCTATAAGAAATGTGTAATTTGGCTATTTTCGGAAAGGTTTATCTCGATTAAAATGAAGAAGATAGAAAAATAAGTTTTTTGTAAGAATAGTTCGTATTGCTACTAATAAACAATAAAGGGGAGGTAAAGTCACGTGAATGTAACGCATCAGATTTGTCTATATGCTTTCTGCTAAGCATGATAAATGGTTTTAATTATGTAATAGTGTGGTAATAGCTAATGTAGGTAAGCGGCAGACCGAGACAGCAACAAATTGTTAAAGCTGGTCGATATGCTAGCAATAGTATTACCTGTTCTTTGCGTGATCTGATGAGAAACAGCAGAGCGGCAGCTTAAAATTTCAAAATTTACTGCTAAAAATATGGCAAAACAGTTTTAATTTTCATAAATTATAATTTTAAAAGATCGTCATTTCTTCGGTATGAAGCCTCTATGACTTCACAGGCTTATTTCTAAAAAAAATGTAAGATATTTTATTGTTCATGCCAATATCTCAAACATGTGAACGTTTAAACAAAATTGTTGAAGCTGTTTTAAAATAAATAAGTTTTCCGTTTAGAGGGTTATTGGAATTTACTGAAAATCTACACCTTGCACCCTTAAAAGATGTAGGTACGTACACCGCAAACAGGGACACCTTTCTCAAAATATTCCTTATTTAGGGGATCTTAAAACGTGTGTTTATCCTCTAGTCTGAAAGAGAGTTGTTAGCTGAAGTGGTATCTACACGACAGGGAAGATAAAATGAGTGGCCAATTTTATATTACAACATGTATTCCAATCATTATATTCGCTCAGTGAAATTAAGTTCATTTTACTTAATTCTGCTCTAAAATTAGTAAAGTGAGTAAGATATATATAGTACTGCAAAAGATGTTAAGGTATTGGATGTGTGAAATTTAGAAAATCTACAGTTTTCACGCTGTTTGACAAATTGAAATCACTTCTTACAAACAACTAATTTTCCATGGTTTTAGTTTGCACATAAGTCCAGCATCTTCCAAAGACACCACAGGGCACGGGGCTAAGGACGGCATTTGCCCTGCTTCCCGCCTGTATTTCCAACTGAATAAAATTTTATTTTGAGTTTAAGTAAAATCATAACATTGTATTTTATATTTAACTGAAGAGTGTAGCCTTCAGCTAAAATTTATTGTGCATTATGAACTTTTTATGACAATTTTACCATGACAAAGGAAAAGGCGTACTGACTTTGGGGGTTCAGTGCTAGCGCATATTCTCATCACTTTTACAAGTGACGTAAAGATAATGGTTGTTTTTTCTTTTGCAATGTAGGAACATTTTTTTCGACGATAGCATATTTTCATGCTCATCCTGTTCATGGATAGGGGATGAAAATGTCATGGCCACGTTGGAAATATGAATTTACGGCATGTATGTGCATAAACTATATCAAATCCTCTAATTTTTTTATGTATTATTGCAGACTTTGAAAATAATCATATTGGTAGCTAAATTTTATCATTTAAAGCTTACCTGGGTCTTTGTTTCCTTTTTATTTGTTAATGTTTATTTACGGTTTCATGCTGACAGCAGCAAAGTATGGCTGCAAATTATCATTTTAAGATTAACAACCAGGCATGGATAAGATCGCCATTTCGCGACCAAGATTGATGTTGGTGGGCTTGCTACTCTAACCTATGTTCAACAGCTCTCAGTAAATCATTAATTTTATTTTCGCATATGCACTATGTCTATTATTCATTACAGTCGAAAGAAATAGTGTGTACCTAATACACATGCATTAAGTGCACTGGAGAATCTCGGAAGTACAAAATACTCATGTTTTCAAACTCTTCCTAATTCTCTAATGATGCACTTACTGTACTTGTATCACAATATAGTATTATGCGTTTCATTTATAGCCGGGCCACAGATGGCGCATATGCGTAGCTCGCTTGCACAGCAGGGACCTCGATATGTTCGTCAGTGCACCAGCGGTGAACGACCCGCTCAAGGCTACGTATATCAGCTGTGTCAGTTGCTGCCTTCTGTTCGAGCTGTAAAGACTGGAGTTTGTTCATTGTGCATCTCAAAAATGAAAGTTTATTCAAGGCATCTGTGTTGTGTGTGACTTACATTAGATTATTCTTGTTAGTCCACCGAAATCCTTACCGAATCGTTAATGCTAGAACAAAGAATTTTTATGTACGATACAAAAGTAAAATCCGAATCATGTAAACAGGTATGTAGACACTGTCAGGAGGAATTTCCTGGTATTCCAATTCAGATAGAGAAACCGTTAAATGCCTGGTTAATAAGTTTAGGACAACGGGATCGCTAAATGCTAAGCTTAAGCAGCGAAAAAAAATTTCTTATGTGATACATTCACATGACTTTCTCTAACCTGGATATTTATTAGTGGGTATATAAACTATTCTTACTAAAGTTTATTTTTCTTCTACTGCATTTTAACACAAACAATCCTTTGCAGAAATAGCTGTTCTACATATTTCGTTATAGATGAGGAAAAAAAAACAGCGATAATCAAATGTTTAAGAACTGGACGCCATACGCTGGCCTTAAAATTTCGTACTGTTTCCACGCAATCGCGAGAAACAACTGAATGTTGACAGGACTTTAAGAGAATCACCAAGTAAGCAATTCAAGCCATTATTGACGGATATTTCAGAAATGGTTGACACCACAAAAAACGTTTTGAAATAAATTGTGTCTCTGAAAGAGATCTTCATTTTTTGTGTATTACGTTTTCCTCTACCGCTTAACCTTTACCAGTTATACAAGATTATACAAAATTTCTTCCGAATGAAGAGAACTTCATAGGCTATTCCTAGAAAATTCAAGATATACATTTTATTTACATACATGGTATTCTAATCAAAATTGTTACAGCCATGTTTTTAGAAAATCAAAATTTTTAGAAAAAGTTCCATGTAAAGAGTAGTTTGTGGTGAGGAAACTTTCTTGAAAACATTCGTGTCGCATCCTTGGAAGATACTGAACTTAAATGCCAAGTTTGGTACTTATCCAGTTTTCGTTTTTGAGTTATGCTGTTCAGAGATAGACAGATCGATCCCCCCACACTCGGTCATTTTTCTAAAATGTTTTATTTGGATTCAATGTGCCTCCTAACGTGTATTTCCGGTGAAATATCGATATAGAATTTTTTGGGTGAAATGTAATACCTTCTAGGTACGTGGTAGAGAAAGTAAAAAGTTCTAACGTAGGAAAGAATTGATGAAATTGGTGCATCATTCGACGCTCTCCAAGGAAGTGTCTAAGACGTGTTGCAATTAAGTAGATGTTTAAAAAATCTCTTTCATACAGCTGCTAAACTTTTAAAATTGGAATGCTACAGAGTGACTGTTCTTGAATTACAACCTCGTGAGAATGAGAAATGCCAGGACTGTTTCAATGCAGATAGACACCACTTTCAACACCAGATATAACAAGGTTAATATCATTACAGTGACGTTACTATCATTCACGAGTAAGTAACGCGGAAGTTTTAGAACGGAAAACCCCCAGTGTAACAGACAGTACGGGAGCACGTATACGTGCGATCTGCGGCCCGGCAATATAAGGAACGCACTGTATTAACACGTTCTGAAGTCCCAGTGTCGCAGTGGAGGTAGAGTTGCAAACCAACTGTTAGCATTTACTTCCTTTGTTGCTCATTTGCTTGCGCAAAGGGTTTGTAACATTATGGTTAACATAATTACTTCGACTTGCTTTATAGCAAGACTCAACGGACAAACCTGTATAAACTGTTTGAAACTTTCTCGTGAATATTTATGATGGGTAGAGAAAAGCATATAGAAAAACAGAAATAAAATTTCATATGAAACTGAGTGTAAAAACAAATCTAATGAAACTGGTATGACTGTTACCAGATGTTTGAGTGCTAATTGATCAGAACTAGGAATAACATGTCGAATAATAATAATAATTAATAATAATAATAATTTAAAGCAATTAATGCTTTAAAAAGAGACCAAAAATTGCTTTTAAATGTATTTTGTACTGTGTTTCATTGTGTGGCTTTCACTTTCTTTGCCCCCCTCCCTTTGCTAAAGCTGGATCCCAAATTAACGCCATGAATTCTCTTCCATAGCAGGATTCTGGCTTCGATTTGGAGACTTTGCAGTTGAAGCTGACATACTTTATTTAACTACTTTTCTACTCTCTCTCCCTCTCCTCTCCGTTCCTTTCTGCCCATCTTCTTACAAATTTTGTCCTTTCCTGGTCCTTGCAGCATTTTTTTCCTGCCCTCATCGCCCTCTGCAGAGTAAAATAGTGGAACGCGCATTACGCTGCAGGTGACATGTTTGAGGACATCAAGTGCGATGATTACTTTACGTCAGAAACTTTTAATTAATTCCCATTTTGGCCTCAGTTAAATGTTTGATGTAGGTCCCAGGACTCATCATAAGTTGGTGACACCGACCTTGGTAAGATATGCATTACTTGCCACGTGAATATATTACTTGCACGGAACTGTGTCATCACGCCGCCCAAACTACAGAACACATCTTAACAGTTTCTGTCTGGGAACCAAATGCGACGATGTACAATCCTCGGTGTATTTCTGGAAAATTACCCTTTTGAATTATAGAAGCTCGCCAACTTAAGAAAAAAGTAAAAGTGCCCCATAAAAAGACATTTTATATGAATTCTGCTTTTTGATATTATAATGTGTGCCACCTGACGTACCTATTTATTGCAGAAAGTCATCTACATCTTTAAAAAAACTTGTGTTACATTCAGATGATCTTCGCTACACTTTATCACGTATCTAGGAGGTAGAGAAAGTATTGTATTCCACCCAAACAATTCGATATCGAGATTTCACCAGAAATATGTACATATTTTGAAACATCTGATGTGCTACATTCTCATGGTTGTCTCTATCTTCCGTCGTTTATTAGTGCGTATACAAGCTCTTCTTACGAAAGCTTATTTTTCTGTCTACTTCCTTTAATGAGATAAACCTTTGCAGAAATAGATACGAGGGGCGTCCAATAAGTAAGTTTCTCTATTTTATAAAAATAAAACATTACACACAATTGATCATGTTGAATTAATTTTATTTATATTGTACAATCCTTCTGTTACTGTTCTACATAGTCAACACGATTTTCCAAGCATTTTTGGGGACGTGACACAAGTTTGTCCAAGCCAGTATTGTACCAGGTCAGGTTCTGTGCTCGCAACCAACTGTTCACTGATTTGGCTTCATCATCGGTGTTAAAAGTGCTTACCTTTGAGTTGGAGGAACATTGAAAATCACTTGGGGCAAGCTCCGGTGAATACAGAGGATACGAGAAAACTTCCAAGTTGAATCTTGACCCGGCGGAGCTCAGAAGATTCAACTGGGAAGTTTTCTCGCATCCTCCATATTCATCAGTTCTTTTCCCAAGGGATTTTCACATGTTCCCCGGGCTCAAAGGTCATCTTGGAGGTAATTATTTTAACACCGTGATGAAGATGAATAAGAAGTGAACCAGAAGTCGGCTCCTGTGCTCGTAACCAGCTGCTCACTTCTGACTTCAGCTCCCGGGGGAAGTTCGAAAATTTGAGGTCGACGTGGCATCCCACGGCTGAGCTCTTCAATACAGTTTGAACTTGTGTCTGTCCGTTGCTGAAGTTTTGGAGAATGTTGCTGATGAAATTGAACATAAGTTCTTCAATGGCTGAGACCCTTGCCGTGATGAGCTCGGCGTGCAAGGCTTCTCACGTCTCCCGAAGGCCGGTGAGCGCCACGCTTTTACGGCGGCGGCGGCGACAGGTTTAGTCTGGAGAGATTGAGGGACGGTTGAGACTCCGGTATGGAGGTATTCAGAGCTGGTGGCCTGTCCCGGCTCGTTAAGTGGTTTGTATCACACAGGTAGTCAATGCCATAATAGTGACGGAGATGGCAGTCATCAGTATCGTGTTCGAAACGCAGTAGCGTCAGGGAGAAAAACGCCGGCTGCGGCTTGGTTCAGCTGTAAAATTAAATCCATCAAGCTGAACGCCTTCCCGCAGCACGTCATCTCGGTAAGATTAGGCGGACGAGGCTCATGGGTCCCTTAGCTGGGTAGATCCTGTTTGCCGCTACTGTCAAAGTCCGTAATTCCGTTACAGTTGACATTCACGGTCAAGATGGCCGGTGAGGAGCTTTCAAGGGAACCCACGAATGACTGCTGTTTCTGTTGACTGTCGGTGGAGGAGAAAAGGCGTTTCCTTGGCTGTAGGGAGATGCATGTAAGTTCGATGGTTCGGATTGCTTTGGCGGCGATGGTAAGGAGATAGAAGGGTTAAACTCCAAGGTAGCCGGTCTCGATAGCGAATACGTACAGGGTTATTCAAAAAGAAGGAACATACTTTAAATATTTATTTCTAATGAACGACAATAGATGGCGACACATGCGATACATCACTGAATAGAGGAAATATCAAAATGTTGTTCTATGTGTTCAAAATGAGCACCATTTGTTATGCGAGGACGACCAGTGCTATTCCGTTTGCATACGCAACTATCTTCTACGAATTTATTGTATTGTAAAATTTTTATGCTGAGGCGGCTCGTTGTTGTACTTACAACGAAATGCCCGCTGCAATGAAACAATGGATTCATTCTTTGCATAATGCGGCACACAAAACGACTTTTCCTGTGGCGTCGCCATTTTCTCGTAAACAAACACAGCTCCGCTGTAGGCACTAAATGGAACTAATAGTGGGGCTTAAAACTTTGAAATTTCCTCTGTTCAATGATGAGTCGAATGTGTCGCTATCTATTGTCGTTCATTAGAACTAAATATTTAAAGTGTGTTCCCTCTTTTTGAATAACCCTGTATATATTTTCCATTTTCAATCCATATCTGCATTTTGCGTACTAAGGTAGTAGTAGGCAACTTTATTGGTTTAGCTGTACAGCGAGACGATATACTCCAAAGGCAAAAGCTACAGAATCTAGCAACAGAAGGGGTGTCCTTTCGTAAGGGACTCAGTGAACCACTTCTCCTATGGTACAGCTCATTCTGCAGCCAGAATTTAACTCACTGAAAGCTTAGACTGGAAAAAAGACTGTACCGTAGGCATCCCTGTTGCATTCACGTGCAAGTTACTGTATATGTTTAAAAATTGTCTTTTAGCTACCATGGTGTGTATGATAACCTTTTTGCTTCCCATGCTATGGTCCCTGTTTTGAATACCAGTTGAATTCTGACAGGGTTTTGCGGTATTACTTTCTCTATCACGTACATAGTAGGTAGAGAAGGTATGGCATTCTACCAACAAATCCGATACCGAGAATTCACCGGAAATGCATGTTTTGAGGTCCCTTGAATAAAAAGTTAGAAAAACGTGTGTGTGTGTGTGTCAACAGCATAACTCAGAAAGTCGGACAAACACCAAATCTGGTATTTAGATTCACTAGCTTCCAATGTTGCGACACAAAGATTCTCTAGAAAATCCAAACTATCTTTTACATGAAACATTTTTAGAAATGTTTGATTTTCTAAAAAAATGACTAATGTTTATGATTAAAATACCGCGTATTGAACATATTTACATGACAAATAAAACATTTTAATTTTTCGGGAAAAGCTTTTGAAGTCCTGTTCATTTGTAAGGAATTTTGTATAAACTTGTATGACTGGTAAATGTTAAGCAATAGACGAAAACGTAATAAAAACTATTTTAGATATCTTTAAAACACACAATTTATTTCAAATAATTTTTGTGGCATCAGCTGTTTCCGAGATATCCGTTATTAATTGTCCGAATTGTTCAATACTTAGCCATTCTTTTAAAGGCCTGTCGATTTTCAGTTGTTTCTCGCAGTTGCATGTTAAGAGTATGGAATTTTAAGGCTAGCATATAGCGACCAGTTCCAAAACATTTTTGACTATCGCTATTCCCTTTGTACCTATAACGATGTGTAATGCAGCTATTTCCGGAAGATTTATCTCGATTAAAATGAAGTAGATGAGAAAAGAAACCTTCGTAAGAATAATTTGTATACCCACTAATAAGCGATAGAGGGTAGAGAAATCATGTGAATGTAACACATATCTAAGATTCTTTTTGCTTAATTCTCTTACACGATACAACACCAAGCGGGATGGCTCATGCGGTCTGTGACCCCATTCCAGGAGGTCCCGGGTCGATTCCCGGTGGCCGCCCACTCTGACCAAGGGTTTTTTTCGTGGTTTTCCTCTGGTCACTTAGGCGAATACTGGAGTCGTGTATTCTGCCATGATTTTTCATTTCCTTTATTTCATCTCACTCCCTTCATGTTTCAGGAAGTGTCTCCGGATTCTGCAGTGCGACTGCTGTCAGGTAGATGGCACGGTTGCTGCGCTTTGTAAAACGATGTCTCCCTGTAAACGCCAAGGTGCGTTGGCCTGCCTGCTAGGGTGGCTTCGTCGCCCTCTCGCGGGATTCTTCGCCTCTGCTGGTGAAGGCGGGTGTTTTAAACTGGAAATGATAGGGACTTTCGTGCATTTCTGTGGACCTGTCTGTCTGCGGACCTGCGACCTCCTATGGTTCCTTCACTTCGTTCCTGCCTACACCCGCGGGGTGTAGTCACAATAGATCTCGTTCGTCACATTGGCGAGGTGTTGCCCTCTGTTGAATAACTCTACCTCTACACGATACAACCAAACCTAGCCTCACCTGCTTACTTTTACCCTAGGTGACAGGTACAGAAGATGACGTGTATATAATATAAATTATAATATATAATATAAATTTAATGAACTTGCTTTGGAGCTTATTTTGTTACCCAGTTCAGTTAGAAGTAGGAAAACAATTTAGTGAAGTTTACCACATCGATCCGTTTCGGAAGCCAAGTGATAGGTTGCTGGCGCCACTAGCCCAATTACTGATGCAATTATGAGATGTGTTCCAGTAATTACCAACTCGTTAGGCAGAAATTGAAATGGTGGACATGCGTGGGCAGCATGCAAACACCTCGCTTGGGGAAAAGAGAGAAAATAACAATTTTATTACATAATTATTGCAATACACTGTCGAAATAAATCGGTGTATTAAAAGCTGTAAATTGTCACAGTCAAAAGCAAGGGAAAGTGAAAATCCGATGTGTAACACTCGAGCAACTTTCTCTACCCATTACCAGTTCACATTACGCTTCTTATAGAAACTGCATTCTATCCATTTTACGTCTGTGGTGTAGGGATAAATTAGGCAACACGAAGGAGGTGAGAATGCTCCAATTATATGTCTTAAATAAGCTAATTGCAGAACTTAATTTTGTTGTTATGAATGAAGCGAAGACAGAAAGTTTACCCCGATCTACTTAAACTTCTATTAGTTGGATATGTAAATATTTGTCGGTGACTAGACGTTTGAACATTTTAAATGATGTTTATTTATTCCATTCCGACATACGCGCCTTGCTTTTTAAAGATGCAGTATAAATTTACAACGGCTGTAGCAATTTTTACTTTCTCTACCACTGTCATAGTGGATATAGAAGGTATTACATTCCACCCAAAAATTCGGTATCGATTTTTCATCGGAGATACACGCTTGGGAGTCCCCTAAATAAAATAAAAAAATCTGATGTGTTGCACTCACATGACTTTCTCTACTCTTGTACAATCTATTTTTACAAACGCCTATTCTCCATATGCTTCATATTAATCGAGATATCGAGATGTCAATCTTATTTGTAATTTTCTTGTAGATGCAAGGGGAATATGGTAGCTTTTAAGCGATAGTCAAATATTTTATCGCTGGTTGCTATGTGGCGCATTCCATTCTCTTTGCATGTCCAGGACATAAAAAAATGAATAACGAATTTGAGAAAAAGTATAAGTATTGGAAAATTTAAGGAAATAACAAGCAATATCTCGAAAACGGTTCACTCAACAAAAAAAATGTATATGATATAAGTTGTGTGTTTTAACGCGATCTACATTTTTTGTGTAGTAAAATTTTGTCTATTTCTTATGGTTTACCAGTTATGCAAAAATCGTTCATAATGAAGAATACTTTTGGAGACATTCCCAGAAATTTCGAGATATACATTTCATTTCTCATGACATTATCTTAAACATATGATATTTTCATCAAAATCGTTAGAGCCATTTTTGAGAGAATTAAAATTTTCGAAAAATGTTCCATGTAAAGGGTAGTCTGGGGTGGGGGGATTTTCTTGAAAATCTTCGTGTCGCATCTCTGGAAGATACTGAACGTAAATACCAAGTTTGGTGTTTTTCCGACTGTTAGTTTTTGAGTTATGCTGTTCACAGACACACACAGACACACAGACACACACACACACACACACACACACACACACAGACACACACACACAGACACACACACGGACATGTTTCCAAAAATGCTTTTTTTGGATTCAGGAGGTCTCAAAACATGTATTTCCGGTGAAATCTCGGTATCGAATTTTTGGGTGGAATGCAATACTTCCCCTACTTACTATACGTAGTAGAGAAAGTAAAAATCTCATGTGTTACACTCACATGACTTTCTCCACTCTTGTAAAACTATTTATACAAACGCTTATTCTCCATCTGCTTCATGTTAATCGAGATAAACATTTGCAGACTCCATCTTATTGCTAATTTTCTTGTAGATGTAAGGGGAATATATATTTACAAGGGCAATTTGGAAATACAGTAACCTTTAAGCACATACATATCTCTTAATAGCTGGTTGCTAGGTGCAGCACCATTCCCTTTCCCACAGATTAACACTCTTTGCATATCCAAGACAAAAAAATGAATAACGAATTCCCATTCGAGAAAATAAGTATTGAAAAATTTAAGGGAATAACAAGTAATATCTCGTAAATGGTTCACTCAACAACAAAAATGTATATGACATAAATTGTGTATTTTAACGCGATCTACATTTTTTGTGTAGTAAAATTTTGTCTATCTCTTAAGGTTTACAAGTTATGCAAAAGTCGTTCACAATGAAGAATACTTTTGGAAACATTCCCAGGAAATTCAAGATATACATTTTATTTGTCATAAAAATATCTTAAACATATGATATTTTAATCAAAATCTTTAGAGCCATTTTTGAGAAAATTAATATTTTCGAAAAATCTTCCATGTAAAGGGTAATCTGGGGTGGGGGGATTTTCTTGAAAACCTTCGTGTCGCATCCTTGGAAGATACCGAACCTAAATACCAAGTTTGGTGTTTATCCGACTGTTCGTTTCTTAGTTATGCTGTTCACAGACGGACACACGGACATGTTTCCAAAAATGCTTTATTTGGATTCAGGGGGTCTCAAAACATATATTTCCGGTGAAATCTCGGTATCGAATTTTTGGGTGGAATACAATACTTCCCCTACTTACTATACGTAGTAGAGAAAGTAAAAATTAGAAAATTGTTCGTGTGTGGGTGTGTGTGTGTGTGTGTGTGTGTGTGTGTGTGTGTGTGTTTCTGTGAACAGCATGACTCAAAAACGAAAAGTCGGATAAATACCAAACTTGGTATTTCGGTTCACTACCTTCCAAAGATGCGACATGAATTGTTAAGAAAATCTTCCATCCCAAACTACCTTTAACATGGAATACTTTTATACATTTTTCATTTTATAAAAAGTAGCTCTAACAATTTGACTAAAATGCCGTATATTAAGGATATTCACATGACAAATAAAAAGTATATCTAGAATTTTCTGGGAATAGCCTGTGAAGTCCTCTTCATTCGTAAGGAACTTAGTATAATCTTGTATAAATGGCAAACTTAAGCGATAAACGTACTACACAAAAAAATGTATATACGAGGGCTGATCAATAAAGACTGAGACTGATTTTTTTCTGTAGTTTCTTGATAGTTTTATGTCTCTACCACGAATACTTGAAAAGAGCAGGATTTCATGTATAATGTCCATAAGCGACAGCACTCTCGTAACGGTAGGTTGTGGTAATGCTGTATATTGTTGACCCTACTTGAATTTCGCATACCACAAAATGGAGGTGACACGAGAGGAGCAATACAGCGCAATAAAATTTTATTTTCGTTTAAATCATACAGCCTTGAAACTTTCGAAAAGCTGAAGCAAGCATACGGTGAAGATACACTACCTCGTGCAACGGTGTTTAGGTGGTTCAAGGACTTCAAAGAAGGGCGAGTCCTCTGTGCTAAGCAACGTGGGCCTGGTGTTTCGGAATGGAATGGTTTACCAGCATGCAGCTCTCCCCCTCACACTACTGTTACAGCAGCTACTACACGTCAGTATTGGCTACACTGAGGAAGCACATTACAAGGAAACGTCCAGAACATCATCGGAATGGGTGGTGACTTCATCACAACGCGCGGCCTCACGTCGCAAATCAAGTCCAGGAATTTTTGGCTAAATTCAACATTATCTGTGTGCCGCATCCGCCTTAAAACCCCGGTCTTACACCCTGTGATTTCTTTTTATTCCCATTACTAAAGGCACAGCTCCGGAGCATTCGATTTGAGAGCACTGAAGCAGTGCTAAAGAAAAGTGAGGAGATTCTCAAAGACCTGACAAAGAATGGCCTGCACCATGTGTTCGAGGACTGGCAGATACGCTATAAAAAGTGCATTCAGTTAGGAGGGGACTACTTTGAAAAAGATCATGTCAACATTGAAATGGAGTAATAAATATCTGTGAAAAAAAATCAGTCTCAGTCTTTATTGACCAGACCTCGTAATTTTAAAACACAATTTATTTCAAATAACTCTTTTATGGCATCCGCCAATGCCGTGGAATGAAGTGGATAGGAAAATTAACTTTTGTAGGAACAATCTGCATGCTCACTAATAAGCAATAGATGGTAGAGAAACAATAGATGACAGAGAAAACCATGTGAATACAACACTAAGATTTTTTTAATCGTAATATGTTAAGGATTTTATTCTCTTACAATTTTTTAGCATACAGGTTTACTAATGTGGGATATTGACTTGTTACGCGGTTTCAACGTTGGGAGCTATTTTAACGCAATCGCTTTCACCAGATACGAGTATTGGCGCAGATGATTTGGTCCCTGATTAGTCTGTGACTTAGTTGTAGGTTCGGACAGTACGAGCGGGCACGTCAGACCTAAAAGTTCTTCTGCCTCGGCTGCTCTGTTGCCTCCATCTTGCATGAACCATATGACTTTCTGCAGATCGCAGCTTACGGTTCATAGGAGGGAGTTTGATAAGACAGCACATAATATTTTCCATATTTACACATAAGCACTGAAATTTACTTTACAACATATAGCATACTAGCTGAAGAGCCACTTTATTCACCTTAAGCATAAGGTGTTGATTTACTGGTACGAGATCACATGCTGACTGCTAGAGAATTGTCTCCATTATATTTAATGACCAATCATGTACTGACTACAAAAATGAATACAAACTTTCTTTCCCGCTATCCTTTGTTCCTTTCTCAACCTCTTAACTGTAGTAAGTAGAAAAAGTGTATCGCACCCAAAAATTCGAAATATGAATTTTACCGGAAGTATACGTTTTGAGATGCACGGGAAAAAATGCTTGTTTATATGTTTGCGTGCGCAACAGACAGAGAGGGCGAAAGAGAGAGAGAGAGGTGGCAAACAGCATAACTCACAAACGAAAAGTCGGATAAATACCAAATTTGGTATTCAGGTCAGTATATTCCAGGAATGGGACACGAACATTTTCAATAAACTAACCCCATCTCAAACTACGCTTTACACGTTCATTCTTTTTTTATTTTTGAAAAAACTGGTTTTGACAGTTTGCAATAAAATGCCACATATTTAACATATTTGAATGACTAATAAAATGCATATGTGAAATTTTCCCGAAACAGCATCTGAACACTTCTCTTGTATTTCTGATTTCTAGAGTATGGGGTAGCAGTTCATTCCTGTCGGTAGCTACTCATTTTACTATTATGATAACTTTGGACTCATAAAATCTATCAGCAAGAAATCACCTGTAGTGCAAACTGTTATAGGGTATTTAGAGGTAATGGCTCTTTTAATGATAAAACCCACAATTTTTACTTTCTCTACTATGTAAATAGAAAAGTACTATTTCCTCCAAAAATTTCATACCAAGACTTCACCTGAAATACATGTTTTTATGTTCTGAGGCCCCCTGAACCTCTCACAAAAAAAAAAAAAATACTTTTAGAAAAACATCCGTATGTGTATGTGAACAGCATAACTCAAAAACGAAAAGTGGTTGGTGTTTAAGTTCGGCATCTTTCAAGGATGCGACACGGAGATTTTCAAGAATATCCCCCCATTCCAAACTACCTTTTACATACATATACTCCCGTATATATAGGGTGAATCACCTAAAACTTGCACCGCAAATATTTCGGAAATGGAAAGTGCTATTGATGTGTAGTTTTCACAGCAATGATTGGTAGTCAGGGGATCGTACATTTAGCCTATAAACAGATTTTAATAATACTGAGAAAGTGTATTTTTTGAGCAAACATACAATTTTTAAATGAAACAATGCCTAGTTACATCAACAGAATAAAGGTAGGGTAAATTAGAATGTCAGTGGCGTTTGTTGCAAGATCTAGTGCAAGTGGTTTACGAGAAATGTAATTTTGAAACTTTTACGCACCGACTCTTGTACAACCTGTGGTAGCACAAACTAAAGAAAACAAAAGGAAATTACAATACTTCTGTGGATTCTTACAAGTAAAGAGAACACAGCCCTTCAAAGGTTGTGTTCAAAATGACCACCGGCAGTTTCAATACACGCTTCCAGACTGCTATGGAAAGACTGCTCCACACGTTCTAGCATTTCAGCGGAAATTTCAGAGCAGGCAGCAGTAATACGTCATTTCATATCGTCTGCTGTAGTTGGTACATCCTTGTAGACAGTGTCTCTCAGCCTTCCCCATAGAAAAAAGTCTAAAGGAGTCAGATCCGGTGAACGGGTCGGCCAAGGTACAGGCCCTCTTCGTCCAATCCAACGATTTGGAAACAATCCGTTAAGACAAGTTGTAGTAATTCGTGCACTATGGCCTGGACAGCCATCATGTTGTACCACAGGTTTCTCCTAATCTGTAAAGGAACGTCTTCTAGCATCTGTGGCAGATGGTCTGCCATACTTGTGCGAGTTCATTGTTCCTTCTATGAACAAAGGACTATGCACAAAAGCTAATACGATGCTCAAAGTCGTTTCCATGCAGCTCTTGATGGAGAGAGATGTGATTAGGGATGGAACCTATGTCGATGGAGAATGCGCAATTCACTTGACTGACTTATGCTACTTCCACGTGCGATTGTGCAGGAACTAATTTGCGAATCTACTGCAATGGCAGCCAAAACATCAATTTCTGCCTCTTCTCCAGTCACTTGTTTTTTTTTTTCTGTTACGTTTTCTAAGTGTTACAATACCACTTTCACGTAATTGGTTGAAGAGGTTGATAAATAATTGCCGAGATGGTTGACGTCTATTGGGATACGTTTCCGCATACACCGTTCAGGAACGAACTGCATTCTTCCTATACTCTCCATACACCATGAGCATGTCGACTTTTTCTGCATTAGTAAACCCCATCTTGCAGTCACGACTTACTGCTTGAACTATAACAAACTAACTGACCAGAAAGTCGCAATGCAATCAATGAACAGAAAACACAATGCAAACAAACATAACAACTTCGTATCTAGTAACTAAACAGGTTGAATGGGACAAACAATTGTCGGGGCGGAAACTTTTCAAAATACGATTTCTCGTAAACCACTTGCATTAGAATCCTGCAACAAAGACCATTGACATTCTAATTTACCCTACCTTTATTCTGTTGATGTAACTAGGCATTGTTCCATTTAAAAATTGTATGTTTGTTCAAAAAGTACACTTTCTCAGTATTATAGGCTAAATGTAAGAGCCCCTGACTACCAATCAATGCTGTGAAAACTGCACATTAATAGCACCTTCCATTTCCGAAATATTTGCTGTGAAAGTTTTAGGTGATTTACCCTGTATATTGGCGTTAACTTCTTCCAATATATTCCTTGTTCTTCATTTGAATTTCCAAATACTTATGCTTTTTGTACCTACAAGGAAATGTGCAATAAGACAATCTCTGCAAATGTTTATCTCGATTAACATGAAATAGGTAAAACAATATACTTTTGTACAAATAGTTCGTCGAAGACTGCGTAGAGAAAGTCGTGTGAACGTAACATATCAGATCTTTTGTTGTTGTAACCTGGTTGGGATTTTAAATGTTGTACGGCGATGGCACAAAAATAGATAATTCCTTTTTATAATGGTTTCGAGTTAAATAATTATCTTCTGTCGGCTAATTATTTCCTCTTGCTCCGGCTATCGAGTCTCTTATTTTATCTCTGGCGTGCAGCAATAATAAAATCAATTGTTTACTTTAATACAATCCGTGTTATTTATTAAATTGTCTGGTATATACAATTTCCATACGGTCTAACTAGAATAATTGGAGTGATTATAAGTCCTTGAATCCAACTAATGTATTCACTGTCTTACTTTTAATTACCAGAAATTACTTTTCAGCACTTTAATAATAGTTATTTTCGTACTTGCTATCCGCGATTCCGTATTTCTCGCCGGATGTTTTAAGATTCTTTACTTCTCACAATCATGCGGTGCTATGTTTGATGCTCTTCACGAAGTGAAATAGCTTGGCTTCGCTTTACTGATATGTGGCAGCAATACTTGTTTTATAGTAAATGCAACTCATAATTGGAGATGTTTTCTTTACTAACTGTCCTTTGGATGCCCCGCCCAGTTGTTCCGTAACTGTTTTGTTCCTCTTCCCACCGCACGCACTCATATTTTGACCTACTAGTAGTTGGCCATTCTCATGAATATTCACGATATTTTCTATTAGTGGCTCTTATTGGCTTCATATTTTTCTTTCTCAGGCATTGTTGTGACACATACGACTTCCGTCAACTTCTGGAACTACGCTAATTACAATGAGGACGAAGCGCTAGAAGAATCGTTTATGAATTAAAAATCTAAGTCAAACGTTAGAGATTTTCTTTCTAGTAATATGTACGCATTTTCTATTTTTTTTGTGTTTTTTTTAGTTAGTGCAAGTGGTTTAGCTAAATGTTCTCGTATATAAAATTATGCACACTTTATTTATTTTTGGGCGCATTTTTATGAGAATAGTGTCAAACTGAAGCTTGTTATCTGTCCCATTTGACTATAATAATATTATTTCTCTCAACATAATAATTATTTAAATGTTAATTAAATAAACACAATAATAGTAAAACAATCATGCTAACTTAGCATCTTTGCCATGTTATTTACTACTTCCTCAAATTAGTTTCTGCTTCAAACCACAGACACTACGCTAATTACAATGAGGACGAAGCGCTAGAAGAATCGTTTATGAATTAAAAATCTAAGTCAAACGTTGGAGATTTTCTTTGTAGTAATATGTACGCATTTTGTATAAGTTAGATGGAACTCAGCTCACCTAAAACGCACGTGCGTTTCTTCAATTCACTTTCTGAAACCAAGGATTTTATATTAAAGAAAAAGCTACGGGATTTTAAATATGACTGAAGACAAGCCAAAGTGAAACTATTAATGTAATGATGCAGAACAGGTGTCCTCATAAAATGAGGATTAAGAGGGAGATCTTTACCAGTTTGATTTCCTCTAGTAGAATATTTATTGTAAGAGTTTAGATAGGCATATCCATTCCACTCCACCTGCTGGCTAATTACACCGGTTTCGCGGGAGGCTTGGGGTTGTTACCTGCTAAGCTTACCTGGGTGCGGGAGGCTTCGGTCCTGCGCCCGTTTAGATTGCTAGAATTATTTTGTAGGTATACACAGAAATGCAAATTTATATACTACAAATTGAATGTTAAGGCACTAAAGCTAGGCAAATAAGCGTTCTGGTTTCTGTTTTGAAAACATACACTACTTTCTCAAAGTATTCCTTATACAATACTATTCAACTAAAATTATACTTATACTCACTTTACGTTAATGTTAACTAGAAATGCTTTCAGAATAGGCAACACAGAATTGATTAAATGCACGATGCAAGGACAAAATGTAACTGTTAGTATCACAAGTCACTTGCTTACTAATGATCTCAGGCTAAAAGAAAGTAGAATTGCAGGTCTTTAAAAATATGTTCCATTACATTCGCACCAACAAGCAAAACCACTTAACGGAGAATATTTCGGATACGGCTAATGGTAAAGAAAAGCTGTTGACTTAAATTGTATGTTATAACGAGTTGTACAGGTTTATTGTGTAAGATTTTGTCGATCTCTCATAGTTTTCCAATAATAATAATAATAATAATAATAATAATAATAATAATAATAATAATAATAATAATAATAATTTATATCATTATTATATAAGAATAAAGAGGACTTCATAGACCTCCTGGAGAAAATTCGGGGTACACATTTTATTCACCATGCTAATATCTCAAACATATTTTTTACAAAATCTTAGAGTCATTAAAAAGCAGAAAGAAAAAAGAAAAGTAAAGCTACCTGAAACATATGCGAGATGGCTCCGCGGTAACGTGTGGGGCTCGCATTCGGGAGATATCAGATTCGATTCCCGTTGACCGCCATTCTGACCTTGAATTTTTTTTCCCTGGTTTCTTATCTACCACGATTTTCTTTCCATCATTTTCCTTTTTTTTCTGTTTCCCTCTCATGATTCAGGTGTGCTTCAAGGTTTCGTATGCCTAGCGGTGCCTGACAGATGGCGCGGATGCTTGCTCAAAGGAAAAAGTACTTCCCGTAGACACTAGAGGGCTGCTTGGTCGACGGGACTTTTAGCCTGGAATTGGTTGGAACTTCCGCGCGTCTCTGGCCTGTCTGCCTGCGACCTGTAGCAATCTGTGGTTTCTTCACTTCATCCCTTCTTCCTGGGGGTGGTAGCCACAATAGATTTATATAGGCCGCAGTGCACGAGGTGTCCCCTCTGTTGTATAAGCTATATCATACATAAAACATACAGAAACAAAATTCAAATATTTAGTAATAGTAACGAAACGTGTTCTTGCAATGGAAAATAAAAGGTAAAGTCTCAAACTTTCAAGCATGTTCGTCAGACGACCTACTTGGGAAGGTGTGAACGTGCAATATAGAATATTTCGAAAACGGTTAAATATTTACATTAAACAAAATCTAATGTGATACATTCACACGAGTGTGTCTCCCAATGACAAGTTCACACATATTCGTTGTATATTATACTATTCATATAAAAAGTGATTCTTCTCTCCTTGTTACATTACCCACGATATATTCTAGGAATTGTTTCATTATTACGCAAGAAGGTTTAAATTGCGGAAACAGCATTCAAATGTTTAGTCAATGTAACAACCTTTTGCGATGGAAAGAAAAGAAAGGGAGAGGGTTAAGTTTCAAAAATGTCCGTTAGGTGACGCTTAGGAGAGGTCTAAACTTGTAACATGGAATATTACGAAAAAATTTGACACAAATTGTGTACATATTTTAATGAGTTCTGCATTTTTCCTGCAGTAAGTTTTTGTCTGTCATCAAAGGTTTCTCTTTTTAGACAATTATACAAAATTCAATAAAAAAAGGAAGTTCACAGTATATTCACAGAAAATTCAAGATATACGACGTTTTATTTCTATTTACTGAAGTAGTTATTATATGGTGGTTCAACTGTTGGGGAGCCGAACTTGGAGTAGTTGCAACCGCACGTATAGTACCTGCTTTCCGGTAGCCTTCGCCCCAAATGTACCTACTTTCCGGTGGCCTTTGCCCCCCCTCAGAAAAATGTTTAAGAATATTAACTTTGTAATTTGACTGTTTCTTTAAATATTATATATCTGTTTGCCTCGGCTGCGTCAGTATTATTGTTAGAGACATGTTTCTCTTTGCAGGGTTGTGGTGCGACTGAAGAATGTAGGCTTACACAGATTATAATTTTACTTCACTCCTTTTATTAATGCTTGACACGATTTAAATGACACATCGCTGGTATAGAGAGAGAGAGCTGTGAGATGTTTTTTATTAATTACTTGCACTTTTTAACACGTAAACTATTTTCATCTCACACTGAATACGTATTTTACTTCTCGAGGACGCTCCGGTTAGGAACACTGTCTGCAAGCAACTGAACTGATTTCTACCGCCTACATTTGCAAATTTCTGTATTTCAAGTCTCTGATTGGCTATTCCTACTCCAATAGAATACTTTAATTTAGCTTAAGCTTTTTTTCTGGTTGTTGATTGGCTATTTTATAAACTGTCACAAAAATTACATTATTGTTGCTCCAAGAATGACTAGTAGCATTATTAAACTATCTTACTCATTATTGCCTCAAGATTACCTCATTGTTAGCAACTTTTAACCTATTATTCTCACAGCTCCTACATTATTAAATTACGTAATACATTCACATAACATTATTGAACATGTATACAATAATATAAACATTTACAATAACTGCAATATACACTTTATATGTTGTTACATACACATATTGCTTTTAGGCGGGCTGCTATTGAATTATATATTATATAATTAGACTGAAATCATTTTAAGTGTTAAAAATACTGCCTCATTACATATTACGTTTTGATTAACAACCGCAAAAACCGTATTAGAGAAATAAAAAAGAAACGAGCATTTTTGCTTGTAAGGTATAGTATGGGCTCCACCACTAGATTTTACTGTTGAAAATCTTCGAGTCCCATAAGAGCTGGAAGATGCTGGGCTTAAACGACAATTTTGGTATTTAACCCATTTTTTTTTCTCATGATTGTGTTTACAGACAGACACACGTACGGAGGTTTCCCCAAAAGTATACTGTACCTCTATGTAGGTGGTAGAGAAAGTATTTAATAGTAAAATTTATGTGTACCCAAAGTAGTTAATTATATGGATATAAACTTCTCAATTATGTTGCTTAAATACAATCTCAAAACAAACCACCAATTTGACATATGGGCTACATTTTCATCTTCTAACGCTTCCTTTATTCAAGTCAGACTAGGCCCAAAATAGTATATTGCGATACAAGTGCGGTAAGGGCATCTTTGCAAAAATAAAAGGAACTTTGAAAATTCTGCAAAGCACTTAACGCATGCGTATACTTTTTTTGATGATAGTGAATAAGAGAAATATTTTCACGAAAATAAAATTAATTGCTGTCAGCTGTTCAAAAGCAGTATCAAAGTCGACCGTGCTAGTCTCTGCGAATCTGTGATCGTTTAGTCACGCCCGTTGACCAGGTCAGTCAACAACTGAAGGTGAGATGGCTGCTTGCGCCGGAAGAGTTATATTTAAATGCTGCATGAATTAAATTTTAAGTATATATTAAGAAATAAAGTAACCGAGCCCGCATTCTGGAGGTCTCGGGTCCAAATCCGTGGGCGACCAATTTTTTTTTTTTTTTTTCGTGGTTTCACTCAGTCGTCAAGGTAAATACCGGGTTGGATATTTAATACTATAACCAAAAGTTCCATGTTAAGTCTAAAACAATAGTAAAAACGAAAACATGGTAATAGCGAACACGCTGCCATCTATACGCAGATAATGAAAGCAGCTAAACTGGGCGGCACCCTAATGCCATCTGCCCGGCACGTGTAGAAGCAGAGATGCAGTTGCCAAGTGCTAAGGTCTGTGGACACGCGTCGAAGCTGTCATCGCAGATAAGTAGAGGGACAGTTGCCTAGCACTAAGGACTAAAGCGACGAAGTAAGTACAGGAATGAGACCTAGAAGGCTGTCTACCACAAGGTATCTCCTAACAGATCCGCCGCGATATGACCACGTAGTTAAAACTGCGTAAAATAGAGAAAAAATGAAATGTTTGAACATTGCACGCCCTGATTTCCGAGAGAGAAATAAAGGGAACTAAAAATAGTAAGATTTGAATGGTAAAGTTCAAGTATCAAATAATTGCAACAGTAGATATACATATAAATAGTTGGAGAATTAAATATATTTTATTAACATATGCGGTAAGCATGCAAAATGTACGGAGAATGGGAATTTTAACTTCCCACGCTTGATAGCATGAGCGGGAAGTGGATAAAAAAACGCTATCGTCGAAAAATACGGTTGTATGAACAGTTGACGAGCTTCATTCTCATGCGCACAGGAAACGTATGCCACATAAATGATTGCAGTGCATGAATAATCTGGAGAATTGCATGCTAGTGTGCAGAGAAAGTCAGGCAACTGTTGCAGAACAGGATTTTTTCCCTTTACAGTTTATCGCTGAAGCCGGTTATGAAATGAAATGGAGTTAGAAATACAAGGACGCAATATATTGTAGATGTGCAGATAGTTGCATTCCATCCGGTATACGATGCAGAGAACAAGTGAGTTCTATCCTTGGGCTACGTCCTTGTTGCCACACATTTTTAATTACGAAAACGACATGAAAAGGGAATGAGGTCTTTGAAGAACCACGGCTGCACCACAAAAGTAAATTCCCGCTGGCGCCGAGGATCGGGCTCAGTATCCGTGATTCACAACGTGCACACAAGAAAATAAAAGTTTCATTCTCTCCTTCAGGAGTACCTGTCCCAAACTTCAGGAGGAACAAAATCAACGAAAAAAGGCAGGATGAAAAACCAAAGAAACATGAGAGATTGTAGCTTTTACTTCTCAACTGCCTCCCTGCGTCTTCATATACACACCGTTAAAAAAAAACCTGATGTGTTACACGCACATGCCTTTCTCTACTCTTGTACAAACTATTTTTACAAACGCTTATTCTCCATATGCTTCATGTTAATCGAGATCTTAATCGTATTGCTAATTTTCTTGTAGGCGCAAGGGGAATATAGTAGGCTTTAAGCGATAGTCAAATATTTTAAGAGCTAGTTGCTATGTGGCGCATTCCATTTCTCTTTGTATGTCCATGACATAAAAAAAAATGAATAACGAATTCCCATTTCAGAAAAAGTAAAGTATTGGAAAACTTAAGGAAATAACAAGCAATATTTCGAAAATGGTTCACCCAACAAAAAATATGTATATGACATAAATTGTGTATTTTAACGCGATCTACATTTTTTGTGTAGTAAAATTTTGTCTATATCTTATGGTTTACCAGTTATGCAAAAGTCGTTCACAATGAAGAATACTTTTGGAGAAATTCCCAGAAAATTCGAGATATACATTTCATTTGTCATGAAAATATCTTAAACATATGATATTTTAATCAAAATCGTTAGAGCCATTTTTGAGAAAATTAAAACTTTCGAAAAATCTTCCATGTAAAGGGTAATCTGGGGTGGGGGATTTTCTTGAAAACCTTCGTGTCGCATCTCTGGAAAATACTGAACCTAAATACCAAGGTGTTTATCCGACTGTTCGTTTCTGAGTTATGCTGTTCACACACACACACACACACACACACACACACACACACACACACACACACACACACACATACACACACACATACACACACACACGGACATGTTTCCAAAAATGATTTTTTTGGATTCAGGGGTCCTCAAAACATGTATTTCCGGTGAAATCTCGGTATCGAATTTTTGGCTGGAATACAATACTTCCCCTACTTACTATACATAGTAGAGAAAGTAAAAAATAAAAAAAAATTCCGATGTTATTACATTCACAGAATCTTTTCTACGCCCTCTTCTACAAACTTTTCTTGCAAAAGCTTGTAGACTTAAGCGATAGTCAGATCTTTTAAAAGCAGTAATTCTGTGACGGCTTTAAATTTCGTTCTCTTTTATGACCACGAGAGAGAAAAAAATATCTGATGTGATACATTCACATGACTCTCTCTACCCTCCACCTTTATTCGTGAATAACAAACTATTCTTACTAAAGCTTATTTACTATATTTTGATCCAAATAAACCTTTGCAGAAATAGCTACATTACACATTTCGTTATAGATACAAAGGGAACAGCGATAGTCAAGTGTTTAAGAACTGGGCGCTGTATGCTGGTCTTAAAACTCCATGCTTTTTCCACCCAATCGCGAGAAACAGCTAAAATCAATAGGACTTAAAAAGAATGGCATGTAGTGAACAATTCGAACCTTTAATAACGTATATCTCAGAAACGAGTTATGCTACAAAAAACTTATTTTAAATAAATTGTGTGTCATAAAGAGATCTACATTTGTCTGTGGTGCGTTTTCGTCTATGGCTTAATGTTTACCAGTTATACAAGATTATATAAAATTCCTTCCGAATTAGAGGACTTCCTAGGCTATTCCCAAAAAATTCAAGATATGCATTTTACTTATCATGTAAATGTCTTTCATATGTGATATTTGAATCAGAATCGTCAGAGCCATTTTTTAGCAAATCAAAATTTGAGAAAGTGTTTTGCTTTAGTTTAACTGTCCCATGCTTGGGAGCCAATTTGAAAAAGTGTTCTTTGTTGAATGAGTTGGAGTTTTGCACCACGCTTTGGGCGTCAATTTGAAGAAAGATTGTTTGTTACGTAATGTGCTGCTATGTATGAAAAGCCGTTTTTTGAAGATGTATTTTTGTTGTTACGCTCCAAGTTTAAAAAAATATATATTTACTTTGTTATTAAACTGCTTCTATAGATATTATTTATGTTTGTTTTTGCCTCGGCTGCGTCAGTATTGTTTTAGAGACACGTTTCTCTTAATCAGGGCGTGGTGCGACAAGAATGTAGGCTTACACAGATTTTAAGTTTAAATTCACTCTTTTTTATTAATCCTTGACTCATATTAATAGCACTACACTGACATAAAGAGCTGTGAGATTCTTTTATTTAATACTTGCACTTTGTTAACGCGTATACTTATTTTATGTCTCACACGAATACGTAATATTTCTCTAGAGAACGCATCTTCCATTCGGTTACTATCAAGGTATTTCAGCCGTCCAAACCCGTAAACTTTTGTATTTCAAGACTCTGATTGTCTAATTCTAGTCCAATAGAATACCTGCATTTTACTAAAGCTTTTTCTGGCTGTTGATTGGCTATTTTTTAACTGTCACAAAATTTACGTTATTGCTGCCCTAATCGTGACTAGTAGCATTTAAACTCTCAAACTCATTATTGCCTCAAGGTTACCTCATTGTTAGCAACTTTAAACTTATTATTCTCACAGCTCTTACATTATTAAATTACGTAATGCATTCACATAACATAATTGAACATGTTTACAATAATATAAGCATATGCAATGACTGTTACATGCATTTTACAAATTATTACATACACATTGCTTCAAGGCGGGCGTTATTGAATTTACATATTATATAATTTAATTGAAATTATATAAGTGTTAAAAATACTGCCTCAAATTTTCGAAAAATGTTTCATGTAAAGAGTAGTTGGGGGTGAAGGTATTTTCTTGAAGATCTTCTTGTCGCATCTCTGGAAGATGCTGAATTGAAATACACACACACACACACACACACACACACACATTGATATGTTTCCGAAAATGCTTTATTTGGATTCAGGGGGCCTCAAAACATATATATCCGGTGAGATCTCGATATCTAATTTTTGAATGGAATGCAATACCTTCTCTAACTACTATGTACCGACGTGGTAGAGAAAGTAAATATCTGATGTGTTGCAAGGAACATCCTATGAAGGGCCTAGACTTGTAAATCCGACTGCCGGCCTCACGTTCACGTACACACGGCAGAGGTGGGCGATCATCCAACCGATGTGGGGAGGTGGTGTGGCCAGCATCACGCACCTCCCAACCAGAATGTTAGCCTCCATGGTCGAGATCGCTGCTTATCGTAGCTCCTCACTTTCCTGAGTGAGCACGGGTCCTATACCCGAGACCAAAATCCGCACCCCTATGAATTGGATCGAACCCTTGGCAGATTCCGTGGCCGGGAACCAGAATACCACGCTCTAGCCCACTGTGCCACGACGCAGGACAGTCTATCCTAAGAAAGGGCAAAATAAAAACTCATTCATTTGCTACCTCAATGAAAATTAGTACAGTTTAACTGGCCTGTTAACCTTCTTTGCAAGTTTTGCTTTTTATAAACTCGCCGAATTGTGGGAAAGCTAGGGCCATGGTGGCCAACATCTTGGTTTATCCCTCCAGTTCGAAAATAACTCTATCGAAACACGGTAAGGGGATCCTTACTGTCAATAACTTCACAAATGTCTTAACCTCGTAAGCAATAAATTATTTCTTCAAGTTGAATCGTAATAGTTCTTGAAGGAACCACTGCATTTTAATAAATTGAATGGATGATCGTACAAACCACCAATTTAAAAAAAGTTACAGGTCGATTTTTTCATCGTGACACGGCAGAAACGCAGAGGAGGAGAAGGTAGTCTACGGTGGGGGAGAACGGCTGGCAGTATTCCCTTTGCGTGGAGCACACTCACTCGGAACTCATGGTGAGTCAGCTTATCTCAAGTTGTGTATGCGCCTGCTGCTATGTTACAACTGAACCAACACCCCTCTCAGTAAATAAATGGACTTGTCCAATTACTGCGCATACAGATAAGCTGTCACGAGGAAAAAATCGTACTGTTCATGCTTCACTCTACTACTCGATAAAGCGAACGGGCGTATCGGAAAAATGTGCAACAGCAACGATGTTTACGTCATTCACACGTCGAGAAAGAGCATGTCAGTTGCAGTGCACTCACTGTAGATGCAATAATTGCGATTATGTCACAATGAAGGCAAAGCGTTATTCATCGCCAGGCGCGAGAGATGATATATGTCATTGGAATTTTGCAACTAAAAGAATTGTGATAACAATTGGGAAAAGGGTGGATTATTGGAACATGAAGTTGGGAGGTTCACAATTTCTATAGTGATTATATTGAAATAGTAAGGCGTATTTCAGTGGCAGTTCAAGGGACACTGATGATGAAATATTTGACATTATGCTTTTACTACTTGAGTAAATCAGTTCCTTACAAATTATCCCAGGTGTATGAGGGGCACTATTTATATTTTGAGCCTAATAATTAAAACAAAGTAATTTCTGATTGAAAACTGCTTTATTGTTTTTCAAAATATTCTCCTTTATGATCAATGCACTTTTGCATCCGTTTGAACCGTTTGTCAAAGCATTTATTTCAGTCTTCTTGAGACACCTCCAAAACATGGTTTTTGAAGCCATCAACGGCTTCTTCTGCCAACGAAAATCTTTGTCCACGCAATTTATTCTTGATGTTCGGGAACAAAAAGAAGTCATTGGCTGCCAAATCAGGACTGTATAGCGGATGACCCATTAATTCGATTTTTGAGCCTTCAATTAATCTGTTGTTAGACGAGATGTGTGTGCGCTCGCATTGTCTTGATGAAGAACGATCCTACGGTTCTTGTTGGTTTTCCTTACTTCACCGAAGACTTCCGGCAAACAAATGATTGTGTACCATTCGGCATTGACCGTTTTATGTTCCTCTAAAGGCACTGTTGCCACATGGCCAGTTTTGCTTCGAAGTGCTTCGAGTGCGAACAACCATTGTTGGATTTGCTTCATCTTGAAACACCCATACAGTCGACTGTTGTTTACGTTCCGGCTCATACGCATAGATCATGATCCTGTAACAATCTTATATACGTCTTTTGAGGCACCGCCATTGTATTTCTTGAGCATTTTTGTACACCAATCGACACGTGCATCTTTTTGAGATTGCGTCAAATTATGTGGAATCCAACGAGAGCAAACCTTTTTCACGGCTAAATAATCGTGCAATATTTTATATATGCTGGTGGAACCAATACCAAGGGTTGCCTCAGTCTCACAATGTGTTGCATGACGATCTTTCAGTATTAGTTTTTGCACAGCATCAATGTTTTCTGTCCCAACAACTGATTTTGGACGACCTTCACGAACTTCATCATTGAGCGAATGGCGGTCACGATTAAATTCGTTATACCAGCGTTTCACAGTGTCAAAGGATGGAGCTTCGTCGCCAAATGTGGAAGTTAGTTGATCGATGCACTCATGTCTTGATAATCCACGTCGAAAGTCGTAATAAATCAGTGCACGAACATTTTCACGAGTTAATTCCATGTTTTTGTTGACACACAATTTTCAAGTTAGTGTAAACAAAACAAATGAGCTCTATTGATAAAATGTTTGAAGTAGATTATGGTCAAAAATGTCAAACTTTCCATTGGAAACGTCAGATGGCACCTACAGCATTCAGGGTTGTCAAGGCTCAAAATATAAATAGTGCCCCTCGTACAGATAGATTGCATCAGAAAATTAGTTATATTATCATGCACTACATATAGTTAGAGAAGCTACTACCTACTTAATAAGAAAAGTATATTAACTAATTTAGTTTCTTTTGTTTCTTCTTTTCTCCATTATAGAAATTGCAGAATATAATATTAATTTTATTTCAATAAATAACTACGTAGATATGTATTGCATTGAACACAATTAAGATTATGTTTTCCTGTTATCTACCTTGTAATTACAGTTGCGTATAAATTAATCACGTAACCTTTCATATCAAGATACACCCAGCTCCAGAGTGCTCCATTTGTGTTCTATTACTTATTGTACGCTGAGTTACTATAGTATAACAACTTAGTGAAAATCCCGCGGTCTATGGATTGTGCGAGTATTCGGGAGGGATAAATTGCCCCCCCCCACTCTACTTGTCTTTTGCCTTTAGCTACTGAGTTATCCAATGAGGTGTCTTAAAGAGGAAGTGGGCTGATACGCGAGAAACAAGTGTCATGCCACTGTTGTGAACACAGCAATTTTATAGTGTAGAAAAATTTAATACGATCTTGTTTACTTCGTGATAACCCCAAAACTAAAATCCTTATTGCAGTTCTGCAGTTCTCTGTTAAAGAGCAGAGTTTCGAGACGGTGATTTGTGATTGGTCTTCCTGTAAAAAATTAAAGCTGTTAATTTTCTTTGTAAAACTTCAATTGAAATAATTTGTATTATTAAAATCAATCAGCAAGGAACTTTTTTCCTTGAAGAGATAGATGGGAGAGTGAAGGCTTGAAATGTCCTAAAAAGTGTGAATTAACTTTTGGAAGATATTCCTGATAATACGCGTGTGAAATGCTATCGCTAGCTATATGCAAACGTTTGTTTTTACACTTGCTACACCTTGCTCTTTGCATGGCTTGTCACAGCAATCTACAAACACAGCATTTTTGTTGCAACGATCTTGTTTCTTTAGTCCTGCCTCTACAATTGGATAGTTACAACAGTAGTGTAGTTTATGATTAAACGATTTTGCGAGAATAAAATAAAACACGGGCTAGGCGAAATTATGGCGTGTGCTGTTTAAGCACCGACTCGGAGGCAAGTCCGCTCAAGACAGAGAGGGGGAATACATGGCCAGGTGAAATTAAATTAAATTGAGGCGAGCTCCCCTCCCAAGGGTTTTTTTATAAGTTGCTGAACTATAGTATTTCGCTGTTATAGTATACAGATACTAAGCGAACGTAGTGCTTTGACGCTCAAGGTCAATATGCCCGGTCCCTTTGCCGTGTAGTACTGCAGAAACTACAGTATATTCCCTCGTGAATTTTGCTCAGTTGTAGTTTTATGTCATTTTGTTTTGTTATAGCAAAATTGGGCTCACTTGGCAGTTTAGACAGGAGACCGCGCAAATGGCCTAACTGTGTAAGAGGGCTGTATTGCTATGCGCTATATTCTCGAAGACGTTCTTTCTGTTACTAATAAGTAGAGCAACCCAGATTATGCTTTATTATTTTTATAATTATGCTTTATTTTTTATAATGCATTTATTTCATACAAATAAACTTCAGTATCTTAAACGATTTTTGTTGTTGTAAACAGTGAAGTGAGTTTGTCTTACAAGAATAATGAAGAACTTATGATAAAATAAACCAGATCTATGTTGCATCAGTATTACCTGATTCCAAAATCTGTACTATTTGTTTATAGATAGTATCAGAGAGATTTCAGGTATAGTTCTGAGTTGAAGTTGAAGGATATCATTTTCAACCAGTAGTTTTAAACTTGTTACAGCAGCATTACCTTCACCATCTTCCAGATTGATCTAACGTTTAACTGCATTGAAATTGATGCCTTCAGCCATGTGCTCCAACGAGTAATTGCTGAAACTGGAGGTAGATCAAGTGCTTCTGATTCTTTAAAGCAGTCCAGTAATCTCTACCTTCTGACTGAAGTTTTCACTAAAGTAATCTTAAAACTGCAATGGATTCAGTATTAAATTTACTATAACATCAGCATTGCAATGTTGTACAAGTTTGGTTTTCACAAGACGAGGTTTCTCGCCCAAAACACCCAATGGAACAACTAGAACATTCATCACCTTACAATTCTTTGCATCCGCCCTTGCATCAACCACTAGATATACAGATTTTTGCTCACAATTTTACCTGGTGTTCTAGACGTCTCTTTCAACACACTTGACACGATATCTTCTCAGAGCCGGTTTCATACTTGTAGCTGTTGCTATCCACTGCACATTCCGTGGCCGGGAACCAGAGTACCATGCTCTAGCCCACTGTGCCACGACGCAGGACAGTCTATCGTAAGAAAGGGCAAAATAAAAACTCATTCATTTGCTGAAAATTAGTACAGTTTAACTGGCCTGTTAACCTTCTTTGCAAGTTTTGCTTTTTATAAACTCGCCGAATTGTGGTTGCTCTGTGGCGCATTCCATTCTCTTTGCATGTCCAGGACATAAAAAAAATGAACGAATTTGAGAAAAAGTATAAGTATTGGAAAATAATATAAAGTTATACAAGAACACATTACAATAAGAGAACAATGCTAAAGAATGAAAATTTAAGGGAATAACAAGCAATATCTCAACAAAAAAATGTATATGACATAAATTGTGTATTTTAACGCGATCTACATTTTTTGTGTAGTAAAATTTTGTCTATCTCTTATGGTTTACCAGTTATGCAAAAGTCGTTCACAATGAAGAATACTTTTGGAGACACTACCAGAAAATTCAAGATATACATTTCATTTGTCATGGAAATATCTTAAAACATACGATATTTTAATCAAAATCGTTACAGCCATTTTTGAGAAAATTAAAATTTTCGAAAAATCTTCCATGTAAAGGGTAGTCTGGGGTGGGGGATTTTCTTGAAAACCTTCGTGTCGCATCTCTGGAAGATACTGAACCTAAATACCAAGTTTGGTGTCTAGCCGACTGTTCGTTTCTGAGTTATGCTGTTCACACACACACACACACACACACACACACACGGGCATGTTTCCAAAAATGCTTTTTTTTGGATTCAGGGGGTCTCAAAACATGTATTTCCGGTGAAATCTCGGTATCGAATTTTTGGGTGGAATACAATACTTCCCCTACTTACTACACGTAGTGGAGAAATTAAAAAGAAAAGAAATGGAAACGTTGACATTTTTGTTTTAAACAAAACCTCTCCATACTGTTACCTTAATGACGAGCATGGTATACGAATAGGAGTCCCGCGTCGCCACGGTCGCTTTAGCGTCTGACTTCGGCACTCTTTGGCGTAAAGGGTCGCTGATTCGAATTCCACCATGAGTATGAGTCCGTGAGTGTCTATACTAGGTATAATGGACGGCACAAAAGACTACTAATGTTCGAGATGCGAGAGTCTCTGAATTCTCTAACGTCCCGCAGATTACACTGTGCCCTATGAGTCGCCTTGATTGTCAGATAATTTTCTCGTCATAACTGTGCTGCGTGTAACCTATGTGCAAGGTGATGTTTGTGTTGCGTGTGGTCAGCACAAAAGGGGAGTTTTTAAGCGACCCTGATTGTAACAGCCATTAAAAAAGGTTTCAGCCAAAATGAACGATCGAACCTATATTTACCTGACGTGACTTACTACTGGGGACCTTCATTTTCCTCTTTAGCCGGCCACATGTTTTAACGGCTGCAACTACGCCCATTGGTAGGCATGACGTCATTTGCATCATTTCGTCACAGTGACTCTCATCTGCAGAGAAACTGTTGAACCGTTAAAACCGTACCTCAATGCGTCGCAGTCGTAAAGCATAAGTACGAGTATGTTTTAAGCGTAGTGACTGCTCATTTGCTTCCAACCAAGGCACGTTTTTCTTGTTCTTTTTTGTATTTAACATCTAGTTTAGGAGATGCAGATGCAGAATCGCAAAGAGTAAAGTTTGGTATTTAACCAACTTTTCGTTTTTGTTATATGCTGTTCACAGATGGATAGACACAGGGACGAACACGCATTCACACGCGCGCGCGTGTGCATAATTCGAGCTTTTTCTAAAAATGCATAGTGTTATTTTATTTTTCAGATTCAGGGGTGTATATGTTTTTCTATGTCTTATGAATAAGAAGAATAATATACGTTATTGCTAAGAGCATTAACAACAAATATATAACAACGTCACAAAGAGATGCACACTAAAAATGGAAGTCATAAACGTGGACATTCTACAATGGATTACCCAAAAGATTAGATTTAAAAACTGTGAAACCGAGCCTTACTGACTCACGCGCGAGAATATTTGCTTATTTAGCAACTGGAATTTTCCACAGAGTTCCAGGAAGTTCGAGAAGCGGGGAGAAGGGAAACTTCCAGAAGAATCTGCTTATGTCTCGATATGCTTCTGGTTAACGCTGGGCGAGAGCACTTATCACCCATTCAGGCGATCGGTCGGCACCTCCTACAATACTCCAAGTAAAGGGTAGTTTTAGAATGGAGGGTTTTCTTTAATATCTTAGTGGTGTATGCTTTGGAAGATACTGAAACAACACTGTTTAATTTCAAATTCGAATCACCTCCCTTCCTGAAGGCGTTTTTTGGAAGAGTAACATGGAAGGTGACAGAAGTCTAGCTAAACAAAAAATTGCAATTTGTACGAATAATTAAAGGAAATAAATAGTTTCATTAGCAAGGAAGGCTGCACACTACAGGGAGAATGCTTCATTATGGCAACTATACCAATAAAAAAATCTGATGTGTTACACTCACATGACTTTCTCTACTCTTGTACAAACTATTTTTACAAACGCTTATTCTCCATCTACTTCATGTTAATCGATTTAAACATTTGCAGACTCTATCTTATTGCTAATTTTCTTGTAGATGTAAGGGGAAAATATATTTACAAGGGCAGTATCGAAATACAGTAGCCTTTAAGCACATACATATGTCTTAATAGCGGGTTGCCACAGATTAATACTCTTTGCATATCCAAGACAAAAAAAAAATGAATAACGAATTCCCATTTGAAAAAATAACTATTGAAACATTTAAGGGAATAACAAGCAATATCTAGAAAATGGTTCACTCAACAACAAAAGTGTATATGACATAAATTGTGTATTTTAACGCTATCTACGTTTTTTGTGTAGTTAAATTTTGTCTATCTCTTGTGGTTTACCAGTTATGCAAAAGTCGTTCACAATGGAGAATACTTTTGGAGACATTCCCAGAAAATTCAAGATATACATTTTATTTGTCATGAAAATATCTTAAACATATGATATTTTAATCAATATCCTTAGAGCCATTTTGAGAAAATTAAAATTTTCGAAAAATGTTCCATGTAAAGGGTACTCTGGGGTGGGGGGATTTTCTTGAAAACCGTGTCGCATCTCTGGAAGATACTGAACCTAAATACCAAGTTTGGTGTTTATCCGACGGTTCGTTTCTGAGTTATGCTGTTCACAGACAGACACACAGACAGACAGACACACAGACAGACAGACACACACACGGACATGTTTCCAAAAATGCTTTTTTTGGACTCAGGGGGTCTCAAAACATGTATTTCCGGTGAAATCTCGGTATCGAATTTTTGGGTGGAATACAATACTTCCCCTGCTTACTATACGTAGTAGAGAAAGTAATAATTCCGAGATTTGTGTGATACATATAAATGAATTGGTAAGGGGAATGAGTCTATCCTATCTACTGGTGTTAAGTTTGCATTTTTCAGTTGAGCTTTTCTTAAAGCTAGTTAAAGATACTTTGAAGCTCCTATCACTTTCAATGTCAGCCTTTATTTACAAGGCTAAGAAACAACTTTTTCCCCATTTTAGTTTATTGTCAAATTATGATTATTTTTAAAACAGTTAAAAAGTTTGGAATAGCAACAATGTTTTGAAAAGTATCCACTTTATAGAAAAAATTCTTAATATTTTTTGTAGCTGAATATTACAGGAATATGCTCTAAAATGATATTAAACTTTTGTAACTAAATGTAAACATTTAGAACTGCTCTGGTCCACACACTCGTGAAACAGCGACCTAATAAACATACAAGAACCAAAATTTGTTCAAGACTATCATCCTTATGCTTTGTTGGCCTGTTTCTTTGGTACGTACATGTTTGCGTTTATCCTTGCCTTTGTTACAGGATCATTATACGTTGTTTTAACTTCCCTAAACTTGAATGATAACATCGAGTTTTAGCATTAAGAGTAATAAAAATTTCCCAAATTGAGCTAAGGACAATATGTAGGACATTACAATTTAAAGTTAAATGTCATATTCACAAAACAGCCATTCGTTTATCATTCGCCCTCGGAAAATAGTCCGTGAGATTTCGAGGTAAAAAATAATTAAACATTTTCTGCTCCTCTGAGAAAATAAACAAAGTGCAGGTCGTCATTAAATAATGAATTAAAGATATTTATCAGAGAAATGCAGATATTCATGTTATGACAATAATGGCAATAAAGAAAACGGACCGAATGTTTTACTTATTTCCCATCACAAATTATCCAATCCAACATTCACTTAGCGGCCGAGGAAAACTACGAAAAAACTTTCGGTCAGTTTAGTCGGCCCCGAGACCTCCCAAATGCAATGCGAGCCACAGATGTTACCGTAAAGTCAAATGTCAACAGTAAAACATACTCATAAAAGCAAAATTTACTTTAAAAGACAAAAAAGTTAATTATCTCAGCGGCATTCAGATTAAAAAGTGCATCCAAACTAGAGAAAGACAGTTTAACTAATGATTTAAAAAGTTTACTTGAAAAAAGTACGTGTGTAATAACTTTTAATAATGTGAGGCAACATATTACAGCATTTGAACCCAAATACAGATGCGAACTTCATGACTGACTTAGTCATTTAACTGAGATTAAACAGTAATGTCATTTGTGGTGTTATGCTCTTTTACATCTTTTCTCAAAAAATAATCACTTACAACGTGTTAGTAAATCGAATAAGTGCAAATTCACAACTTAAAATTTTAAAGTCAAGAAACAATGGCTTGCAGTGTGACCTGAAACTACATTTCTTTATAATTTTCTTTTCTATGTTATTACAGTGACCCCATATCACATTATTATACCTCCTAAAGGATTGAAACAAACCCGAACAAACACTTCTCATTATAAAAATATAGGTAAACACTACTCAAATTCATAATTAAATAACAGACCTGCGACCTTTTGAATGGTTCTCCCTCTTAGTACGTAGTGAAAGTCATTTTTGCTGATTTTCTTCCGTTTTCTTTTCAGAAGTTACGATTCAGTTTTCACAGAGTCTCTCATACAAAGAAACAGAAAACTGATTGCGAGGTTGATCTAAATATACTAACGTACTAAAATTTATGGTATAGAAAGTAATTTACACTCGTTCAATTTAAAACTGGCCGGCGTCTGAAAGATGAGCTCGAATCGGGTATTTCCGTGAGCGCTCGGGACAGCCAGGCTTTGTTCACAAAGTAGTAGTTATAACGGGGAACACAACTATAATCTCAAAAGTCTTCCGAGAAAATAATTCATATACGAGATTTCAAACTGATAGATTTTTAACATTGAATATTTCTACGCACTTTATTGATTTGTGGTTCTCCTCTTTCCGTTATACCAGTAGATGGCAACCATGGCATTAATTTATCGGCCGGGGGGAGGTTTGATACTCATTCAATTTAAATATATAAACACAAATTTTACAATTATTGTAATAATGTTTATAAGTAAAACGAAGTAACACAAGTAATATTATTTAACTTTGTTACAGTAAAACGAGTTGTAAAAAGTAAAAGATAATCCGCTACTGAGAATCGAACTGAGCTGCTTACATAGAAGTTAAGTAACTTAACCACTACTCTACGCCAATCACGGTGTGGAGGGAGCCCAAATAAGGCCTTGTGGCTTGTATGTGTATATAGTTATATGTATGTGCATGTATTTTGTATATACAGGGTTATTCAAAATGAAGGAACAGATTTTAAATATTTATTTTTAATGAACGTCAATAGATAGCAACACATACGACACATCATTGAATAGAGGAACGTTCAAAGTTTTAAGCCCCCACCTATTAGTTCCATTCAGTGCCTATAGCGGCGCTGGGTTTGTTTACGAGAAAATGGCAACACCACAGGAAAAGTCGTTTTGTGTACTGCATTATGCAAAGACTGAATCCATTGTTTCATTGCAGCGTACATTTCGTTGTAAGTTCAACAAATAGTCACCTCGTCATAACAGATTTACAACTGATACAATAAATTCGTAGAAGAGGGTTGCGTATGCAAACGGAAAAGCACTGGTCGTCCTCGCATAACAAATGGTGCTCATTTTGAACACATAAAATAAAATGTTGAACTTTCCTCTATTCAGTGATGTATCGCATGTGTCGCCATCTATTGTCGTTCATTAGAAATAACTATTTAAAGTTTGTTCCTTCTTTTTGAACAACCCTGCACATATAGAGTTAGCCAAAGCTTTGACAGTTGTGAAGCTCGCACTCATTGGAAGGGGATTTTGAGAAAATTTAACTGCTCTAGAGATGGCAACTTTTAGTTTGACCGAGTGCACGTATCTGTGTTCAGTGCGTTTTCGGATTTCCTTAAGGGGACAAGGTAGTCTGAACACATGGCAATTACACCTCAAGTGTGTTAAATTGCCACTGCTCTTAAAGTTTTCAATGTTTTTTTCTGAAATTTTTATGAATTACTCTATAAATCATGCCAATTATTTCAAGTGGTTGATTGCATTGATAGCTTATGTAGTTGAGTCCGTAAAAATTATATCATTCAGCAGAAAAATAATAAAATTTACTCTTAAAACATGTGAATTCATGTACCTTTTTCCCTGATACTACTTGCAACACACAATCACACTTTTGCATGGTGTTCTTAGTATAATCAGCTATCTTCTGAACCTCAACTATTTAGTTATGTATATAAGTTCACTAGAAATTGAAAAAGAATTATTTACAAAGTCAAAAAATAAAAATGTGGAAAATTTGCAATGTTATTGTTTTCTTAATATCACTAATATGCATTATAAAATTATGATTGTGGTTCAGAAAGTTTAACTATGTTAATTCAGCTCTCATACTTTCTGAGAAAGAGGTAAATAAGTATCCAAAAATGTTGTTTTGAAGAAACTGAATTTAAAGTTTGAAGATTAAAATTCTGACACACTTCAGCACATTCTGGGGTCATAATCGTCTGCACCTTCATTCCTGGATTGCTTCAGCTTTTCTGATTGGCTTCTCTTCGCCCTGGCCTCTTTTGTTGATTGCTGTACTGCTCGCTGGGCATGATATAGTCGTTCGTTGTTGAAAGATACAAAAATATTCTAAAAAGGGGCGTTGCATGACAGCTTTAAAGGAATGTAGACTAGCATTTAAATGGTATTTAAATGTCTTAAAAAGCTCTTAACCACCAAAAAGTATATATTTTCTGAAACTGTAAATAAGAGAGATTTTATTAGTGCTTAAAACAAAAAATGTTATTTTTGGCCATTTCAGAGTACCTTGTCCCCTTATAGCAGTTATTGTGCGCGTGTGAACCTTATACCTTTGCTAATGGGGTAGAGGGATTTGTCTGGAAAGTTTCTGTGAGCCTTTATCGGCGACCTGTTGCCCGAGCATGCCGGCTAAAGATGACCACCGTGCGATAAATTAAACAGCGGGATCAGGAGCAGAAGACGTGTCATGTTTTGTGCGCAGGTTTTAAAGCCTGGTTCACAACAGCCGAGAACGGTAACCAGAACGAGAACGACAAAACTGAAATACATGTGGGTCTCTGTGACACGTGACTGAGCAGGTGGTTACAGGGATGAGACCTAGAAAGCTAACTGTCCATCACATATCGTTCTAAGAGTTATCCACCAACAGATCCGTCGCGATATGACCAGGGAGTTAAGGCGACGTAAAATAAAATAGAAAAAATCTGATGTGCTACACTCACATGACTTTCTCTACTCTTGTACAAACTATTTTTACAAACGCTTATTCTCCATCTACTTCATGTTAATCGAAATAAACATTTTTAGACTCTATCTTATTGCTAATTTTCTTGTAGATGTAAGGGGAATGTATATTTACAGGGGCAATTTGGAAATACAGTAGCCTTTAAGCACATACATATCTCTTAATAGCTGGTTGCTAGGTGCAGCACCATTCCCTTTCCTACAGATTAATACTCATGCATATCCAAGATAAAAAAATTAATAACGAATTCCCATTTTAGAAAATAAGTATTGAAAAATTTAAGGGAATAACAAGTAATATCTCGAAAATGGTTCACTCAAGAAGAAAAAAACGTATATGACATAAATTGTGTATTGTAACGCGATCTACATTTTTTGTGTAGTAAAATCTTGTCTATCTCTTATGGTTTACGAGTTATGCAAAAGTCGTTCACAATAAAGAATACTTTTGGAGACATTCCCAGGAAATTCAAGATATACGTTTTATTTGTCATAAAAATATCCTAAACATATGGTATTTTAATCAAAATCGTTAGAGCCATTTTTGAGAAAATTAAAATTTTCGAAAAATCTTCCAAGTAAAGGGTACTCTGGGTGGGGGGATTTTCTTGAAAACCTTTCGGTCGCATCCTTCAAAGATACTGAACCTAAATACCAAGTTTGGTGTTTATCCGACTATTCGTTTCTGAGTTATGCTGTTCACAGACAAGACACACACGCACACACACACACACAAACACACACACACACACACAGACACACATACGGACATGTTTCCAAAAATGTTTTTTTTTCAGGGGGTCTCAAAACATGTATTTCCGGTGAAATCTCGGTATCGAATTTTTGGGTGGAATACAATACTTCCGCTATTTTTACTTTGCAATTAATTTTTTTTTCAATCTCTAGTGAGCTGATATACATAACTAAATAGTTGAGGTTCAGAAGATAGCTGATTATACTAAGAACACCATGCAAAAGTGTGATTTTGTGTTGCAAGTAGTATCAGAGAAAAAGGTACATGAATCCACATGTTTTAAGAGTAAATTTTATTATTTTTCTGCTGAATGATATAATTTTTACGGACTCAACTACATAAGCTATCAATGCAATCAACCACTTGAAATAATTGGCATGATTTATAGAGTAATTCATAAAAATTTCAGAAAAAAACATTGAAAACTTTAAGAGCAGTGGCAATTTAACACACTTGAGGTGTAATTGCCATGTGTTCAGACTACCTTGTCCCCTAAATAGGAGCGTTGACAATTGACTGGAAGCTTTCCCGGGCCCCGGGAACGGGAAAGAAGACTTGGCCAAGCTTTAACTTTCTAGTTCTTGTGCCTGTACACGCCATATTAGATCTATATTGTGCATGCGTATTAGAATCTTTATTCTACAGATTATTCTGGGCGGCCGTGACATGAAACAGCTGCAAATCTCTCTCTGTAGTCGAAAGTGGAAACATGAAACTAAGTAGAAGAAATTCTAGCATATGTTCGTCCTAGCCTCAGATCCTGACACCGGCAGATCCATTAAGCTTTGGTTCTTCTACTGAAAGGGTCATCTGTAGTTTGTTTATATGCAACTCAAAAATGACTATTGCCAGCATTTTTAGAAAAATGTCCATGTGTGCCTATGCCTGTGATCAGCATAACTCAAAAACGAAGAGTCGGGTAAATACTAAACTTGGTATTTAGGTTCGCTACCTTCCAAAGATGCGGCAGGAAGATTTTTAAGAAAATCCCCCCACCCTAGACTATTCTTTACTTGTAAGATTTTTCAAAATTTTTTATTTTCTAAAAAATGGCTGTAAGATTTTGATTAAAATACCTTATATTAAAGATATTTACATTACAAAAAATGTATATTTTAAATTTTCTGGGAATAGCCTGTGAAATCCACATCATTTGGAAGAAATTTTGTATAATCTTGTATACCTGGTAAACTTTAAGCGATATACGTAAACGTCCTCCGTGGTCTAGTGGTACCGTGCTAGCCTCTAGTTCCCAAGGTCGCGGGTTCAAACCCGGCGGAGGGCGATGAATTTTTTCGGGTGTAAAAATCCCGTGTCGTAGATTTGCGGCACGTAAAAGAACCTCAAGCCTGATAAAGAGTCCTCTGAGCAAAATTACCGATCTTTCACGCCCAATGTAGAATGGGACGCTGAGAACCATAGTAGTTAAAGAGCGTCCATAAATAACTTAATTTAATTTAATTAAACGTACTTCAGGTTCGAATTATTCATTTCTTGGCCATTCTCTTAAGGAGACAAGGTAATGTGAACGCATGAAAATTACACCTTAAGTGTGTTAAATTACCACTGCTCTTAAAGTTCTCAATGGCTCTTCCTGAATTTTTTGTGAATTATTCTATAAATCATGACAATTATTTCATGTAGTTGTTTGCATTGATAACTTATGGAGGTGAGTCCATAAAAATTATTTCATTCAGCAGAAAAGTAATAAAATTTCTCTTAAAACATGTGAACTCGTGTACCTTTTTCTCTGATACTACTTGCAATACAGAATCACACTTTTGCATGCTTGTTCTTAGTATAATCAGCTAGCTTCTGAACCTCAATTATTTAGTTATGTATATCAGTTCACTATAAATTGAAAACACATATTTTGCAAAGTAAACAAAGTAAAATGTGGAAAATTTGCAAAGTTTTTGCTTTCTTAATATCAGTAATATACATTATAAAAGTATGTGGTTCAGAAAATTTAACTATGTATTGTATACAAGTACTAACAATTTCAGCTCTCCACCTCTCATACTTTCTGAAAAAAAAGGTACACAAGTATCCAAAAATGTTGTTTTGGGAAAACGGAATTTTAGGTTTGAACATTACTATTCTGACACACTTCAGTACATTCCAGGGTCATAATCATCTGCACCTTCATTCCTGGATTGCTTCAGCTTTTCTGATTGCCTTCTCTTGGTCCTGGCCTCTTTTGTTAATTACTGAACTGCTCCTGGGCATGATAGAGACTAGCATGAATAAAGACTAGCATTTAAATGGTATTTAAATGTCTTAAAAGCCTCTTAACCCCCCAAAAGTATATCTTTTCTGAAACTGGAAATAATAGAGATTTTGATAGTGACTAAAACAAAAAATGTGATTTTTTACCATTTCAGAGTACTTTGTCCCCTTAAGTCTTATCAATATTTAGATGTTTCTCGTCATTGCATTGAAACAACATGGAATTTTAAGGTCATGGTATAACATCCAGTTGTTAAACATTTGATTATCGCGGTTCCCTTTGCATCTGTAACCAAATGTGTAATACAGCTATTTCTGCAAAGGTTTATTTGGATTAAAATGTAGTAGACAGAAAAATAGGTTGTAGTAAGAATAGTTTGTATACCCACTAATAAGCAATAGAGGGCAGAGAAGGTCATGTGAATGTAACACATCAGATTTTTTTCAGTAAAAGTCCGATATTTGCTGTTTCTATGCTTATCACGCAGTAACTAATAAAGAAAAGGGTAGAACGGAGCAATATTTTTTGTTAGCTAGAGTAAACTGGATTACTGATACCAGATGAACTTATTACTTTTTTAAATTAAATATCTTCGGAAAATTCTATACCTATGCGGTAGAAAAGTTAGGCGCGAGGCAGTAAAGGTTAATAACATCAGTTGTAGGAAATGTGTCGTTTATAGCGTGGGGAAAATGTGAAGTGTTATGATATATATTTAGCATTTTACGTAAACATTTGTAGTTATAGAGGAAAAGCTAGGAAGAGACGAAATGCTGGTAAACTAAACAGAAACGCAAATCAATACTGAATAGTTGGGTTATTTAAGTAAAATGAGTGTTACTATGGCAGCAAAAGGAAACAGCTAAGGCTATGGAGCGTTCAGAAACAGTTGTGAATTGAATAAAAAAAATAGAAGGAATGAAACCACCTCTTAGGACGTCATCGAAAAAGAAAGAAAAAAATTTGGGGGAAATAAAAACACGCTAGGTTAACGCAATATGATAGAATAAAGCAAAGCGGAGTGCGGTGCAGTGTTCATTTTTTGTTGTTTTTAAATATTCCACCCATATGGATGTGATTTTGTCAAGGTTAAACAGGATTATATATACAAAATTATAGTTTTTATTATTTTATATTTCCAGATATCTTTTGATAATATATATTTTTATGCCTGTAAAATCTAATTTCGAAATACTGAAAATACAAAGAGGATATATAAAGTACAGGTGAGAATCAAATGTCTTACAATAGCCTTAAATAACAGTGCAGATATTTCACTATCTGGTGATATAGATGACATTAAATTGGTAGACTTATCACAGCTGGGCGCCAAAGTTGTGAGCGTACGTATAGTACATGTGGCAACAGTGCTTCCCATTTAACCTGCACTATCTTTTAAGCGTCAGACGCACTATAGTATTAAGATGGGTGAATTACAGGCGTTCGCTATAATTTTCAAGTACAGTCCTAATATATTTTACGATAATAAAGGGGTTTTATTTGGAAGTTCGATAAATAAGTAAATAATAAGGAAGGAAAACGCATTCCTCTGAAGCTGTGCTATATTACCTTAGTGCATGCTGGGCTTTTAATAAGCATTTCCTATCCTGAAGACACGTGAGTATGTGACGTCAGCTCCCATTGCTCCCGTGGACTGTTCCAAGCAAATCGGTATCTACGAAAGGCCGTTAAACTCGAGTTGAACTCTACGGCAGCGGTCTTTTGCATCTGATTACGTGCCCTCCATACATTCCCAGCGGTGTGCATAGCATTATTAATCGAAATCACGGACTGTAATTCTTATTCATTGCAGACGATATTTTATTTGCGGAATTCCTATTCTACTTCATCTTCTTCTATTCTTTTATGATCTCTTCAATTCTAATTCTGTCACATGCAGTGAAATATTTTTGTACAGCATATGAAGCCAAATTTGAATAGTTTAAAATGAACCCCTCCAAAAATATTTCGCGTCATATATAGGTATATGAACTCTTTTCTTCCAAGGAGTAAGTTGCTTCTGTACGTTTCTAGGACTTACGGTAGTACATTCATGCACATTAGAGTACCATTCACTACAGTATGTTGCACAAACCCGGCGGAGGGCGATGGATTTTTTCGGGCGTAAAAATCCTTAGCATGGCTTCCTTCGGAAGGGCAGCAAAACCGGTGGTCGCGTGTCGTAGATTTACAGCACGCAAAAGAACCTCAAGCCTGATAAAGAGGCCTCTTAGCAAAATTACCGGTCTTTCACGCCCAATATAGAATGGACGCTAAGGACCACAGTAGTTAAAGAGCGTCCATAAATAAAACTCAATATTTTAGTATACCGGCTGGAAGGGAAGTTATTATGTACATTAATTTAAACCAGTTACAGATTTATTATTTGAAACACATATTGTAACTCCTGTTTATTTCTATGACCATTTCCTGCGGAGATATTTAAGATTTTTCGGGAACATAAAACAGATATGCTTGCAACGTTGCAGGGTTTGCTGATCCATGGTAGAGGGGATGTTACTTTCACTTTCAGAACCAACTGAGAACCATGTAAACAGGCTTCACTTTCGCTTTCACAATGGCGTGTGTCTCATGAACGTAAACAAACACACGTTTCGTGTCTGCTACCTCCTAATAATTGCATCTGAATCTTCCAATGACACATTCTGTGACCTAAACTCACAACCTACCAATATTTTTATCAGCTCGTTCAGCATTAAACTTAAAGTACATTTTGCAATTGGTACTGCTGTAATGTAATCAACCAAACCATCTTTATGATAAAGAAGCAACTACATCTTAGGCCCTTATGGGATTCTGAAGGTATTTCTTTCATATTACACTGTTCTAGTGCAGGCCAGTAGATGCCAGTTGCACTTGTTATTTCGCCAGAGCATTACATATCACCCTTTCGTCGTGTTTGTTTGGATTAAGGGACGTGTCGGAAACAAAACTGCTGGTCGCCCATCAGGTAAAGGAGAGGACTGAAGTAGGCGATGTTTTGTTTATGTTCAGAAGCCGGTTCAGATTGCGTTACTTAACACGACTTGTTTGCAATGTTGCGGAGTTCTAAAACCAGTTCGGAATATCCTTTTAAGTGATTAATTATTTTAAAAAACCTGTGTGATGTTACATAGTTAATATCGAAACTATATCAGAAATAGGTTACTCCACTCATCTTACCAGTAACAAAATATTATCTTCATGCGTTGAATTAAGCATCTAATTTGGAACAAACTTTTTTTTTTTCGGAAATAACTGATGAAAGAAGAAAATGCAGTATACCTTTTTGTTTATAACACTTCTATGAAGCATAATTATATTGGAAGGAATGTAATAAGTGGCGGCGCCGTGGCCGAGTGGTTAGACCGCTCGCCTCCCACCGAGGCGATCCGGGTTCAATCCCAGGGACCTGCATGTGGGATTTGTGGTGGACGAAGCGGCGTCTGGGCGGGTTTTCTCCGGGTTCTCCGGTTTCCCCCGCCATTCATTCCACCAACTGCTCCATCATCACCTTTCCTTTCATCCATTTTCACCAACATTTCGTTTCATCTACTTCCTTCATCCCATACCAGGCATCGGGCTGATCACTCATCCTGGTTGTTCTATCTGATCCTCGACGGGCCTCTGACCCCAGGCACCCGCTTGTAAGTCCTGGGGGGTGTAAGTCCTACATAAGGGGAGGGTAAACAGATAATGAATGAATGTAATAAGTTTCCGGAAACACGGTATAATCTACCTTCCAACTCTCAGTTCATCGTCGCGATGTAGAGTCACTTCTCTACTGTCTAAGTCATAAGTATTAGCTATTCATGTAATGAAACATGAACGAGTCAGAGATCAAAACATGTAAGGACTTTAAGGGATTGTATGTTCTTCCAAATGTACAATCATTTTGTATATTTTTAATTTTTGTCTCTCTTGTCTTTTGTCTTTTGTGTGTGTTTTATGGCTTCAATGAGTTTATGTTGTGCTTCTGCGCTTTCTTCTGAGAATTCTTCTATTTATGACACTCTGGCCGCCATTAATTATTAGAAGTGGAACCTCATTCAATTTTTACTTTCTCTACTCCTTAGGTATGGTAGATAGAGAAAGTATTGTACTCCGGTAAAAAATCCTATATTGGGATTTAACCAGAAACATACATTTTGAGTTCCTGTGATTCCATGAACACGTGTCGGATAGATAGCAAACTTGCGTCTAAGTTCCGTACCTCCCATGAAGGCGACAACACGAATATTTTCAAAAAACGCCTCACTTCATACTACCTTTCCCATAGGAAAAAAAATCGATAGTTTTTATTTTCTCAAAAATGACTATAACGACTTTAGCTCCATGTGTTTAAGGTATTTGCATGACTAATATAATGCATCTTGAATTTTTTATAAATGGCGCAAATTCTTCCCTATGAACCTCGTTTAATTCTGAACGAATGTTGTATATTTTTGTATAACTGCTACTCGTAAACCATAAGAGATACGCAAAACCTTACAACAAGAAAAGTGTAGAGTACGTTAAGACACATGATTTATGTAGGATAAAATGACTATAACGGCTTTAGCTCCATGTGTTTAAGGTATTTGCATGACTAATATAATGCATCTTGAATTTTTTATAAATGGCGCAAATTCTTCCCTATGAACCTCGTTTAATTCTGAACGAATGTTGTATATTTTTGTATAACTGCTACTCGTAAACCATAAGAGATAAGCAAAACCTTACAACAAGAAAAGTGTAGAGTACGTTAAGACACATGATTTATGTAGGATAAAATTGTTTTGCCGTTAACCATTTCCGAGATACTTGTTGTTATTGGTTAGACTTTCCAATGCTTTATCATACACTTTGTTCGCTAAATCACCAATCTTTGAAAGTGCGGACTTAACGGATGACTACAGTGCCATTTGAACAATATGTGACTTGTGACAGTTCATTCGAAGCGAAGAAGTGGGAGAGCTGCGTTGCCACGTTGTAATTAAGCATCTGTCAGCTGTTTAGCATCACGCTGAATAGCAAATCACTTGTATAGCTTTAGGATTTAATAATTTGTAACGTTTAGAACTAGGATTGTAAATTAAAATGCAGGTTGTTTAGCACATAAAGAAGCTCATTTTATTACTAACATTTTTTTTCTTCAAATTTTGGGTTTAAAATATGGATCATAATGTTTATAATGCATTTGATGTCTTTTTCCACTCCTAATTTATGCAACAAGCATATAAATATGCAGCGTAAGAAATGTATAGAAAGCAATCAATTTGCATAATGTGCAATAGGGATCGAAGTACCTGAAATTACTTTCGAGTTACAGTGAATTATAATGTGGATGTGACTGTCAGTTCTTTTTAGTGTATAATAAAATAATTTTAAATTAGAAAAGTACAGGGTACCACCACCACCACCGCCACCACCACCACCACCACCACCACTACTATTGTTCCTTGCTTTCTAACACACAATGATAAGGGGTGTTATCCATCACTATGGTGGAATTTGGATGTGCTAAATAATAAGTTCTGGAACCATCCCTTGAATACTGTAGCATTCATTTCCTTGTGGTAGCTTCCCCCTTCCTTTAACGAAACATAAGGAAAGAGTTGGGGACAAAACCACGGGAAGTGTTAACATGAACAATTTACTCTCTCCTCACGACCAATCAACAATAAAAGTAAATAATGGCAATCTTAATATATAATGTATGTATGTATGCATGTATGCATATACTTCCTTATAGGTTCTATACCGTTGTACCGATTTCGACCAAACTTGGCACAGATAACCTTTGACATAAGCCGAAAATTACTGTCTAGCTTAGAATTCGAATTTCTCCCATTTCACACGATAAATTTTTAATTTTATGGGATGGCTTTAAAAGCTCGCAAGACTGTCTGTATCTTTCTCAACGATAATCATGATAGATCGAATATTGCCAACATAAGAACAATAATTACTTAGGCTTTCGGCGCCTCACAAAATAACAAAGGAACAACGTGTTCACATACGTATTATTCGTTGATCTCCTCTCTGACATCGATCATGGAGTAATGATACAGTCAAATAAATAATCACTGTAGCTATGCTTGCGGAAATGTAAAGGCGCTACACACGCTTAGTTGAGAAATTAAACAACATTTCCAAATGTATTACGAGACGTATTCCAAAACTAAGGTCCGGTGAACAATATTTAACTGATAGTAGGCCTGAATGACGTTTCACGCCTGCAGCGCTGTCTACCGACTTCTGGGGAACCTACCGCAATGTTGATGTTACGCAGTAGGCGTTTGCCAGCCGGAGAGAGCAGATCGCAATGGCCGCAACAATCGTAAATCCCGTGAAGTGCGCGGTGTGATTAAATTTTTGCTGGCAAAAGTATCGTCAGCTGCGGACATCCATCGTGAGTTATGCCTCGTGTATTTAACGGGCACAATGAGTGAAAAACAGGTTCGACACTGGTGTCGAGAATTTCGAAATGGCCACACAAATGTGCACGATGAACAACAGAGAGGTAGGCCCAGTATTCCGATCGACGGCATCGTTGAGCAAATGAACCAAAAACTTTGAAGTGATCGGCGTTTGACGATTAGTGGTCTGGCTGATGAATTCCCAAATGTTGCTCGAACCTCACTTTACAGGATTGTCACTGAACAGTTTGGATATCCGAAACTGTGCGAGATGGGTGCCAGAACTGCTCACCGGTCAACACAAAGAGCAACGAATGCGTAGTGCACGACAGTTTTAGGAGCGCTATAAACAAGATGGAGATAGTTTGTTTTCCATTGTTACGGACGACGAGACATGGATAGTGTACACCAACGCAGAATTGAAACAAGTCAATGCAGTGGCGCCGTTCTGGTTCACTCAAACCAAAAAAGTGTAAGCAATCGCCGTACACGAATCGTAAAATGATGGCTACCGTGTTTTGGGACGAAAAGGACAATTCTTTTGATTAATTTCATGGACCGTGGGTCAACAATTACAGCTAACATGTACTGTGCAACGCTTACCAAACATACGTGCGATCCAAAATCGACGCCACGGGAAGCTGTCGTCTGGCATCATCCTCCTGCACGACAACGCACGCCCGCACATTGCTGTCAAAACCAAAGAGAAGATTCAAGAGTTTTGTTGGGAACTGTTTGACCACCCTCCGTACAGTCCCGACCTGGCACCAAGCGACTATTTCCTCTTCTTGCATTTGAAACGGCGGTTGGGTGGACAACGATTTCAAACCGCGATGAACTCAAGACGAGCGTTAGCAGCTATACCGAGGGGTTAAAGAAACTGGTGCAGCATTACAGCAAGTGTGATGTGAACGGCAATTATGTGGAAAAGTAAAGTATATATGTAGGCACACATTACTGTCAATAAAGGCCTTGTCTCATAAGTGATGTTATGACCAAAAAGACCTTAGTTTTGGAATTCGCCTCGTATGTATATATGTTCCTTATAGGTTCTACATCGTTGCACCGATTTCGACCAAACTTGTCACAGATAACCTTTGACACAAGGCGAAAATTGCTATCTAGTTCAGAATTCGAAATTTCTCCATTTCAACGATAAATTATTTAATTTTATGTGATGGTTTTAAAAGCTCATAAAACTATATATATTTTTGTCAGCGATAATCGTGATAGATTGAATATTGTCAACATAAGAACAATAATTACTTAGGCTTTCGCGGCCTCACAAAATAACAAAGAAACAGCGTGCTCATATACGTATTATTCATTGATCTTCTTTCTGACATTGATCATGGAGTAGTGATACAGTCAAATAAATAATACTATGGCTATGTTTGCGGAAATGTAAATATGCTACACTCGCTTAGTTGAGAAATTGAACATTTGCAACCGTGTTATATTGGGCTGTAACTGTGACTAAATACCACTGATTCTTCTTATTATTTATCATGCCTTATAAGAGATGTTGGAAATGTTGCCCTTTTCTATCCGCATATTTCTGCATCTTCTCAGGAAATTTTAATTAATACTCAAGACTACAATATCCAAATTGAGTGAATCTTTCGCCTGATGTTTTCTTTTAGTCCTTACCTTATCAGAGTTTGGTAAATTTCTGTAATTGGATTTTGTGATGTTACATATAATAATTGACTCACGTTTAATATTCTTGTCTGACGAAGCATGATTCCATTTATATGGCTATGTTTCGTCGCAAAATAACAGATCGTGTACAGAGAAACCCGATTTTACACAGGGCTCTCCTTGCATGACGCAAAAATTATTATGTAGTAAATGCATACAGAATACTAAGACCTGTATTTTTTTGAAGAAATAATAAGTGCAGAGAGATGCAGGACTTACTCGCACCATTTTTTGAACACCTGACCGATTGAATGTCAGTCTGAAATTAATTTAGGAAATTTTGAAGTTAGGGTAATTAGTAAATCACAATCCCCTGATTTAACTGTGTGTATTTTTTATCTATGGGAGAACTGTATAAAATACACATTTATATTTGAATTCTCAGAGAAATGATTTATAAGAATAAATGGCTATTGTTCGTTTTGCATGTGCACATAACCACGTTTGTCGTGTCTAATGCTATTCTCTCCACAGGCTGTTTCATTCTCTTATATCTCCATTCTTTTGTGAATGACACCATGTCACGTTAGCTTTGTTAACGCTTAATTTTCGTTTTGAATGGCGTAAGGCTGGAATGTTCTTTACGAAACTTTGCCTTTATGTCTTCAGTAGGCGAGATTTTTGCATGACGTCAATACCTCAGGTAAAGCAGTGATTACCTAACAAATAACAACCCTTACCGCATAGCATTATGAGCCTAGAACAGGATTGTATTGAATAAGCTATATGGATTTCATGGTACGAGACAAATTTAGAAACCTTACAGGTAGCCAGCGAGAACAAAGGGACTATACTTTACACCCAGCAACAGCACGAAGTAGTATCCAAGAGAGGCGCTAGTAATGCTCAACAACCTTGAGGAATCGTTTCTACGCTCATATCGCCAGTGCATCGATATTGGAAGTCGGCATTTTGACAAATTCCTATAAAGCCTTAACACTTTTTTTCGCTTGTTCCTTTAGCTTTACTTTTATCGTATAATATTAAATTAGTTTTTACTTTATCTACTACGTATAGTAAGTAGTGGAAGGTTACATTCCACCCAAAAAATTTGATATCGAGATTTCACCGGAATTACATGTTTTGAGCCCCCTGAATCCAAAAAAAATCATTTTTAGAAAAAGGTCTGTCTGTCTGTGAACAGCATAACCCAAAAACGAGAAGTCCGATGAATACCAAACTTGGTATTTAGGTTCAGTATCTTTCAAGGATGCGACACGAAGATTTTCAAGAAAATCCCCCATCCCAGACTACCCTTTACACGGAACATTCTTCGAAAATTTTGATTTTCTCAAAAATGGTTAACGATTTTGATTAAAATATCACATGTTTAAGATATTTTTATCGCAAATGAAATGTACATAATGATTTTTCTGGAAATGTCCCCAAAATTTCTTTTTATTCTGAATGACTTTTGCTTAACTGGAAAACTGTAAGAAATAGACAAAATTTTACTACACAAAAAATGTAGATCTCGTTAAAACTCACAATTTATGTCATATACATTTTTTATTTTTTGGCCGAGTGAACCATTTTTCAGATATTCCTTGTTATTTGTTTGAATTTTCAAATACTTATACTTTTTTCAAATGAGAATTCGTTATTCTTTTTTTATGTCCTGGTCATGCAAGGAGAATGGAATGTTCCACATAGCAACCAGCTCTTAAAAGATTTGACTATCGCTTAAAGCCTACCATATTCCCCTTGCACCTACAAGAAAATTAGCAATAATATAGTTTCTGAAATGTTTATCTCGATTAACATGAAATAGATGGAGAATAAGCGTTTGTAAAATTAATTTGTACCAGAGTACAGAAAGTCATGTGAGTGCAACACATCAGATTTTTAATAACGCAATCACACTTAGATGTTAAGTTCAACCATATGGATTTTAATAAGTCACTTTTTCTGCAGTGTTAATTCAGTTCAGTGAACATGAGTGTGTTTAACTTTCAGTTCCCTCTTAGGTCACAAGGGTGTAAATGAGAGGTAAAGTTTAAAAACTTGAGTCCTTGGATACTTTTGAAAATTAAAACAATTCTGAACGGGTATATCTGTTCATGCTGACATGACGAACAGATTCTCGAGCACCTTGTTTTTGTCTGCGCATCTCATGGATATAAACGATACGTTCTTAATGCTAATTTAATTAATTGTAATCAGACTTTGAATTAATCAATAATTAATATTTTAAAAAATCAATGTTGTTTTACATAATTTAAAACATTTTGTAAATCATATTTTTAAAACACTGTGATTAATTTCTTAGTTTTATTAGTTGTATGTTTAATATATGGTTTCATTTATTGTATTTGTAAATTTCTGAAATTTGAGATGTCCTGTGTCTCTGGTATATTTATATTTTAACTAAGCCCTGACATACCGTTGTAAAATAGGGCTTTTATTCTTGGAGATTTACGAGAACCACTCCAAAAGTAATGCACAACATTTTTTTGTAAATTACATATTAATCCTACAGCTTAACTATTCGTCCGTCGTGGTGTAGTGGTTATTAGTGCCTCTAGTTCCCGAGGTCGCGGGTTCAAACCCGGCGGAGGGCGATGGATTTTTTTCGGGCGTAAAAACCCTTAGCATGGCTTTCTTCGGAAGGGAAGTAAAACCGGTGGTCCCGTGTCGTAGAATTACGGCACGTAAAAGAACCTCAAGTCTGATAAAGAGGCCTCAGAGCAAAATTACCGGTCTTTCACGTCCTATATAGAATGGGACGCTAAGGATCACAGCAGTTAAAGAGCGTCTATAAATAAAACTCAAATTAATTTAATTTTACAGCTTAACTTTTTTTAGTGTGTAGATACATCCCTTAGGAACATAATTTCATTTTTCCACATAATCTCCATCTTTTCAACTGACTTACGCTACCTTGGAACTAGGGCGTGTATACCCGCATGGTAAAAGTCTGGACCAACACGTTTGAGTCCCTGTTTGGCAGCGTTCACGAGGCAGTCATCACCACCTTCAAACCTTATTTCACTAAGGGAGTCCTTCAGTTTACCAAAGAGATGGTAATCGCGTGGAACCAGATCCGGATTGTAAGGCGGATGTTTTAATGTTTTCCATCCAAGTTTGCTGATCTCGTCCGTGGTTTTCTGACTGACATGTGACTGTGCGTTGTCCTGCAACAACAAAGCATGCTGCTTCTCTAGATATGGCCGATTACGTCTCAGCCGAGCTTGAAGTTTCTTCAGAGTTACCACATTTGCGTCAGAATTAATGTTGGTTCCACGTGGCATGATGCCCACAAGGAAGAGTCCGTCGGAATCGAAAAACACCATAGCTATAACTTTTCCATCCAAAGGTGCAGTTTTTTTGTCTTCGTAGGCGAGTTTGCATGATGCCACTCCATGGACTGCCTCTTCGCCTCTGGTTCAAATTGGTGAAGCCACGTTTCATCGCCTGTCACAATTCAGTTCTCCACCATTCCCGTACTGTTCCAAATTTTCGCTGCACACATTTTTTCGGTTTTTCTTTGTGAGCCTCTGTCAACCTCCTTGAAACCCACCTGACACAAACCTTTTTCAACCCCAACTCTTTCAATATTCTTCAAACTCTTGCTTCGCCTATTCCAACATAGGTGACAATTATGGTGGAGCCACGTTTCATCGCCTGTTACAATTCTTGCAAGAAAGTCAACTCCACCATTCCCATACTGTTCCAAATTTCCCCTGCAAACTGTTTTTCGTGTTTCTTTGTGAGCCTCTGTCAACCTCCGTGAAACCCACCTGACACAAACCTTTTTCAACCCCAACTCTTTCAATATTCTTCAAACCCTCGCTTCGCCTATTCCAACAGGTGACAATTATGGTGGAGCCGCGTTTCATCGCCTGTCACAATTCAGTTCTCCACCATTCCCGTACTGTTCCAAATTTTCGCTGCACACATTTTTTCGGTTTTTCTTTGTGAGCCTCTGTCAACCTCCTTGAAACCCACCTGACACAAACCTTTTTCAACCCCAACTCTTTCAATATTCTTCAAACCCTTGCTTCGCCTATTCCAACAGGTGACAATTATGGTGGAGCCGCGTTTCATCGCCTGTCACAATTCTTGCAAGAATGTCAACTCCACCATTCCCGAACTGTTCCAAATTTCCCCTGCACACTGTTTTTCATGTTTCTTTGTGAGTCTCTGTCAACCTCCTTGGAGCCCACCTGGCACAAACCTTTTTCGACCCCAACTCTTTCAGTATTCTGCAAACCCTTGCTTCGCCTGTTCCAACATAGGTGACAATTATTTTATTGTGATGCGTTTGTCAGCCGAAACCATGTCAGCTCTGTGCACATTGTTAGGAGTTGGTGCAGTGTGGGGTCTCCACTGCGAGGAGTATCCTGAATATTGCCGTGCCCGCTTTCACCACGTAATCTGCTTGCCCACCGACTAACTGTCCTGCGATCGACAGCAGCATCTCCAATACCTTCTACAACCTCTTGTGGATGTCTCCAAATGTCTCGTTCTCACAGCACAGTAATTCTAAATTGCTTTGGACGAATGTCAAGTGTAGCAGGCATCTTGAAGACATGCTACGACAGCGCCACTCATGGGAAGGGTTGAACTAAATTTGAACACAAGCGGGAAGGATGTGTTGAACTCCGTAAATTGCAAAGATCTAGAATGAAACATAGATGAAAACACATAGTGTGCATTACTTTTGGAGTGATCCTCGTAGTAAATAATAAATAAAACAGCGTTTAATATGAATCAAAAGAAACTGTAAAGAAAGAAAAAAATTAACATGTTGTTGGGGATTTGCAACATGAACTGATCCTTTGATCCACGTCTTCCTGATGAAATAGCTGGTGTCATGGAAGCAGTATGGATTTAAGGCTAGCAGTTTTAAAACATTTGACTATCGCTATTCCCTTTGTATCTATAACGAAATGTGTAATGCAGCTATTTCTTGAAAGATTATCTCGATTATAATGAAGTAGATAAGAAAATAAACTTTAGTAAGAATTGAACCACTTATCTCCCGGTCTCCGTCCGGTTGCTCTAACCACTGAGCTACCATGGCAACATGCCGGTACGACATTAAATTCCCCAACTGATTCGCATTTTTCCCGGTAAACCGCAGAGATCTCAAATTGTATTGAGATGGCATACCCCAATGGCGACGTACTATGCTGTAAGTACTTTAAATCCCGGGCTTCATAGTCACGGGAGTTCTATGGTTCAAATCCCAGCTATGGGCATTGGATTTTTCGATCGTCTGATTCTACCTTTCCTACCTTGTCCAACACATGGCTTATGGGGAAGAACAAATCATTCCTTTAGTAAGGATAATTTGTATACCCACTAATAAGCGATAGAGGGAAGAGAAAGTCATGTGAACGTAACACTTCATATTTTTATTTCTATATCTTTTGTTTTGTAGGTGGAAGTTTGGGTCGAGGTATTGAATATCCAATTTGGTATTTATTTGGCAAATGATGGAAAGAAAGAAAGAAAGAAAGAAAAATACTATAAGATTGGTCGGTACACAAGATTTGAACCCGCAACCTCCCGAAGAGAGCCACATATGCTATCGTCAGAGCCACCAATGCCTTTAAATCGAGTTATAAATGATACTAGTCTAACCCTTTCATGTCAACACTGGACAGCAATCGAAGTTTTCGCGTGACCTACCTGAGGAAGGTCTCACGCGAATTCGAACTTCTCTCGGGTCTCATGATTAGTGTTTCTGTCTGGAGTTCCATTTTCAATTCCATATACAGTTACTTCCTCTATCAGAGAGTATTACGAATAGATTCCATTGTAACGAATTCTGGGGCTTACCTCATTACTGCTCACATAATCATGCGATTTCATCCATTCCAGTAATAGCTTTACACGGGGATGTGGCGCTAGAAACCATTGTGCAATTTTATACCTAGTTTACAGTCTGGAAGGTGTGTAGATGTTCTTTTTATTTTCTCTACTACGTATAAAAACTAGGGGAAGTATTCGATATCGAGATTTCACGGAAATACATGTTTTGAGGCCCCCGAATCCAAAAAAACATTTTTTTATAAAAGGTCCGTGTGTGTGGATGTATATCTGTGTTAGCATAACTCAGAAACGAAAAATCGGATAAATACAAAAAATATCCGTATCTTTAAAAAATGCGACCCGAAAATTTTCAAGAAAATCCCCCCACCCCAGACCACCCTTTATAATGAAAAGTTTTCGAAAATTTTGATTTTCTCAAAAATGGCTCTAACATTTTTGATTAAAATATCATATGTTAAGATATTTTCATGACAAATGAAATGTATATCTTGAATTTTCTGGGAATGTCCCCAAAAGGCCTCTTCATTCTGAATGGCGTTTGCACAACTGGTAAACCGTTAGAGATAGACAAAATCTTTGTACACAGAAAATGTAGATCTCGTTAAAACACAGAATTTATGTCATATACTTTTTTTTTTTTTTGTCGAGTGAACTATTTCCGAGACATTCCTTGTTATTTGTTTGGGTTTTCGAATACTTATATTTTTTCTCAAATAGGAATTCGTTATTCGTTTTTTTATGCCTTAATCATGCAAAATGCTCTACATAGCTCTCTATCCCTTAAACCCTACCATGTTCCCCTTGCACCTACAAGAAAATTAGTAATAAGATTAACATCTCGATATCACGATTAGCGTGAGGTATATGCAGAATAAGCGTTTTTAAAAATAGTTTGTACAAGAGTAGAGAAAGTCATCTGAGTGCAACACATCAGATTTTTTAAACTACAGACAGAATTTACCTAAAGGAAGAGTAAAAAGTCGGCAATGATCCTTTGTCAATCTCCGAGCATTTCTGTAACAGTAAAGAATTTGCAGCAACATATTTGACACTACCGATATGGTAGTGGTCGCCTCCTTTGGAACGAAAAGAAGGATTGTATTTTATAGTTATGTACACGGACTTTATCGATGAACAATTCGCAAGAAATACGGACTGGCTCTGTGGTCTGGGTCGTCCTTCGTGGACTAGTGGTACCGTGCTAGCCTCTAGTTCCCAAGGTCGCGGATTCAAACCCGGCGGAGGGCGATGGATTTTTTCGGGCGTAAAAATCCTTAGCATGGCTTCCTTTGGAAGGGAAGTAAATCCGGTGGTCCCGTGTCGTAGATTTACGGCGCGTAAAAGAACCTCAAGCCTGATAAGAGGCCTCTGAGCAAAATTACCGTTCTTTCACGCCCAATATAGAATGGGACGCTAAGAACCATAGTAGTTAAAAGCGTCCATAAATAAAACTCAATTTCATTTTCTGTGCTCTGGAGGCCTTCAAATCCGGAGGTCCCGTGTAGTGTGTGGGAATTTTTCTTTAGAAGAATTGTTCCCCCTCTCTCTATAGTCTGGAAGTATGAATGAGAGTGTGAATGTGTGTGTAAATGTAATGTAATTACGAAAAATAACACCAAACTGTAAACAGTGAACACCATTGTTAGGAGCAATTTTTCCAAAGATAAAAGGGCCCTCCACAGAACCCGAGATGTTAAAGGTGGTATATAAATGTAGGGGTAAAAGAAAGAAAGAAATACGTCAGTTGTAAGAAACAGCTAATCTTCAAGTTTGTTATTAATGAATTTCTTACATCGATTCATAACCATGGATGAAACATGGGTCCATCACTTCACACCTGAGACGAAGGAACAGTCAAAACAGTGGATTGAAAGGGGAGAATCGGCTCCATGTGCAGGCAAGGCCAGTTTTTTGGGATACGCTTGGGATAATTTTCATTGATTATCTTCAAAAAGGAAAAGCAATCAATGGTGAGTATTATGTAAACTTATTGCAACGTTTGAATAATGAAATAATGAAAATGCACCATGGCCATGGCCAAATTAATGAGTTAAAGTTCGAATTGTTTGCTCATGCATCCTATTCACCAGATTTAGCCTCGTCTGATTATTTTGTGTTTCTGAAGTTGAAGAAATGGCTTGGTGGTAACAGATTTCTAAGAATGAAGAGGTGGAGTCTGTAGTTGATGGATATTTTGCAGAATTCGATGATTCTCACTATAAACAGGGTATCGAAGCTATAGAACATCGCTGGGAAAAGTGTATCGAGCTGAAATGAGAAATAAATGTAGAGAAATAAAGATGTTTTTTTTCCCAAAATGTTTGTGTTTTCTTGGATAGGTTGGGTACTTCTGGGACAGCCCTCGTACCACCGAAACTATGCACACACTTCATCTTTCACCCGTGTAATATGTGATATAAAGTTCAAAATAAAATACTAAATGACATTTTGTTGTTGCAGGTGAGTTCAACATTATGAACTTGGAAAGCAGCCTGGCGTAGTGAAGGTAAGCCTTTTCACGCTTCAGATGTCATTATGTTAATTTTGCACCAAGGACTGTAATGCTGTGCATCTGTGCGAGAGAAGTAATTAAGGCAACTAAAGGCGTACAAGCCTGGACGTAAACATCATCCGGTAAACATCAAGGCAAGATACACAGATATCAGGGTAAAAGGATTAATTTTTGGGCGCATACGGCGAAGAAGGTTATGAAACGTTGCCTATATTTTACATACCAGAGTTTGAAGAACATATATAGACGCGATTCAAGTTTCGTTAAATAAAAGTGATGTATAACACTTACAGGCTTTTTTTCTACCTACTACAAAATCACTTGTACCTTGTCTACACTAATATAATAAATAACTGCACTAATACATGCATATGTATGTGTGTAGGGTCATCTCTAAAACCACTCAAATGATTTTGATAATTCTTTCACCATTGGGAAGCCCTATTCTCTTTTATGCATATAGATTATAATAGTATATTATACAACAAGACTATAATGTAGTCATTAAGAAGCGAGTATTTCATCATGTTCACGGGACATTCCATTTCAAATCGTCCGAAATAGAAGGAAAATCGACCTTGCATTTAAACGAAACTGTATTTGGAGACAAACGCGATACAATGCTGTATACAATCTTAAAATTTAAAGCATCATAGTTCTTCTTCTTCACCACTCCATGGTTGAGACCCTCGTCTGTTCATAGTAACATCTAGTTTTGCAATTAAAATTGTTCAAATTTATCGTAGCTTTCTAAAATTCCCAACTTCAGGTTGTTATAACTCTGAAACCTTTAAATCTAATTGCTTAAATCGAGCTGATTTTGATTCCCTAAACTTTAATTTCATACTGATAAGTAAACATGTTATTATTTTTATTTCAGTGAAGAAATTTCTATTTGTTCAAGTGCGCGGTAACGGTTTGAGAAAAATAATTATTGTATTGTATTTATATCAAGATTCCGTTATTTAAACACAATCAAACATATACCAGGTGTTAAAAAGAAGTACTCCAAATTTTGAGAGGTGGTAGTATGGACCAAAACAAGAAAAAAATGTCCAATAAGCATGGGCTCTAAAGTGCATGCTATGAACACTAGTTCATCTTCGCTACTGTGAAACATGCAAGCTCTTTGCTATTACGTACGACCTACAGCAGGCAGTAAGCAAATGAGGACACATTATTCTGTTATTGTTCATGGATACAGCATCCAGTAAACATCTGTTGGTGTTGTTGTTGCAAACCGTATTCGCAGTTGTAGATAAGTGCAAAGCACATTCTTATTAGTTCTAATGGAATCAGTTTGTGTTTTGACAAATTTGTGAAGTATGCTTTTACATTGCAGTTTTATCTTTAAATCTTTCGTGCATGCAACCCCATTATTGATGTACAAACACAATAGGAAGGCGTTATCAATGCCTGCCAGAGCATCCTGAAGTGACCAACCTGGAGTGGTGAGAGTGCTGATTCTCTACAAAGCATGCATTATTATGAATGCGCACCACATTGAGCACCTCCTTTAGCGATGGTTCACAAGTGCAGGTCGTATGTAATCGCAAGCAGATTACATTAGAAGCTATGCTGTTTCAGTGACAGAGTAAAGTATCCTCATTTGTTTACTGCATTCTGGAGGTCGTACGTAATAGCAAAGGGCTTGCAGTAGAAGAGATGTTTCACAGTACCGAAGATGAACAAGTGCTCATTACTCCTAAGGTATTCATTTTAGAGCCCATGTTTACTAGACAATTTTTCCTTGTTTTGGTCCATACTACCACCTCTCAAAATATGGAACACTTTTTCTTTAACATCCCGTATTTTACTGTAAAGGATTCGTCTATATAATTAACGAATAAATTACTTTACGCACGGAAGTAGTAAAACACGTGCTCATGGTCGCTCTTGCACGTTTGTTTTGAACTGAAGGTCAAGCTGCTGTGCGTAAGCTTAAACAATGAGAATGCTTACTAAGTAGTATGCTGTTCTGGATGCCAAAAACTTCCGATAACCCTCACGTAAAAAAATATGCCATATTTCCTTTGTACTTACATTGTAATCAAGTTCGTTAGCAGGGTATACTAAATAATTGCATAAAGAGAGGAAACTGCTAACATTAGAAATAATTTTTTTATTGATTGCAGCAGCATGAATCTTTTCCAGAGAGGTTAACCTCGTGGCCTGGAGGCGTGGAATCTTAATTTCGCGAGTTTCGCCTCTATTTTGTTGTATATGTTAAGGGTTTCTGCATTAAGTGAAAATTATGCAGCTTTTTTGTTTATAAATAATTATGTGACAAATGAGAAGCTACAACGGTTTAAAATGTCAGCCACTGTGATTATGTAACAAATTACTTGACCATACATTGTTCTACCGCCAAAGGATACATACGGGCTATGTAGCATTTCCATAACTTGGAAGACGTCGGGTGAGAGGAAGATTAAGGAAATCAGACGTTTCGCCAACGTTTCACATTCTTTGGGGTGAATGTTAGGAAATGTTTAATCTCTTATTACGAATAACCGGGACTATACGATATTGTAATTATAAGGGCTAAAGGGGAGGATTAACCATAAAAATCCTGTAGGTCATTGTACAATAAATGCATAAAGAACGGGGGAATTAATAGTAGATTATGATACAAGTGCTAAAAGTGGTATTTTAGTGGTATTGAAATAATTAGAGAGAGAAAATACCGTAATATAAAAATATCTGATGTGTTACACTCACATGACTTTCTCTACTCTTGTACAAACTATTTTTACAAACGCTTATTCTCCATATGCTTCATCTTAATCGAGATGTTAATCTTATTGCTAATTTTCTTGTAGATGCAAGGGGAATATGGTAGACTTTAAGCGATAGTCAAATCTTTTAAGCGCTGGTTGCTATGTGGCGCATTCCATTCTCTTTGCATGTCCAGGACATAAAAAAAATGAATAACGAATTTGAGAAAAAGTATAAGTATTGGAAAATTTAAGGGAATAACAAACAATATTTCGAAAATGGCTCACTCAACAAAAAAAAAATGTATATGACATAAACTGTGTGTTTTAACGCGATCTACATTTTTTGTGTAGTAAGATTTTGTCTATCTCTTATGGTTTACCAGTTATGCAAAAGTTGTTCACAATAAAGAATACTTTTGGGGACATTCCCAGAAAACTCGAGATATACATTTCATTTGTCATGAAAATGTCTTAAACATATGATATTTTAATTAAAATCGTTAGAGGCATTTTTGAGAAAATTAAAATGTTATAAAAATGTTCCATGTAAAGGGTAATCTGGGGTGGGGGGACTTTTTTGAAAACCTTGGTGTCGGATCTCTGGAAGATACTGAACCTAAATACCAAGTTTGGTGTTTATCCGACTGTTCGTTTCTGAGTTATGCTGTTCACAAGCGCGCGCACACACACACACACACACACACACACACACACACACACACACACACATATGGACATGTTTCCAAAAACAAATTGGATTCAGGGGTCTCAAAACATATATTTCCGGTGAAATCTCGGTATCGAATTTTTGGGTGGAATACAATACTTCCCCCACTTACTATACGTAGTAAAGAAAGTAATAAAAAGTCAGCGCCTTCCTTTGGATACTTCTGATGCCAGTGTATAATAAAACGCCTGGATTAGATTTGTTTTCTAATTGTTTCATTTGTATAACCTTCTGTAACTTCTACGATAATATCGGGGTTTTGACTTGAGAAACAACTGATGGTGTTTTCATTCACTGAACTGTATTACTTTTTATCAAAAATTGAGTTTTATTTATAGACGCTCTTTTACTGCTATGGTCCATAGCGTCCCATTCTATATTGGCCGTGAAAATCAGAAATTTTGCTTAGAGATCTCTATGAGGCGTGAGGTTCTTTTACGTGCCTTAAAACTATGGCACGTGGTCACAGGCTTTACTTTCCTTCCGAAGGAGGACGACGTTTATCTTTTATCGTGGAACACACTCACAGTCACTCCCACATACTCAGAATAGACGCTGTGGAGGATAGAAAATGGTTCTGGTTAAAGAAACGTTCCCTGTCCCAGCCGGGAATCGAACCCGGAACGTTGGGTTAGTGTGTTAGGTTTCTAAAGGACCTTGAAAGGTAAAGTCGAATACGTTAACTTGAATATGCTTGATTTTATACGCGAGCTACTCATGACTACGGTATTTGATAGCTAGTAATTATTACGTTACTGAGGTAACTTGAGGCTTGCATTCGGGAGGTCCCGCGCTCGATTCCAATCGATCGTCCACTCTGACCTTGAGTTTTTGGTGATTTTTCCTGGCCGGTAGACGAATGCTGTAGTGGTTTCTCATCTACCACGATTTCCCTTTCATTCCATTATCGCCTTCTCTGGGCAGCTCCAGCTGTGGGAGAAGTCTTCGAATCTGGAGTTGTTGGAGACTTCCGCGCGTCTCTGCGGCCTGTCTGCCTGTGGTTGCTTCACTTCATCCCTTCTTCCTGGGTGTGATAGCAGCAATAGATCTATGTAGATCTAAGTGTATAACCTATAACGATTGCATTATATTCATTGAACAGCATAAATAAATACACGTCATGCTTTGGATCTTAGATGAATTCACTCACGACATCACCAATGTGAAACCATTATTCCTTGTAAAGAAAGGCATAAGAAGAAAGGGAATTGCTATTTTCATCCGCTCTTGAGTGACAAAGAAACTCTGCGGAAACTTCAGGTGAAACCCTGTTCGAGAAACCTTTTATTTTCCTGACCAAAACAGACAGCGTAACGAATAGATACATAATAAATGTTGGAACATCGTTATCTTCACCTCACAGATACGCGGTCGATTGACGTTATGCAATAACTCACGCAAAGGTCAAAATAAAATAAAAGGTCGATATTACGACTTGCAGGACCTTTTCCTCACATTAGCACAATTTGTTAATCCTTTCTCAACAGCGTGCTCTTAAGCTGTTTCAGAAAAATTGTGAATTTTAGTATTAATTGCTTTTAATTATTATTTGTTATCAGCTTAATGGGTAGTTAAGAATATGACACTGTCTCTGCAACAATTTTACAAATCAAATGAACATTAAATTTGACAAAATTGTATTATACTGTATGTTTCGTTTTCCTAAGGTTGGCAACCTCAACGGTTCTTTAATGTTTTTACTTTCTCTACTACGTATAGTAAGTAGGGGAAGTATTGCATTCCACCCAAAAATTCGATACCGAGATTTCACCGGAAATACATGTTTTGAGACCTCCTGAATCCAAAAAAAGCATTTTTGGAAACATGTCCGTGTGTGTGTCTGTGTGTGTGTCTGTGTGTGTGTGTGTGTGTGTGTGTGTGTGTCTGTGAACAGCATAACTCAAAAACGAACAGTCGGATAAACACCAAACTTGGTATTTAGGTTCAGTATCTTCCAGAGATGCGACACGAAGGTTTTCAAGAAAATGCCCCCACCCCAGATTACCCTTTACATGGAAGATTTTTCGAAAATTTTAATTTTCTCAAAAATGGCTCTAACGATTTTAATTCAAATATATATTTAAGATACTTTCATGACAAATAAAATGTATATTTTGAATTTTCTGGGAATGTCTCCAAAAGTATTCTTCATTGTGAACGACTTTTGCACAACTGGTAAACCATAAGAGATAGACAAAATTTTACTACACAAAAAATGTAGATCTCGTTAAAATACACAACTTATGTCATATACATTTCTTTTGTTGAGTGAACCGTTTTCGAGATATTGCTTGTTATTCCCTTAAATTTTCCAATACTTATACTTTTTCTCAAATTCGTTATTCATTTTTTTATGTCCTGGACTTGCAAAGAGAATGGAATGCGCCGCATAGCAACCAGCGTTAAAATATTTGACCATCGCTTAAAAGCTACCATATTCCCCTTGCATCTACAAGAAAATTAGCAATAAGATTGACATCTCGATATCTCGATTAACATAAAGCATATGGAGAATAGGCGTTTGTAAAAATAGTGTGTACAAGAGTAGAGAAAGTCATGTGAGTGTAACACATCAGATTTTTACTTTCTATACTTACCACAAAGATTTTCAAGAAATCCCCCACCCCAAACCACGTTTACATGGAAAATTTTTCGAATACTTTGATTTTCTCAAAAATGGCTCTATTTAAAGTACCATATATTAAAGATATTTACATATAAATAAAGTGTATATTTTGAAGTTTCTGGGAATAATATTTTTATAGCCTCATTTAATGCTATGCACATATCGGGGACTTTGATTGAAACATTTGATGGTGTTTTTGCTCTTTGAACTTTTAGGTGAGGTTAGTGTAGGTTTTCGTCGTTTTTACTTTCTCTATGAAATCCTCTTCATTCAGAAGGAATGTTGTATAATCTTGTATAACTGGTAAACGTTAAGCGATAGGCAAAAATGTACTACACAAAATATGTAGATCACTTTAAAACACACGATTTATTTCAAATAACTTTTTCGTTGCATAAACTATCCCGAGATATTCTTTAATAGTAGTTCGAATTGTTCAATACTTTGTAATTCCTTTGTAGTCCAGTCGACGTTCAGTTGTTTGTTGCGATTGCAAATAAAGAATATGAATTCTTTACGATTTATATGCCGCCTTTAACATCAAAGGCCATATTGACGACCTTGTCTTTGGAATAACACCTCATCGACAATGATGTTCACTCGTTTACTACCGTGTTAATATTTGGGTTTTGTTTATTTGTTTTATTGTAAGTGTTAGATCCACACACACACACTCACACACACACACACACACACACACACACACACAATCTTCTCTCTCACTTATAATTCCAGACTCTAAGGAGGATGGGGGAACAATCCTAACTAAAGAAACATTCCCATCCTCCAGCTGGGAATCGAACCTGTTACCTCCGGAATTGGAAGCTAGCATGCTAACCACCAGACCACAGAGAGATAGTCTTTGGAATATTAAGATCTTTCAAATGAAAGTATTGTATCACATAACGACGGCCAGTTTTATCCATGTTTACAAATTTGCTGAGAGCGTTCACTATAGATGTCTGCCAAACAATTACTAAGCGACATAGCGTCATCAAACTTCAGACTTAAGCTTTATAAGGTTGGTATACTGTCTACCACAGTCATTTGTTTGCAACAACCACTATGTATACATCAGGTCGGGTACCACTGGGACTGCCCTCGTATAGCGGAAACTCTTAATGCCTAATGCTCTAGCAGTCTCAGTTCTCATTCTGACATTTAAGGGGGCCAGTCAGGTAAAACTGAGCAAAAGTGATAAAAATTTACTATTTAGGCTTTATAATTTATTATTATATCAGTTTCTAACAAACGTTTTCGCGTAAATATTTGTACTATCAGAGTGAAAATGAGAGTTTTACGTGACGATTTAGATAATTTGAGCTCACGCATGGTTGCACATTTCAGGACATTTCTCACATTTTCCCCCCAAAATTTCTATAAGTGGTTTTGCAAAATTTGCTGCATATATGTTAATCAGTTTGTAAATATTTTAAAGCAAACATATAACTAATAAAAAATACACAAGCGGAATTTCAGGCCAGTTTTATGAGTAAATTTTCCAGTATGTTTTTCTCGGTTGGAATATTTGAGACAATTTTAGTATTGAAAATGCTCCTTACAGTACAATTAACGAGCGGGATGGCTCAGGCGGCAACGTCTGTGCCCCGCATTCGGAAGGTCCTGGGTTGATTGCCGGTGACCGCCCACTCTGACCATGTTTTTTTTTTTTGGTTTTCCCCTAGGCGAATGCCGGGGTGATGTATTCTACCACGATTCCACCTTACCCCTGTTCATTTGTAACGTTCCTCCTTAGTAGGACCCCACTATGTTGATGATGGATGCTGTATTACGTACCTCTAGGTCGTCTTGATGCCTGTACTCTCATGGAGTATCTCGACGCTCTCGTAGACTGGAATCTGATGATCATATATCTGTGTACTTGCGTGTGTGTTAGTATGTCGTAGTTGTTATTTTATAATTGTGCCACGGCTCCTGCATTTGTGTCAGAGAGCACTTGTGTCCTGTCAGGGTTGTGTATGGAGAAGGTTAAAATATTTTGCACACACGTATTCTGTTAACTATTTCACTTGTATTTTATATAAACCACATATAAATATTCACAATTCACTATCACCTTTGTTATGTTAAAATATGTATAACTGGTAGACTTTAAATACGTAGTTTTTAACGTCTATTTAGAGACGAGTTTATACACTACCTTCCTGCTCGAAAACTGACAAGCTTCTGTTAGCGTTCCCTTCAACCGTTCTTCTTAACGTACGTATTCGAATTGTATTTACAGACTTCCATCGTCTTAATTACGAATCCAAGGTTCTTTACATGCTTACGTAGATATTACTGTATTTCTCGTAATTTTATATTACTGGTTATATAGGTAACAATGGCCTTTCCCTCTTATTTTATATTCTATATGTTATAACGTTATTTATTTGTTCTCTGCCATGTATATATTATGAATATGTGTTTTTAACATCCTCTTAATTATTATAGTACAATATTATTAAAGAAAATACATAACACGTAAAACATAGAGCAAAATATTAAAGAAAGAAATTATTAATGTGTTGATACTGAGAAGCTGTGAATTAGATATCTTATTACATTAATGAGTTATCGTATTAGTACTGTATGTTTCTTCACATTTCATCTCCCACTTTCACATTTCAGGTGTGTTTTAGTACCCTGCGGTGCTAGCGGTGTCAGGCAGATGGCTTAGATGCTTGCGCATTGGAAAAATTTCTCTTCGTGAACGCCAGGGTGCGTTATCCCTCCCGTTAGGGATTATTCGCCTCTACTGGCGTGCGGGTGTTCAAACTGGAAATATTAGGAACTTCTGCGCGTCTCTGGGAGCCTATCTGCTTTCGGATGTGCGATCTTCTGCGGCTCCTTCACCTCATCCTCCTCCCTGGGGGTGTAGCCACAATAGATCACGAGGTGTCCCCCTCTGATAAACACATCCTACAATACAATTTTTAAGTTATTAGAATGAAACTTATATCCCCCAAAATATGCTAACTAAAACTTGTTATACAGTTATTAATATAAGTAAAGTGCCTTACGCCACGAGGCTCACCCAGGTTTGGCAAGTGTATATTTCTTCTGCAAAGTTGAACAAAATTATTAATTAAACCCAATTAATTAATAGTATACTTCTTAAAAACATATTTTCAAGTTGAATAAGGAGCATAAATTTTAAGTATTTTTTTTTTAAATTATGAACATTTAAGGAGTACGGAGCATTTTTACTTTCTCTACTACGTATAGTAAGTAGGGGAAGTATTGCATTCCACCCAAAAATTCGATACCGAGATTTCACCGGAAATACATGTTTTGAGACCTCCTGAATCCAAAAAAAGCATTTTTGGAAACATGTCCGTGTGTGTGTCTGTGTGTGTGTCTGTGTGTCTGTGTGTGTGTGTCTGTGTGTGTGTGTGTCTGTGAACAGCATAACTCAAAAACGAACAGTCGGATAAGCACCAAACTTGGTATTTAGGTTCAGTATCTTCCAGAGATGCGACACGAAGGTTTTCAAGAAAATCCCCCCACCCCAGACTACCCTTTACATGGAAGATTTTTCGAAAATTTTAATTTTCTCAAAAATGGCTCTAACGATTTTGATGAAAATATCATATGTTTAAGATAATGTCATGAGAAATGAAATGTATATCTCGAATTTTCTGGGAATGTCTCCAAAAGTATTCTTCATTGTGAACGACTTTTGCATAACTGGTAAACCATAAGAGATAGACAAAATTTTACTACACAAAAAATGTAGATCGCGTTAAAATACACAACTTATGTCATATACATTTCTTTTGTTGAGTGAACCGTTTTCGAGATATTGCTTGTTATTTCCTTAAATTTTCCAATACTTGTACTTTTTCTCACATTCGTTATTCATTTTTTTTATGTCCTGGACATGCAAAGAGAATGGAATGCGCCACATAGCAACCAGCGTTAAAATATTTGACTATCGCTTAAAAGCTACCATATTTCCCTTGCATCTACAAGAAAATTACCAATAAGATTGACATCTCGATATCTCGATTAACATGAACCATATGGAGAATAAGCGTTTGTAAAATTAGATTGTACAAGAGTAGAGAAAGTCATGTGAGTGTAACACATCAGATTTTTTTTTTGTAAAATAACTTACATATGTTTCAAAACTCTAGGTGGCATGGTTATTTAAATATCAATTCTTTTTATTTTGTGAATTCATTGTTCTAATTTGTTCTGTTTCCTTTTAAAAATATTTGCATTATAAATTCAGGCTTTACAGCAAATGAGTTTACAAAAATATCTATTATATCAGAGTTTTTATGTTAACTTCTAATTATTGTAGAAAAATTATTGCTTTTTGTACTCGCTGAAATTTTTTTATTTTTCAAAAGTTAATAATGTATTTCTTAAAGTTGGAGCATTATTTTAAAGGAGTATATGGTCGTTGGTTTTCTTTAATGTACTTTTGAGAGGTAGTGCAACAAATTTGAAATAAAATAGTAAAAAGGTGCATCGTATGGAGCATTTTGAGTATGGAAAAATGCTGAAAAAAAGTTTGCGAGAAAACAAGGCTTAATGTTTGTTGTGTGTATTAATAAGCACGCACTTGTCCATTTACAACTTCAGTTATTTGGTAGTTTAAATGTGGTGCAAAAAAGAAAGAAAACGACGTTTTCTTAAAGTTTATAATTCGTATTATTTTATTATGAAAAAAAAGCTTTTATTTCTTCGCAATTTCTGGTCAGATTTTACCTTAAGAAAGCCAAATTTCGAAGCAGTTATCCCTATTCCTTTTTAAATTATCTGATATACGCACTTCTTTACACGCAGATGTTGATGTGAGAAGCTGAATATTGAACTTATTTCCTTCAACTCAGTAAAGATGCAGAAAGATTTATTTGTCCTGTCACTGATAATTTATTTCTGCTGTTTTAAAAGTAAGATTAGAGACTAGACGTTAGCTTAAGAGTAATGTGTATTGCCAAGAATTGACGTAATCAGCAGATAAATTATACTCCTTGTATGGCTTATTAAAACTGGAGGCAGTGGCGGAGGGAAAGAACATTTCTATAATATTAGTATTCTCACATAACGGTTTGTCACCAAGCGACCTAGGGTATTGTATATACGAGTGCGGTACTGAAAATTTTTAGAATGCCATGTTTCTAAAAACATGACATTTTTTTATACTTCACAGCTGCTTTCAAATGTTTTGCAAGTTGGTTGCCATATAGTTTGTTCGATTTGCTCTGATACATTCTTAATTATCATTATTTAAAGATGATGTCTTCACCAAAAAATGAATTTGACTAGAGAATATTTCTGGGCTACGATTTTTTTACGGTCATTAACGCCTAAACAATGTGAAGGTCGAAGAAGTCGCATCTAAGGCAGCAACTTCATAATCGGTACAGCGAATTCAAAAGAGAAAGAAAAAAATTTGATGTGTTACACTCACATGACTTTCTCTACTCTTGTACAAACTATTTTTACAAACGCTTATTCTCCATATGCTTCATGTTAATCGAGATATCGAGATGTTAATCTCATTGCTAATTTTCTTGTAGATGCAAGGGGAATTAGTAGGCTTTAAGCGATAGTCAAATATTTTAAGAGCTGGTTGCTATGTGGAGTATTCCATTCTCTTTGCATTACCAGGACCAAAAAAAAAAAAAAAAAAATGAATAACGAATTCTCATTTGAGAAAAAGTATAAGTACTGGAGAATTTAAGGGAATAACAAGCAATATCTCGAAAATGGTTCACTCAATAAAAAAATGTATATGACATAAATTGTGTATTTTAACGCGATCTACATTTTTTGTGTAGTAAAATGTTGTCTATCTCTTATGGTTTACCAGTTGTGCAAAAGTCGTTCACAATGAAGAATACTTTTGGAGACATTCCCAGAAAATTCAAGATATACATTTTATTTGTCATGAAAGTATCTTAAATATATGATATTTGAATTAAAATCGTTAGAGCCATTTTTGAGAAAATTAAAATTTTCGAAAAATGTTCCATGTAAAGGGTAATCTGAGGCGGGGGATTTTCTTGAAAACCTTCGTGTCACATTTCTGGAAGATACGGAACCTCAATACCAAGTTTGGTGTTTATCCGACTGTTCGTTTCTGAGTTATGATGTTCACAGACAGACACGGACATGTTGCCAAAATACTTTTTTTGGATTCAGGAGGCCTCAAAACATATATTTCCGGTGAAATCTCGGTATCGAAGTTTTGAGTGGAATACAATACTTCCCCTACTTACTATACGTAGTAGAGAAAGTAAACAGAGTACTTAGGTGCTGAAAAGAACTCTGGTTCTAAACGCAAATGTTCCCACCATGACTGTTTTTAGAGGTCGACGATTGATTCAGTGCCTAGGCGGCTAAATCAAGTATTGGACAAGAATGGAGATTGGATGGATTATTAAAATAATGTCTAGTACATATGGCTCTTTGAAAATAAAAAGTATTATTTACTTCAGTTTTGCATTATATTGTCACTAAAATACTTTTTCATGCAGAAATTGTGCAAAGCACTGTTTTACTTAGTTGTGTATTTGGTTTGTACTGATTATTCTAATAATTTCTAGTATGTCCTTTTTGAGAGTAAAAAGCATAATCTATTTCAGTTTTACGTTATGTTGACACTAAAAGTATTTTTCATGGAGTATTGTGCAAAAGGGTTTTAATTAATTATGTATTTAAGGTGGTTATTATAAGTCATGATGAGTAAAACCAAATGCTTGAGTTATATTTTCATATGTGAATAATCTAGAATTTGCACTTAAAACAGGACGCCACTGCATGCGCAAAAAGGTAAACAGATATACTTACCTCCTCCTTGCTATAGATACATACTCTACCTGTGAAGGCCAGTAGAATGCCTCCCAAAGCTGCGGTGACGGCATAAATGTACTCGTAAGCTAGTGTACATATACTTATTAGTTCTCTAATGCCTAACTGGGATCTTAAAACTTGTCAGTGTTGACAGAGCGCTCAAATGGCTTTAATGTCACGTTTTACAGTTCTCATTCTTATTTACAAAGTACAGCATGCACTCCCCTGCCCTGCTCTTACTTTCCTTTATCAATGAATTTGCCCTTTTCTGTGGTAGTGGTAGTGTTTACAGTCCGCTCTTATTATATAGGGCACCAAAGACGGTGACACCGATGATACAAAAAATGAAATTATAATTGGGAAGGAAACATCAGTCAGGGAGGACGGTCCTGGCGATGTTTGAACCGCGGAACTCCAGCTCTAGAGTCCGTACTTTAATGAGCTCGGCCACCCGTTTCAGTGCTTTTATCCCTGCCTCTCCTTCCTTAGACTGCTGAGTTCTTTTCTCAGAGCAAGAGAGACGTGTTCTCTTATGTCACACATCATTCGGTTGGCTGACATTGGCCTAAAATTTGTACAACACTGTCTCGACCTATACATAACTCAGAGGTGATTTATTTATCTCTGTATGTGCTCTGCGTAGCCTTTATTGCCCACAAATCCTTTGAAGGTCAAATAAGTGCGCTCACCCTCACATGATTTCCTTGAATGAACACTTCACGGTTTCGTTTTATTACCGAGTGGGTGCAAGTATTGTGTCAGAAATCAAAAAGTTTGACAGTTCAGCTGCCCAGTAAAAGTTTTATGAAGGTACTAAAGTGCTGTTGTTTCGTTGTGAAACATTTAGGAGCGAACTGGTTACGTTATGTAGTATGTGCGTATCCGGAGAAGGCAAACATCTCAGCGTCAGGAGTAAACAACTGAAGAGTTTTCTTTGTTGCTGAATCCTATTATAAAGCTTACTCTCTCATATTTCATTTCAAAATTGCTGTTTTACAATTTCTCAGCTCTCCTTTAGCGGGCGATAAAGCTTTGTTCTGCAGCATCCACTCCTCCTTTTCTGCTCATGATAACACGTAGATATTCTATTTTTAATATAAAATATTATTACTCTTTCTGTGTTATAGGTACCCAATATAGGTCGCGCAAGTCTACCGGTAACAACAACTTACCTGGAAAAATGTTCGTAAGTTTTACTTTTTGTCAAAAGTAACCCCAGAATTTTGATTAAAATATCGCATATTTGAGATATTAACATGAAAAATAAAACAAAGTGGAAGGAGTATAAATTTCCACCTTTAAATAACGAAAAGAACTCGCCGAAAAAATTTGTGATTAATCTTTAGTTCATCCCAAGGATTTATCTAAAATTAGATAACTTGGAATACAATATCTGAAAACGCTGGAGCACACTCCATGCTGAGAGAGGGAGCATTTTATGTTACAAAGTAAACAGCTTGAGCTTGATTCTCGTCTAAACGCTGGCAGTGTGCTAGCCATTCTTCACTCCTGTAGGACAGGATCAAGGGATGTGTATGCGTGTGTGTGTGTGTGTGTGTGTGAGTGAGTGAGTGTGTGTGCGCGCGCGCAGTGGATGTTCAATGGAAGCAGGGTTCCACATTATTTTGTAACAGCTTTTACGCATAGCCTGGAACTTAACAACGAATAAATTAAGAAATAATTGCAAGAAAACATAATAATGTAAGGGTTAATGTTTAGGCCGGCTATTAAAAAATTTACAAGATACATAAAGAAATAGCAATGCAAAATAAGCCGTTTTGCTGTTATCTTAGTGTACCTTTAAAAAAACGGTTGCATTCAACGAAGACGGCGTGCAGGTAACCGAAACGAAGCATTTACATTTGTAGTCATTCTTGAAAATGCACTTACCCTTAGGTTTGCATATTTTCATCTGCCAACGTGCATTTGACAAAACCGAAAACGCCACGTTCTACAAAACCAACTTCATCTGCCACTGACATCCGATACGTGATTTCTAGGTCCTGACGCAGGCGTTTAGAAACCCTGTCCATAGTTTAAAAGCCGTATAATGGGATTAGGATTTTTAAGAAGGAGAGAACCCCGAGTCACTGGAGCTCAGCCTACACATATGCTATTTTGGGCCCTTTGTGACTGACGTAACAACTGGGAGGAAGGGATGAAGGGGAGACCCGAAGGGCGACCGGATCCGGACGACGATGCGCACTAGCAAGCTTGGGGTCCCTAACGATTCCATAATGACATCGATCCTGACGGCGCGAACCTGCCTGGGTTATCTTCAGCCCGGGGATCCCGGGACGAACGAGCATCCCAGCAAGGAGCACTAGCCAAGCGCCAAGGAGAAACCATTACACAGCGCAAACTCTACGTCCCGCCGCAGCGCACCAAATTCGTGGTAGAAGAGGAACCACTCCAACATTCACCTACCGAATACACAGGGATACTGCACGCCTTCATAATTTTAAGATCGTTTCCATCACTACGTAGGTATGTTTGTAAAACAATTGGGAAGCTTCAAGCAGGCAAGGTAGTTCGCTATTAGTCCTTTGGAAATTTTAATTATCTCAGCATTTTTCTGCATCAGGAATACTTGGATGGCGTATGCTGCCCTCTCCTCATACAAAGAAACCACTTCTGTGTATGTGTTGAACTCAACCTAGAGACTCTTTTTCTTCTCTCAGAAATTTTACTTCGTAAACTGCTAGCTGCCTTTGGCATCTTACTTTTGAATACATTAACATAATCTCAGAGCAAAGCAGTACTGCTGTAAGTGTGACCTCACCACTGTGGAGCATGGCATAGGTCATGGACGGAATGAATTTGGTGAGGCAATGTCCGACGTTGTCAGATGTAGTACACAATGAAAATATGATTCTATCGAAATTACATTGGCGGATTGTACGAAACGTGTTGGTTTTATACTATGTATATCTTTAAAATACAGAATTTTTTTCATATAACTTTTTTATACCATCAGCCATTTCCAAAATATCGTTATTAATGGTTCGAATTGTTCAATATTTTGTCATCCTTTTAAAGTCGTGTAGATATTCAGTTGTTTCTGGCGATGTCATTGAAAGAGTATGGAATAGTTTTAAGGTCAACGTATAGCATCCAGTTCTTAACATCTGACTATTGCTACTTTCTGTGTACAATGAAATCTGTAATGTAACTATTTCTGCAAAGGTTTATCTCGTTTAAAATGAAGTTGATTGGTGGAAAAAACTTTCTATGAATAATTGTTATACCCATTAATAAGTAATAGAGGGCAGAGAAAGTCATTTGGGTGTAAGAAATCAAAATTTTCGTAATCCATTCTTCCTAAATTGAATATCTTAATAACTATTTTTCAAAATCCCCTTTTCCTAATCATTTTTTATAATCCACATCATTTTTTCCTGATATTCTTATTTATAGTTTGTATCAGTAATGGGGCAGCCGAGAATTCTTTGGAACAGTTAGCTGCTAGGGTTGGGAATGTTGGGGTGGTTTCTGTTGCTAAAGGGAGGGCTAGGAGGCGTTATTATGATATATAATTATAGTAATATGAGTTCAAACGCGTGCGCGCGCGCGCACACACACACACACACACGTACTAACCCTAACCTCGGGTCATATCTAGCAATGACAGATTTCGCTGGTTTTGCTGCGGCTCGCTACGGCCTGACGGCCTCTCGCCTCCTACTCGTTTTTGCATACACGCCCCACGTAGCACTCGCATACACTATTATTGTATTAACAAAATTTTATGTGATGACGAAAATTCTATATTCATTATAATTAGCCTACTGGATGTAAATAAATGACATAGCACAGAAATAAAGTGATTGGCCGTTGACGAAATCCAAGGTACCGCTGCAACCGCTCCTAATGAACGCTAAGCAAGAAACAGTCCTCATACTACTCATAGTTGTGTAATTATAAGACACATTACACTAATTAATAAAATACATATTCTTAGAGAGTATGTGTATTATTTTGTGCATGTGTGCTTTGGAGAAGGTAAACAATTACGCGTTGGACTTGCACAACCATTGTTTGCCGCTTTTAGGCGCCATTTTCAGTGCTACAGTCGGTTTAGGACGATTCAGCCAAGTACAGGTGGAATTAAAGAGCTATTGATAAGCGTTGCCAATAACGTGAGCTTGTATTATGTAAAAAAACAAAAACCAATAACGACAACAACAAAAAAACGCATTAAAGAGTGACGAAAAGCAAATAGTGCTAAGTGTATTGAATTCTCTAATGCAGAGAAATCCCACAGTGTCGGTGAATTTTGTAGGGTAACTCGCGACCGAGTTTACAACTGTTTCTCGATGGCCTGTGATAGACATTTACAAAGAATTTAAAAAGGAAAAGGTATACTGAAATAAGCCCTGAACTGTGTTGGACAAAGTGGACGATTTTCTGAAGGATGCTATCCGTTCCAAAGCTAATGTTTACCTTTTTTGAATACGAAGCACCAACAAAGATAAAGTTTTAAATGCAATCCAGATTTGCAAATGATCCAGAATTGTTGGACTTTAAGAGGTTGATATATCACAAACTGTTCATAGATATAGGTTTCCTGAATATGAAAGAAAAGAAAGTTAACGTGGTAATAGACAGGGAAGAGCATTGTAGAGCCGTAAATATTTTTGAAAGCTATGCGCTAATATAGGAAAAGGAGTACAATATACTATTTAGAAGAAACTGGTTCAATGAGGAACATACTACCACTAAAGCTTGGGTCGTTAGGGCTGCTATATATAAAACAGTTCTTTCTTTCTATACATTAAGATCAGTGATTAAAGAATGGCGTTTTAAAGCTAAATAGCTGACTAGCAGAAGAAAGAAGGTATAGTATTTCTACGACCAATCACCATACACTCGCGCGGAGATATTTAATGTTATGTTTACATCCAGTAGGTTTATAATTCTGGACAGAGAGCAGTCCCTGTACGAATTTACCTCTGAAATAAAATAAATGTGGGCGAAAACACTGTTGACGAAATGTCTACTCATACTGTCCGTTGACTCCCTGTAAGGGAGGTTCCGACCCCTTCAACTACCGTGGTACGGGCACTGCGGGCCCCTAGCATTGTTGGTATTTCTGACGTTACCAGAAGTACGCCGGGCCTGCATTTGAGCCCCTCCAGAAAGCGAGCTGTTCGGATTGGGTTGAACTCGGCGGGACAATGGTTTCCGATATGCATGGATGATTGGGACATATGTGGTACCTCAACGTGCTCCGGCACCAACCTGGAGAGCTGGTAGACGGTGTGCTGGCCACTGTCATCCAGGGAAGGAGTATATAAACTAGGCGCTGCCCTAATAGACCCATGCAGGTAATGCTTCCCTGGGATTAGAGCGGAGGTAGTCTGTCGGCTCTTGCTCGCTGTGGTTATGTCTGATGACCAAAGTAATTTAAACAAATTGTTTGTTGGCGTACCGATATTGACGAAACATCCTGGAAGCTATGCGACACTTATCCCATGCAGCAAAGGCAGTTTGCATGTTATCTCGGGAAGACAATACATACCTACATTCCAAAGTTCACTAACATTTTGGTTGGAAAGTCACAGAAACATATGGTAACATCAAAGTGCCAGTTTAGAAAGTTCGAGAAAACAAACCAAAGTTATAGTGCTTTCGCCCGCGCCTTAAGTCTTTTGTTTCTTTGATGTTCCCATAGGGCGCTTTGCGTGTGCATTATTTAAAAGTTAACAGGTACTGTCGCCATGGACATTTCCAAGAGGGAGCGAGTGTTAAGTTTCCCACGACACCAAAGTGACTCCTTTAATTCTACCGATCCTTACTCATGGCGAAATTTGCTGCCTAAATAATACAGAAACACAAAACATCAATGCCGGCGTTTAAATGACGTTGCACTTCTCAGAACATTCTTCATGGACATTTCTACTTTTTCCTGAAATAAGCTTTTGCCTATTTCTTAAATTTTGCAGTTGTTTGAAGCTCCTAACGAAACTTTTCCAATGTCAAGTCTAACAAGACGTAATATACACATAGTATAACATTTCAAGTGCGTATGCAACATTTTGTAACTTGTATTCGGTGTAAATTGCAAACCTTAGGAAACAATTCCAAAAGTCTAATTTTTAGCAGTCTCTGAATATTAACTTCTCCTAAATTTGAATAAATTTCAAGTGCATCCATGAACATTCGCTTAGTATTTGTTAACATGGTTTATTTAACACCTTCACTTGCTTTCTAATCATTTTAAAATTACCATCATAACCGATATAGTATTGTTTCATTACATGTATGCAGTTTATAAGTTTGCAAGTTTACCTATATGTGCTGATTATCCTTTATATTGTGTGATAGGATATTTTGTAAAAGTACTTTCAATGGTAAGTAAAACCATCTTAGTGAGCGTCCAGGAAAGCATGCATTTCTGGGCGCTTTTTTATGGAAATTCTCAGTTTATGTTAATAAATTTATTAAAGCTTAGTTGTTGCCACAAGCCAAGTTTCAGACAACCAAAAATATGTTTAACCCATTTAAGGCTGAATAAGGTAAAATTAAATATATGACCCGTTATCCGTGTGGCGTGCTCATACTCAAAACTATTACAGCACGAAGATATCGTTAGGAAAGTGAGAGTATGCGCGAATCCCGTTTACGTAAAAGCATTTATTTTGATGAATTCAATTTCCTTAAGTTGTTAAATAAAACCACCCGTTTCTATTGTTTTCACTGAATGCTTCGATAACAAAGTGAGCATTTTTTGTATCTAATAGTTTTTAAGCTACCGTATTTATTTGATTGTGACTTTATGCATAACCAGTTTAAGTTAAAGCATTTATTTTCATTTATTGTTTGATTCTAACGTAAACAAGCGCTTTGCGGCTTTAGCTGCTTCCATTAAACATTTCACTGAAAATACACTTAAAACGTTTTGAGGGTTAAACACTCTTAAGGTTAACGTTTTATAATGTGGTAATACAGTGGTGTGCAAAACCTAAGGACGAAAGTAATCTTTGCATGCTGTGACACTGCCAAGTAACATACTTCGATGAAACTTGAATCATACATAGAGGGAACTGCTACGGTATGCTACAGTAGGCAACTAAACGAAATATACAATGAGACGAACAGAAATGCCACTATTATTCATAAACAATCGGCTACACTTAAGTCAATACACATATGATGGCTCTCTGGATTTACAGAAACAGATACATGGTACTTAAAAGGGTGTATGATCACCACGGATAGCAATGCATGCTCTGCATCGTGCTCCCACGCTGGCCACAAGGTTGGTAAGCAGTTCTTGTGGTAGGGCGTTCCATTCCTCCACCAGCGCTGTTGACAACTGTTGGATGGTCGTTGGTGCATGTGGATGTGCTGCAATGCGTCTCCCCAAAGCATCCCATATGTGTTCGATGGGATTTAAATCGGGGGAACGGGCAGACCAGTCCATTCGCTGAATATCCTCTCGTTCCAAGATATCCTGCACCTGCGTTGTTCGATGCGGTCGCGCATTGTCATCCATAAAAAAAGTCAGGGCCGACTGCACCCCTGAAAAATGCACATGGGAAGGAGTACAATATCACAATAACATTGACCAGAGAGCGCACCGTGTTCAAAGATTTGGAGGTCGGTGCACCCATGCAACATTATGCCTCCCCAAACCATAACACTCAGAGCACCAAAACGATAATGTTCAAGGATGTTCCTGGGTTCATTACGTGTTCCCACTTCTCGCCAGATGAGGGTACGTTGAGAATCACTACTTAGACTGAATCTGCTCTCATCCGAGAAGAGCACGCGGCCCCATTCCTCGTTGGTCCAATTTTGATGCTCTTGGGACCATCGGAAACGGTGCCGCCGATGTGCGGATGTCAATGGAACACAACGTACTGGCCGTCGAGCAAAGACCACCTCTGTGTAGTCGCCGTGGTAATGTGTATCGTGAGATTGCATGTCTAGCTGTCCTGTTAAATGTGGTTGCAATTGCACCCGCTGTTTGACTTGGATCCCTTCTTGCCTGTTGCACAAGGTAGCGGTCTTCTGCTTCTGTAGTTGAGCGTGGTCGACCCCCACCTCTCCTTGGGACAGCAGTGCCTGTGGTTTGAAGGATTCCCCATGCACGTGGAACAATGCTGTGAGCAGTTCCATACTCCTGAGCAAAACTCGTCACTCTTCGCCTTTCTTCCAGTTTCCGCATGATTCTTCCCTGTGTGAAGTCATCCAAATGGTGTCTACGGGCCATGTTACAATGAAGAACACCACTACAGTGCACCGTAACAACTCGCTAATTGCCACACACCGTCTTGTCCTGTTTCGTCAACTGCCCCGTGTTGCGGGACCAGACCCATTTGGCACTATAGACTCGCTACACTCACGCCATGTGGCGTCCAGCTTTCTGTGTACGTGTGAGAGAGCTCTGACAACATGCTTCCGCACCTTCATCTACTTCCACTAAGTAGTTCATTTGTTACGTTACTTTACCCATCTCGTCCTTAAGTTTTGCACACCAGTGTATATTCGCTGTCGCATTGGAAACAGCGCGTATTCTGCTCCGCAGCGGCTCTGAACTTGCTCATCAATTGTTATTTTCTCACCACCTGCAAAGGAAAGGACGATATTGCTTCTTTGCATATCAAAGCGCTTTTCTACAAATCTGTAATATGTATATACATATTTATATACCTATATAAAGCGATCGCGATCATAAACTTTTGTACCTCTCGAGCACTCTCTCTCTGTCTGGATTAAAGGTTGACATATTTCTTCCATACAACATGTATATTATATAATCACGTTCTTTATTACTTTGTTTTGCTAAGGATTCATGAGGTAAACATGAAATTTTGTTTTACTGTGATTTATTTATGGTTGAAGTATTTAGTTAAAAGCTTCTAACCTCGGTAGGCCAATTGAGAATTTTATGTGCATTCTCATTTTTAACTTGTAAACGTTTCAAACCCAAGCTTGCTATCACCAGGCATAAGAATTTCTAAGCCACGACGGAAGGAAATAAAGTTGAACTGTTGCTGGACTATAGACGGGGACGTCGTAGGAAACAAACTACCCCCATCCCTCGTACAGTCTTTTGGCGTTTGCAGACACCATTCAGACCAAATTCTACCTGCCTGTCAGTAACCGTTGGCCACTTTTTTGTTGTATGGTTTTGAGTTTAGGTAACTGGAAGCCAATTGCTTAAGAATTTCTATGTCTGGTTATGACAATCTGTGTTTGCGTGCTGTTACAGACTGTTGAAGTGACGACAAGCAGGAAGAACCTACATCTAATTGTATCTAAGATTATATCACAATGTACATTCTTTTATAGTTGTAATGCCTAGTTAAATTGGGTTTTTGTTTCACGTATGGAAAAGCCGATTTTAAGTAGGAGTTGTGTTGTATTTCAACTGTTGGGAGCCGAAGTTCGTTGCAACCGTACGTATAGTACCCGCTTTCCGGTAGCCTTCGCCCCAAATGTACTTTCCGGTGGCCTTTGCCCCAAATGTTTAAAAAAATATATTAACTTTGTAATGTGACTGTTTCTTTAAATATTATATATTTATGTTTGCCTCGGCTGCGTCAGTATTATTGTTAGAGACACGTTTCTCTTTGCAGGGTTGTGGTGCGACTGAAGAATGTAGGCTTACACAGATTATAATTTTACTTCACTCCTTTTATTAATGCTTGACACGATTTAAATAACACTTCACTGATATACAGAGAGCTGTGAGATTTTTTTAAATTAATTACTTGCACTTTTTAACACGTAAATTATTTTCATCTCACACTGAATACGTATTATATTTCTTGAGGACACATCTCGCGTCAGGAACACTGTCTACAACCACGCGTCCAGTTATGAGCACTGTCTACAAGCAACTGACTTGATTTCTACCGCCACATTTGTAAATTTCTGTATCTCAAGTCTCTGATTAGCTATTCCTAATCCAATAGAATACTTTTATTTAACTTAAGCCTTTTTTTGGTTGTTGATTGGCTATTTTATAAACTGTCTCAAAATTTACATTATTGTTGCTCCAATAATGACTAGTAGCATTATTAAACATTCTTACTCATTATTGCCTCAAGGTTACCTCATTGTTACCTCATTGTTAGCAACTTTTAACGTATTATTCTCACAGCTCCTGCATTATTAAACTACATAATACCATTGTTACATACACATATTGCTTTAAGGTGGGCTGTTATTGAATTTATGTATTATATAACTAGAATGAAATCATTTAAGTGTTAAAAATACTGCCCCATAGTACATACATTGAATTGACACTTGCGTTTCACCTCAGCGCTGAAAGCCCATACGTTTAGGCTTCCTTTGAGGTCGCTGGAGCAGACCTGGAATATTCATTCATCTTTCAATAATTCGCCATATCGGAGCGAGAAAAAATATCACAGAAAGCCCATGTAGAATCTGTTGAATCCGGACACACTAATGTACTCTGCGCTAACCCCAAACCTCAGCTTTTCCCCCTTATTCGTATATTGCATGGTATGGCTCGGCGATTGAGGGAGTCGGCTGCAAAGATAAAGTAGGTATCTAGAAATGCGGGTTCGATTTTCACATTTTGACGGTAGCTAATATACCATCAACCAGACCGTCAGTGGAATAATACGGGATGTTCCAAAACTCGACCATACTGCAATGTTTTTGATAGGTTAGATTATTCAACGTGGGGGCACACCTCACGCGCTGCGACCTACAGAGACCTATTGTGGCACCACCCCCCAGGAAGATGGGATGAGGTGAAGGAGCAACAAGATACAAGCCCGAATAGACAGGCCACAGAGACGTGCGGAAGTCCCTAACATTTCCAAGCTCGCAGATCCGTTCCACTGCTGATGAACAACCCACCAATCAAACAGACCTCTGGTGTCCGCGGGGAATACTCTTTCCGTTGAGCATGCATCCGCACCATTTGTTCGGCACCGCCATACACCACGAAACCTAGAAGCACAAAAATAAAATAAAAAATAAAATAAAGTCTGCAATACGCCATCCTGGACCTTGTTTCCTACACCAGGACGTGTATTCCAAATTTGTTTTTTCTTTAAATATTTCTTTCAATTTATACATTATTATTGTACAGATTTAGGTTATATTGTAGTGAATTAAAGTAGAAAACAATAGATACAAGTAAGCTAAAATAATAATTAAATCAAAACTATAATCATTACAGTTAAAATTCAAATAAAAATTATATATTCAAACTACTGCTACTGGTAACCAGCAACATAAAGTAACTGGTATCCAGCTATTCCCAATTTCTAAACTAAACAAAATAAGGATAACAAGTCTCTATTCTAAATTAAACTATATTCTACCTACTGGTAACCACTACCCAAACTACGCTCAATACAAATATAAATTTTCAACTAATGATAACAATTAACAATTTCTTTTAATAAGTTCTAAGTGTTATGTATAATATTATATATTCTATTTACCCTACTAATAATTTAAACAAAATTCAAAATTCTACCTGCTCTTTTTTTCTTTTAAAAAACTACTACTTTCAATACATTTTCCTCAAATATATACTTTAATCTTTCAGTTTTCTTAATATACTTTACATGTTTTACAGTACTTAATAATTTTAATAAAAATTATCACTCGCTCTGAATTAAACTTATCTTTCCTTTTCACTTCACTTAACACAATAATCACTGCATTTATTACTTTCCTATAGAATCATTATTTCACTTTCTGTTTAAGAATCATATTTCACTTTATCTCCAATTACCACCATTCACTCCACTTTCCCTCACCACCATCTTCTTCTCCTCCCTGAAAACCATAACTGCTCCATTCACCACCTCCCGCTCCAAACTTTATTCCTATACACTATTGACTCCTCCCCCTCATCATCGTCCTCCTCGCCCATTTTCCTCTTCTTTACTAAAAACTCCATCTCTTCCATCCTCCTCTTCCTCCTCGCTTCTTCTTCCCCAATTCTCCTTCATTTCAACCATTTCCTCCCTTACTCTCCTAATTTTCTTCATAAAATTATCCCAACTGTTTCCTTTAGTCAGCTTAAATTATTTCCTCTCTTTCATTACCTTATGCTTCTATTTCTTAAATACAATTATCAGTGTCAGAATTTGGTATCAATCTCTATTCTGCACATGATACTTGAATTCTCTCTGATCTTATCTATTCATAGTTACAGGTGCTAATATTACACTTTCATCTTGTTCAATATCTTGTCCCCATGCTATTTTGCTAACCTTTTTAGCTAATGTATCAAGTTGTGTGTATACATTTTCTGAAAAATGAGAAGAATACGGAATGAAAGGGAAATGATGGAAAGGAAATCGTGGTAGAATAGAAACCATCCCAGCATTCGCCTGCCGACCCCGGGGAAACCACGAGAAACCCATGGTCAGAGCGGGCGTTCGTCGGGGATCGAACCTGGGACCTCTCGAATGCGAGTGGCATGTTACCGCGGCTCCACCTCGCTCGTTAAGGTTATGATATGCGTCAGATAGAAATTTGAGAAAGCGAACTAATAGTCTAGGAATTCTTAAATTCTAAGCAACGGCTCGTAAGATAAGCTTATCGTTCTGGGTAGAATTACATAATGCTTAAACCTCCGTATCAACGATGTGTGTGACTGGTAACGTAGACAGTCAGTAGAGCACCGGTCGGGTTCGATTCCCTTCTGTACTGAGAACTGTTTCCTTAAACAAGAATGTTTCTCAGTATGCCCAGAGTCTTCTGATGTGTGAATGTGAGTGTGTTTATGTGTGTTATCGTTATTTAATAACCAATTCGCCCATTATAAATATTTCAGGACTGCCGCGGGGCATAACCCTGAGCACACCTGCCAAGTCATACGTATATACTTAATATGACAGTCTACAATCAGTGAGCGCCGTAAGGTTAACAAGATAAAAAAAATTACGTTACTCTCACAATAAATGTACCATTTATTAATGGGTATAAAAACTTGTCTTACGAGGCTTATTTTTTGTCTACTTCGTTTTAATCCAGAAATGGGCTACATTACACATTTCGTTATAAATGCAAAGGGAATAGCGACACTCAAAAGTTTAAGAACTAGACGTTAAATGCTGACCTTAAAATTCCATACTCTTTCCTGCAATCGCGAGAAACAACTGAATGTCAACAGGACTCTAAGAGAATGCCAAAGTGCTGAACTATTCGAACAGATATCTTGGAAATGGCTTGTGCCACAAAAAGTTATTTGAAATAACTCTGTGTTTTAAAGGTTTTAAAGAGACCTATATTTTTTGTGTAGTACGTTTCCGTCTCTCGCTTAGCGTGTACCAGTTATACAAGATTGTACAAAATTCCTTCCGAATAGTGAGGACTTCACTGGGTATTTCCAGAAAATTCAACATATACATTTATTTGTCACGTAAATATCGTTAATATCAGTACTTTAATCAAAATCGTCGGGGCCATTTTTGAGAAATTCGAAAAATTTTCCAAGTAAAGGGTAGTTGGTGGTGGGGAATTTTCTTGAAAGCCTTCGTGTCGCATCTTTGGAAGATAGTGACTTAAATAACCAAATTTGGTATTTATCCGACTTTTCGTTCTGGAGTTATGCTGTTCACAGACACACACATGTGCGCGCGGATATTTTTCTAAAAATCGATTTGTGATACATTCATATGACTATCTGTACCCTCGATCATTTATTAGCGGGTATACAGACTGTTAGTAAGCTTATTTTCCTAACTACTACATTTTAATCCAAATAAATCCTTGCAGAAATAGCTACATAACACATTTCGTTAGGGTGCAAAGAGAACAGCGATAGTCAAACGTTTATGAACTAGACGCTATATGCTGGCTTTAAAGCTCCATACTGTTTCCATGCAATCGCGAGAAACAACTGAATGCTGTGTGTGTTTTAAAGAGATCTGCATTTTTTATGTAGTACGTTTTCGTCTATGGCTTGACATTTAACAGGTATACAAGATTATGCAAAATTCTTTCCTAATGAAAAGGCGTTCGTAGGCTATTCCCAGAGAATTCAAGATATACATTTTATTTGTCCTGTGAATATCTTTCATATATGGCACATTAATCAAAATCTCGGAAGCCATTCTACAGAAAATAAAAAAAAAAAATTAAAATCTTTCATCGAAAGGATAGTTTAATTGGGAGGGAGGGTTCCTTGAAAATCTTCATGTGTATCTTTGAAAGATACATAACCTAAATAACAAAATTGGTATTTATCCGACTATATGCTGCACACACACACCCACAAATATACACACATACACGGACAGTTTTCTAAAAATGCTTTATTTGGATTCAGGGGTCTCAAAACATGCATTTCCAATGAAATCTCTAGGTACGTTGCAGAGAAAGTAAAAATGTCCTCTTTTGGGGGCTCAGTAGCGTCTAAAGGCATAGGCTTCCGGTGATATCTCTACATCGAATTTTTGGTGGAACACAACGCTTCCTCTACTTACCATATGTAGTAAAGAAAGTAAAAGATGTGTGCGTTAATGTATCTACAAATTTTCTTCAAACTCCAGTATATAAAATATCAACTCCTTGCTTGCAATGGTTGGCGAGTTGTTTTATGCTTATAGACTCCGCAAAGTACTCTGCAGTAACGTATGCAAGCTCTTTTTACTTTCTCCGCTACATATAGTAAGGGAATTATTGTATTCCACCCAAAAATTCGATACCGAGATTTCACCGGAAATATATGTTTTGAGACCCACTGAATTCAAAAAGAGAATTTTGGAAACATGTCCGTGTGTGTGTGTGTGTGTGTGTGTGTGTGTGTGTGTGTGCGCGAACAGCATAACTCAGAAACGAACAGTCGGATAAACACCAAACTTGGTATTTAGGTTCACTATCTTCTAGAGATGCGACACGAAGGTATCCAAGAAAATCCCCCCACCCCAGATTACCCTTTACATGGAACATTTTTCGAAAATTTTTTTTCTCAAAAATGGCTCTAACAATTTTGATTAAAATATCGTATGTTTAAGATATTTTCATGACAAATGAAATGTATATCTCGAATTTTCTGGGAATATCTCCAAAAGTATTCTTCATTGTGAACGGCTTTTGCATAACTGGTAAACCATAACAGATAGACAAAATTTTACTACACAAAAAATGTACATCGCGTTAAAATACACAATTTATATCATATACATTTTGTTTTGTTGAGTGACCCATTTTCGAGATATTGCTTGTTATTCCCTAAAATTTTCCAATACTTATACTTTTTCTCAAATTCGTTATTCATTTTTTTTTGTCCTGGTAATGCAAAGAAAATGGAATCTCCACATAGCAACCAGCTCTTAAAATATTTGACTATCGCTTAAAGCCTACCAATTCTCATTGCATCCACAAGAAAATTAGCAATAAGATTAACAAATAGATATCTCGATTAACATGAAGCATATGGAGAATAAGCGTTTGTAAAAATATTTTGTACAAGAGTAGAGAAAGGCATGTGAGTGTAACATAGATTTTCTTTTATTCAGGAGGCTTCAAAACAGGTATTTCCGGTGAAATCCCGATATCGAATTTTTGCGTGGAATACAATACTTCCCCTACTTAATATACGTAGTAGAGAAAGTAAAAAGTCATACGAATTTTGTCATACTTTCTATAATGCCCTCTGCAAGCCACATTTTAACCAACTGGAAATCCTAACAGTGTATAATTGTTATGCATTACAGTTATTGATACATGTCCACAGAAATGTGAATCAGTTTACACTGAACAGGCATTTACACATCTTATATACTAGGAATATTCACAAATTACAATATATACTAATTACTTAAATTAGAGTGAAGAAAGCTAAGGATAGTTATTTGATACGAGCATTATAACATACCATAAGCTGCCGTCTAATATGAGAGAACTGAACGTTGCACAGTTCAGGGCTAAAGTAAAAAATCTGATGTGTTACACTCAACGTGACTTTCTCTACTCTTGTACAAATTAGTTTTAGAAACGCTTATTCTCCATATGCTTCATGTTAATCGAGATATCGAGATGTTAATATTATTGCTAATTTTCTTGTAGATGCAAGGGGAATTGGTAGGCTTTAAGCTATAGTCAGTATTTTAAGAGCTGGTTGCTATGTGGATTATTGCATTCTCTTTGCATTACCAGGACAAAAAAAAATTGAATAACGAATTTGAGAAAAAGTATAAATACTGGAAAATTTAAGGGAATAACAAGCAATATCTCGAAAATGGCTCACTCAAAAAAAAAGTGTATATGACATAAATTGTGTATTTTAACGCGATCTACATTTTTTTTTGTGTAGTAAAATTTTGTCTATCTCTTATGGTTTACCAGTTATGCAAAAGTCGTTCACAATGAAGAATACTTTTGGAGACATTCTCAGAAAATTCGAGATATGCATTTCATTTGTCATAAAAATATCTTAAACATATGATATTTTAATAGAAATCGTTAGAGCCATTTTTGAGAGAATTAAAATTTTCGAAAAATGTTCCATGTAAAGGGTAATCTGGGGTGGGGGGATTTTCTTGAAAACCTTTGTGTCGCATCTCTGGGAGGTACTGAACCAAAGTACCAAGTTTGGTGTTTATTCGATTGTTCGTTTCTGAGTTATGCTGTTCACAGACGCGCACACACACACACACACACACACACAGACATACACACGGACATGTTTCCAAAAATGCTTTTTTTTACTCAGGGGTCTCAAAACATGTATTTCCTGTGAAATCTCGGTATCGAATTTTTGGGTGGAATACAATACTTCCCGTACTTACTCTACGTAGTAGAGAAAGTAAAAAACTGGTTGATTGATGATGTTTTTTATAATGTGGAAGAATTTATTAGTATTAACATCATCCTATATATATACAGTCTTGATTATGACTATTTTACCTGATACCTAATGTCTGAATCAATAAAGAATTAAAGAATCCAAAGAAGACAAATAGCGGAGAACTCTAAGCTAGACCCAGGACTCATTTGAGTGTCATTCATCGTCCGATATGACTTGTGTGACTGGACGATATGTTTCCACGGTAACTTATGAGGCTCGCATTTGGGAGAGCCTGAGTTCGATTTCCGTTGGGTCAGCCACTCTTTTTTTTCAGGTGAATGCTGGAGTGGTTTATTATGATAACGCAAATTTTCGTTTCATTTCACTTCCTTATCATGTTTCAAGGTCGAATGATCAAGCGAGTGGACGGTGGGCGAGGCGTGTGGCTGTGGAGTTTGTTTTGAGAACTGTCTGCTCTATGATGGGCCTTTAGAGAGAGACCTCCCTGAGGAGAGGTAGGCCTGCTGGGAGTCTAGGATGTAATATCTAGAATTAAAGACGCCGCCAGCGAATCTGAAAATCTTAAGAAAAATTAACTTTAGGATTCCGCATCCAAAAATATTCAGAAGCTATAATTTCAAAAAGTATTTTCACTTGATGTTTTGGTTGTTTACCGTTATATGCAACAGGTTAATCCACCGAATTAAAATAATTCCCATTTTAAAATCAGTATTTCATTTTAAGTTTAAGGTGCTTTAACCTGGAAGGTCATATCGGACGATAAACGAGTTCTTTTTCTCAGTGTTTTTGTTCATTAAAATGTTCCACACGATGGAGTTTTGGTGCAATTCTTTTGAAAACGCCCACGCGCTCTGAAGGTTTAACAATTAAAATCGTATTGTAAATTTTTTGTAAATTTTTTATGCTCTGATGGGTTTTTGAGTAATTGCTTTTTTAAGAAAAACCGAGATATTAAAAAAAAGTTAGAAATTTACAATGATAGGTTTAAAACCTATTTTTAAAATAAAACTCGAATGAAAAATAGACGACGATTTTGTGCGCTATAGATAAACAGCATGGTTATTTAAAATAAGTATTAATTTTAAATTTTCATGATGTGAAACATTTGTCATAGGTTAATAAAATTCGTTTTTAAACTCAATAACTTAAAAATTAACGAAAGTACCAAAAGGAAATTAAAAGCAGTTTTATGCTTACCTAAGATTAACTTCAATTACATTTTCAGGCAAAGTGACTGAAAACGTTAAACAGCGTTTTTATTTTCTCAAATCCTCGGCTTCCTAAAAACTTAAACTGCCGGTTAAGGGACATTAAACTTAACAAGAAAAGAAATCCAACTAGCATTTTGCAGCAGTTCATTCTCTTACACTTTCCCCACGGATGCTTAATTTATTGCCGGTTATATCACTATTCGGATAGCTAAGCTTGTATCTTGACCAGTCCACCGCTGTTTTAGAACTCAAGTGCCTCACTCACCAAATTCATTTATGGTGTCTACGTTTGGTGCCGGTACCAGTCTGCCCAGAAATATAAATCATATGACACACAATGCAGATCTAATTTGAGTTTCGTACATTTAGTTAGGCGTTTTAAATTGTCGTGACTTCGAATTAGTCAATGCATCTTTTGCGCGTCTTTTCTGTGTTTGTCCTTTCTGTTAGCATTCGATGTACGAAATGTGTGTGTTCTAGACATTCATTTTCAAGCGCTTTTCTTTTGTTTATACTGTATTGGGTGGCTTTTTAAATCTCCAATTACAGTTTAATTAGTTTAAAATTAGTGGATCTACTGGTTCAGACCATTTATGTGGTGTGTTTTTCACTTTCACTCTTATAACTGTAATTTCGTAAACTCGTCGTTTCCCAATAGCAACAAAAAATCCACATGCACATGGATATTAAGTATTGTCGAATGTTGTATTTCTTATTTCTTAACTTCCCCCCGGCCCGCATCGCCCCCCCCCCCATCACACGTATACCCTTGCCAAGCCCTGTAAATGTTGTATAACCTGCAATTATATTTTTAGCGGTAAAAGAATTATCAAAATGGTCCATTCATTTATACTTTCTCTACCACATACATAGTAGCATAAATTGCATTGCACCCAAAAATTCGATACCGAGATTTCACTGAAATACATGTTTTGAGGCCCCCTGAATCTAAATAAAACCTTTTAGAAAGCGGTTCGCGCACGTGCGTCTATGAACAGCATAACTCAAAAACGAAAAGGTACCTTTCAAAGGTACGAAACAAAGATTTTCAAGCAAATTCCCCCACCCCAACTTTTCCTTACATGGATTATTTTTTAAATTTTGTTATTTTCTCAAAAATGGTCTAACGATTTTAATTGAAGTAGCACATATTTAAGATGACACGCGAAAAAAATGTCTCTCTTGAATTTTCATTCCGAAGGGATTTTGTATAATGTTGTATAACTGGTAAACGTTAAGCAATAGAGGAAAACGCACTTTACAAAATGTAGGTTTCTTTAAAACCACAATTTATATCAAGTAATTTTTGTGACATAAGCCATTTCAAAGATATCCGTCAATTGTGGGTCAATACTTTGTTATTCTTTTAAAGTCCTATTGTTTTTCAGTTGTTTTTCGCGATTGCATGGAAAGAGTATAAAATTTTAAGACCAGCGTATAGCGTGCTGTTCTTAAACATTTGACTATCGTTGTTCTCTTTATATCTAATGAAATTGTGTAATGTAGCTATTCCCGAAAAGGTTTTTCTCGATTAAAATGAAGTAGATAGAAAAAAAATCTGATGTGTTATACTCACATGACTTTCTCTACTCTTGTACAAGCTATTTTTACAAACGCTTATTCTCCATATGCTTCATGTTAATCGAGATATCGAGATGTTAATCTTATTGCTAATTTTCTTGTAGATGCAAGGGGAATTGGTAGGCTTTAAGCGATAGTCAAATATTTTAAGAGCTGGTTGCTATGTGGAGTATTCCATTCTCTTTGCATTACCAGGACTAAAAAAGAAGGTTCACACAACAAAAACAAATGTTTATGACATACATTGTGTATTTTAACGCCAGCTACATTTTTTTTGTGTAGTAAAATTTTGTCTATCTCTTATGGTTTATCAGTTACGCAAAAGTCGTTCACAGTGAAGAATACTCTTGGAGACGTTCCCAGAAAATTCGAGATATACATTTCATTTTCCATAAAAATAGCTTAAACTTATGGTATTTTATTCAAAATCGTTAGAGCCATTTTTGAGAAAACTAAAATTTTCGAAAAATGTTCCATGTAAAGGGTAATCTGGGGTGGGCGGATTTTCTTGAAAACCTCCGTGTCGCATCTCTGGAAGATACTGAACCTAAATACCAAGTTTGGTGTTTATCCGAGGTTTCGTTTCTGAGTTATGCTGTTCACACACACACACACACACACACACACACACACACACACACACACACACACGGAGACACACACACGGACATGTTTCCAAAAATGCTTTATATGCATTCAGTGCACCTCAAAACATATATTTCCGGTGAAATCTCGGTATTGAATTTTTGGGTGGAATGCAATACTTCCCCTACTTACTATACGTAGTAGAGAAAGTAATAAGCTTTGTAAGGATAGTTTGTATATTCACTAATAAACAATAGAGGGTTGAGAAAGTCACATGAATGCAGCACATGGATTTTTTCACAGTAAAACTGTTGTACCTACGTTATTTTTGATGCTGTAGTTTTTACGTAATGCTGAAATTTCTACCATCGATATTCAACGAAACAGGGACGAAGCTTGTGAACTGAAGAACTTAGGATGAACATTTGGGAAAATGGCACATAATCTGTGATCATTGAGAAAAATAATGTTCTCATTTGTTAACTGTAGATATCGATCGAGATGTTTCTCCTAATACTCTGGACATAATTTTATCTCTTTATATAAGAGCTTAGCATACGCTGGTTATAACCAGGCTCACCTCTGAGAGGTCATCGTTAATTGTTGAATTATAGGTATTGCTGATGTATACATAAATCCCTATAAGGAGTCACAGGGTATAAAAATGCATAATCATTAGGTCCCTTTTGCTTTTTTTGTGCCATTTTCAATTTTTGGGACATTTTTGGACTTTACATTATCTTGTCATTTTAAAAATTAAGGACGCTGTGGTCCTTAGCATCCCATTCTGTACTGGGCGATAAAGACAGCAAATTTTGCTCAGAGTCCTCTTTATCAGGCTTGAGGTTCTTTTACGTACCGTAAATATATGACACTTCCCTTCCGAAGGAAACCATACTAAGGATTTTTACGCCCGAAACAAATCCATCGCCCTCCCCGGGTTTGAACCCGCGACCTCGGGAACTAGAGGCTAGCATGGTAATCTTATAACTTTCTTGCATATACATGAGTGCATGAAGATTTGTATGTTATTGACATTTTATTTTTCAAACATAAAATTGCACTATTAAACTGAGAAACAAGAGCAACTTTGTTTATCTTTTATAATTTTGAATTATTCAATTCAGTTATGACTCTCACATGTTTTTATTCTCGTATCCAGGTCATGAAATTATTTTTAGTCTTTTAAATATTAGAAGTTGACACTAAAACCTGTTTTCTCTGTCCTTCGGGGAAAACAGTGACGAAAGAGTTATCAAAATCGGTTAAGTGGTTTCTGGGATTACTACAAATTTTATCTGATAATAATGTTAGTATAGATTCACCTAATTCTACTCTTATTGTTTTGTTTCTTATGCTGGACGCAGTAAGGTGGCAGCACCACCACTACACCACACTTAATCTTACTTCTGGCTGTATTCTGTCCAGGAGATAACAAAACCAACTCATAATCTCAAAACTGGTAAAGGCTATACTGCACACGTGAAATAAACATTTTTAAAGTTCTGTATTTCCTGTTTGTAGTGTTACATAACTTTAACGCCACTCAGTATTTAACTGAATTTGTCTATGTTTGCAGCTTGCTCATCAGCCCATTATAGTATAGTATAATAGCCCATGTATAGTAACCATTAGTTATACTATTTATATAAATTAATAAATATGCGAGGTTAATTCTAATGATGTAAACATAGTCATTAAGATCTGCAAAGGAGAAGTCAAGAAGCTCTAGCAAGATGATGCCACAGCGCACATTGCTAGAATGATGTTGCAGTTGAAATGTTAAAAAATTCTGATGTGTTTCACTCACATGACTTTCTCTACTCTTGTACAAACTATTTTTACAAACGATTATTCTCCATATGCTTCATGTTAATCGAGATGTTAATCTTATTGCTAATTTTCTTGTAGATGCAAGGGGAATATGGTAGGCTTTAAGCAATAGTCAAATCTTTTAAGCGTTGTTTGCTATGTGGCGCATTCAATTCTCTTTGCATGTCCAGGACATAAAAAAAATGAATAACGAATTCGAGAAAAAGTATAAGTATTGGAAAATTTAAGGGAATAAGAAGCAATACCTCGAAAATGGTTCACTCAACAAAAAAAATTATATGACATAAAGTGTGTATTTTAACGCGATCTACATTTTTTGTGTAGTAATATTTTGTCTATCTCTTATGGTTTACCAGTTATGCAAAAGTCGTTCACAATGAAGAATACTTTTGGAAACATTCCCAGAAAATTCGAGATATACATTTCATTTGTCATGAAAATATCTTAAACATATGATATTTTAATCAAAATCGTTAGAGCCATTTTTGAGAAGATTAAAATTTTCGGAAAATCTTCCATGTAAAGGGTAATCTGGGGTGGGGGATTTTCTTGAAAACCTTCGTGTCGCATCTCTGGAAGATACTTAACCTAAACATCAAGTTTGGTGTTTATCCGACTGTTCGTTTTTGAGTTATGCTGTTCACAGACACACACACAGACATGTTTCCAAAAATGCTTTTTTTTTGGATTCAGGGGGTCTCAAAACATGTATTTCCGGTGAAATCTCGGTATCGAATTTTTGGGTGGAATACAATACTTCCCCTACTTACTATACGTAGTAGAGAAAGTAAAAACTGCTTTGTCGATTTGCATTTTAGGGTAGCAGATTGCCATCACAGAAATGGAGACTTTGCGGGACATTATTTTAAACATAAAAAGGCTTTCTCGTATTGCATAAAATGCCACATCATTCCATTAATTTCATAATTTGTTGATACATAAATAATGTAGTAAACGTTTACTACACAGCTGTAAAACTTTGGTTTCATTGAATCACTTTCTGTTACCACCCAAACCTTGTGGTCTTTCATTAGACTTCAATTGACCTTAAAACAGATAAATTTCACCTGGACTCAAAGAATGTGAGCAAAACTCGGAACCAAAGCAGTGCCTTTAATCCTGTATTGTTTCTTTTTAGTCAGATATAATCTGGATTGACACCAGTTTTTTATTATTACTACCATTCACACATTATCAGAGGGCCGGTGCAGCAGCATTAATTTTCAAAAGGGTATGAGGCTCCTATTAGTTACTTTAACGAATATTGCGTCGACTTTGTTAATGGTACGTTTTACACTTGTAATGTTGGCCAGTCCGCCCCTGAAATGTAAGGTCTGTGCTATATATTGTGGATATTACGCCGTTTTGTGAATGGTAGAGATATTTTACGCATGTAATATCGTCCAGGCCGCCCCTAAAATACAAGTTCTTTTTTTCGAATTGCGGTATTGCACTCCTATTGTGAATGGTACATTTTACGTTAGTAATATCGGCCAGTTCGCTTCGGAAATACAAGTAATTTCCTCTACATTTTGGATATTGCGCCGTTTTTGTGAATGGTACATTTTGTTTTTAATGTCGGTCAGTACGCTCCAGAAATACAGGTTCTTTGCTATGCAATATGGATATTATGGGGCTTTGTGAATGGTACACTTTACGTTTGTAATATCGGCCAGTCCGCTCCTGAAATGCAAGTTATTGTGCTTGGTTTTGGCGAATGATACATTTTACGTTTGTAATTTTTGCCAGTCCGCTCCTGAAATACAGGTTGTTTATTATGGAGTGTGGATACTGCGCTGGTTTTGCGAATAGTACACGTTACATTTACTATGTTGGCCAGTCCGCCCCTCAAATACAGGATGTGTGGATTTTGGGCCGGTTTTGTGAATGGTACATTTTATTTTTGTAATGCTGCCCAGTCCGCCCCTGAAATACAGGTTTGTTGCCTTGCAGTGTGAATTTTGGGCCGATTTTGTGAATGTCATTTCACGTTTGTAATGTGGGCCAGTCCGCTCCTGAAATACAGTTCTTCGCTCTGCAGTGTGGATATTGCGCTGGTTTTGGAATGGTACATTTTACGTTTGTAATGCTGACCAATCCGCTCCTGAAGTATAGGTTCTTTGCTATGCAGTGGAGATATTGTGCCGATTTTGTGAATGGCACATTTTATATTTGTAATATCGGCTAGTCCGTCCCTGAAATACAAGTTATATGTTATGCGTTTTGCGCCGGTTTTGCCAGTGGTACATTTTACGTTTGTAATGTCGGCCAGTCCGCCGCTGTCGCAGTGAAGGTGTTACACAGTTTTCGGTACACCTGTACTGGTGCTGTCAGCCAAGGCTACTTGCCGCACGTCTCCTCAGTCAGTTTGCCGGCAAACCGCGGCGAGTACAGCGGACCGCGTGAGTGAGTGGTGTTGTGTTGTGATTTGTGTAGTGTTGGACGGGACCAAATGCAGAGCACGCAAGTACGTATGCACTTGTTTCATTTCGCTTGTCGACCGCTTTGCTACGCTTCTCAATATGTGTTTATAAACTGAAAGTACCAAGATTCAACAATATTTATAGCGTTTTATGGTTTATTTCTATTTAATCGATTAGTAGACAGCATAACCAACTATTTCCCTTTAATACGCTACAACGGCTCCAGTTACGGCTGACGCACCATTTGATCACATTAAGATCTAAAAAGAAGCCTTTTAATAACTCATATGTATAAAACGCATAGTTATGTATCTCTCCAAGTATAGGGTTACTACACGTATTAGTATTCTATCCATTTCGCTTCTTGTATGTCTGTAATAGCCTCGTAAAGAAAGCTGTTCCATAATCGGTAATTTACTGCTCTCAAGAGATTGTCAAATGCCAGAAGTTTATGAAAAACAAAAGAAGCACCTGGTGTTTCAAAACACACTGCATAAAATATTGAATACTTTACCTACACCCGAATGCATTTCTTATATGGTCAATGCTACAAAAATGATATATATCTATGATTTTAGAAAAAGCCAAAAGCCAAAACTTACATTTTTAAAGTATTATTTATATTTACGTATGTTACCATTTCACTCCACAAAGACTGAACCGATTTCTACTAAACTTGAATTTAGCATAAGTTAGGTCTCGCTTTAAGCATCATAACGAAGTAGAAATTAAGCAACAAATCGAAATATAAGGTTTATCTGAAAAATGCCATGTAAGAAAGGTTTCTAAACATACCCTTCTGTTAGGCTTTTTAATACAAAATGTCGATAGGTCGAATATTTAAAGAAGTTACAATACTACTGTTTTGTTACTAGAATACATACTAGTCTGGGACTTGTAGTGTCATTTTACAGTTTTCCTTGGGCAACAGTCAAGTTCTCATTCAGCATAAGAAATAAGCAAAAGTTTGTTTACTGTTAAACCTGTTACTTGTGTTTTAATTTTTATTTCCGCCACAAAAAATAAGTTTTGCAAATCTTCGCATGACATGTACGTTGCACAGAGAGAGGAAGACCGTGAGAGGCTAGGAGAGGTGAAGAGCCAGGGAGAGAAGAATCCTTGCAGTAGGTTCTACTAAGTATTCAAAATAAATTGTATGTTTTTAACTAGATTCACAGTTCTAGTTTGGTCAAAACTTCCCATTTACATAAATTTCACAAAAATGGACTCGGCACACGTTTGTAGATCAATCAATAGCCAAATTGTGTGTGTAATGGCATGACATTATCTAAAATTGTCTGGGGCAATTCTCTGAAGTTTTTCGTATTGCGCTTTGGACTATTTCGGAATTAATTACCAAATTTGAGTTTGGGCCATCTCTCTCTATCACACACACACACACACACACACACACAAACGCGGCGTGTGCACGTGTACCCCGGCCCATTTTTTACCTTCTCTACTACGTATACTAATTAGGGGAAGTATTGTATTCCACCCAAAAATTCGATACCGAGATTTCACCGGAAATATATGTTTTGAGAGCCCCTGAATCCAGAAAAAGCATTTTTGGAAACATGTTCGTGTGTGTGTGTGTGTGTGTGTGTGTGTGTGTGAACAGCATAACTCAGAAACGAACAGTCGGATAAACACCAAACTTGGTATTTAGGTTCAGTATCTTCCAGAGATGCGACACGAAGGTTTTCAACAAACTTCCCCCACTCCAGATTACCCTTTACATGGAACATTTTTTCAAAAATTTTAATTTTCTCAGAAATGGCTCTAATGATTTTCATTAAAATATCATATATTTAAGATACTTTCATGACAAATAAAATGTATATTTTGAATTTTCTGGGAATGTCTCCAAAAGTATTCTTCATTGTGAACGACTTTTGCATAACTGATAAACCATAAGAGATAGACAAAATTTTACTACGCAAAAAATGTAGATCGCGTTAAAATACACAATTTGTCTTTTTTTTTTGTTTTTTTGTTAAGTGAACCATTTTCGAGATATTGCTTGTTATTCCCTTAAATTTTCCAATGCTTATACTTTTTCTCAAATGGGAATTCGTTATTCATTTTTTTATGTGCTGGACATGCAAAGAGAATGGAGTACTCCACATAGCAACCAGCTCTTAAAAGATTTGACTATCGCTTAAAGCCTACCGTATTCCCCTTGCATCTACAAGAAAATTAGCAATAAGATTAACATCTCGATTAACATGAAGCATATGGAGAATAAGCGTGTGTAAAAATAGTTTGTACAAAGGTAGAGAAAGTCATGTGAGTGTAACACATCAATTTTTTTATTTCTCTACTCTTTATAACAGTTTTTATTTTTAGTCTCTCTGTTGCATTCGCTTAAAAAATTCGATGACAAAATTTTACAAGAAATACACCCTTTAAGCGTTCCTTGAAAGCAGAAAAAAGTGTTCGTGTTTGTGCTTAATTCAAAATCAAATACCAAAACTTCATGTGTGAGCCTGGCAACTTTTAAGGAAGCAGTACAAAGATTTTCTAGGAATTCCTTCCACCTAAACAATCCTTTACATTGACCACATTTTTATTTTCTCAAAAATAGCTCTAATAATTGTCGATTAAAATATATGTTTAAAGTTTTGACATTGAATAAAATGATTACGTTAAATTTTCTCTGAATAGCTGTGAATTCCTTCATTCCTATTGAATTTTTCTGTAACTGGTGAAACCATTAAAGAGAGACGAAAACATACCAGAGAAAACGCAATTTGTCATACGACTTTCTTAATAGCGATTGGGAAACATTCTTAGCTTTGATATGTCGGGTCTGCTCTGCTGCATCTAACATGCGCAGGTTGAAAACGAGTTTTGTTGTTGTTTCCGCAACTAGCCTGTGCCTTACTAAGTCCATATTGGCTAATTTGAAGACATTTCTGGACATATATTTATCGTGATAACTTAGGGATATCCCATCTGTGAAATTTAAAAAATCCACGATTTCAAGTCGATTCTTTTGAAATTTTAATAGAGCAATGAGGTTTAATATACTCTACGTAAGCCAAATTTCGTGCTTATTTCTAAATTAGCTCTAGAGATATTAATGTTTTTATTATTACTTTGTCTACTACGTATAGTAAGTAGAAGTATTGCGTTTCATCCAAAAATTCGTAGTTGAGGTTTCATCAGAAATACATGTTTTGAGGCGCCTTGAATCAAAATAAAGCATTTTTGGAAAGATTGTCCGTCTATGTGTGTGTGTCTGTGAACAGCAAAACTCAAAAAGAAAAGTCGGATAAATACCAAACTTGGTATTTAAGTTAAGTATCTTCCAAGGATGCAACACTAAGGTTTTCAAGAAAATCCCCCACTCCAACTCCTCTTAACATGAACACTTGAAAATTTTGATTTTTTAAAAAATGGCTGACGATTTTGATTAAAATAACATATGAAAGACAAATAATATATTGAATTTTTTGGGATTGACGAAAACGTGCCACACAAAAAATGCATATCATTAAAACACAATTTACTTAATATAAGTTTTTTTGTGGCATAAGCCGTTTCTGAGATATCCGTTATTAAAGGCTAGAATTGTTCAATACTTATTCTTATAAAGTCCCATCGATTTTCAGTATTTTCTCGCAATTACATGGAAACAGTATGGAATTTTAAGGCCAGCATATAGCGTCCAGTTCTTAAACATTTGACTGTCGCTGTTTTCTTTGTATTTTTAACGAAATGTGTAATGTGCCTAACTAACTATTTTTGTAAAGGTTTATTTGGATTAAATGTAGTAGATAAAAAAAATACGGTAGTAAGAACAGTTTGTATATCCACTGATAAAGAAAGAGGGTAGAGAAAGTCATGTGAATGTATCACATCAGAAATTTTTTTACTGTTTTGAAAAATTGTTCCACACGATGCAATTATTTTTTGAAAAAATTAACATTTTGTAGTTAAACTCTTATTTTTAATTGTCTTGTTGGTTTCATTTTGCAATCGCTTGACAGAAGACGTTAAATCGTATGGCTGGTTCCAGCAAGATTCTGCAACAGCACTTACGGCTGCCGAATCATTACATGCAATAAGAGAGGTGTTTGATGACAGAATAATTAGTCTTGATTTGTGGCCCCCGTTCTCCTGACCTAACGAGTTGTGATTTTTATTTATGGGGTTCTTTAAAAGAAAAAGTATCGTTGCAATCCTCGCACGCTACAGGAGCATAGAGAAAACATTGTGCAAGAAATCACAAGAATTCCTGCTGCTGAGCTTCGGAGAGTGAGCGAGAATATTTACACGAAATACGCTGCCTGTTTGAGAGCAGAAGGTTAACATTTCCATGATCTATTATAAGGTAAGGAACTTGCCGGCGTAATTTCCCCGGCGACTGCGACTGTCTCGCGCAGTAGAGACAGGCCGCGAGTGGGTTCGAATATAATTTAACTACCCTTTACTAGCCCCATATCCAGTAATAGGTGCTAATAAATTATTGTTGTATACTTTAATGACATTGTCTGGTATATTGTTACCATGACATCCTAAGCGGATGATTTTGTGAAGAACGTTTAAAAATTTGTTACATATAGTATTTAATTTCTCATCTAAAATCACCCCCAAATATTTCAACTGACTCTGGCGTTTAATATTTATATCACCTAATTTAATTATTGGATCTCTAACCATTTTCCCTTTAGTTAACATATAAAACGTTTTGTCACCTGATGATTCTAATTTCATTTTCCTACACACTTCTAATAATGCATTTGTTATTGTTACTGCCTTACTTTCTATTTCATTTCTGCTATTACCTTCTAGTAATATTACAAGGTCGTCCACATACGCAATTACTTTAAATACCTCATTCATTTCATCAAATTTATTTAACATTGGTTCGATAGAGAAATCCCAGAATATGGGTCCATATATGGATCCTTGCGGATAACCTTTAGCGACACGTGTAGATTGGAAAAGGACAATTACACTTTTTCATCTTATTTGACTATGTATCCAGTATATAAATATATAACCAATATATAGAAATTTCTTTAAGTACTGCGCATTTTAACATTTTATTTGCGTCTGCGTGTTTTAACGTGTGCGGAGAACCGAAACCTCATTTCCTTTGTAGTCATTTAAAGCTCGGTTGAAATGCAATACCGTAAAAGCTTTATGATGTGTGGTATAAAGGCAACAAAAAAATGACGCTGTGTCCATAATAACCGCTTATTACGCCCTCTCTATCTGATTGCAGATACTACGCTAATACCGTGAGCTGAGAGAGTAATGTTGGGTCAGTGTAAACAACTACAGAAAGTAATTGTGTTCTCGAAGGTCGCCGGGTTTGTTTATCGCAAATGCCAAAACATGCTCTGGCGTAGCAAGCTATAATATTGTGTCTAGGGGAACTTTTATTGCTGACTTTTTATGATTGTTACAAATACGCTTAAAATTGGAGGAAATAAAGAAAGTGAATTTATTTTCTTAAAGCACAGATCATGTACGTAATAACGAATTAAAAGTAGGAAGGATTTTTTTTTACTTTCTGTACTACAAACTTAAAGTAGAGGAAGTATTGTATTCCACCCAAAAATTTGATGTCGAGATTTCACCGGAATGTATGTTTTGAGGCTCCCTGAGTAAAAAAAACAAAACATTTTTATAAAAACGTCCGTGTTTGTGCTATCTGTAAAAAGCATAACTGAAAAACAAAATCCCGGATAAATACCAAGCTTGGTATTTAGGTTAAGTACCTTCCAAAGATGCGACACAAAGGTTTTCAAGAAAATCCTCCCCACCCCAACTACTGTTTACTTGACACATTTTTCAATTTTTTTTGTTTTTTAAAAATGACTAACGATTTTAATTAAAATACATATATTAAAGATATTTACATGACAAAATGTATATCTCGAATTTTCTGGGAATAGCCTGTCAAGTCCTCTTCATTCGGAAGGAATTTTGTATAATCTATTATAACTGGTAAACGTGATCTACAAAAAATGTAATCTCTCTAAAATAGAAAATTTGTTTTAAATAACTTTTTTGTGGCATCAGCTGTTTCTGAGATCTGTTATTAATGTTTCGAATTGTTCAATACTTAGCTATTCTTTTAAAGCCCTGTAGACTTTCAGTTGTTTCTCGCGATGTCATGGAAACAGTATGGAATTTTGAAGGCAGCGTGTAGTGTCCAGTTCTAAAACATTTGACTATCGCTATTCCCTTTGTATCTGTAACGAAATGTATAATGCAGATTTATCTGGAATAAAATGTAGATAGGAAAATAAACTCGTAAGAATAGTTTGTATATCCGTTAATAAACGATAGAGGGTAATTGCCTCAGGTAACACGCGTGCAGTTTTGAGGTCTAAAATCCCTCTCTATCCTTAAAAGTAGTTTATTTTCTTCATTAATTCTTTCAATACTAGTCATCACTAAAATCTCCAGTTGCAGTGCAAACTTTTTTGCCAGTTGCTCTTAAAATTTCACCAATGAATCTTAAGATGATGATAAATAAAAGATCATTGGGAACTTTTAGGAAGGTAAAAATGCCCAAGTGCATACCTTTAGAAATAATTTTTATTGATTAAGATGGTAAACAATAAGAATTAAACACAGTTGAACTCTCATACGTTATTCACTTTACGTTTATCGCAGACATATGTAAGTGCGTTAAACTTTTTAGGCACCGAGCTTTGTCTATTAACATCTAGCTCAATTGTGTTTTTAGATTATTCGTTTATTCAACGTTACGTCACTTTTCTTTAACTTTACGATATACTGTGCATGATTTCTGTATACTTATCCTTGTTGTAGCAGCACAAAACGTTAGGCATGTTGTGCGAGGCATCAATGTTTTCGGAACGCATTATTGCTGCGCACGTGTTAACCAAATTGTTGGACGATGTCATTCTTCCCCAGGTTGTATGTGATGACGGTGATGAAGTAGACCTTAGGTATGTTCCATATAGGACTAGGACTTAGCATCTCAACCTACAAGATATTTGTGCCTGAAGCCCCTGACGACGTGCCCACGGGTGGGAGGTCGAAACTCCCCGGTTGACAGCTGGTGTAACCGGCTCCCCTCCCCCTACAGGCTTTCACACCCCCTGGGGTGCGCGTAACTTGGAAACCGCCCCATTCCGGGGGACAGAGCATCCTTTTCCCCTGCCATGCAATGCCGAGACTCCCGCCGACACTTTCAACCCTGAAACAGACCAAACATGAAAGGTGAAGTGAAATGAGAATGTAGGTGAAATGGAGGGACAGGAAATTCTGGGGGATGTAATGAATCTTCCTAGCATTCGTCTAGCGACCCGGGGAAACCCATGAATCAGGAAGGTCGGCCGCGGGAATCGAGCCCACGGCCTCCCGAATGCGGGCCACAAACGTTACCGCCTGAGCCATCCCGTCTGGTTTTGTTCCAATATAACGTTGCCCCACATTTCTAAACGGTCAATGCCCTAGTCATCTCTCATTGACTGCTGTCGTGGAGTAGGTTTATACGATACAAAGTAGTTCCTTATTTAACATGAATTAAATATATTACGTAACAGAGTTAATCATGTGGAATACCTGTAAAGTCTTATCAACAAATGGATAGGAGGATCCTTCGGTTTAAACATGACGAAAGCACGTGTATTTTATTTATATCGCCTATCCTTGTACTGCACACGTTGTGTTTGTCACCATTCGAAAGTGTACCTTAGCCAACCAGCGTTGAAGAATATGTCTGCGGGACAAGGTTATAAAAAGTGTTTAAATGAGTGTTTCCAGTGTGCAAGAGGCAATTCAAGCTCTAGAAATTATTAAAGAATTGCTGTCATCGGAAAATCTAAATGATGTTAGCATTTCTGTGATTAATGCATTTAATCGACTAGTGAGTGACTGTAATGAGAAATGAAAGAAAAAAGAATACATTGACGAATTTTTAAACCAGAATGAAGCACTAGTACTCTTCTTTTTTTTTACAACGGTATTGCATGCACATAAGTACTCTAAAATGGTATTATATTTATGCGTTTCATTTATTGCTTTCTTATATTAAATAATGCAAAACTAGTTTAAGTAATCTTATAAAACATTTTTTCAGTTGCATAAGAAAATCACTTTTACGTTTTCTCACTTATACAGTATAGCTGAGGATAAACTGTATTTTGAATTTGTTTTCTAAAGTAATTAATGTTTTATTTGCAAATCACGTGACAAATTTGCAAGAGACAGATTTAGGACACGAAACAGAATTTTTAAAACTGCATCGCAAGGAGCTTCCTCAGGAGCCACTCAAGGAATTTCCTCAGGAGCCACTCAAGGAATTGGTGATAACATATGTAAGAATATATCACAAATACGTGATAAAAATCAAACTAATTGCTTAAGAAATACAGAATTCCCAAGTGTACAGGTTGGTGCCCTTTAAGATCAAGGATTACAGGAATTTATACAGAGGAAGGGAAGCACGAAGTAATGCTTGAATGACTCTTGACCTTGAATGTGTTTTGTTCACAATCTTCACTCCGCAAAGCCAAATAACTTCAGGCACGAAGTGCGTCCATTTCATTCTTCTTCCAGATGATGTTTGGCAGCCGGCGTGAGAGTTGAAAACCCTAAAGAAATAGATACGCATCATCGGAAGACGTAAATGAGCTGTATAATTTTTTGGAGATATTGGCCCAATGGTATACGCAACAGCTATATGACGCAAATCGGGATTATATTTTGAAGCTGTTTACACGCCTTGAGCGTAAAATCCACTTCAACTTTTACAGCTCTCGTGAGAGATCCCGCTATGATAAATGTAGATTGTAAAGTGTAGAGTTGTAGCCAGAAAGCCAGTGCATGGCCCCTCACTTAACGTGTCCCGCATTCTTACAGAGCAATAAAGGTCAACTAAACAGAGGAATCAACCTTCATAGTACATTCCCAGATACTGGCAGACGCTGTTGATTCCTTACGGTTTACAGTATCGTTTATCTGGTGGCAAAGCATTCAGATCTCACATACGTTGTGCTTGCTTAGCTATTCACTTTTGGGGAAGTATATAAGGACAAGCTAACACAATGGGGCTTCTCTTAAAAATCTTTGACTGACTTTTATTCTTTACAAAGCGAATATATATTTTTTATATATGTGAGCGAAAATCAGGGACTTGTGTGACGATTTAAATAACCCTGAGTGGAGAGCGTGGTAAAACATTTCAGGCTGTATATATACATATATGAGGTCTTCAGACTTATTCGGGTTGCCGCCAGTCGGTTGTCTGCGCATGACGTCAACACTTTGAAGGGAGTTTATCTGCAGAGGACTAGCGAAACATGAGTGGAAGGGGTGAATGTCAACTGCCAAGAGGTCACCTTAGTGAAATGGAACTTGTATCGTACCTTTCCACTATTTACATTTGGAACTTCTTTCTCTTGCGTCTCGTAAAGTCGCAATCTCAGCATGATAGGTAACTCAAATAGTTGACGGTTTTTGTAGAGTAGAGTTTCTTGGCTTTAATGCCATAACTCTAACTGTTTTAATAAACACTGAAGTTGCCTTTGTTGATAAAAACAACTGTATTGTTTTTATCGTGCTTTGTCACGGGACTGGATGAGATTCTGGGCAATGATGGAGAAAATCATTCACACATTGGCCAATATCGTAACGATAGACTGCCCCTGTCCCTACATTTCGGAAGTGCATTGAACCGTGCAAAGAACTCACAAAATGTCCTAGTGAAAAATAGTTCTGCACCGCACAGTACATCAACCTGTCTACGAAATCGAAACGCATGCAGTCTGAGGTTCTATTATTCACCTCCCCTTTGAGACAAGGGGCTCGCTGAACTAACAATGGCACCATTCATTTAAACCTTCTGACGGTAAAGGCTTAATGAATCTGAAGAGCCGTTGTGTGTGTGTGTGTGTGTGTGTGTGTGTGTGTGTGTGTGTGTGTTTTTTTTATCCTTCACACTGAAGGCTCCGGGCGCCGCAGCTCGGACTCCCGCCGAAACGTTTATTATATTCCCGCAACCGTCTCACATTCTCATAGTTACAATCAGAAGAATTATAACGATAATAAACACACACTTTATAAGAGAATTATTGGAAATGTCCTCTGTCTGCATATTTCTAGCATCTTCTCAGGAAATTTTCATTCACACTGGAGAGTTCAATATCCGAAATTGAACCTGATGTTTTCTTATAGTTCTTCCAATGTATGGGGTTTGTTGTACACACCTTATTTTTTCAAACTTCTTTGTAGATGCCATCTCGCTCGGTAGACATAGGCTAACCTCTAAGTTAAGTCAGATTTCAGTTGTATGGTATAAATGTGCAGTAAAACGCATCTTCTGATGGATCAATTTGTAATTAAAAAGAAAAATCTTTTGCGTATAATATATACATCTCTATCTGGGGTGCAGCAAGTAACATGTGTTCACAAATTTCAGGTTATTCAGAACAGATTTCTCAGAGGTGCAACAGGTGTTCCATGGAAGTCAATTTTATTCATATTGCAGGATGCGGGAAAAACATTGCTAGTATGTTCTCAGACTTCACCACTGCATAACAATAGCACTGGAAAGGAAATTATCAAATGCTATTTTGCTTACCGATACCGAAAATAACACCACGTAATTGCATTCTAGCATATGATTAATACTAAAATATTGTCTATCATATGAACGCTGTATAATTCACATGTGCATTTATCACTTAATTATATGCTATTGAGGCCAATTTTGGTGTACGTTGCCTTTTTACTCAGGTGAACAATTGCAACAGCACTTGTAACATACTTCAGCTCCCACTTACATATTAGACCAGGAATATCAAACTCAAGTGCATTCTGACGATTGCCATGCATGTTGTGACCGTAGATATAAGAAACGCACCCACCAGGGGTGTACAACGCACCTACTAGGGGTGTACACAGGACTGATTGCATAGTTTATGGAAACACATTATGGACTAAAAGAGCAAAAATTAATAAGAAAGTAATGGTATTAGAAGAAGTTATATAAAAATCTAATATGATACATTCATATGACTTTCTTTACCCTCTATCTTTGTTAGTGGGTATGCAAACTATACTTACTAAAGCTTATTTTTGTAGAGTAGAGAAAGTGAAAATTAGAACACTGGATAAAATAATAATTTCATTCTCCCTTAAATCATTGTACTACTGACAAACTTCAGGTACATAGAGTAGAACAGTGTTTCGCGGAACATCAGTGTTCGGTTAGTCGTCTGTAAATGTTCCGCGTTAGTCTTGGTGGCATCACAATTGAAGCTTCTTTAGGTTTAGGTACCTCCTAACTATTAAAAAAAAGGGAGATCATAGCAAACTGTTTTCATTAAGTGTTTTTAAAATTTCAACATTTTTTTAAGCTATCGCAAAGAAAGTTGTTTGATTTTTTTAAAATTGTGAATACGAGTGTTCCACATACAGAGTCTTTCATTTAAATAAAGCTAAAATTAACTCTCTTAAAAAATGCTCAGACCTGTAAAATTTAATATTTTGAAAGCAGAATTTTACAAAAAAGGGACAAAAATTTTAAACGCATTTTCTTTTTCTGAATAGTACTTTTCTTATTTAGTTGCATAAACATTTCATTTATCTCTTACAAAGGTTTAGTTGCTGTGAGACAGATTTCACCTTTTAATCACTTATTATGGAGATATTTTAAATGTAGAGCCTTTGTTAAGAGGCCTGCTAATGTGGGAGAGTTAAATATGAGGATCAGGAAAGAAAGCAGAGATATACCACCAGCATTGTTGTCTTCCCGTGGTTTAGTGGTACCTGCTAGCCTCTAGTTCCCGAGGTCGCGGGTTCAAACCCGGTGAAGGCCGATGTTTTTTCGGGCGTAAGAATCCTTAACATGGCTTCCTTCGGAAGGGAAATATATTTACGACACGCAAAATAACTCAAGCCTGATAAAGAGGCCTCTGAGCAAAATGTGCGGTCTTTCACGTTCAATATAGAATGGGACACTAAGAGAAACAGCAGTTAAGGAACCCATAAATAAAGCTCAATTCATTCACCAGCAGTGATTGAAAATGTTCCAACAAGAATTCACGCTTCGACATAGCCATGCCAGATTGTAAATGGGAATCTTTTGAACACCGTGTTAAATAAATCGAATTTCATTTGTTACAGTAGTTGTGTAAATTGCGGAGAAAATTGTTAAACAAGCCAACAATTAAACTTTTTCCATAGTAACCAAATCTTTTGTACGAAACAAATGAAATGTTTCATGCCGCTAACGTTCAGAAAAAAGTCGAAAACATAGGTAATATATTGGTAATTAATTTTGTCGATGACTATCACCCTGTACAATTGTTGAAAATGTTGTTTCTTTTTTTTTTTTTTTTTGTAAAATTTTCCTTTATAAACATTAAATGTGATCTGTCCGAGCTTTTTTTAAAAATAGTTAAATTTAATTTCATTTGTGTGTAGTATATTTCCTTAAGGGTAGACTAAACGAAAATTGTCCGAAGGTGATATTTTCAACTTTTTGTGCAGTCTTATTAATTGAAGTTATTCTCTTTAAGTTGGTATATTCTCTATCATTGCAGGCACAATGCTTACTTCTTAATTTGGAACTGCGTCTGCATTGTACTTTGAATTCTGCACCCTTTCAAGTCAAAAATGATAACTCCTACACCTTTGGAGTAGAGGGTAAACTTTAGCCCATCTTTTAGGGAAAGTTTTGCTCTACAAATTGGTCCTGCTGTTAAGTGTGATAGCTTCTGTATGCTCAAGCCATGTGACATCTTCGTTGCAAATATATGAAAGTATGTTTTTTTTTCATTTTTGTTTTCAATAGCCTTTTCTGGAATGACTTTCTGGGACAATGATCCGTTTTCTCAGAAACGATTGAAGATGGCTAAATTAAATTTTAGGGTGATAAAAACAACCTCCGGATGCTGTTGTGGATCTACTTTGGGGTTAATAACATGGTTATTTTTTAAAAAAATTGATGATAAGGTTTAGTCAAAGTATGGTACAACTATAGGTATATAGCTTTTATATGAGTGAATATCGAAGGAGTAATATTCACTCATGCAATAATAGACAATTTGTTCAATGTACCCAAGTGTAGATTGCCTAAAACAATTTTTCCACCATGTTAGTCAAGATAGTAGGAAATTACCATCCAATGTTTATGAACTAGAAAAGAAGGCTTTTAATAGGATTATCTCTGATTATTTGACAAATAATACAGGGTTATTCAAAAAGAAGGAACAGACTTGACATATTTATTTCTAATGAATGACAATAGATAGCGACACATGCGATACATCACTGAATAGAGAAACGTTCAAAATTTTATTTTATGTGTTCAAAATGAGCACCATTTGTTATGCGAGGACGACCAGTGCCTTTCCGTTCTACGAATTTATTGTATCAATTGTAAATTTTTTATGACGAGGTGGCTCTTTGTTGAACTTAAAACGAAATGCACGCTGCAATGAAACAATGGATTCACTCTTTGCATACTGTAGCACACAAAACGACTTTTGTGGCGTTGCCATTTTCTCGTAAATAAACCCAGCGCCGCTGTAGGCACTGAATGGAACTAATAGGTGGGGGCTTAAAACTTTGAACTTTCCTCTATTCAATGATGTGTCGTATGTGTTGCTGCCTATTGTCGTTCATTAAAATGAATATTTAAAATCTGTTCTTTCTTTTTGAATAACCCCTGTGCTTGTTTTTTTGAACAGTCCTGTTATTTTAATTAGTTTTATCTTGTGCATACAGTTATTGTTGGCTATGTCTGTTACACTAAAAAGTGTTCTATGAGTGTACAAAGCAAACTATTAACTATTATGAAAATAATGCTATATTCTTTAATAAACAAACTTATTGTATAAAGGTAGATCAGTGAACTTGGAAGGGATTTTCCTATAGTATGTAAAAGTTTCAGTCTGGTATGTTAAATAGGTCATGAATTTTGTAGATTTAACATTGGCGGGATATGACTTTCATTTTCCTTTAAACGGAAAGTGTTCCACGGCCAAAACATTTAGGAAATACTGTAAAATTGTTGGTGTTTGTTATAGTTTTTGGTTACAAAATATTCAGAAAGTGAGTACAGGCAGCTACTGTGTTGTAAAGTAACCAAATTAGGCGGAGGGACATCACAATTCCGTGGGAACCCATGGGGTCTGTCAACGGCAGGGTCTTTGGTGTTGTCGGCATTATCCGTAAATCAACATTTGCAGAGGGTGACGTCAAGCAGCCTGCTTAATAATGTACATAATTCCGGCATTCACTGTTGCCAACGATAAACTCGAAGCTTCCATTATGTATTACCATTGGGAATATTGTGGTTTTGACTTCAAGGTGAATGAATAACCGTAACGCAACCCTTTGCCCTCGTGCTGTAATAGGCTGTTTCAAAAGTCTGGCCTTCAAACGTTTGTTAGATTCTCGTGACCTTCCTAAGTGCTGACAACAGTGCGGGAGACTAGAGTCGTGAGCTGAAACATTGTAGCACTACCGGGCAAGATGGTTCAGTCGAGAACGTCACTGGGAGGGTACAAATCCGGTACATCGCAGGGAATCTGACTGGAGATTATTCGTGCTTCGCCTCCGTCGTTATATAAATGCGTGATTAGATGTTCAACACCACAACTCAGTGTTTTTTATCCATTGGAATTATATCGATACAGGAAGACTACTATGCAATTAAAATTCTTAAAGATGTTCCTAATATTCCTGCTCAAGTAACATAGCAATTACTTCTTATGATAAGTTAGATAAAATATATATCCTCCAAATATGAACGTACGCTTTCACGGCCGTGTTATGTCGCGGTATCGTCGTGTTATCTTATTTGCTGAGCGCCTGTTATTGTTTTACTATTTTTAATTTTGAGTTCATTGTCCTCCGGCTAGCTATTATTATTCAGTCGAGCAAATCTCTTGAACAGGGTGTGTAAACGGAAAGGAGTTGTTACTAAAAGATAACACTGATAAAAGAATTTGTTTTTACACTTTTATTGCCGTCACACATCTTTAATTTCTCATATTTACTCTTGATACACGCCCGACTGAAACTGTTATATTTTCGAATGTAACTATAATCACTTATTTGTCGCACATTATTAATTCGCGTATTTCACATTTTATAACTAGCTTTACGACGCGAGAGATTCTGTAGAACTGCGCGACGTGTAACCCGTGAATGATTCTGTTGAACTGAGCGACGTGTAACTTGTGAATGTTTCTGTAGAACTGCGTGACGTGTAACCCGCGAATGATTCTTTTGAACTCAGCGTTACCCGTCTCTGGCTTCATAATTTATACTCCCTCATCCCGATATGCCTAAAGATTATAATCCAGCTGCTATTGGTTAATAAAGCGCGCCAACATTGGCGTCTATTTTTATATCCAATCAAAATTACGAACACATATGCTCAAGGGAAAATATTCCCTCCATTTCTAAAGAAAAGCGCGCTAATCTGACGTCATTTGCTTGTCTCTTATAATCGATAAACAACTCATCCCCTCGCTTATTGTTACCCGCTCCTATTGTCAGTTTCAGTGAGGCCGTGTAAACTTATTTCCTGACAATGCTTATAATTAACAAACATCTCAAATCATTGTCACACAATAATGCAAATTTACACTACAATCGCTCTGGCATTCACAGTGTTGTGATATAAAAGACTGCGTCAGTTATTAATAAAATATAACATGTTTTCCCGCCGTGGTAAAACAATAAACGAATTATTGCATCTTCTGCTGTGGAGGTCATCTTCAGAAGATGAGTTGCAGGAACGGCTGACAACTGCGGATTTAGTATTTTAGGGGGAACCAAGGGAAAGAAGAGAAGGACAACAGAAGTCCTGAGGATTTGGGGAGTTCCGCAAAAAGCACCTCCCTTAGTAGCGGGGAGTCTTTGCTGCCACCATAAGGGCAGCAGCAAGCAGTAAGGGTTGAGTGGCTAGCCTATAGTCTTGACACAAGGCCCTGACTATAGCCCTAGCGGAGTAGCGAGGTGTTTGGAAAAAGGGAAGGTGGAGAAGGAGATAGGGTTAAGTCTTTAATCATCAAAAAGTGCTAATGCCTGGTGTTGTAGTTTCTGCGTTGTTGTGTAGAATAGGGAACATGCTGTTCCGTGAAATTACGTATCTGTTGGTAACTGTCGTTACGGGAATTGAAGGTGGTCATGGTGCTGTGGATGCCGGTGGAGATATTTTCGTGAGCAGCGTTGGATTTCACGAAGTACGGTGACAGGCTTCAACGGCGCTCAGGTCTGCTGTCGATGCTGCTGGTAGCTGATCCGGTGCTGACTGGTACTAGTGGAAGTTTCGGCGCTGGTGTTGGTTTGGGCCTCCGCATCTAGCTTGCGTTGGATAGATCGAGAGCTTCTGGGTCAGCGTCGGCGGTGATGTCTTGGATGGTGGTATAAAGCTTGTTATGGCTGCAGCAAATTGTCTGGTTGAGCATTGGGTTTCTATGGCTACGAGGCGCTTGGCAGCTGAGAGCCATAGTGCCTCGATCCGGTTGCTGAGTGTGGTTATCTGTGCCTGTATGGCGGCTGTGGTGGTTCGGAGCTTTTCGGCGACGGACTGTTGAAGTCGTCAGCAGAGAGCTGGAATCCGAATGGGCGCCGATGCGCAAGTCGGAGTGCTTGTTCCATGGAAATCCATGTCGGTTGTGATGGCTGCGGTGTAGTGAGCCCTCTCCCAGAAGACAAGGCGCACCAATGGAGTTGGGCCATTGCTGCCTTGAATGCGTCTGTCCGTTGCCACGGAGCGCCATCTGCGTTGAGCCTCTTCAAAAAAGAGCTGAAAGGGCAAGTTTCTGTGAATGTCATGGCAGTGTTGGAGTTGTTTATGGACTGTTCTGTTGTGATTGGCTATTGTATTGGGCGATGCGAAGGCCCTGTAAGGCAGGAATTCAAGCCTGATTATCTTAAACCCTTCTTCTCTTTTGAAATTGCTGGGATGTTTGTGTATTTGTATGGCTTCTCTGAACATTCTAGGCTAGTACTATTTAGTGTTTGCAAGTACTTCTGTTTTGTCGGACATAATAACACAGGGCAAGGTGTGTATCTTATATGTTCGGCAATGCGGGTTTTTATGCTGCGTTGTGTTGTGCCTATATTAAGATTGGCCATATATACACGTTACCTTGTAAACGCCGGCGGTAAAGAGCGGGTCCAATGAATTTTTGGCTGATTTATGGATCTCTCTTAGTTTTTTTTGTGGGGAGAAATATCGTTTTAATTTGTTGTTTATGTAGTATCCTGCCGATTCTTCAGCCTTTAATGCAGGACAGAAAAGCCTTACCTCTCGGTTTAAGTCGATTAATGTTTTCGTTGTGACATTTTTCGGATGAATGGCTCGTGTAGATTTCTTTTTAGAACAACCTTATGTCAAGTTTTAATAATTTTATTGCTCGAACAGGCCTACAAGCCTGGAAAACATGCTATATTTTACTAGTATATTAGCCAATTGCACAAACAGATGATACAAGGGAAAATTAAGAAATCGGCATCACACTGACTACACTCTACGTACCCAAAGTTTGAGCGCAGGTCTACCCGGAGCCGACCTTCCCTTTTTCGAACAGGGAAGGCGTCAACCGGGTGTAGTGGTTACCATGCTAGCCTCTAGTTCCCGAGGTCGCAGGTTCAAACCCGGCGGAGGGCGATGGATATTTTTCGGGCGTAAACATCCTCAGCATAGCTTCCTTCAGAATGGAAGTAAAGCCGGTGGTCCCGGACGCTAAGGACCACAACAGTTAAAGAGCGTCCATAAAAAAACTCCATTTCATTTCCATTGCCAGCCGGGTGGTTCTCTCCGTGAGTGTCTCCATTAGACCAATGCCTTAAAAAAACAGGGACACAAGTAGATATGCCACTTACGCGCGTCAATTCCAAAGTATAAGAGTACCGAAAACCTTGGTAGGGCCGACAATATGGTATTACACCATCTCCCAGCCCTCCAGGCCGGTACCGGAGGACATTGAGGCGTCTCACAAGCCGTCTGAAATCACTGCCCATAAGACGTAGCCAATATCCCACAGGTATCGGGAATCATTGTCACGCCGAGTCCAACCCATTCGGAACAGCTTTTCGAAGGGAGGGGCACAGTTGTTCGCCCCAACGTACCTTTAGTAATGTCAAAAGTACCACGATTTCTAGGGTCCCCACCACGACAGCTGAAGGGGTCGGGGCCCCTCCACTATAGGAAGTACGTAATAGCGATCACCGAAATAACGGGTTCACTCAGCAAACTAGATGACACAAAAAGACAACTACGAAACTGCAGCTATCTGTCAGCAACTTACCCAGACAGATCTTATAGGACCATCTCCGGCATACGAAGTACCTGCAGGCAAGTAGCGCAATGCTCCCTAAATTTTAAAGCGATAGCAATCAAGAGGGAAGCGAGGCACCACTAATAGGAGAGCATTGCTCTGTAGGCAGCATACTGAACTGTTATCTTGCGAGTAAGAAACCTTGGCAGGTTGGTAGGATGCTCGAGTCGTTCTGCAAACATGACGACACATTCAAAGAACATATTGGAGGAAGCAAAAGTGGGGCGTTCGTGTATAAACGCAGCTCGCGGTTGATCAAATAAACTGTAGTCATATGCCAAGAATAACATGATGAATTATATGTACTGTATAATACAAGAGGCATTAAGATATATAATCTATATAGTTTTCTCGAAGGTAACTAACATAGGAAAAAAATAATTAAAATTGATTTTTTATAAGATGTAACATTTTGTATGTCTAGCAATGAAAAATTGAATCAAATTTGAAAAATCCAATATCAATATAAATTTATTGTCATTAAACAGTTATATAACTTGCAATAGACATTGTCAGTATATACAATAATACAAATCAATAATACAACATAATCCACACTTGTGCAACTTTTACAGCAAAAAAGTAACAATTAAATATCAATATTAGATGCATTAAAATCAATAAATTCATTAATAGAATAAAATGGATTATCCACAAGCCAAGAATGCAATCGCTTACAAAATATTTTATAAGGCAAATCTTTTACAGCTTGAGGTAGCTTGTTAAAAAGTTTACTGCCAATATAGGAGTAACTTTGAGAAGTTTTCTTAAGTCTATGCTGAGGAATATCAATCATTTGACCATTACGGATATTATAATTGTGAATATTGGATCTCGTGTCATACATATGTTGATTCTGTTTCATAAAACCCAATACAGTATAAATATACAAATTTATAACAGTCAAAATATTATATCTTTTGAAATAGAGTTTACAATGTGTTCTAGTAGTTATCTTAGCCATAATTCCTATAGCTTTCTTTTGCATAAGTAATACATCTTGGATATATGAGCTATTACCCCAAAGTAAAATACCATAATTAATAATACTGTGAAAGTATGCAAATATGAGACACGTATATACTCAAAGGGTACACAATTGACTAAGTTCCTCATCAAGAATAAAACCCTTGACAACTTTCTGCATAAAAATGTAATATGTGACTCCCAGGTTAAAAATCTATCAATAAAAATGCCTAAAAGCTTTACATTGGTACAAAGCTTTGGGACAACAACATTATTTAAAGTACAAATTATTGGCTTGAAACCATTGTGATGTATACATTATATTATTTTGAACCTCAGTTTCAAGATACTGTATATTTGCATTATTGTGAATAAAAGTTGTGTCATCAGCAAATAATATGGTTTAGATTCAGTATTGAAAGGTAAATCATTAATCATAATTAGGAATAGCAGAGGACCTAGTATAGAACCGATAGAAATGTAAGTAGAACCGTAGATCTTCGGTTTACTGTACTCTTAACTCTACTAATGAGCTACCATCAATTCCAAACGGGTTCTTTACTATACCTTTTTAACCCATTGTATTTATTTTGGTGTAAGACATTCAACCAACCTGGTAACTAGTGATACTGGAGCTTCTTGTAGACGCAAGGGCACAACAACAGAGTTGTGGCCGAGATACAGCGTCTTCACGCGAGCCCTTCCCTTCTTTAGGTCAACGCTTCATAATAAAATATGTTCTATATGGCGTGGCAGAACCATAAATTTGCTCAAGAAAGGAGAGAAAGGCGATCATCAGAGGTTTCTCTTCTAACTGTTACGCTGTTATTGTATTCCTTATCTGCACTGTCTTGTACTCACCATAACTTATTTTGTGTCACTGATGAAAACATGTCCAAGACTTTATGATCATGATAGATTTAGTTTGTTTGTCCCAATAACACTGATATGCCTCTTGTTGAACTCATGCGTTGCATGATTCTGAATAGAATTATACGTTCCACACTCTGGATCGTTTCCGCCTACTGCAGTTATGTTCCAACAAACCACTCATCCAGTCGGAAACCGCCAAAGTTTGTGCAAGTACATAGCAAATGACAGATACCGTTTCTCGCCTTCGGCAACCGATGTCAAGCAATTGCATGCGCATTAAGCAACGCACGGACTCGTATATTTGCTAAACAGAACTGTTTGGTGGAACAAACCTTAAATGCAACTTCTTCAGATTGAGATAACGGCCACAAGTTTTAGGCAGCCTTGCTTACAATGGTTTAGATTTATGTCATTTTCTTCTCTAATGCTCAGAAGACACCAGTACTGTTAAAAACATGCAAATACTTTTTGTCATTCATTTTCACGTGAAATGACTACCAACGAAAGTGTTCCTAAGGAGTGTTTATAAGACAGCCCAGTTGTAAGAAAGTTATTACTTCATAAGCCTTGCATAAAGCAGAGATAGCCGGGTGAATGTACGCGATAATTTTGTAGAAAACAGGAAGAGACTCATATAGAAGATAAAGGCCGGCAGTAAGTATACGTTTATCTGTCTTCATTATTAGCTTTCATTTATTTTAAATTGTGCCTGGAATTATAGTATTTTTCCACTTTTTGCGCTTTTATTGCTTGAAAAAAATGAATTTTATTTATGGACCTTCTTTAACTGCTATGGTCCTTACGGTATCATTCTATATTGGGCGTGAAATGCCGGAAATTTTATTCAGAGGCCCCCTATCAGGCTTGAGGTTCCTTTACGTGCCGTAAATTTACGACACAGGACCCCTGCTTTATTTCCCTTCCCAAGAAAGCACGCTAAGGTGCCCCTAGACCACGGAGGGCGACTTTATTTCTTGATACAAGAGTTTCTGCTGCTACTAGAAATTTACTATTTTTTTTCATACTGCATATACTGAAACTAATTTGGAATTTGTTGTTACATACTGGAAAAAATGGATGAAATGTTCATAAAATATTGCTTTGTATCAAATTAAAAATTCAGACGAATAGTTCTTGGAAGAACTGTTAATCACTGAATATTTTTAAATAGGTTACGGTTTTGCACGACTTCTGTTTTTTGCATAGTTTTTCATCTATGAAATTGTCTATTGAGAATATCTGATTCACTAAATAAGTGGAGGGTGGGGTTCCACATACTTCTCCTTCGTTTCATGCTGCCTTTTCTTTCTGCTTCACCAAAGTAAGTCGTCCTCCATGGTACCATGGTAGCCCCTAGTTTCCAAGGTCGCGGGTTCAAGCCAGGCGGAAGGCGATGGTTTTTTCGGGCATAAAAATCCGTAGCATTGTTTCGTTCGCAAGGGAAGTAGAGCTGGTGGTCCCACAGATTTGCGGCACGTAAAAGAACCTCAAGCCTGATAAAGAGGCCCTCTGAGCAAAATTACCGGTCTTTCAGGCCCAATATAGAATGGGACGCTAAGGACCATAGTTAAAGAGCGTCCATAAATAAAACTCAATTTAATTCAACACCAAAGTGAGGCTATGCAACGTAATATCAGCCATTAGAACATTAGAAAATGCAATTAAGATTTTCAAAGAATTCCCCTATTCTAACTGCCCTTTACTTGGAGAAAACTTCATTAACATTTGAATTAAAATACCACGTCTGAGATATCAGGATTGACGCATCTGGGATTTTCTGTAAAGAACTAGGGCTCTCTTCATTCCTGTACCATCCTATCTGTTGGAGGCTAGAGGGGTTAAACAGGGCGGAATGTCCTGACCTCTATTTTAGGCATTTTGTATGCACTTAACCTCCGAAGGGAGATGTGAATAGTAGGAGCCACATGGGCTTTGCAACCAAGATTGCCTTGATGCAGATAGACCCCAGCATCCTCCTCTTCGTCCCCAGGCTGGAGGGTTGCACAAACGTCCTCAACAAGTGGTCAATACGGTTCAAAATTAGGTCAAGTCGGGAAGTTTTTCACCCCTGAGATGGAAAGAAACAACAGGAAGGGCAAGAAATTGCCATGGCACGTCGAAAAAACTCCTCGATCACGGTGGCTGACAACGGGGACTAAATCCAGGACCTCCTGAATGCGAGCCAAAGACATTACCGCCTAAGCCATTCCGCTCGTTTGAATTTTATATAAGTAGGGAATCAAGGGAGACAACCCACTACATAACAATATGACGATTATTAGAATTCTACAGTATAATACTGTCAAATGACCTTTTTCATAACATTGCCCACTTCTAACATATTCGCTGTAGTTTTAACTAATTTCAGGTTGGAGATTGTTTTGATGCCTGTTTTAAGATACTTGAAAATGTACGTTCTTCTTTTAGTTGCTGCATAAGCTCATTATTAACTATCAAACAAAAATAAAGTTTCGGAACATATAACTTATGATATTTTCTCCGTATCTTGCACGCAACCAAGTAGTATTGTTTAATGGTATTCTATTAGGTTCCTAATAGGAACCATCTTTAGGAAAACTTTATCGTGATTAACATTCCTACTAGTGATGGGACGATACCACTATTTCTCGGTACTCCATAACGATACTGATTTTTGAGCACCGATATACGCTATAAAGGCGATATTTTGTTCACTGAATTATGTACGTATTAGTAGTTTTCTGTGTATGAACTCATGTAACCAATTTTGTATTGTATGCTAATTCCGAAATTGCTCCTGTTTGACATTCTCCAGTTGGCAGCAGTTTTATCTTGATAATGCCATAGGTTATATCACTATTGTTAGTCAAGCATAATAATAATAATAATAATAATAATAATTGCTATACTTCTCTTTTTATGTAACTATATTTTGTGCTGAAAACTTAAAAAAAAAAAAGGATTTTCTATCTATAGAAAACAAATACTAGCAATTCTTTACTCTACAATCTTGAAAATATAAACTAATATGTATTTTACATGAAACACAAACAACTAAAAACATCTAATGTGATACACATGACTTTTTCTAACCCGTATCGTTTACTAGTGAGTTTGCAAACTATTCTTGCTAAACTATTACTTTTCTATCTATTACATTTTAATCCAAATAAACCTTTACAGAAATAGCTACATTACACATTTCGTTATTGATACAAAGAGAACAGCGATAGTCAAATGTTTAAGAACTGGATGCTATACGCTGGTCGTAAAATTCCATGGTTTCCATGCAATCGCGAGAAACAACTGAAAGTACTTTAAGAGAATGACCAAGAAGTGAACGATTCAAACCTTTAATAACAGATATCTCAGAAATGGCATATGCCACTAAAAAGTATATAAAATAAATTGTGCGTTTTAATGATATCTACATTTTTTGTGTAGTAAGTTTTCGTCTATCGCTTGACGTTTACGAGTTATGTAAAAATAATACAAAATTCCTTCCGAATGAAGTGGACTTCACAGGTTCCCAAAAAACAAGATACACATTTTATTTGTATGTAAATATCTTTAATATATGGTATTTCAATCAAAATCGTTAGCCATTTCTTAGTAAATAAAAAATTTCGAAAAATGTTCCATGTAAAGGGTAGTTTGGATGGGGGGATTTTCTTGAAATTCTTCGTGTCGCATCTTTGGAAGATACTAAGCCTAAATACCATGTTTGGTATGTATCCTACTTTTCGTTTTTGAGTTATGCACAGATACACAATGCTTTTTTTTGGATTCAGGGGCTCTCAAAGCATGTATTTCCGGTGAAATCTCGGTGTCGAACTTTTGAGTGGAATGCAATAATTTCTCTACCTACTATATACGTGGTAGAGAAAGTAATAATGTGTGTGTTACACCAATCTACCACTACTCACAATTACCACATAACATGTATTTTTTTATCCGGTAATAAGAAATTAGGCATATAACCTTCTGAAATATAGTAAGTTTGTTTATTAAGGCTCTCTACTATCCACCTACATGCAGAGGCCTCTCAGCAAAATTACCGGTCTTTTACGCCCAATATAGAATGGGACGCTAAGGACCACAGCAGTTAAAAAGTGTGTCATTAAGTAAAAGAAAAAAATCTGATGTGTTACACTCATATGACTTTCTCTACTCTTGTACAAACTATTTTTACAAACGCTTATTCTCCATATGCTTCACGTTAATCGAGATATCGAGATGTTAATCTTATTGCTAATTTTCTTGTAGATGCAAGGGGAATTGGTAGTCTTTAAGCGATAGTCAAATATTTTAAGAGCTGGTTACTATGTGGAGCATTCCATTTTCTTTGCATTACCAGGACAAAAAAAAATGAATAACGAATTTGAGAAAAAGTGTAAGTATTGGAAAATTTAAGGGAATAACAAGCAATATCTCGAAAATGGTTCATTCAACAAAAAAAATGTATATGACATAAATTGTGTATTTTAACGCTATCTACTTGTTTTGTGTAGTAGAATTCTGTCTATCTCTTATGATTTACCAGTTATGCAAAAGTCGTTCACAATGAAGAATACTTTTGGAGACATTCCCAGAAAATTTGAGATATACATTTCATTTGTCATGAAAATATGTTAAACATATGATATTTTAATCAAAATCGTTAGAGCCATTTTTGAGAAAATTAAAATTTTCGAAAAATGTTCCATGTGAAGGGTAAACTGGGGTGGGGGATTTTCTTGAAAACCTTCGAGTCGCATTTCTAGAAGATACCGAACCTAAATACCAAGTTTGATGTTTATCCGACTGTTCGTTTCTGAGTTATGCTGTTCACAGACACACATACACGGACATGTTTCCAAAAATGCTTTTTTTTCGATTCTGGGGATCTCAAAACATGTATTTCCGGTGAAATCTCGGTAACGAATTTTTGGGCGGAATGCAATACTTCCCCTACTTGCTATACGTAGTAGAAAAAGTAAAAATAGCTTATACATATTAGACACAATTCAAAATTTGAAGAAAAAAATCATGGAAGTATTAGTGAAATGTAGAGATATAAAGGAAACAAAGATTTTTGTTTAAGAACACGAGCATTCTTGAGAGAACAAATATTTCCATGCGCCTATTATCTTACGTCCTAAGTTCTTATTATGTTGGATTCACAGATTTTGGCCACCGGAGTATTAAATTAATGACTGAGAGTGAGTCACCGAGCCAGGCTATTGCAGAAACGTGATTTAGTGCGTCAGCTAAATCAGCTTCATTCACAACTCAGTTAACGCTGCATGTTACTGAGTAGCTTTACTCCTTCCCCCACTTTGCATGTTTTTATTGTAGACTTAACGGTCTATGGGATGTTGCATTCCTTCACCCACAGGAAGCGCAGTCAAGGTCTAACAAAACTATAGTCCAGCTACTCTTTGGATTCATGTGCGAAGCAATAACGTCCAAGTCTCGACTCCTTACTTTCCTTATCTAGCATAACGTTAAACGCAGCAACCTTAAGTAATGCAAAATTAAAAATTTAAAAGTATCGACGGTATTATTCCTAATTCATACCATTGTATATATAAGAGATACGCATAAATCGCGTTAGGCAACTAATAGCCTAGGTATGCAAATGCCAGCGTTAAATTCTGAACGAACTCAATGCCATACTCGACAGCAAGGAGGCAGTGCGTAAGTTTATTATGGGATAATTTTTCATCATATATCAAAACCCTATACCGTATTTCTTGCTATATGATAAGGTTCCTCGACCTTCGATCTCGAAATAATTATCTTAGCAAGAACCACTCATCAAGCGCAATCAAATTATCGCAAAATATCAGTAAACTTTCTGTATAAGTTGAGCATCTTCTAATAATGCGATACGAAGATTGTCAAGAAAATCCCCCAATCCAAACTCAAACTATTATTTACATAGAAAACATTTCGTTATTTGTGATTTTCTCAATGGTCCTAACGATTTTGATTTAAATACGATATGTTTTTAGATATTTGCAGGATAACTAAAATGTATATCTTGAATTTTTCTGGTGAGGTCCTCTTCATTTCCATTTATTTATTAATAATACATAATTATTATTTTCTGAAGGTTAAAATAAAACAATTTAATAAATACAATGCTACTGCATTTCAATTTAGCACCAGTTATTTACTAAATTTCTTGTAATTGTCTCTGAAGCAGCTATACTACTTTTCGAGGACCTTTCTGAGCATATTCGTAAATGTGACAGAATATACGTATATCCCATTTCCAGTTTGTCAGTTGAAGTTTTACTGAATGCGATATAAAAGTGGTGATACCGTTCAGTATCAACTGAATGGAAATTATTATATATACTGTTTCACCTGAGCTGGTGACAATAGGCACGAAATGTTCTGTACCTTCACAATACCAGTTGCATGCGGGTTCATACTCATGAATATCTAAAATCCTCACGTGTAGTAACTTTTTTTTCCCCCTTATTCATCAATACGCAACCACTTTCACATTTCTGCTTTAAAGAGGCAATATTTAGTCTTAAAAGCAACTATACAACGGAGGGGGACCCATCGCGCACTCCGACCTACATAGATCTATTGTGGCTAACATCCCGCAGGAGTAAGGGATGAAGTGAAGGAACCACAGGAGGCTACACAAGAATTAATATGAGAAAAAAAACAAAAAACTACTTTTGGAAGATTACATCTTGGGCAGGCAGATAACCCACAGGTACACGCGGAAGTCTAACAATTCCAGGCTCGAAAACCCGTCCCACTGCTGGAGTTGTTTAGAGAGGGCGATGAACGACCCGTCGACCAAGTAGCCCTCTATGTCCACGGGAAATGATGGAAATAGTGCTACATGAGAAACCCCCCCAGCAAAATTTAAATTCATTTACATTTTATTTGAAGTTGATTTTTAAAGTAAACCGCCGCCAAAATTATAGATCCTGAGATTGGGGCTTCTACATGTGCCTTAGGTAAACATAAATGTACTAAATATATAGCCTACTGACCAGGGGAAACCATGAAAAACCAAAGGTCAGAGTGGGCGGTCGACGGGAATTGAACCCGGTACCTCCCGAATACGAGCCTCACACGTTACCGCAGAGCCATTTCTCTCGGCAGCCTACACTATAGTGTCAGGATCACCCGTTTATACTTGGTACGCTGGAATGAGTTTTAGAACGAAGCAATTCTGGTGGTAATATACGATGGGTAAATATCTGTTACTGAGCGACGCTCAGAACGTAAAAGTATTTGTATGTCAGTGCAGGGAAAGATTTACGGCTTGTAAATGCATGTTGCAATAACACTAGCGCTGTTTTGAAATTCACTAAATGTGAATCAAGAAACGTTTGTACCCCGGGTGATTCTTTCGTCCCCGATATGTTACTCGGGATTTTTTTATCCAGGATTGATTAAAAATTAGCAAAACGTCGGTAGTTACAACGTGCGGAAACAGCAGTCTATTAGTGATTAGCTCTTGCGATGGAAAGAAGAGAACTTTTATATATATATTGCTATGTTTGGCTCTTTTGTCTATCCTGTAAGGTTACTTTACTGTACGAAATTCAATTAAATAAAGAGGACTTCATAGGCTATTTACAAAGAATTCAAGGTATACTTGTTATTTCTCATGTCAATGTGTTAAACATATGATGTTTTAATTAAAATTGTTTGGGCCGTTTATTGTAGGAAAATAAAATTAAAAAAATAACGGACAACTTTCTATGTAAGGGATAGCTTAGGGCGGGAGAGGTTTCCTTTTTAAATCTACCTGTCGTATCCTTGGAAGATGCTGAACTTCAATACCACTTTTGTTGTTTATTTTGCTCTCTCTCTCTCGCACCTTTTTCTAAAAATGTGGAGCTCAAAACGTGTATTTCTCTGAAATGTCGATGCCAGGTTTTTGTGTGGAGTACCCGCTATAGGTAACGGCAGAGAAACTAAAAAGTAAAAAGCGGGTCGCTATATACTAGCTTTGAAATTCACTCTTCATAACGAGAAACAAACGAATGGCGACTAAACACAAAAAGTATTAAATTTTTGAAAATTCAAGCAAATAATGAATATCTCGGAAATTGTGAATAACCTTTGACATATATTGTTTGTTTTAACGAGATCTTCCATTTTTTTCTATAATGGGTTTTTATCTATCTCTTGTGATTTACCACTTATATAAAAAGGTACAAAATTCATACAGATTAAAGAGTACTATACGCTATTTTTAGAAAATGCAATTTTATTAGCCATGAAAATATTTTAAACATATAGTGTTAAATCAAAATCGTTAGAACCTTTTCTGTGAAAATAAAATATAATAAACATTTTTTGTGCGGTAATTTGGAATAATTTAAGTTATGCTGTTCACAAACACACACACACAGAGAGAGAGAGAGAGAGAGAGAGAGAGAGAGAGAGAGAGAGAGAGAGAGAATGAAATTCAGTTTTATTTATGAACGCTCTTTAACTGCTATGGTTCTTAGCGCCCCATTCCATATTGGGCGTGAAAGGCCAGAAATTTTGCTCGGAGGCCTCTTTATCTGGCTTGAGGTTCTATTACGTGTGGTGAATCTACGACACAGAACCTCCAGCTTTACTTCTCTTCCGAAAGAAGCCATGCTAAGGATTTTTACGCCCGAAAAGATCCATCGCCCAACCCTACTTGGGCACTAGAGGCTAGTACCTATAGTACCACTAGACCACGGGGGAGGACACAGAGAGAGAGAGAGAGAGAGAGAGAGAGAGAGAAGGAAATAAAAAAGAGACCTTTTTACAAGAAAATGTTTTCATTTTTCTTTTCAAGAAAGTGTTTTGCGGTGGAAGCTCGATATCTAAGCTTTTGTGGGATACAGGGATAGGTAAACAATAATAATAATAATAATAATAATAATAATCCCGTGGCGCTAAAGCCCAATTGTGGCCTGGGCCTATCAACTCAACTACAGGCTCTGGCCCACTTACATATTGTAGAGATGGAGAATCATTCAACCAATACGGGCAGGAGATGTCAGCATCGCGCATCCTCCAGCCGGAATGTTGGTTTTCGTGACCGGGATCGCAGTCTATCGCAGCTCCTTAATTTCCTCACGGTGCTGAGTGGGCACCGGAAAATGTACCCGTACAACAGCGAATCTTTCGGAAATGACTAATGCTAAAAAGTTGTTTGTCTCAAATTGCGTACCTGCTTCAGTAGAATCTGCTTTCTTTTGTGTGATACTTTTTTTGTCCATCCATTAATATTTTCCAGTTATACAAAAATTAATAACAGTATCATGCCAATCGTTCGGACCTATATTGTTTTAATCCTTAGCCATTTCTGAATAAATAAAAATTTATGCATTCATTTTGCGTGTAAATTGTTGTTTGGGGTAGATAATTTTCTGATATTTCAAAGAAAATAAGTAATCTAACAAACGTAGGGGAAATATCTTTCAGTTTAAAGTGCCAACTTATATGAAATTCATGAAAACGTTCACGTAGAAAAATACCGGAGTTCAATATGAAGTTTGGAATTAATCCGGCTTTTCGTTTTATAATTGTATTGTTCTCTTATCTCTTTCTCATGCGCGCTTAAGCATACAAAATACTGTTTTGGTTCAGAGGATCCGAGCAAATGGAGATATGGAGTTTTTTGGGGACGGTTTCCTTTCATAGGTAAGAGGTGTAGGAAGTAAAAAGGTACTGGCAGTATATGCAATTCAGTAAAACACTTTGATATAACCAACATACCTTGTGATTGATACCTACACCCTATGCTATTTCCCAAGCCGGTAGGAGATGATTTATACAATCAACTAAGTGTTTTGTATGAATTAAAGCGTAGTAATGCTAGAGATGTATTTGAACCTCATCTGCAGCGTCATACTGCATCATTACAATGTTCTGTGTTCCTCTCACGAGAATGTTTCTGTAAGGAATGTGTTGACATCAGCAATTCTATTGCTATCCGAGAATCATTACGGTTCTACTTTAAACATATCAACAAGGTTTAAGGCCTCTTAAAAACATGCTCTTGTGCTAGCAATACTGAATCATCAGTTGCTTTTGTTTGTTTTCTCGTCACAGATTTTAACAACTCTCGGGTTGTACTGTGTGGAGCTCTTCCTTTCTTACTGAGCATTGTAAATAACTTTATAAATCACTAGAAAACACTTGCACACTGTTCCAAGTGAAACACGCTGGAATACTAATGTTGAGCGATGTTTTAAATGTAGATACAACTATTTATGACACCATCGTGAGCTACCACGTGATATTATCCCCCTCTCACTCCTCTGGAGAGCAGAACACCCCGCAAACGTTTTCTCGTCGTAGGCCTACAGTACTTACGTCATGGTGAAGCCTAACATGAATAATTGAATTCACTGAATTGTCTCTGGCTGCATTTCATTAATAGTTGTGCAATTGACACTAAGGTATAGTGACATTCTGTTTACTGAATGGATGGAATATTTGCGATTTTGTTGAAAAAAATTCTTTGGATTATGTGATGTGCAAGTTGCCCCAGCCCTACATTCTTGTGCTCTGTAGGAAACATTGGACCCACTTCATCCAAGAACCTAGGGTGGTCAAAAACGGGGCAAAGAAGGATGGGTGGAACAGTGGATGAGAAGAAACTGCTTGTTGAGAGAAAAAATGGTATACGCGGGTAAAAGGTTTGGGGCAGAAGAAGATATTAATTGAGATCCATTATTGATACATATGGTCCAAAGACAAAGAAAAAAGAATGGGAGAAGCTTTTTGCAGTGAAGGTCCTGCCATTTGATAGGAAAGTATGATTTGATTGGATCTGTATAAATGTAAAAGGATATGGAGATGAACACGGTATCTTACCGATCGATTAAACTGAATAAATGATACATTGAAAGTAAAACAAAGAAAAGGTTCTCTTACTTGTTTAGCATATAACTTAGGACCTTATAGACTATTTATACAGACATCCTTTTTGTCTGCTACGTTTCTGTCTAGCGTCTCATTAATGTTGCATTTTATGAATAACAGCATTGTTTCGTCAAAGCTGACAAAGTTTAAAATCCTTCTCAAAAGGACTTAGCTGGCTCTAGCTTTAAAGGCTGGTTCTAAAGTAGCTGGAGCTGTACTTACCCTGACCTTTTTGCAAGAGAGTTTTCTTTACCTTCAGAAAATAAGACCCCTTTCAGGACATCTTTGAGACTGGGTGTTACTCTTGTCTTCGATCGTTACAGGCGAGTTGCTCTACAAAAAGACAACGGCAAGTTTGAGTTGACCGTTCAGGCCTTATATACATCAAAGAGAGTCGATAGGTTGTATGTGTCTGTACAGAAATAGTCGGGGTAAAATAAATAGAAGTTATCGTGCATGGCACGGTATTAGCTAAGCCAATTAAAAAAAGCTGCTTTATTTTTGGGAGGAGGCGAAATCAGAAGGCGTGAGATGGGCGAGGCATGTAGAGTTGGGTCACAGGAGATGTTTCAAAGGAACGCTTCCTTCCTTGGAAGTGTGGGGTAATCATTCCGCAGTTCCTTCAGAAATGGTTCTACAGTACTCATTTCCCTTTTCTTCGGAGTTCGTTTCATAACATTTAGTTCCTCTTCCTTCGGAGTTCGTTCATGACATTTCTTTCTTCCCTTCGTAGTTCGCTCCATGACATCTACTTCCCACTCCTTCGTAGTTCGCTCCATGAATCTACTTCCCACTCCTTCGTAGTTCGCTCCATGACATCTACTTCCCACTCCTTCGTAGTTCGCTCCATGACATCTACTTCCCACTCCTTCGTAGTTCGCTCCATGACATCTACTTCCCACTCCTTCGTAGTTCGCTCCATGACATCTACTTCCCACTCCTTCGGAGTTCGCTCCATGACATCTACTTCCCACTCCTTCGTAGTTCGCTCCATGACATCTACTTCCCACTCCTTCGTAGTTCGCTCCATGACATCTACTTCCCACTCCTTCGGAGTTCGCTCCATGACATCTACTTCCCACTCCTTCGGAGTTCGCTCCATGACATCTACTTCCCACTCCTTCGGAGTTCGCTCCATGACATCTACTTCCCACTCCTTCGGAGTTCGCTCCATGACATCTACTTCCCACTCCTTCGGAGTTTGCTCCATGACATCTACGTCACACTACTTCGCAGTTGGTTCCATGACATCTACTTCCCACTCCTTCGTAGTTCGCTCCCTGACATCTACTTCCCACTCCTTCGGAGTTCGCCTCCTGACATCTACTTCCCACTCCTTCGGAGTTCGCTCCATGACATCTACTTCCCACTCCTTCGGAGTTCGCTCCATGACATCTACTTCCCACTCCTTCGGAGTTCGCTCCCTGACATCTACTTCCCACTCTTTCGGAGTTCGCTCCCTGACATCTACTTCCCACTCTTTCGGAGTTCGCTCCATGACATCTACTTCCCACTCCTTCGGAGTTCGCTCCATGACATCTACTTCCCACTCCTTCGGAGTTCGCTCCATGACATCTACTTCCCACTCCTTCGGAGTTCGCTCCATGACATCTACTTCCCACTCCTTCGGAGTTCGCTCCATGACATCTACTTCCCACTCCTTCGGAGTTCGCTCCATGACATCTACTTCCCACTCCTTCGGAGTTCGCTCCATGACATCTACTTCCCACTCCTTCGGAGTTCGCTCCATGACATCTACTTCACACTACTTTGCAGTTGGTTCCATGACATTTAATTCCCACTCCTGTATTTCGGCATTTACTTCCCACATCTTCGTTCCATAGCGTTTACTATCCACTTCTTTATAGTTCCATAGCATTTACTTCCTTCCACTTCTTCAGAGTTCCATCGACATTTACTGCCTTCCACTTCCATAACATAATTCCATCAACTGCAAAAATAAAACGCATCATGCTGTTGTTAAGGGGTCGTAAACATAGCCTTTTAATAGTCGGCCACGATATGAGTGCGTGCGATGGGAAGACCAACTAAACAGTTACGCAACAACCCACCAGTGGAACTGAGGCCTGCAAATGTAATACTGTTTTCATTGTGCAATTTACATTCCCCTGTCGCCTTGCCCCCCACTCCCCTATGATCTCCAGCCTTGATGACGAGATGGCGCCCTTCTCCAAGCGCACTCATATCGTGGCCGACTAGTTCCCATAACGTTAACAGTGATGCCCGAATTGCATTCACGGTACTGTATCGGGAAGTAAAGTGTAAGAGAGGCAGAATTCTACTTGATTTGGAAGGGACTCATTGAAAGGAAAAATAAGCCACGGAGACGCTACGAAACGACGTGTTTCAACCAATCGTGGCTACTTATCGCACGTTTTATTACCTCTAGCGTCTGTTACTTTGCGATCGTCATTTGTTTTCCGCATATATATTCAAAGTTAGCTTCAACAGAACAGCACGACACTTAATGAGAAACAGGAACATATATGGAAGCAGTTCAGGCAATTAATTTAGGAAGTTAATGTATATTTTATTGTACTTATTTCTTGTAATCTTTGTATACTTTCTATTAATCATAGATAGTCAGTTAAATCCCATTCTAGTTTTGATCTTCCGTAGATAAATCAAAACCTCTAGTGAGACTACTGTTAATAAAATAGCATAAATGCTATTTTAACATTCTAAGCATCATTCCACCAGCATTCCAAAATAGCACTAAGAAATGCTCTTCTTTTAACGTTTTTGGCTTGGAAAGCATGCCTGTGTTACCCAGGGAATATCACATGGAGGCGGACTACGTTGTTCCCCAAAGAATAATAATAATAATCAATAAAAAGAAACGCCTTTGCAGGAGTATACTGTAAACATTTTGCACAGTATCTAACATTAGATGAAACGTCAAACCACTATGATGGAGAATTAACAGCATTACTGAACATTTTATATAGACCATATATAAAACAAAAAATAGTCATCCTATCAGACTCAAAATCAGGCATAGATGGGATAGTAAATTACAATAATAAAACAACAAGAAATATTAAAGAAATAAGAAGCCTAATTAAAGCAGTTGAAACTAGAAATCATGTCACTCTACAATGGATCCCAGTTCATGTCGGACTTTTGGGCAATGAACATGCGGATCAATTAGCAAAGAAAGGTGCAATACAACAAATAAAACCTGCAGGACAAATAGAAATAGATAAACAATTAAATAACATTAAACAACATTTCAAAAGACAGCAGAGACTTGTAGAAGAAGATAAATTAAAAGATAAAGATTATAAGGATATTAAAGATAGAGTTGATATACAAAAAAATGCCAAGAAAAACTCAGTGGCCTTATTTAGGATGGCAACTGGCCACGATTGCGTCACAGAACATCTCTACAAGATAGGATACCTACCTACACCCAAGTGCACTCTCTGTGAAGAAGATGTCATCCTGAACAAACAACATCTCGCCAAATGCAAAGCCTTAAAAGTGATAACTTGCAGACTTTGTATTGGGAAGCTAGAGGGAAAATGATGCAGATCAATTAATCCCCAGTGTCATTGGTGAACAACATATTCTAAGCATCATCATAACATTTTGATAATAAAACAGTGCTCCCGCTTTAAGGAAGAAGAAGAAGAAGAAGAAAATCCAACACGAATAATTAATATTCATCCACTTTTTAACAACATTCGATGCTCCCTGCTCTTCACAATTTTTCATTTTATAACTCTCAAGAGCTCGCAAAAGCGATTAATGGCACACGAATAAGTAATTATGGAAAATGTGTACAATACGGAAGCGAAGATAACGCCACGAAGGATTAGTATCAATAACTGTATCGAAAACCTCAAGTTAATTAACAAATGCAATAAAACAGAAGCAAATTGTTCATTAAATTCCGTATACAAATACGTTTAACCAGAATTATATATTCCTGTGTAATATACATAATACCTAAAGCAAATTTAGACATGTTCTTGTCTTACATCGAGTGTGCAGTACACAAAGTAGAAGCCCATAAGACCTTTTGTGTTTTCTTGAGTGTTAACCTATAGACGGATTCACTTTTCCGCTGAGGGAGCCATCACGTTTTCTAGAGCGTTTATTTGAACGCTTCTCAACCGTTTCGGACGTGTTTACACTTCTTGGTACATTAAACATTTATCAGTTGTTCAAATGTGAAAAAGAGTAGCGCTTGGTATTAATTTCGGAGAATATATCAATATTGACACAAAATCGTGACTGATGAGGCAAAACTGTGGATGGAGTTTCTGAACTTGTATAAATGACTCAGAAATGTGACGAAAAAAGACTGCTGTAAGAATTTCTCACGAACAAACTTTCATATGCTGCCGGTGATTGTGAAAGCGACGATAGTGGACAAAGGCAGAGTCCCTGACTTTCTACGTTCTCTACAGTTGTGCCTATTTTTAGCGCTGACGAAACTTTGTGAACAATTTTGTTGCAGTGGGTAAACAGTTGGAAATCGTCTCTGGTGTTCAGCGGAAGCGAAGGGCACACTCCCCTGAGTACTGTCAAGTTCGGGACTGTTCACACATCCCTCCCAGTAATTAATTGACTGCTATGAAAATATGTTCTAATAATAATGCTCCACATGATACATTTAAGAAAGATATTCACATAAAAATTCAGGTTTTACAGTAAATGGGTTTTACAAAAAGATTTTTGTAGTAATTCTTAATTATTATAGAAAGAAAGGTTACTTTTTGTACTTTTCAAAATTGAAGCTAAAAGTAAAATTATCACTTTTAATGTACTTTTGAAAGGCAGTACAAAACGTTTGAAACAAATTAGTAAAAAATTGCATTATGTAGAGATTTTGAGTATGGAAAAATGCTGAAAAGACGTTTACGAGAAAGGCTTAAAGTTGACAATGCCTGTTAATAAATTTGCGTTTGTCCATTATTAGCTTCAGTTCATTGGTAGTTTAAAAGCGCCAATTAATTTGTAATTTTTCACAATTTGGTGAAATTTTACAGATGCATTACTTTAACATTCTGGAACATCTGCAACGTAGGAAAGTTATTTCAATAATTTTGAAAACTTTGGATACTCAATGTCTTCCGAACTCTGAACTAATTAAAAACGTGACGTAACTTAGCTTTTAGAAACGGTGATTATTTGAATAAAGTTCATTGAGGCAGATTAGTGACAAAAGGATGGATAATATTAACCCTGCTGGAACGTTTGTGGTTTAATCACCTGGATGGAGCCCTCACTAAGCTGTAAATCATTCACCTGTATACAACAAGAGCTGGAACAATTCATTACCGTGACCTCTTTCACTCAGCGTTGGGCATTACATGACGCATTTGTTTTCTTCCATGTTGCACAACGCTTTCTGTAATCACTGGATGCATCATCAACTTCAGGATCTCATTCTAGATAGGAAGTGAAACCATACTGGGTATTCCCATTGCTACTTAATTGCCTTTAAATGCTTTTGACGACAAAACAGAAGTATCAGGCCTGGCAGCAAATCTTTCTGCTTGAAGAATCTACTTGACAGAATTTAGACTTTGGACACGAGCCAATCATACTTGAAATTTAAGATTATAACAGTCTTTCACTACAGATGCTAAATTTTAACACAATGTTAAACTGATTTGACACTGAAGTTAACGCAAATTCTGTTTCATCAAACAATGTTAACTTTAGCAATGTTTTAAAGTTAGTGTTAAGCTAACATCGCCGTACCCCTGTGCTAAGGCATTTAACAAATCTTAGAAGTAGGAAAATGGCTGCCGCAAAGCAAGTTGTAGATGCGAGTTTGCTACACTTGGCATTTTTGAATGCCATTCCTAATAGAAGGGTAGTTGCATGTCATAATAAATTTGAAACCCCGCAAAAGGAGGAATTTTTAAAGCAATATAAACTGTCCAAGGGGTCATGAGCATGGTTTTATGGGAAATACGAGAGGTTAGAATACTACCAACAGAAGCATGCTCCTTTCCCCTATGCTATAATGTTAATTGGGTACTTCGATTGTATGCTAATAACATGTTTCATTTACTTGGTGGGTGACATATTGGTATTTTCAAAGCTACCGTTTGTAGGTTTTTTCCGGAAGGTTTCCAAAGCAATTGCTTCAAGAAGCAAACCGTATTTTTTCGGGTCTGCTTGATTAATCAGCGTTAACACATTTTAGTTTCAATGCAGTGTCCACCACCAGCTTTAAACCGTCTTCGCGCCTAACGTTTCTGGTGCTGCACTTTATATTAGCATGAAATTGCCGCAGTTGCTTATTAGACTTAGGAGAAGCGCGTTCATTCCAATTAAATTACCCGCGGATTTTGTCTCAGGCTGCAAGCTTATCGTTTTATGTAAGACCGTCAGCTTTTTCGCAGTTGATAATACGTCTATAGTTATTAACCAGATGTTAATTAACGCGTTTCAAACGGTGAAACATTTATTTCGGTTGACATCGCGATTCTAACCTCAGACAATCGGGAACATTACATGGCAATTCCCATGAATGTAAATATGTAGTTGTCTGCTAGTGACAGCGCAACGATATGTAGACAAAAGTGAATAGGAGCATGTTCAGAAGCACTGTAGTTCGGCCATAACACTCCATTATTACCAACATTGTCTCTTGCGATTGAAATTTTATACAGTGTGTCTCAAAACAATGTATACACCCTTTGGGATACTATTTCTTAGCAACGAGATGAGACGGAAATACTACAGTCGGCCACGATATGAATGCGCTTGCTGGATTCTGTTGACAATCAAGGCTAGAGATCAGAAGGGAGTGAGGGGCAAGGCGATAGGTAAATGTACAGTCGCACAATGAAAACTACATACTCGAGTCTCGGTAAATACATCTCGGAAGTGCAGATGTTTTCTTTACCTGACTGTCCATCCGATCTGCGCCCACTTGTTTCGTAACCGTTTAGTTCCTCTTCCCACCACACGCATTCATATCGTGGCTGACTATAGAATTTTTGTTGTGCTGTATTCCTTAAACCCACACAAGTTCGAAATGTTCCCTTCTGCCACACTACAGTCTCAACAGGTTTTGCTGCATGATCTGTTTTTTTCCGCACCGCCCTTTCAATACATCTTGCACCGTTCCATCGACTTCAAACTTGTCTTGAATTCTTGTCAATGCTAACCTTATTGGAGTGCTGTACTAAATTCAACCCTCCAACGTAGTTAAACCTCAACACATTCTCCACTTTCCAATAACATTTCAGTACCCATTTACATTCATCGATCGATATGTTCACCGCCATGCTTGTTTATAAACAGATGAACGTATTTCTGTGCTTTCCATTGCCTTCTTAATAATAAACAACAAAAATTGTATTCCTGTCTCATTTCGTTGCAGAGGAATAGTGTTTCAAGGAGTGTATACATCAATTTGATACACTCTGTATGTACAGTGCGGTCGTTTAAAGGTAAGGACACAGACCGGCTATATGCGCTATATACCCCACTTATAACTAGGCTAGTCTCATTATAGTGCACGTTACTATCACTCGTAAGATACTGTAGGAGGGCGGATTGATAAGTCCATGACTTTGACGAGAGATAGCGTTCTAATCACAGGTTTCTTGTTTGCACCCAAGTCTTACATCTATTCTAGGTATAATCGCAGAAATTCGTCATTTGTTTCTTAGAGCATTGTTGAGAGCGTCTAAAATAAGCGGATGTGTGTTGCTTCGTAGAAAATGAGGAAGGTGAATTTTGTGTTCTGATAAAGCACTACTTTTTGCGTGGTAACACGGTGAAGGAAACTGAACAAGTATTATGGGGACTCTGCTCCATCACATGGCATGCTTCACAGAATTTCGATGTGGCCGTTCGAGCACAAGAGATGCCGTGCGCACAGGACGGCCCGTTGAGGTCACAACAGAAGAAATGGTGAACAAAGTTCACAAAATTGTGTTAGAAGACCGCTGAGTGAAAATCCGCAAGACCGTAAACATCTCGAGTGAACGGGTGTATAACATTGTGCACGAATTTCTGGGTATGAGAAAGCTGTCAGCGAGATGGGTACCGTCACTGTTCTCATAGTTGAGAACAGGCGGAAGCGTGTGACCATTTCACAGGGATGTTTGAACATGTTCACGCAACCCAAATGAGTTTTTGCTGCGTTTTATCACGGTTGATGAAACTTGGATCCATTACTATCAACCTGAAACCAAACAACAATCAAAGCGGTGAATTTCCTTCGGCGAACCTGCTCCAAAGAAAGCGAAAACCATTCCGTCGGCAGGAAAAATCATGGTAGCTGTCTTTTGGGATTCAAAAGGGGTGATAGACATCCACAACCTGGAAGAGGGTAAAACGATCACAGTTCACATTATACCGTATGCTGGATCAGTTTCACAAGGAATTGTTAAACAAAGGACTATATTTGATGAAGAATAAGATTCTCTTTCACCAGGATAATGCACCCGCACACAATGTCAGCCATTGCCATCGCAAAATTTGTGGAATTGGGCTACGAACTCCTACCTCACCCACCATATTCTCCAGATTTGGCTCCGAGCGACTTCTTTCTCTTCGCAAACCTGAAAAATTGGCTCGCTGTGAAGTAATTCATGTCCAGTGAACACACCACGGCAGAAACAACCTCATATTTTGCAGACTTCGAAAAATCATATTTTTTGGAAGGGTTAAAAATTAGAGAAACGTTGGACAACGTGTATTGAATTGAAAGGAGACTATGTTGAGAAATGTAATTGATGTTTTGGGAAAAATTGTTATTTTCTTTAAAAAGTCATTGACTTATCAATCCGCTCTCGTATATTTCTTCATGGTGCAAGTTAAGAAAAGTATATTTTAATTTTTTACATTCATAAAATAAAAAATGGAGAAAAGCCAGAACTGTTTCTCGCCCATTCTCCACTAAACTGGCTCTGTGGTCTGGTGGTTAGCATGCTAGCTTCCAAATCCAGAGGCCTCGGGTTCGTTCCCGGCTGGAGGTTGGGGATTTTCCATTAGCTAGGATTATATACCATCCTCCCTAGAGTCCTGAAATATGAGTCGGATGTGAATGTGTGTGTGTGAATGTAATATTTATAAAGAAAAACCTAAGTAAACACATCCAAAAGATACACAGTAGTAAACGAGTGAACATTGCCGATGAGCAATTGTTCTAAAGGCAAAACCGCCGATATGACCTTAGATGTTAAAGGCGGCATATAAATGGGGGGGATTTCTGATGTGTTACACTCACGTGACTTTCTCTTCTCTTGTACGAACTATTTTTACAAACGCTTATCCGCTACCTAGTTCATGTTAACCGAGATAAAAAATATTGCTAATGTTCTTGTAGGTGCAAGGTGAATATGGTGGGCTCTAAGAGATAGTCAAATCTTTTAAGAGCTGATTGCTATGTGAAGCATTCCATTCTCTTTGCATGTCCACGACATATAAAAACGAATAACGAATTCCCATTTGAGAGAAAGTACTGGAAAATTCAAACAAATAACAAGGAATATCTCGGAAATGGTTCACTCGAGAAAAAAAATGCGTATGACATAAATTGTGTATCTTAACGACATCTAAATTTTTTGTGTAGAAAAATTTTGTCCATCTCTTATGGTTTACCAGTTATGCAAGTCATTCAGAATGAAGAGGACCTTTGGGAACATTCCCGGAAAATTCAAGACATACATTTTATTTGTCAAAAATATCTCAAATATATGATATTTTAATCAAAATCGTTAGAGCCATTTTTTAGAAAATCAAAATTTTCGAAAAATGTTCCATGAAACGGTAGTCTGGGGTGGGGGATTTTCTTGAAAATCTTCGTGTCACATCTTTGAAAGATACAGAACCTAAATACCAAGTTTGGTGTTTATCCGACTTTTCCTTTTTGAGTTATGCTGTTCATAGACACACACACACACACACACACACACACACACCTTTTTCTAAAAAAATTGTTGTTCTTTTTTATTTAAGGTTCCGGCGAAATCTCGAAATGGAATATTTGGGTGGAATGCAATACTTCCCCTACTTACTATACGTATAGAGAAAGTAAAAAACCTACGTAAGTACATTTACAGAAAGTCGATAAGTCTTGGCAGTGTCAATAGACTGCCTTGTGGTGGAGTGGTCAGCATTTTGGCTTCCGACAACCAACAGTGCTACGGGGTACTAACCCAGAAAGTTCCCTCTTACGTTAAAGGGTTCTGTTCTTCCCTTACTCCCCCTCTCTTTTGCTCTCCACCCTATCTGCGTCTTTCTCTCCTGTTTCACCCATTTCTCACTATCTCCTTTTCATTCGTCCAATCTTTCAGTCCTCCTGCCATCGCCCTTATTTCTCCTCTGTGTGGAACACACAGATGTAATGTGATGTTTTGAAAACTGTTAATAAAAACGTTTGCTCAGATGTTAGTAAAAATTAAGACCTAAGAAAAAAACATTGCACAATCATGCTTGCTTGTAATACGATCGCAACTATACTATTTCTCGTGGTAACCGATTTGGATGTATGAATTGGTATAACTTCTTAAATATTCATATTGAAATTTTCTAAACATCAAAGCGTATCAGAAACATTACACGCTATAAGCAGTTCTGTAAGCGAAAAACTTCGTTTTTTCTTCTGTTTTTCGCTCAGTTAGATACCCTCCCCCCTTTGCGGAAAGTAATTACTATCATATAGCCTAATTTCTAAGTGGGTAAGTTTTATACTAAGTTTCACAACAACCGGTTTTGTCATACGCGCGCTCGCACACAATAGATTCCTGGCTTCAGAATAACCCATTGGTACTACACCCCATGGCGCTACGACTGCCGGCCACTCACATATGTATGCCGATGTGGACAATCATCCAACCGATACGGGGCATCCGCTGCCTATCGGAGCTCCTCATTTTCCTCTCCATGCTGAGTGGGCGCCGGTCGTATAACCGGGACTTAAAAGCCGCATCCTTAACGGGTGTATCGAACCCGGCCACATTCAATGGCCGGGAACCAGAGCATCATCTCAGGCCCACTGCGCCACGGCGCAGGATTGCCCGTTATAAAGTTCATATAAATAATACATCCACAACGAAAATCACCAGAAGAATTACGGTTACAGTTTCATATGTAGTTAGTGAAATTCAAAATTATATTCATATGTAAACTAAACGTCTTAAAGTGGCAAAGTTTATAATCACATATTATTCACAGGAGACAGAACGCCCAAAGGGCATAAAATATGTCGCCAGAAAGAAAGAAAGCAAACCGAATGCAACCATGGAAGAATACAGCATTCCGATGGATATATCCACCGTTAGTAGCGCAACAGTTGAAATTAAATGGAGTATTATTTATGGACGCTCTTTAACTACTGTGGTCTTTATCGTCCCATTCTGTATTGGGCGTGAAAGATCGGTAACTTTGCTCAGAGGCCTCTTTATCAGGCTTGAGGTTCTTTTACGTGCCGTAAATCTACGACACGGGACCCTTCCCGCAAAAAGCCATGCTAAGGATTTTTACGCCCGAAACAAATCCATCGCCCTCTGCCGGGTTTGAACCCGCGACCTTGGGAACTAGAGGCTAGCATGGTAACCACTACACCACGTATGACGACAGCGCAAGGGTTAATGGTGTATTTGTGTAACATTCAATTTATCATTTTAGTAGTACCTTAAAGTTTCTATACGAAAACCAATCAATTCCTTCTTTCTTCCCTCCCTCTCTCCAATTTCTCTTCCATATGTCTTTTCTCTCATCTTAGCTTTCATTTGGAAAGCTAACACCTGTCGTGTTTAATCACATTCTCTTTTATTACCTCACAGCTGGTTTCATTGTTGTGTATTCTACCCAGGTAGTTATTGATTACTGTACAGTCACTTCTGTGAGGCACAGAGTGTATTATACAACACCATAGGCGTCGACTTAGGAGGGTAAGGTACTTTCTGCCCCCAAACTTACAAAGCCAGGGGCTTCGTCCCCTCCCCAAAAAATTTTACTGAAGGGGCTTGGCCCCTCTCAAAATTCTATAATAGAGCTCCCATTAAATAAACAAAAGTCCGATGTGTTACAACCACATGAACAAAGGGAACACGACAGGCAGATGTTATGAACTGCACGCTATACGCTGGCCTTAAACATCCCATATTCTTTCTATGCAATCTCGAAAAGAACTGAATATCGACAGTACTTTAAAAGTATGACAAAGTATTGAACAATTCGAACCCTAATAATGGATATCTCGGAAATGGCTTATGCTATAAAACGAGTATATGAAATAAATAGTGTGTTTTAAAGAGACGTCCATTGCTTAACGTTTACCAGTTATGTAAAATAATACAAACGTCCTTCCGAATGAAGAGGACTTCGCAGGCTATTCCCTGAAAATTCAAGTTATGTAACTATATTTAATATATGGTATTTTAATCAAAATCGTTAGAGCCAATTTAGAGAAAACTAAAATTTCGAAAAATGTTCCATGTAAAGGTAGTTGGGGCAGAGGGATTTTCTTGAAAATATTGATGTCGCATCTTTAGAAGGTACTAAACTTAAATACCAGGTTTGGTGTTCATCAGACTTTTAATTTTTGAGTTATGCTGTTCACAGACACACACTGACCTTTTCTGTAAATTTATTGTGTTCGTGGACCTCAAAATATGTATTTACGGTGAAAAATCTCAGTATCAAATTTTTTGATGGAATGCAATACCTTCTCTACCTACTAGATACGCGGTAGTAAAGTACAAATGCTGTTTTTGGATTCATTGGGCCTCAAAACATGTGTTTCCGGTGAAGTCTCGTTATCGAATTTTTGGGTGTAGTACATATATTTCTCCTACTTGCTATACGCAGTAGAGGGAGTAAACAGAAATTGTTTAAATAGCCCGAACAGAGTTGCAAAGAATTAGCTTTATTACAAATGCTGACTTCAACTGTAAAACAAAAGTAATGATAACGCAACCTAGGTTTCAATTAACATTGGACAAGAGTCGGAGCGCTTAAATACTGTAGTGTTATATCGACACATCCGTAGTTTCATGCTTTATTATTATTATTATTATTATTATTATTATTATTATTATTATTATTATTATAATATCTCCAAGAATACGACTTGAGAAATTCCCTTGTACACGTAGGATTGCATTGCATCCATTTTTCGAGTTCGTGACTATCCTAACATCTAAGTAATAAAAATGTTTAAAATTACCTTTGTCATTTGTTTTCATTTAATAATGTCAATTTCGGTTCGGGATATTTTTTGAAAATCCTGGCCTGCTATGCTTAAACGGTATCTGACTGAAATTTGTTTTGTTGTGCAAAGATAGATACACACACAGATGGGATCTCGATATCGAACTTTTAGATGGAATATTGTACTTTCTTTACCTACAAAAGGTAGGTGGTGGAGAAAGTAATAAAACAGAATAAGTAGTATAGGGAATGGTCAGGACTGGAAGCGGAGGGGGAATTAGTATCTCGACCTACGCAGATCTTTTGTACCTAGGCTCCTGACGGGGTGCCCCCGGGAGGGAGGGAGGAATGAGGTGAGAGGGGATACAGAGCGGCCAGATCAGGAGGCAGGGCTCCTAACATTTACAGGTTTGAACTCCCCGGGTGGTGGCTGGTGCAGCCACCTCCCCTTCCCCCTTGGGCTTACACATTCCTGGGGACCCGGGAACCGCTCGCAGTCCGGAGAACGAAGGTTTCCAGAGAGCATCCTTTTCCCCTTACCATGCACATGCCGAGACCTCCCGCCGACACTTGCAACCCTGAAAGAAATCAAGGAGATGAAAAGTGAAGCGAAATAAGATGAAATGGAGGCACAAGAAATTCAGGGGATTCCTTCCAACTTTGGCCTGCGACCCGAGGAAATCCCGAAAAAACCTATGGGTCAGAAAGGTCAGCCACGGGAATCGAACCCACTACCTCCTGAATGCGGGCCACAGACGTTAGCGCCTGAGCCATCCCGCTCGGTAAACAGAACAAGTAAAACAAAGCATGATAATCGATGGAGGATTAACTGATTGTTTAATCGTAAGTCTGAAGGTAACCAAGATTAAAAGCTCTCAGCAAATCACAAATCTGATTAATGGATTTTAATAATACATATGTATGACTTTTAATCTAAACCATTGGAGCTATTCTTGAAGAAATAGTTTTTCTCTCCCCCACCGCTCTCCAAGTAAACGGTGCTATGGTGGTAATGGTGGGAGGTTTTCTGAAAATCTTCGTTGCCTTACATCAAGGGTGGCGAAAACACCTTCCTTCCGCGAGTCACCAAATATGCAACACGCACTGCATCACTTAGTAACATGTGAAAATCAAACGGACGGTTGCAGAGAGGGAACGTGCGCCTGCGAGTCAAAATAACTCGCGAGTCACGTTTTCGCCACCTCTGCCTTACATCATTGAAAGGGTCGGCTTATACGAACATATGAAGTTTGACATGCACCCGAGTTTGCATTTTGAGTTATGCTACTCTCTCTCCCTCCCTACTTCCTCTCTCTCGCATTCTAAGAATGCTTTTTTGTTGGTTAAACCTCAGAACGTTTATTTCCAATGTGAAATCGAATTTTTGGATGGAAAAGAATATTCCGTCTACCTGTCATAGGTCACCAGTGAGAAGAATAAAAGGGTGAATGCTTTTTGGTCTTGTAAATATACATTTGAACCGAAACACAGGGCTAGCACCATAAAGAATCATTCATCATATTCATTTGACTTATTGTGCATACTAACATGTTTTGTGCTCTGGTGAATTTGTTCGAAGTTTTCGGAGCATTGATTAATAGCCAATTTGCCTGTTGCTACGTTTGCTTAAAAATGCATGCCATTAGTGGTACAGGAAGCATCAATAATTCATCATTACATTATTGACATGCCGACTAGGTAATTACATTTTAAACCACCAGAGATTTGTGGCAAAATAAGCATACAAATCTGATCGTTGTATTCCCATGACACACACTATCCACTTTTCTACAAAATATTCTTAGAAACGCACATTCTTCATGTTAATGGTGGTAAAACGTAACTCCTTATTCCATGCATGACCAGAGAAATAAAACAGCGATGACTTAGCACCTCAAAAAACGTGTAAAGTATTCGAACCAATAACAACGAATATCTCGGAAGTAGTTAATGCTACCACGATTTGTCAAATTGTTTGTTTTACATTTATGTCCTTCTCTTACCGTATACCATTTATAGAAATGCATATATACTTAATTCAAAATGAAGAAGTTATTTGTAGAAAATTCAAGAAACACATATTATTTATTATTCAGATGTAGATAGATGGTATTTTAATCAAAGTCGTTTGAGCTAATTTTTTTGGGGGAAAGAGTTGTATTTATGGACGCTCTTTAACTGCTATGGTCCTTGGCGTCCATTCTATATTGGACGTGAAAGACCGTAAACTTTGCTCAGAGGTCTCTATCAGGTTTGAGGTTGTTTTACGTGCCGTAAATCTACGACACGTGACCGCCGGCTTTACTTCTCTTCTGCGACCTCGGGAAGCTAATTTTGGGAAAATAAAGAAGTAACTAAAGGCTAGTTTGGAGGTATTTTCTTGAAAATATTCGTGCCGCATTCTTGGAGATGCTGAAATTAAGTACGAAGTTTGGTATTTATCCGACATTTTGATTTTTATTTCTAATGCAATATTTAATGCTTCTATATTTTGGACCACTCATGAATAGATCTGTTTTAGCTTTCCATCCTTACTTAGCCTGCACGCGAACAATGTGAAAGAATTGTTAGAATTCTGTGTGAATTTACTGATTCACGAGCCAGAATTGATTCATGACCCTCATATCTCCAAAGACAGTCTGTAATTGACTGGTGCAACACTTTCGCTTGTTTCACCGAAATGCAAGGCATAACAATCGATGATGGACTTCCAGGAGAAGAGTCATGCTGCCTTATTGGGGGTGACCAAACGTGATCCCATGCTTTATGGAAATAATTGTTCTTGTTGAGCAGCTATACAAGAAGTGAAACAATTTATAACCAAATACTTGATTAGACAAAAAAGTGACACTTCCTCATGTAGTTCTAAACACACTGATGATTTGCCTTAGAATTAAACAAATAATATAAGTGGCAGTACCTATAATGAAAAGAATGAGGTTTATGAAGCTTTTCGTCGAATGTGAGTACCGTATATAACTAATCCATAGTTGTTTCACGCTTCTGTATTTTGTAATAGTATACATAAGAACCTTGTTTATCCGGATTGATTTTTTCCTTTAATTTGCTTTTTTGCTTCTCAAACCTGGCACAAATTTGAAACAAAAGAAACTTACACGCTGGTTCTGAAAATAAAAGTCAGTACAGTATTGAGTTACGCTGCCAAAAAGTATTTTTCCTCCCTTATGCTTGCTAGTGGCAAAATAAATCGCTGTATACATTAGGAGTGTATATTCATTAATAATTTGTATCCAGATTATCCGGACTTTCGTTATTCCGGATTACCTCAGTCCCACCTAGTTCGGATAAACGAGTTTCTTGTGTGTTGCGACACAAGTGTAGTAATTGTATCATTGGAGAACGAGGAAGAGTTTCAAATCTCGTATTTTCCGCTTTCGAAATCCACCAACGACTCACCTAACGCATTGTAATATTGCATATTATTTGTTTAACATTAGTGTTTAATAGGAATAATACTTAACTGGAAAAGAAATTTATTACTAACAACTGTTGAACATGGTGGTTCCAGTAGCGAAGTCCCAATATTAATATTCGTAGCGAACTGTAGATCAAAATTAAAATTAAATTGAGTTTCATTTATGGACGCTCTTTAACTGCTGTGGTCCTTAGCGTCCCATTCTATATTGGGCGTGAAAACCCCGTAATTTTGCTCAGAGGCCTCTCTATCAGGCTTGAGGCTCTTTGATGTGCAGTAAATCTACGACACGGGACCATCGGCTTTATTTCCTTTCCGGAGGAAGCCATGCTAAGGATTTTTATGCCCGAAAAAATCAAACCCGGCGGAGGGTGATGGAGTTTTTTCGGGCGTAAAAAATCCTTAGCATGGTTTTCTTCGGAAGGGAAGTAAAGCCGATGGTCCCGTGTCGTAGATTTACGGCACGTAAGAGAATCTCAAGCCTGATAAAGATGCCTCTAGCAAAATTTTCGGTCTTTCACTTCCAATATACGAGAGAATAGTAGTTAAAAGAGCTTCCATAAATAAAAAACAATCATAGTGAAGTTCACTTGTTTTACTATGATGTTAATCTTTGGTTTTCTATTTAAATATTAATTTCACTCACATATTTTCACTTTCATACTTCCAGACTCAAGGAAATAATCCTGGCTAAAGAAAAATTCCCATCCTCCAGCTGGGAATTGAACCCAGGACCTCCGGATTTGGAAGCTAGTATTTTAATCACCAGATTACTACAGTAAAATAGACAAAGCAGGCAGATAGTTTAGCAATGAATGCAGGAAATTCAACTTTTCACCGTGAACCGGAGCGGGAAGAGGGTCAGAAAATACTAGCTTCCAAAGAGTAATTTACCTTATAGGACTGATAGTAGATTAGCTTAGCGTATAAAGCAATCAGGGTTCCTGATTTATGCTTGCGGGTGGGCCCGTATGCATTTTATTTCGCCATTGACTGTAGAGGTTTTTGACTTCAGTACCACAGTGTTGGAAGGTTCCAAAAAGTACGTCCAGTAAAAGTTACTATTATATTAACACTGTAATTAGGTAGTAGTTGTATGGCAACAGCTGTAAGTGGGACAAGAAAGGTTTCTCACACACGAAAGCCGGTTCTTCCTGACAGGTATGGCTATGGTTTATGTACAAGAAGGCAAGCCATGTTACGTAACATCACGCCGTTATGACCTTGCACAAGGAAGCATTACGTCAACCTCCATATTGTTCTATCGGATATGGCTTTCGGTCGTATACTGTCCGCTTTAAACGTCCTAGAAGGTCGTGGGACATGGGAAAAGCTCATTAGTTAGGGGCCAAAATCGATGACAAGCCTCATAATTTTACTTTCTCTAAATAGTAAGCAGGGGTAGTATTGCATTCCACCCAAAAATTCGATATCAAGATTTCACCCGAAATACATGTTTTGAGGCCTCCTAAATAAAAAACAGACTTTTTAGAAACAGGCCCCTGTGTATGTCTGTTTTTGTGTCTGTGGACAGCATAACTCAAAAACGAAAAGTCGCATAAATACAAACTTGCTATTAGGTTCAGTATCTTCCAAAGATGCGACACGATTTTTAAGAAAATCCCCCCACCCCAGACCACCCTTTACATGGAACTTTTCCGAAAATTTTGATTTTCTCAAAAATGGCTATAATGATTTTGATTAAAATATCATATGTTTAAGATATTTTCATGGCAAATGAAATATATATGAATTTTCTGAGAAGTGCCCAAAAGTTGTCTTCATTCTGAATGGCTTTTGCATAATTGGTAAACCGTAAGATATAAACAAACTTATACTACACAAAAAATGTAGATCTCGTTAAAACACAATTTATGCCATATACATTTCGTTTTGTCGAGTGAACCATTTCCGAGATATTCTTGTTTTTTATTTGAATTTTCCAATATCTATATTTTTTCTTAAATCGGAATTCGTTATTCTTTTGTTTGTTTGTTTGTTTGCTTTTTTTTGTCCTGGGCATGCAAAGAGAATGGAATATTCCACATAGCAACCAGCTCTTAAAAGATTTGACTATGGCTTAAAGCTTACCATTTTCCCCAGTTTCTGCAAGCGTTTATCTCGATTAACATGAAGTAGATGGAGAATAAGCGTTTGTATAAATAGTTTGTACAAGAATAGAAAAAATCATGTGAGTGTAAGATCAGATTTTTGTACCTTTACACACATCGGTCGTTGAATTAGGAAAGTGGTGAGATATTGATGCATTACAATGTTTGGCCATTAACGATAAACTTGCTGTCAGTGAACTATTAATCTGAAAGATATATAGTCAGAACAGAAGAATTCGGAGATCACTTTAAAATGAAGCTACTGGAGAGAAAATTTTATTTTTAATGCGTGCAAAGAACAAATTGTGATAGATTTTATATACTCAGGCGATTATCAATATTTTTCATTGTAGAATTCTATAATCTTCGTTTTTTCTACAACTTACATATGGTAAATATTGCTCCTAAAATTCGATATTGAGTTTTCACCGGAAATGTTTTGAGGTCTCCTGAATTGCACAACACTCAAAACGAAAAGTTGGATAAATACCATACTTGATATTCAAGTGCAGCAGCTTACAGGGATTCGACACGAAGGTTTTCAGTAATATCCCTCCACCCCAAACTACGTTTTACCTGGAAAAAAATTAGTTATTTTTTAATTTTCTCAGAAATGACTAACGATTGTTATTAAAATATTTAAGCAATGTGCATGACATAAAATGTATTTCTGCGAATAGCACGAATTCTCTTCAATTTGTATAAATTTGTAAACTTGATAAACCAGAAGAGTCGGACAAAAGTTTATCACATGCAAAGTGTAGCAGATATTCTTAAAATATACAATTTATGTGAAAAGAGTTTTGTGGTATTAACCATGTTGGTTTCAGTTTTTCAACACCGTAAGAGTTATAAAGCACCATTCAATTTTTTTTCTCGCAATTTCGTGCAAAGAGATCGAATTTGAAAGCCAGCATTTAACGACCCGCATTTCAAAGATTTGACTATCCCCCTTGTACCTACAACGAAATGTGTGCTAATGAAAACATTTTTACTATTTTTTTTATCTTGATTAACATGAATATAAAATAGCTTGCAGAGGAGATGTACATTTAAAGGATGATGGATAGAAAAATCAAGTGAAGGCAACCCTCCAGAATCTTTTGTAAATAGCACACAATTTTCAACTTTTTATGTTACATTTCAAATTTAACTACATGCACTTAACAGAGTAGATGTTTTAAATGCAGTACTGAAAATGTAATCAAAATTACTTTAAACCAAGTTCGTTAAATCCTGAAATTTTAGACATTAACGAGGAAATTCAGTAAAGGTTTAGTTTTTCACAACGTCAATATTTTTTCCTGCATCAGATGAAACCGAGTTGTTAAAACCTTTCAGGTATTGTATAAAAGAAATTGCTCCACCAAATACATGTAAATTAATTTGAAAAACTGCATAAAAAAGTTGAAATAAACAAAACCCATAAAATGAAAATTGGAAATTGCCAAAAGTCGTAAACTGTATTATTGTTTGTCCTTTACACATATTAAAAATGGGAATTTTCCCTCCGATAATTCGTTTGGGAATCTTTAAAGTGGTGTCCGAATATTTTCTTTTGCTTACTGACTCCAGTGTAATCTCGGAAGTGCAACGTGATCGATATGAGTAGGTAACAATTCTACTTTGACATATACTTGGTTCCGACATGAATGTTTGAAGTGAACATTCTTACGTATAATTTTTATCGTTTACACTGGAGGTGTGGAAAGCGTTGCTTATCCCCCAGGTTAAGAAGATATAAGTTTTCCGTCATTAATTACCACAACTGCTAGTTCATTAGGTCCCGTCCAAGACTCGTGCTTCTAATGCAATGCGGACCATTTCAAACCCACCGGCGTTCTAGCGGACCATACGTCGCGTGTTTACTGGGGAGATGCGAGCGCGCTCTCGCACGATACGAAAACCCATGTGCGGTGAATGATGGAGATTAGGCGTACCGTCCCATACAAATAATGTGCCAGTAGAAGTAATAATAAAACGTAACGTTGACCTTGCATTTTATCAAATCATATTAGAAAACTGCCCATCTTTATGATTCAGAGATCACAGCGGCCTAGAAAATTCTGAAACACCTTCTACTAGTCTCTGTCTGTAATTTCACTGAGAGCACTCACTTGATTTCATTCTCAAATTCTTGAAGAGTGTTTGGATTGCTTACATACACTTTCTGCTTTAAATCCCCCCCCACAGTTAAACATCATATTATTCGTTGCTCAGCACTATCCCCCACCATTATAAACAAGGGATATACTGTAGCTCGCATTTTCAGCAACACATAAAAATGACACTAAACGGCCGGCCAATACGGCTTACGTGGCGATTAATTTTCTTCCCGTGAGGGAGTGGTCGATCCTCCCTAGTCAACGCGTGCTGTACGGCCCCTACGGCCGGTAGGTTTGAAATGGTCCGTGCTTAGAAGTTAATGTGCAAGTGTCGCAAAGTAACAAGGAAGGTAGCAAGATTGCTGCGATTGGGTGTAAATGAGAGTTTGGCCTGGCGTAGTGACGTCCTTATAGTGGTGAGGATGAAAGAAGTGGTACTGTCTGGATGTTTCGCGTTAGGCTAGTCGGCTTATGCCTGTCCAGAAACTCTGAATTCGTCCGCTAAATCCTTATTTTGCGTACTTGATACATAAATAGCTATTAATTTCAGTTTTGTTACTTAACAGTAAATTATAGTTTTCTGCCCAAGGACATGTCCTTCACAGCAAACCAGTTCTTCCCACTAATTTCTCTTTGATCTACTATGAAAGCAGGTTTCCATAACAGGCTGTATACGAGAGAGCTTAGTTCATATTGATGCTTTTGTTAGTTGATGTGCAAGCGCATCCACAGACGTGGTTGAATTTTATTATGTTACAGTTACTGATAGAACATCGACTGTACGTTAGCTGTGTGATTTCCAAGGTGACACACATTTAATATCTGTGATATACTTTCCATAACACCAATTTCGAGTGTCAGAATTTAGTCTCACCTGTTACGTGTGCTTTGAATCAGAAACATAACATAATTGCGTGTATGTATAGTTTTTGAGTGATTGAAAACATAGCGTATGCGTTTGCCGTATAAGGCTTGTTAATAATGAATTTGGTACCCGATAAAACAGGTTAACTGTTGCCTGACTTGTGTTCATATCAAAATGTGTTATAACGTTATTGTTTTGAGTCAATTTTCAGGCGACTGTCAGCTCGCCGTAGGAACGTAACGTAGTACACGTTTGGCGGAGAAGTTGCCTAGCAAGTTCGGCGTTCAATCCGAAGGGTATTTATACGCTAAAACGTAGACCAAATAACGTGTTTCGCAATGTCACACGCAAAAGCGTAGCATAAAATAATCAAAGACATTAATCTTTCTTGCATAACCCTTCCAACGTCCATTCATTCATCACAGTTAAATGTTTTTATTTACATTCACGGAAGGGAGTGGAGAACACACTGTTCATAGATTCATATTGCCTTACGCAGCGATGATAACAAGCACCCCACTTAAACCTTTCACCGACTGCCCTTCGATACCGACCAAACAAAACAAGTGCGAAAGAGCTTTGTAGGACACACAACGTACAAAGAAGGTTCTCACATTCACACTGAACGCCTTGCATGATAGGCAACTTCTCCGACACACGAGTCATACGCTTCTGTGGATGTATTTATTTCAGGCTCAGCGGCTAGACAAGTGACGTTGTACAGCAGGTCATTGCACACTGAAATGAACAACCAGTATACTTAGTTTCAGAACTGCAGAGCTTTTGTTTATATTTCGAAATCAGTAATGTCCAAAGAAGAGACGGAGTTAATGGAATTACAACAGCGGTGAGCTTGTTTGCAGAGACAGCAGATTCTGACAGTGGAAGATTTGACACTACTGATTCCCAAATAGAATGAAACTTCAGTTTTCAAGCGGTAGATTTTATTATTTTATTATATTTTGTGTGAAAAAATGCCCTATAATTTATGGTTTATGTAACTAAATACAGCTATTGCATTTTTCATATCTATTTTATGTATAGGTAATATCCTTTCATTCAGTTTTTGAGTGTAACTAAATACAATTGTCTTATATCCCATATTATTTTAATTTATATTCTTAATGTAAATAGACTAGTCGCTGTTGTTAAGCGTCAACCTTAAAGACCTCTAGGTTTCCCTGAAGTTATAAAGTACTGTTATGCCATTATGGGTGGAGATGTTTAGTGGTTACTTCCCGACCTCTCAGCAGCTCATGTGATTTGAAATCGACAATACAGATTTGCTTAGCTTATTACACGTAAGTAATCATGATCAGCAGTGGAGAGGGAGAACAAGTAAACACTCCATTCCTTTCTTTTATCCAAAAGACCACGACGTAAGCTACTGCTCTCGTCCATTGCAACACAAAAGTAAACAACTGCCTCGTCGCCGTCTTAGGGACAACTGAGGCATACTAGTTCACACTCGGAACCCCTTGCACAGAAGGCAAGTGCTCTACTCACACGTCCTACAAACTATTCTTACAAAAAGCTTATTTACTTCTTGTTAATCAGATAAACTTTCATTGCACATTCCGTTGTAGGTATAAAAGGATTACTGTAGGTTAAAGCTATAGTTATTTTTTATCAAATGAATCGCTATGATGGCTTTGAAATTCCATAGGTACTCTTTGCATGCCCGAGAGAAAAAATGAATAGCACTTCCCACCTCAAAAAATCTGATGTGTTACACTCACATGGCTTTCTCTACTCTTGTACAAACTATTTTTACAAACGCTTATTCTCCATCTACTTCATGTTAATCGAGATAAACATTTGCAGAGTCTATCTTATTGCTAATTTTCTTGTAGATGTAAGGGGATAATATATTTACAAGGGCAATTTGGAAATACAGTAGCCTTTAAGCACATACATATCTCTTAATAGCTGGTTGCTAGGTGCAGCACCATTCCCTTTCCCACAGATTAATACTCTTTGCATATTGCGGCAGTCACCTCCTCCTGTCCGTTGCTCGCGGCTTACCTTGCTGCATCCTCCGTTGGCTCCAGATGCTCGTAGTGTGCTGGTTCTCTGCAATTTTGTCCTCGGCTAGCTGCAGTAATTTTCTTTAAAATTAGGTGGGAGCATGGACTTATCCTTGGTAAAGGAAGCGTAGACCTCGGGTCGTGGTAAAAGGAGAAATAGACGTGCTTTGGTTATGAAAAGATGACACTGCCGTTTCTTTTTATTTAGCTAATCCACGTAGTACACAACACTGATATTGCCGCCGTTAAAATATTGTCCACCGCTGTTAAAACGCGGCGCGGATATGACACGAAGTTTAAATATGCTTATTATCTCTTTACGAGTAGCGGTTCTTAGGTGTGTTTCGAAAACTGTCTTTATTCCCTTTTGGCGCGATATCTCTCACACATCCTGCAGCATCTCTTCCTGCCCATAAATGCCAAACTGAAAATGCCCCTGATTTGTTCCTAGCAGATCCATTTATAGCCGCAGGCTTCTGGGGCTGCTTCCTTTCCTATTGGTCCATTTTTTAGCGCCACTCGACGCGTCTCACTATTTCGTATAAACTTACAGGGATCTCATTGGTCCAAGTTTAACATAAATCGCGGCTTTCCTATATTTACCGTTAAGCTAGCTGTCTCTCTCACTTGGTCACGGCGAATTATCGAATAATAGGACAAAGACTTTACACCCTCGCTGTAGGAACAATGCCCCTGCGACCAGAGAGACGTCGTAAAACTAGATATTCTGCCTTCGAAGACACTATTCCTGTAGCTAAAACATTTCGTCGTGGACAGTATTTTAACATAGCGCTTAAATTATTTACATTAAACCATTTATAACTCTTCTAATATTAGTAACCTAGATACATACATAACGTTAAATCACCCTTCTTAAACTATACAAGCAGTATAAGAAAAAGATATGTACATAGTATGATTTAACATCAATAAAAATTAATTAATAACTTATCTATAATTACAGTTCTCGGGCTCGGCCTAGAGTTGCCGTTTCAATATCCAAGACAAAAAAATGAATAACGAATTCCCATTTGAGAAAATAAGTATTGAAAAATTTAAGGGAATAACGAGCAATATCTCGAAAATGGTTCACTCAACAAAAAAATATGTATATGACATAAATTGTGTATTTTAACGCGATCTACATTTTTTGTAGAGTAAAATTTTGTCTATCTGTTATGGTTTACGAGTTACGCAAAAGTCGTTCACAATGAAGAATACTTTTGGAGACATTCCCAGAAAATTCAAGATATACATTTTATTTGTCATAAAATATCTTAAACATATGATATTTTAATCAAAATCGTTAGAGCCATTTTTGAAAAAATTAAAATTTTCGAAAAATGTTCCATATAAAGGGTAATCTGGGGTGGGGGGATTTTCTTAAAAACCTTCGTGTCGCATCTCTGGAAGATACTGAACCTAAATACCAGTTTGGTGTTTATTCGACTGTTTGTTTCTGAGTTATGCTATTCACACACACACACACACACACGGACATGTTTCCAAAAATGCTTTTTTGGATCAGGGGGTCTCAAAACATGTATTTCCGTGAAATCTCGGTATCGAATTTTTGGGTGGAATACAATACTTCCCCTACTTACTATACGTAGTAGAGAAAGTAAAAAGTATAAGTTTTTGAAAATTCGAACCAATAACGAAGAATATCTACGTAATGTTAACGCAACAAAATTTTAATTTACATAAATAATGTGTAATTAAACGAGATCTATATTTTTGTGCAGGAAGATTTTATATTACGGTTTACCAAAGTCATTCAGAATGAAGAGGACTTTACAGGATATATCCAGAAAATTGAACATGTGTATTTTGTTTGTGATGAAAGCTACAAACTTTTTTTAATCAAAATCATTAGAGCCAGGTTTGAGAACGTAAAGATAACGAAAATGTTTCCATGTAAAGGGTATTTTGGGGATGTGAGATGTTCTTGAAAATCTTCGTGTTGCATCTTTGGAAGATGCTGAACTTACGTGTCTATACTGTGTTAACCGACATTTCGTTTCTGAGTTATGCTGTTCACAAACACACACGCACACGCTCTTATGCATTCAGGCGCCACAAAAATGCATTTCCGGTGAAATGTCAGTATCTAGCTTTTGGGTGAATGCAATACTTCCTCTACATAGATCAATTTACGTAGTAATTGATGTGGTTTGTTACTGCTGTGAAGAAATCGAGTGGTACGAACTGACCTCGGAATGATTGCGGTAATGTGGAAATGATAGGAATTATCATCACAGCAGGATACGCTGGCATTTCTTGCTGCTTCCTTGGTTGCGTTCTTATCGCTAGAGCCGGATACGGCAAGATAATACGCAAACTCTCAGAAACCAGTTGTTGGAAATCTGCTGCGTTGAAGTGCAAATAAACTTGGAGCCGTAGTTGTTAGCAGGGCGATGTCAGACATCCCGACCAACCAACCTACACCCACATGATCTCCAGTTTTAGCTATGTAGAGCGGAAGACCTAAGTTTTGTACACTATGCATATTCTGAAATGGGCTGTGAGTTGTTAACTTTAAAAATCTGATGTGTTACACTCACATGACTTTCTCTACTCTTGTACAAACTATTTTTACAAATGCTTATTCTCCATCTACTTCATGGTAATCGAGATAAAGATTTGCAGACTTATTCCTAATTTTCTTGTAGACGTAAGGGGGATATATCTATATTTACAAGGGCAATATAGAAATACAGTAACCTTTAAGCACATACATATCTCTTAATAGCTGGTTGCTAGGTGCAGCACCATTCCCTTTGCCACAGATTAATACTCTTTGCATATCCAAGACAAAAAATTGAATAACGAATTCCCATTTGCGAAAATAAGTTTGAAAAATTTAAGGGAATAACAAGCAATATCCCGAAATTGATTCACTCAACAAAAAAATGTATATGACATAAATTTTGTATTTTAACGCAATCTACATTTTTGTGTAATAAAATGTTGTCTATCTCTTATGGTTTACCAGTTATGCAAAAGTCGTTCACAATGAAGAATACTTTTGGAACCATTCCCAGAAAATTCAAGATATACATTTTGTCATGAGAATATCTTAAACATATGATATTTTAATCAAAATCGTTAGAGCCATTTTTGTGAAAATTAAAATTTTCGAAAAATCTTCCATGTAAAGGGTAATCTGGGGTGAGGGGATTTTCTTGAAAACCTTCGTGTCGCATCTCTGGAAGATATTGAACCTAAATACCAGGTTTGGTGTTTATTGACTGCTCCTTTCTGAGTTATGCTGTTCACAGACAGACAAACACACACACGGACATGTTTCCAAAAATGCTATTTTTGGATTCAGGGTGTCTCAAAACATGTATTTCCGGTGAAATCTCGGTATAGAATTTTTGGGTGGAATACAATACTTCCCCTACATACTATACGTAGTAGAGAAAGTAAAAATTAATGCGGGCAGATGTTAAATATAAATTTATAATTCTGATGTGCCACATTCACAGGAGTTTCTCTACGCTCTATACCTTATTAGTGGATATACAGATTACTCTTACGAACGTTTATTTTCCTATCTACTTAATTTTGAGATAAACCTTTCCGGAAATAACTGCATTACATAATTTGTTGTATATGCAAAGCGAATAGCGATAGTCAAATGTTTAAGAACTGACGCTATATGCTGGCCTAAAATTCCATACTGTTTCCATGACATCGCGAGGCCGTTAGCGTTTACCAGTCATACAAGATTATATAAATTTCCTTCGTAATGAAGAGGACTTCACAAGCTATTATCAGAAAACTCAAGATATGCATTTTATTTTTCGTCTAAATATCTTTAATATATGGCATTGTAATAAAAATCGTTAGAGCCATTTTTCAGAAAATAAACAAATTTGAAAAAAAATGTTCCATGTAAAGGGTATTTTGAGGTGGGGGTTTATCTTGAAAATATTCGTATTGCACCTTTGGAAAATACTGAACTTAAATACCAAGTTTGGTACTTATCCGACATTTCGTTTTTGAGTTACGCTGTTCACAGACACACATTGACATTTTTCTTATTTTTTTGGATTCCGGGGACCTCAAAACATGTATTCCTGGTGAAATGTCGATACGTGTTGCATTCATGTGACTTTGTGTACTCACTCTTCTACAATTTTTTTCACAAAATCTTATTATTGTAGCTACTTGTTGTTAATTCAGATAACCTTTCAGAGCACATTTATCCATTCTTTGTGCGATACAGTAAGTAAAGAGATAATCAGATTTTTAAAGAGGGTTTCGCTATGTAATGGCTTTGAAATTTCACGTTCTTTTCATGACCACGAGAAAAAAGAATCACTACCCATTTGAGAAAAGTATAAGTATCTGAAAATCCAAATCAATAACAAGGAATATCTCGGAAATGGCTAACTTTAAAAAAATTATTTGACATAAATTTGTGCTTTAATGAGATTACATTTTTTTGCCTCATTTGGATTGAATCGTAAACTATTGACAAATGAAAGAAGAAAGTTTACTTCACTAAAAATTGAAATTATAAAAAAGAAGTTATTTTACAAATGGCATGACTAGTATGACTCGAAAAGAATAAGCTACAGACAAAATGGAGGAGGGATGGTTTTAAAGTAGGGTCAGTTATGCAATAAAATAAGAACTAATTTTATATTCCATTCTATGTAGGGATGGGACCTCTTGGTATCGAAGTATGTTTAATACTTTGAGATAAACCTTGGATACTTTTAAAATGTTTGCAGTATTGAAAGTAGTTGCGTTTAACTTTATGCTAGATAAAGTAAAACGTGCCTCGCACATGTCTCTAAAAATTGTTGGACTATAGCTGTTCTTGACTGCGTTCCTTGTGGGTGAATGAATGCACCATTCCATACTTGCGTCTAAATAAAAACATGCAAAACAATGGGGGAAGGAATAGAGGAACTCGTGTAACATACAGCGTTAACTGTGTTGTGAATAAAACTGATTTATAAATAATTATAATATCCTTAAAACCTGCATATATGTAAAAGAATATAATTATGACCATACACAAGCGAAAATGCACTTGTTGACAATACTCCTGAACTGTGGGTGTTATACTATTTGCATCGTAGGCGAGAAGCTCCCTAGTCAACTTCACGCTTGCCGTTCAAGGACAAAGCCATTCTCCTGAGTCAACCACAGTAGGTGCACGAGCGCGGAAACTTCTCCCAGATATTGCAGACCATCCATACTCTCAATTACAATTTAATTTATACATTACATAAAACGATGTTTATGTGCACAATAACGAACATTCACAATACAACACTTTCTTTCGTTGGAAACTTATGCATTATTATTATCATCATCGTTATTATTGGGAGAGGCTGTAGTTACCAATTTGTTCATAATCATAAGTATTTTGCAGCAGACCCTATCTGACTAACATTGTTTGAACACCCAAAATGTAAACTGAGGAGCCGCTACTGCACCAGAATATGACCTCTTGGGCTAGAAGCCAGAACACTGACTTGCAGGCAGACCACAAAGGAGATCAGTAACAGTTTACGAATATATCAAACAATGAATGTTGCTCTAGGTTGTCTAAACATGGAGGATAAACACATGTAAGCTAGCGTCTACAATCTAACAGTATGTCTGCAACTGGTGGAGTTTACAAACAACCAAGGTATAGTTTCCACAGACAGGCGTGACGTAACCCGCATGGACAGCACATACAGTACAATGTGTACGTGAGTATTTATACAGCAAGCCACCTGCCACGCATGCGTTCACTAGCCCCTATGGAAACAGGGCGTACCATTTGTTGCTTAGAATACATTATTAATAATTGCTGCCATGTAACCAGCCTCACCTACAAGCATTAATATTATGATGTTCAGAAAATGCAGGTACAACATTGAGAAACCTCAGTGAAATATACAGGTGATTTATGTAGAACTGACACATTTATTTCTTTAATTGTTTCAAAAGGAGTTATGCTAGCGACAACTTATTATGCCTGAAATGCAGAGGAATTTTGGGAGATTATTTACCTCTATAGGAAACGTTGAAAATGTCCTCCATTCTGCATAAGGCACAACTCAACACGTCGTTCCATGTTACTGGCCACTCGTTGGAGGACTCTGTTGTCAATAGCTTGAATCTCCTGTGTAATGTTGTGCTTCAGATCCTCCAAGTCTGGGGGAATGTGGCATAAATCGTGTCTTTTAAGTAACCCCATAGAAAGAAGTCCGGCAATGTCAATTTCGGAAACCTCGCTGAGCAGAGATTCTAAGAAATTATCCGGTCGTCAAAGAAACTTGCAATTAGTGCCATGGATTCATTTGATGTGTGGCATGTAGCGCCGTCCTGCTGAAAATATCCTTAACTCAGCTCTACATCGTCTAGTTACTCAGCAAACTCCATGAAAATCCGTCGGTACTCTGCAGTGTTCACATTGTATTAAACAAAATTGGTCCCACTATTCTCTGTGCGGATATTACTCACCAAACCCCGATTTAACCGGGTGCATAAGTGCATAGCTGGATAAATGGAACCATGCTTCATCTGTGAACCATGTGATGCACAATATGGCGGGGTTTTGCACAATGAGCGCCTGAAACCAAGGTCAATAATTCAGTCGTCTATCCTTATCTGGTTACTGTAACTGATGGAAAACCGTATCTTATACGGCTTTAGGCCTGCACTTTTCACAGCTCTCTGACACATTGAGTACTATACCCTGTCTCCTGTAACAAACGTCTTAATGATGTTTTGGGTGACTGATCCAGTCGTGCTGTTACATCAACAACAACCGTGGGCAGCCTAGATGAACGAGTTTTGCCCTTTTCACTCACCAGAGATCCAGTCGTTTCCAATTTGTTTACCAGTCCCAGTATTGTGTTTATTTGGGGAGGATTCCGAACACTAAATTCTCTATGGTATGCCCTTTGAGTAGCTGTAATTGAATTCGTAATCCAGTATTGCTTTACAAGGAAGAGTCTTTCAATTAATATGTACTCCATTTTCATGTTGAGTAGTACAAAATCTCAAAAACAGTTACCTACAATAAAACTAACAATTACGAATAAAACATGAATATCTGCGCATCTAGTGACAGGTAATCGAAACTCCAGAACATTCTGCTTAATTTGGTGCTAAAATTGGGGCATTGAGTGAATTTCGAACAGAATAATTAAAGAAAGAATGTGTCAGTTCTTCATAAATCACCCTGTACATATATAACATGACTTTCTCCTATCCTCTGTCGTTTATTAGTGTCTATAAAAACTACTCTTACGAAAGTTTATTTTTCTATCTACATAATTTTAATCGAAATAAATATTTGCAGAAATAGCTACATTACACGCTTTATTATGCATACAAAAGGAATAGATTTGGACGCATGGTCTTATCATTTCCATGTAATCCTTGAAACAACTGATATCCACAGCTTCAAAAGAATGACAATAATTAATAACGTATATCTTGGAAATGGCTGATACCACAAACAATGTCTTTTGAAATAAATTGTGTGTGTTTCAGAAAATCTTCATTTTTCTGTAGTGCGTCTTCCGCCATCGTTTTAACGTTTATCAGCTATAAGGTTCCTTCCGAATTAAGATTCCTTTCCAGAAAATTTAAGATACACATTTTATTTGTCATGTAAATATATTTAATACATGGCATTTTAATCAAAATCGTTATAACAGCTTTTAGAAAATTAAATGTATGGGGTGTTTGGAGGGGGGTATTCTCTTGAAAAAATCGCATGTCACATATTTGGAAGACACTGAACGCAACGCAGTGGACCTTTTTATATTTTTTTATTCAGGGTGCCTCAAAACATCTATTTTCTGTGAAATCTCGATATCGAATTTTTGGGTGGAATGCAGTACCTATTCTACCTTCTAGAAAGCGGTGGAGAAAATAAAAGAGTGCTGTTACTTTCACATCCATTCTTTACGCGCTATTATTTGTTCTTATATACCTTCTACTAGCTATTCTTACTCAAGCTTATTCTTCTATCTGCTTCATGTTGATCGAGACAAAGATTTGCATATAGTTTCATTACGCATTTCGTTGTAGGTGCAAGAGGAAACGTGGTAAGTGAATCGAAAATCAGGTATTTAAAAGCGGCTCGCTTTGCCTTTAGAATTCCATACTATTTCCAGGAAATCGCGAGAAACAAGTTAAGAGCTACAGGACTTTGAAAAAATTACAAAATATTGAAGAATTGAAACTAATATTAACAGATGGCACAATTGAAATGAATTTAGTTTTATTTATGGACGCTCTTCATCTGCTGTGGTCCTTAGCGTCCCATTCTATATTGGGCGTGAAAGATCAGTAATTTTGCTCAGAGGCCTCTTTATCGGGCCCACCTGCTTTACTTCCCTTCCGAAGGAAGCTATGCTAAGGATGTTTACGACCGAAAAAATCCATCGCCCTCCGCCGGGTTTGAACCAGCGACTTCGGGAACTGGAGGCTAGCATGGTAACCACTACACCACGGAAGGCGACCAGATGGCAAATGGCACAAAAAAAGATATTATAGATGAAATTTGTTTCAAATAAATTATTTCAAGTTAAAGTTTTTGTTAACGCTTTTAGAGAGGATATAGAGTTGGATTTATTAAAAGGAGCGTAATAATAGTTTGTTTTAAAAGATCTACATTTTTTGTGTAGTACGTTTTTGCCTATCTCTTACTGTTTGTCAGTTGTACAAAATTTCTTCCGAATGAACTGGACTTAATAGAAAATTCCAGATACCTATACATTTTATTGTCTAAATATCTTTACTATGCGGTGTTTTAATCAAAATCGTTAGAGCCATTTTTGAGAAAATCAAATACTTCGAGAAGTTTGCTGTGGGGAGGTTTTCTTGGAAATCTTCGTGTCGCATCTTTAGAAGATACTTTGCTGCCTTTGGGGTTCTCAATTCGGCACGAATTTCTAGCATGAAGTGTGTCGTAGTTTCGTGTTCTGGACTTTTTAAGCCGATCCGGTAGGCAAAAAAGGCTAAAAAACAAAATTTAAAATAATACGACAAATTATATAATAAGGCAATGTGTTTGATTTCGTGGACGTGGCCCTTGAAATCTGACAGCTGTTTATAATTGGTAGCGTTTAGTCCTGAAGAAATTTGTGGGAAAATTTCTGCGGTATCAGCCCCAATAAATGGCTGCACTGATTACCATGGCTGCTCATATAAACTAAGAGAAGCATATGTTTTTCGTTTGTACTAAAGTGAAAAAAAGTAAATATTTCAGTTGAAGTAGTGTTGAGCAGAAAGCATTTCCTTGTGTTATAATTATGCCAAGACAAATAACAAATCTTTAATAAATGAAAGAACGTCGGAAAAGCGTGAGAAAACGTGATGAAGAAAACATAATTTGGCCATCCCATGATACAGCTGTTGTTAATTCCTATAGTTTCTCTAAGTTCTAAGAAAAAATTGAATTCCTATGATGAGGATTATAACTCATTTTTGACAGTCATGAAAACAATACCAGTATTTAAGATGATCCGGATGATCTTTGGTGCTGGAATACCCTTCCGGGTCTCCTCTTTGCAAGCGTCGAATTTGCTTGCAAAAACTGCGGGATATTTGGCAGCTTCCTTGAATGTCATTGTCAGAGAAGTTCGTGGTCACAGCAACTTTCTTCTTGGGCTATTTCTCTTATTTCACATTTCACACTTGTTGGTCTCCAGCATAAGATTTGGTCATGATACGGCACTGCTAGCAACAGGAAAACATGTTAAGATACACGTTAATGGATATGACAGTGACGTGTACGGGATGAAGAAGATATTAAAACTCGGATGTGTTGCACTCACGTGCACTCTACTCTTGTACGAACTATTTTTACAAACGCTTATTCTCAATCTACTTCATGTTAATCGAGAAATCGAGATGTAAGTCTTACTACTAATTTTCTGGTAGATGCAAGGGGAATATGGTAGGCTTTAAGCGATAGTCAAATATTTTAAGAGCTGGTTGCATTCCATTCTCTTTGTATGTTCAGGGCATAAAAAAAAAGAAGAAAAAAATGTGTATCACATAAATTGTGTGTTTTAACGAGATCTGCATTTTTTGTGTAATAAAACTTTGTGTAACTCTTACGGCTTACCAGTTATGCAAAACTCATTCAGAACGAAGAGATCTTTTGGGGATATTCCCAGAAAATTCAAGATATACATTTCATTTGCCATAAAAATACCTTAAACATATGATATTTTAATCAAAATCGTTAGACATTTTTGAGAAAATTAAAACTTTCGAAAAATATTCTATGTAAAGGATACTCAGGGGTGGAGGATTTTCTTGAAAATCTTCGTGCTGCATCCTTGGAAAATGGTAAACTCGATGGTATTCGACTTTTTGTTTGAGTTATAATGTTCCCAGACGGACTAACAGACTTGACAGATACGCATGGACGTTTCCTAAAATTCTTTATTTGGTTTCAGGGCGCCTCAAAACGTGTATTTCCGTGAAATCTCGATATCGAACTTTTGGTTGGAATGCAATACTTCTCGTAATTACTATACGTAGCAGAGAAAGTAAAAAAGGGCAAACAATATGGTTATTGGAAGAAAAGATTTGAGGCAGTGAACCAAGGGTTTTTTTTGGGCGGGGGAGCAGTCTGAATATCTATTACAGTCACAACTCTTCCAAATATTCCTCCAAGTTGAAGGCAGCGATAACATTTTCAAGGAGTTCAAATTGTTCTTTCTGGTGTCCAAGAACACTTTAAATTGGATGATTACCTTACTTGCAAATTCACAAAAATGTGTACGAAATCGGAACTGTTGCACGTAAAATAAAATTGGCATGTATAAATATACTAATAGTAGCAATAAAGAAATGGTGAAACTAATTCAGCTGGCGGCCCTTCCCCCTATGTACGCTCCGTGGGCCCCGTGCCCTACTGTAATTAATGTAATCTTTCTCAACAATACTTTCATTTGAGAATAAACCATTTTAACAGAGGCTGCTGTAGGTGCTGAAAGTAGAATGAAAATATAAATATTATTATTAACAACACATGTCAATAAATTTTGAATAATTTACTGTTGCCTCAGATCCGTAGTGCTACTCTGAAGGAAAATGTTAAAAATGTAATTGAATAAATTTATTTGAAAATTCTTAGAACAGTTTAAATTCAAATGCACCGGGACAACTGGTCATGGCAGCTATTTTGGTTTTAATATCAAAATGCGATAAAATAAATGGAAACTAATAGTGAAATTCGTTCTCTCTAACACTAGAAGTAAACATAATTTCAATACCGAATCCTTTAATACCAGGCACTTAATAAATATTCCTGTTATTAGGACGTGTCTCTTTTGTAAACTACCTACATAAGTAAAAAGCCAATCGTTTCTAAGAGGCAAGGGAAATAAAATATGTTTACCAATCCTTTGTATTCTACGATTGAATATGTGAGTAATTGGAAATAAGTGTATTTGTAATAATGTTCACGTCACTGTTACGAAAGCTGTTATTTGCAATTGTTATGGTTGTTACAGTTTCTCGATTTTATTAGATCGTAAGTTTGGAGAAGCCATGCCTCCTTGGGAAACCCCCACGCCCCCTTCAGGTGGTTGCGCCCACCATTTTGGGAAGGACTGGTTTAGGCCAGGCTTAGGAATTTCTAAGCATTAAAGCCAGGACGAAAGGAAATAAAGTTGAACTGTTAATGCACCGTTACCAGTATCGAAGGTAACAAACCACCTCCCCCCTCCGCGTACAGTGTGTTGGCATTTGCAGACAGCAGTCACCAGACTTTTTTACCGGAAATCAGTGACACTTGTCCGCTGTTGTTTATGTTCCTTGTGTTGTATAATGGTTTGAGTGTAGATAACTTGAATCCAGCTGATTAAGACTGATAATGACGTAATACACCGTGACCAAAGGTAGTTATACAGTATTGATCATTTCCTTTTTACAGACGCTGACACTGTTTAATCTCGTAAGTGGCCGAAATGCTATCCGTCAGCGCTGCAACATTGTCCAAACCTATTCAGCACCTAATGACACGCAGTAAGACATACATTTCGTTCAGCTTCAGTGTTATCGTGTATCTGAGGTGTACTCTAATTTGATCAATGTGCGGAGTATCCCTAAAAAGTCATATGCTTCAATACATCATCAAAAAGCCCATAGGAATCAGGCCGGGTGAATGTGACGGCCCATCACAGCGATGGAAAAACGCTCTCAAGGTATTTCCTTACCAGCACGGTAAGAGGTGGTGCTTCATCTTGCTCGAAGCACAGTTTGGGAAAGACAGGGATTGTCGCGAGCTGTGGTCCCACTATGTTTTGTGACATGTATAGACAATTTGTTACCATTCATAGTTTGTTATTAAAAACAACCGGCCTGTTTTCTGTTAACTTCTCAAGGTAAATATTTGTGCATAATTACATTTTAATTGTAATCATAAAACAATTATGTTTACTTTGTATGTTAATTATTGACTCCCTAACGCCCCAACATTCCAAATCTCAATTAAAAATAAAATAACTTTTGGGGATTCTCTGTTAATGCTGCGACTATGTCCAGCTTTTTTAACTGACATTTCACCAAATTCTCACTGTCATTGATCTACTTCCACTTTTCAGAGTCACTTCATTTTTTCGTGACGTAGGCTCTTCTTGCGGACGATTCACTCGCTGGGGAGTTGAACGCAAGAGTTCTCCAACATCACACGGAAGCAGCACTTACTGTACGTTATAACAATCGTCACAAACTCGCTTGTGGAACCTCACTTGATGTCGCTTCAGACACACACTCGCCAACTCCCTTACCGATTGACTGACAGACCGACCGACCCTTAACGTGCGAGAGCGTTCGCTTATATAGCAGTTGGAAATTTCCTGAGTTCCAGAAAGTTCGAGAAGGGAAAACATCCAGAAAATTCTGATTATCTGAGGATAGTGCTGCCTGTGTTTACGCTGGCGAGAGCGCTACCAATCTTTGTTTATCTCCGATACCACGGTGTCGACCTCCCGATAGCCTTGAGACCTAGCCGCTGCTTCACAGTACCGAGGATATGAAGCGGTCGGGAAATCTACCATACCTTGCTCATGCTTTTTGTGTGTATAGGGAATACAGCCTTATTCAGGTTACCAAAAAACAAAGATGACTGATGCCACATGTCAGGGCGGTCAACATTTTAACTGGAGTCACAACTTGTTTACAAAAGATGTACTGTTTCGTTTTTTGAAATTGTTAATACATAATTGTAATAAACCTATATGTACAAATATAAAAAATTCCCCTAACGTTTTTAATTTTTTCCACTCTAGAGCAGGCTGTAAGTGCATTTTTAAACTTAACGACTGGAAGCATGTCAGTTTATGCCAGACAAATGACCCTTACTCAGGAGTAGTGAAATTTTGGGTCGTGACACACAGGTGTCCAAGAGATGGCTCCACAGTAGCGTGTGAGGCTCGTATTCGGCAGGTCCCGGGTTTTTCGTGGTATTCCCTGATTGACAAATGCGGATGCCGGAGTGTGTATTCTACCACGGATTTCCTCTCTCCCCCATTTTCCTTTCATATTTCAGGTTGACTCTGGGGTTGTGGTTCGGTCGGTGTCGGGGAAATGGTACAGAGGTTTGCGATTTGGAACTTGTGCTCGGTCCTGCTAGAGGGAAGCCTGTAGAGTCTCCATTACTGGGTCATGTTTCTCCGGTCCCACTATAGGAACGTCTGCGAGCGACCCTCACGTGTCCGGGTGTTCAAGCCTGGAACTATTAGGGAACTCAGTGCGTCTCTTGTCGACTTGCGCCGGCCAATTACGCTGCCCATACGTCTCCTGCGGTTCCCTCAGCTCATCCGTACCTCCCGGGGGTGTACATACTAAAGATCCGTTGGGGTCGAGGTGCTAGGTGTCCCCTACGTTAAATCCTATTCCTACCCCTAAAGTATCCAGTTCCATATTTACTTACCATTACATCACAGGCAGATTAGATGGATTTGTGCTCGTGGTCTTCCGAATGCGATCTATAGGCGTTACCCTCCTGAAGCAACTAGGGCAGGGGAATTAACGAATTGTTCGGATCATGTACAGCCAGTTCTTTGAATTTACGAATTTATTTATCCTCAATAGGTATACAAATAAATGCATACTGTGTTCCTCTCACGAGAATGTGTCTGTAAAGAATGTGTCGACATCAACAATTCTATCGATATCTGAGAAACATTACGACTCTACTTTCAACATATTAACAAGACTTAAGGCCTCTTAGAAAACATATGCTCTTCTGGTAGTAATGCTGAATGATCAGTTGTTGGTTCCCGAGCCAGTCATCGCCACATTCATCCCCTCACCCCCATCCGGTCGAGGTGGGTTCTTCAACTGACCGGTGGACACAAGGTAGGCTCTCGTGCGTTCGTTACATTCCATTCATACCGCACCTCACCATCGTTTCTTTCTTCTCTTGTCACTTTCCGGCCATTTCGCACCACGACATTCGCATATCTCTCTTTTTCTTCCCCGCCGGCCTACCTTGCGTGCGAAACGCCCACACAGTTTTAGTTTCTTTTATCTTTTTATTTAAATCCTCCGTGGACACAGCCTGACGGATACCCGCGCACCGCGTGCGCAGCTGGGTGAGTGGGTAATGGCGTCATCCCCACCACCCGGGGTCGTCATGTAGGGTTTGTGTTCGTATCCGCTGTTCAACTGCAGTCCCGCGGGGGGGCCATTGCATGAGCTGCTGGCTTCCGACGGCGATTGGGTCCCTCTGTCTATGTTCTGGGAGGTGTGACCCTGGGGTGAGCTAGGTATAGATAGGCCACTCACCCAAGCCGGGGTAACGCCCGGGAAGTCAGAGCCCGAGGTCGGAGACGGTTGCAATGGTGGAGGATTTATTTCGCTATGGAGCACCCTTCCTCCATTACTACTAACAAGCGCCGAAAAGTTTATGTAACAGAAGTGACACCACCGACAACTGGTTGTTACTTGGTCATTTCACGAACCGAAGAAGGACAAAGTTTTGAGAAGGTGAACCCTTTCATCATACAAAAGGGGATTGATGCAATTGCTGGTACGGTTCAGTCCTGCACTCGTCTACGGAATGGTTCCTTATTAGCCCAAACGAAATCCGATCAGCAAAGTAAGACCTTGTTGCGCGCTACGCTTCTCCACGGCTATCCCATCCGTGTGGAGAAGCACCGCACATTGAATTCCTGTCGAGGCGTTATTACCACCCATAGCCTCGATGGTATATCGGACGAGGACCTGGTAGAATATCTTGCAGACCAGAAGGTGACAGCGGTCCATCGAGTGCAGGCCAAACGCGACGGCGTATTGGTACCCACTCGTACCCTGTTTATTACATTTGATGGCGTCGATCTGCCCACGAGCATCTCCGCAGGGTACGAACGAATTTCTGTGAGGCCTTATATTCCTAGACCTCTGCGTTGTTTTAAATGCCAACGTTTTGGGCATACGCAAGTCTCATGTAAGAGTGCCGTTAACATCTGTGCAACATGTAGCCAGCCCTCACACGAAGGTACCTGTTCAACAGCCCCCGTCTGCGTTAATTGTAAAGGGTCTCATTCTGCTTCGTTTGCCGACTGTCCGCGGTACTTGGACGAGAAGGCGATCCAGGAGATCCGGGTAAAGGAAAAACTCTCCTTCGCTGAAGCCCGGAGGCGTTACCATGCGCGCCAACCTTCACTCCTGCGATCTGGCACATTTAGTTCTGTTGTTGCCTCGCCGGTACCACGAGTAGATGCCGAAACTCAGACCTGGACCTTGACTGGATTAACCGCCACTACCATCCGGCCGTCCATTAAGGCTACAGTTACCAAGCCGTATAAACCTGGTCCCAAGTCCATGAAGTCGCAAGCCGTTGAAAAGAAACCCAAGCAGAAACTTCGCAGGGAAGATTTTTTAAAAGACCCTCCGCGTGCGCGCGGTAACAAAAGTTCACCTTCTCCTCCTCGGAGGTCGCTGTCCCAGGAAGGTCCTGGGACAAGCCGCGCTCAGCGGCACCCCTCACCCATCGCCACCCAGAACCGATTCACGGCGCTTGAATCGGTTTCTGGCACTGAGCGCGTGGGCCCTCCCTCCGAGGAAGCTATGGAGTCTGACCAACTCCATACAAAAAGCCCGAGCCCAAAGGTTAAACAAAAGGTAATTTTAAGCCGCCCTTCTAAATAGACAGTTTATCCCCTTTTTCTTAATGGCTATCCTGACCTGGAATGTACGTGGTGTACGATCGCATAGGGCGGAACTGCAACTTTTATTGCGTTCCCATTCACCTATGGTCGTGTGTTTGCAGGAGACCAAGCTTCGCCCTCACGACCCTTTCGATCTCCGAGGGTACACTCCGGTTCGCTACGATCTTGAACCGGAGGAGGGTGCTCCTGCTCATGGAGGTGTCATGTTATTGGTGCGTAATGACGTTCATTTTCAACCTATCACACTTACGTCCGACTTGCAAGCTGTTGCCATTAGACTGCAGTTACCCGGTTTTTTCTTTTCTGTTTGTTCTGTGTATTCACCTCCATCGGCTCCCCTCGCTCCCGCGGACATTCGGGCTCTTCTGTCCGCTCTCCCAACACCAGTTCTTCTGTTGGGAGATTTTAATGCCCATCACCCACTATGGGGTTCGCCAAGGGCTTGTGCGAGGGGAACTCTTCTTTCCGACATTTTTACCAGTTCAATCTTTCAATCCTCAATACAGGTGAGCCTACTTTTATTTCCGATTCTTCTGGTACATTCTCACACCTGGACCTTGCCGTTTGCTCCCTCCAGCTTGCTAGTCGTCTGCTGTGGAACGTCGTCGCTGACACCTACTCCAGCGACCATTACCCCTGCATCGTTTCTCTTCTGTCACACCACGTCCAACATTTCAGAGTACCTACCTGGATATTCCCAAAAGCCGACTGGAGTTTGTATTCCAGCCTCGTGCATTTTGACGACCAGCCCTTCACCGACATTAACGAACTAGTGCAGTACCTTACGTCTACTATTTTCTCTGCTTCCGAACGCGCCATTCCCCGTTCATCCTCTCAACCTCGGCGAATGCCTGTTCCGTGGTGGAACGAGGATTGTCGGGCCGCCGTTCGTGCTCGTAGGGCTGCACTTAGGGTGTTTCGGCGCCACCCTACACTTGATAATTTGGTGACTTTTAAACAATCGCGCGCCAGGGCTCGTCGCACTATTCAGGATAGCAAGAAGGCGTCGTGGGCTCGTTTTGTCGAGTCTTTTAATCGCTTTACGCCTTCATCTGTTGTTTGGGATAAACTTCGTCGCTTCTCAGGTAAAGTGTCGCATTGTACTGTTTCTGGCCTACAGGTTTCTAATGCCACCATAGTGGATCCGGCTGCCATCGCTAACACTCTGGGTGCTGCCTTTGAGGCGGTATCCAATTCGGACCATTATTCCGCCGGCTTTCGCTCTATCAAAGACCGGCTGGATTCCGACACCTTTAATTTTCGATCTGCTAATATTGAGTGTTATAATGAACTTTTCACAATGAGGGAGCTGGAGCATGCTCTTCATTGCTCTCGGCACTCCGCTCCTGGGCCGGACGGCATTCATGTCCTGATGTTAAAGAACCTTTCAGCCGACAGTAAACTCTTTCCCTTACAGGTCTATAACCGTATTTGGCAGGACGGCATTTTTCCTTCCGTTTGGCGCGAAGCCACCATTGTCCCTATACTTAAGCCTGGGAAGGATCGCCAACTACCTTCCAGCTACCGCCCTATCTCCCTCACCAGTTGCATTTGCAAGGTGATGGAGCGCATGATCAACGGGCGGTTGACATGGTGGCTTGAGTCTCAGAAACTTCTAGCGAACGCTCAGTGCGGGTTTCGTCGCTATCGCTCTACCGTCGACCATCTGGTGTCCTTGTCGACGCATATTATGAATGGATTTCTGAGAAAGTGTCAAACCGTGGCTGTATTTTTTGACCTGGAGAAAGCTTATGACACTTGTTGGAGGGGCGGCATTTTACGTACACTTCACGCATGGAATATCCGCGGTCGTCTTCCCATATTTCTTAGGGAGTTCATGACGGACCGCGTCTTTCGTGTACGTGTGGGCTCGGTTTTATCTCGTCGTTTTATTCAAGAGAACGGAGTACCGCAGGGCTCTGTACTCAGTGTCACACTTTTTGCGATTGCTATCAACCCCATTGTTGATTGTATTCCACCTGGCATTTCATCGTCCCTTTTTGTTGACGATTTCGCTATTTATTGCAGTTCACGGCGGACCTGTCTACTCGAACGCCGTCTCCAGAGCTGTATCGACCGTCTCTACGCCTGGAGTAACGCCAACGGCTTTAATTTCTCCGCCGAGAAATCCGTCTGCATCAACTTCTGGCGCCGGAAGTATTTCCCTCCGCCCTCTCTCCATCTTGGGCCAGGGATACTTCCGTTTGCAGACGAGGCGAAATTTTTGGGGTTGATTTTTGATAGGAAGTTGTGTTGGACCTCGCACGTTTCCTTTTTAAAAGCAAAGTGTGACCGTTCTCTTAATATTTTACGTGTTTTAAGTGGCACATCCTGGGGAGCTGATCGGACCGTCCTTCTTCGCCTTTATCGCTCTTTGGTCCGATCCAAACTTGATTACGGGTGTATTGTTTATTCGTCGGCACGTCCATCTGTGTTACGTCGTTTGAATCCCATTCATCATCGTGGTATTAGAGTCGCTACAGGGGCCTTTCCAACTAGCCCCGTGCCCAGTCTTTACGCTGAGGCTGCAGAGCCTCCGCTGTCTTTCAGGCGTGAGATGCTCTTATGTAGCTATGCCTGTCGACTCTCCAGCTTGCCTGACCACCCGTCCTTCAATGTATTTTACGAGGATTCGCTTGATCGGCAATATTTAGTTAGCTCCTCTGCATTGCTCCCCCCAGGGGTTCGATTTCGACTGCTACTTCGGCATTTGGACGTTTCGCCAGCGCCGGCCCTTACCCGAGGGGAAACGCGTTTTCCTCCATGGTCGCGCGCTGAGGCCCACATCCACCTTGGGCTGACGTCGAGGCCGAAAAATGCGACCCCTGCTTCTGTTCTTAGATCCGCCTTTTTAGAACTACAGGCGCAGTTCGGGGACTGTCATTTTATATATACCGATGGGTCTAAGACTGATGTTGGAGTAGGATGTGCCTTTGTTTTTGGTGTACAGAGTTTTACTTTTCGTTTACCTCAACAATGTTCAATTTTTACCGCCGAACTTTTTAACATTTATCAATCCGTTTTATACATTCAGCGGCACGACTTACGGCACTGTTTTATTTGTACGGACTCCCTGAGTGCCCTTCAGAGTATTACTGCGCTGTACAATTACCACCCACTCGTACAGCGCATACATGACCTGCTCCACTCGCTTGGTGTCTCTGGCATCAGCGTGTCCTTCATGTGGATTCCAGGTCATGTGGGCATCTCAGGTAATGAGTCTGCCGACGCCGCTGCCAAATCGGCGATTTTATTGCCCAGATTTTTTACCTCTGTTGTTCCCTCGTCAGATTCGTGTGTTGTTTTACGTCGCCGCATCCTCTCGCGCTGGCGCGATGAGTGGACGGCCCTCCGGGGGAACAAGTTGCGGGAGGTTAAGCCTTTCCCGTTGATCTGGGGTACCTCTTCTCGTTCTTGTCGTCGGGAAGAGGTAACTTTAGCTCGTTTACGGATTGGACATTGTGTTTTTAGTCATAGGTATTTCCTCAGTGGTGACCCCGCACCACTCTGTGGGCAGTGTGACGTGCCCTTAACGGTGCGTCACATTTTAACAGAGTGTCAGGTTTTAGCTGCATTGCGTGCTCGTGTGGGTCTGCCTGTTGGCCTAGCCAACGTTTTGGCAGACGACACGCATGCTGTGGAATGTGTTTTACGTTTTATTCATGACAGTGATTTTAATCTGCGCATTTAATGCGTTGGGCGTCTGTTGGCTTAGTACTTTTATTCTGTCTGTTTTTATGGGAACTCTTATCCCCAGTGGACATATGGCGCTCATGTCCCTCACATTCTACAGTTCCTGACACGTTTTACTCGTTTACTGCCTATGCTTTTAGTGTGTTGGTTTTTCAGCTATTTGACTTGTTTTTATTGTTATTGTTATTGTTGTTGCTATTGTTGTTATTGTTGTAATTGTTATTGTTGTATTTGTTATTGTTATATTACTGTTAGTTTTAGCTTTTTAGACATCACGGGTTTGTGTCCCGTTTTTAAATATGCGGTTCTTTTACCAGTTTTATATTTTGACCTTATCTTTTATACACTGTAAGGGCGCTGATGACCATAGCAGTTTAGCGCCCTTAAACCGCATCTCATCATCATCATCATCAGTTGTTTTTGCTATTTTAACAACGTAGCTACTATTTCTTGGGCTTGGCTGTGTAGAGTTCATCCGTTCCTACTGGGCATTGTAAATAACTTTATAAATCAGTAGAAAACACTTGCACACTGCTGCAAGTAAGACATGCTGGAACACTAACGTTGCGCGATGTTTTTAATGTAGATAGTAGTCTATTTATGACATCATCGTGAGCTGCCACGTGGTATTATCCCCCCTCACTCCTCCGGAGACCAGAACACCCCGCAAAAGTTTTCTTGTCATAGGCCTACAGTAGAACACATTTAAATTCTAGCAGAACGTTGATTTGTTCCGTAAACTCGTCTACCTAATTGGCATAGAAAATTGAGGTAAAGCATAGTGGCTCTATAGTGGGTTAAGATGTGGGAGCGTCAAAATTTAGTTGCTAAAAGATCGGCGTGCAAAGTTTGAACTGCAGCTAGGGAGAGTGCCCTTTTAATCTGCGCATTTAATGCGTTGGGCGTCTGTTGGCTTAGTACTTTTATTCTGTCTGTTTTTATGGGAACTCTTATCCCCAGTGGACATATGGCGCTCATGTCCCTCGCATTCTACAGTTCCTGACACGTTTTACTCGTTTACTGCCTATGCTTTTAGTGTGTTGGTTTTTCAGCTATTTGACTTGTTTTTATTGTTGTTATTGTTGTTGCTATTGTTGTTATTGTTGTTATTGTTATAATTGTTATTGTTGTATTTGTTATTGTTATATTACTGCCTGCGCGGCGTTTTTCCTTTCCGCGTCCTCGGCGCTCGTTGCCGTCTTCCGCCATCATAGAAAGGCACGGATGAAATCATACAACATTTTTAGAACTACTTTTAAAGGCTTTACTTACCAACTTTATGAAAGGAGATGCTGAAACTGGCCACCATCGTTTTCCATACATTTTTGGCACCTCTTTAGGACATTATCCATCACTGGCCAATTTTTTTCGAGTCAACAGTTGTGAATACAATTTTGCCCCCCCTTTTTTTTTAGAGAATTAACAGCCAGGGAGCGTGATTTTGCCTTTTTCAACAAGACTCTGCAATAGCTTATACGGCCAATATTTTGATGAGAAAAATTGAAAGTGTGTTTGAGGACAGAATTATTAGTACAGATTTGTGGCCCCCTCGGTCCCCCGACCTAACCCCCTGCCCTGCGATTTCTATCTGTGGGGTAACTTAAAACAAAGTATACAAGACAAACCCACACACACTGGAAGAATTAAAACAAAATATCCGCCAGGAAATCGCCAAAAATGTATAGACAACGGCGGTGGTCGGTTTCAGCATTTCCTTTTATAAGTTGACAAGTAAAGCCTTTAAAAGTATTTTTAGAAATGTTGTACGGTTTCATCCGCGCCTTTCTATGATTGCGACAGACAGGAAAAACACAGCGCAGCTGGTTCGTAGTTTTTTGGCTCACTATATATAACGCCCACAATGCATGTAACAGGTGCGTGTTTGAGGAAGAGTTGCCTGTTATGAATGGAACCCAACAACTCACGAGATGCTAGTGACTTATCCCGTAATGGTGGGAAAATTTCAAAGTTGTACTTTAGTAACCTTCGGTAAAACATTACCAGTATAGGTGCGGACCAATGGAGGCCTCCGCAACTGGGGGCAGCACCTTACATAGGCTCCGGACCTTTGTGCTTCTCTCGTGACCCCTTGGAGGCAGGGACTAGGGGAGAAACCTGAAGTGCGACCAGATCTGGATGATGACAGGCGCAAGCATGCACGGGGTCCTTAACGGTTCCAGTTCGAACGCATCCAGCCGCAACACCCGAACACCGTCGCCTGGTCTTACAATCCTGAAACAGATTACAATGTAGGAAATGAGGAGCGGAAGAATCGTGGTAGAAGAAGAATCACCCCAGCATTCGCCTCCCGGCCCGGGGAAACCACGAAAAACCCATGGGTTAGAGTGGGCGGTCGCCCTGAATTGAACCAAGAACCTCCCGAATGCGAGCCTCATGCGTTACCGTGGAACCACTCATTCGGTAACGAATATAATCTGTGAACGTGTAAGTGCAAGAAGATTCTGCAATCCTAACCAAATAGGCTAACGGGCTGATCGAAACTTAACATTTCGCTTACGTCAAATTCACCGTTTAGATTGTTCTCAGATCAGCCTTTGGCAAAGCACATTTACACATTACCCCGGAAACGCCTTCATAATGCTTTCTCTGTAGCTATAAGAACTCTACATTCTGCAAAACAGCGTTCAGCATTTTATGATAGTCGTAACTTGCAAAGTTCTATTTTCAGCGTTCGCTGCCAATACATACTAGGAACAGCACAGGCACGGATTTGCTGGAATAGCATGGCACGCATGCTTCTGATCCACTGATTTCGTTTATCCGCTCCATCTTGATCCAGCAGCGTTACAACTATTTTTTTAACAAAACACTGAGCTTCACTCGCGTTATCCCGTTCGAGTGATAGGAACTCTATTTTCTCATTGGTTCACGTAATGTTTACAAAATTAAAAATAAGATAACTTTTTCAGGGGAATTTGTAGAAAAAGTATACACAGCCATAAACTAAAATAAACCTATAAAGAAAGTTATTATTAAAAAAATCTTGTTAAATTTATATGACTTTCTCTAGTCACTATCGTTTATTACTTTCTCTACCACGTACATAGTGGGTAAAGACGATAATATTGCATTCCACCCAAAAATTTGATATCGAGATTTCACTAGAATTAAATGTTTTGACTCCCTGAATCCAAAAACAAGCCTTTTTAGAAAAATCTTCGCACCCATGCGCTTGTGTTTGCGTCTGTAAACAGCGTAACTCAAAAACGAAAAGTCAGACAAGTACCAAACTTGGTATTTAAGTTCAGTATCTTCCAGGGACGCAATACGAAGATTTTCTTGAAAATCTCCCACCGCAAATACCCTTTGCCTGGAACATTTTTCGAAAATGTTGATTTTCTAAACAGTGGCTCTAACGATTTTGATTAACATACCATGTATTAAAGATACTTACATGCCAAATAAAATGTATATCTTCAATTTTCTGGCAATGGGCTATGAAGTTCTCTTCATTCCGAAGAAATTTTGTATAATCTTGTGTAACTGATTAACGTTAAGCGATAGACGATAACGTACTAAATATACATATTTACTTGGTCATTCTCTTGAAGTGCTGTCAATATTCAGTTGTTTCTCGCGATTGCATGGAAACGGTATGGAATTTTAAGCCAGCATACAGCGTCCAGTTCTTAAATATTTGACTGTCGCTGTTCTTTTTGTATTATAACGAAACGTGTAGGTAATATGTCTATTTCTGCAAAGGTTTATTTGGATTAAAATGTCCTAGATAGAGAATTAATCTTTAGTAAAAATAATTTTATACCCACTAATAAACGATAGAGGGTAGAGAAAGTCATGGGAATGTATCACATCAGACTTCTTTTTATATGTAGCTTCTACTAACTATTCTTGCAAAGGCTTATGTTTCTGTCTACTTGTGTTAATTGAGATGAATGTTTCATTACACATTTCGTTGGGATACAAAGAGGATGCAGGAGGTTAAAGCGATAGTTAAATCTTTAAAAGCGGGTCGCAATGTGCTGGCTTTGAAATTCCATGCTCTTTCCATGACATAGCGAGAAACAACTGAATGGTGACAACACTTCAAAAAGTGACAAAGTTTTGAAAAATTTAATCCAATAACAACGAATTTCTTGGATGTGGCTGTTGCTACAAAAAGATTTATTTGAAATAAATCGTGCATTTTAATGAGTTATAAATTTTTCCTGCAATATTTCTTCCTTCTATTTCTTAAGATTTCCTAATTGTACGTAATTATTAAAATTCAACCAAATGTAGGAGACTTCGCAGGTTATCAGAAAATCCGAAATGTGCATTTTATTTGCACAAATATCTTAAAAGAACGAACATTTTTTCACATAAAGCATAGTTTGGATTGGGGTAGCGACTTCACCTTGCCACATAACGCCTATTTTGTAATAAAAATTCAAATTGTTAGAAAACATTTTAGCAACGTACCTTAAAAGAACTATAATAGCTCCTTCCCTTCCTCCCTCTCTCTATTGGTCTGTCTCAACGGTCTGCGCACACAATAAATACCTACGAATTAATTGTTTTTCTGTGAAAGATTTTTTTCGCATGTTTGCATACTCTGTTTTAAAGTTCATCACATTTCTCGACCTAGAGTAGCAAGAAGTGACTAACTTAAAGCCTGTTTTGCACCTGGCTTTGGGAAAAAAGAAAATCCAAGCGTAAATCGAACCCCGAACTTTTGGATTTGGAGGCTGGCGTGCTAACCACCAGATCACAGCATCAGACTAGTTTTATTTTCTTGAAGTAGGAAATAGCATTGTTCCATGTAAGACTTGTAATGAAATATATTTAAGATATGTTCCATATATCACAGAAATTTGAAACATCCACAACATATATCTGATTGAAAATTTCACCAGATATTACACACAATAACAGTAATGCTTTTACCATGTTTCAGACGTTTAGGTTGTATGGTTATTTATTCATTCATTCATTCATTCATTATCTGTTTACCCTCCTCTTATGTAGGACTTACACCCCCCAGGACTCACAAGCGGGTGCCTGGGGTCAGAGGCCCGTCGAGGAGCAGACACTCATGGATCAGACAGAGCATCCAGGATGGGTGATCAGCCCGTGTATGGTTATTTAAATGTTAATTAATATTAATTTTTTTGTGAAAATTCATTGCTCTAATCAAAATGCCCTACAAGATGCATTTTCAAAATATTCTCATAAGAACTCATTAAGTTTACAAAAATAATTACCTGTCATATTAGATTTTTTTATTAGTTTCTAATTATCGCAGAAAAAGGTATACTCAAAAATCTTTGTTTTTTTAAATTTCAATGTTTTTTCTCAAAATTGGAACATTATTTTAAAAAAAATTATAAGGTCATTTACTTTAATGTACGTTTGAGATTCAGGACAAACCTTTTAAAGAAACAAGCAAAAAACTGCATCGTGTGGAGCATTTTAGGTATGGAAAAATACTGAAAGAAGATTGCTAGAAAATATGGTTTGCTTTTGGACGTGCGTATTTATAAGCATGTGCCTGTCCATTTGAAACTTCTTATTGGTAGTTTAAATGCGCCAAATGCAAAAACGATATGCTTCTTAAGGTTTAAATTTCATATTATTTATTACAAAAAATAATTTTGTGATTTTTTACAATTTCACAACTGCATCGCAATAAGAGTCATGTATCAATTTCAGTTTTGTGAAAACGGCACATCAGTACCACCTCTTGCTTCAGAAATATTGGCATTAGAGTTTATGTGATACAAGCTATGTTCTGTGGGATGAGCACTACGCCATCTATTTACACGTCATTTGTTTTTGTGGAATGCTTTCCTTATGTAGCTTGACTACGCATTTTGCACATGTGTTCCAGACTAACTCTGAAGGTTAAATTGAACTTTTATCGGAAAAGACATAATCAAACATAACAAAAAGTGTGTAGCAAGAGATAGCTGAACTGTATAAGCCGAGTATCAAAACAAGGAAAACGAGAGAGATTGGAAAACCAATGTATCGAACTAATATCCCATAGGCTGGGGAAAAAGCTGGAATAAATGTGTTGCGAAGAGGATGTATCGATTATTACGTGATGAAACCTAAAACAGAACAACGGGCTCGATTCCCGGTTGGGGCGGGGGAAGTTTTCTTTAACCAGAAACATTCTCTACCCTCCGCAGAATATGGAAGCATGCATGAGGGTGTGTTTCTCCATAAAAATTAAATATATCCAACGTAAAAACCTACAGTTTTACGAACTAAGATACCATAAAGTGTTTCTGTGCGAAAGCCTCGGATACGACCTTAGAACTTAAAGCGGGGTATACAGAAAGAGCCAAAAAACTACGAACCGGCTGCGCGGTGTTTTTCCTGTCCGCGTCCTCGGCGCTCGTTGCCGTCTGCCGCTAACATAGCGAGGCGCGGATGAAACCATACAACATTTTTAAAACTATAATATAACACTTGTGTGTGTGTGTGTGTGTGTGTGTGTGTGTGTGTGTGTGTGTGTGTAGGATGGGCCATTTAAGTTGTGACTGAACAATATCTCCAAAACTAAGCGTTGTAGAAAGAAATGTATTTAATAAAAGTTGTTTGATATTATGGGTAAGTAAATGCCATTAATCTTGTTTTATTTGGAGGACGTTGTGATGGTCATTTTAGGATCCATTTAATTTGACCCTGATTGTAAGTTCCCATTAAACGAAATATATAATTTACCATTTCCGAAATATTATTTGTTATTAGTTTGAATTTTCAAATAGTTATACTTTTCTCAGTGAGAAGTTATTCGTTTTCATTCATTCATTGTTCGTTCTCTCGTCCATGCAAAGGGAACAGAATTCCAAAGCCATCACATACCGACCCGCTCTTACAATACTTGACTATCGCTTAAAGCCTACTGCTTTTCCCTAATTTCCTTGTACCTACAAGGAATTACGCAATAAGACAGTTTCTGCAAACATTCTCGATTGGCATGACGTAATAGAATAAAGCGTTTGTAAGAATAGTTGATACAAGAATCAGTAGAGAAAGTCGTGTGAGTGCAACATATCAGATTTCTATGTACTTGCTGTTTAAGTATAAACAAGTTTGGTCGATATTTCCATTTATTCACGCACATCTGCCCTAAAGTTTTAGCTAGAAGTTTTCTTGGTTGCCCTCCTTAATAAAACAATGTTTTTGTTCCCCCAGCGTTATCTTTGCAAGTCTCAAAAAATGATTTATGTACACAACAGGCAGCAGGGAGATAACATTTCAGGTGGCAGTTCCGGATTGGAAAGTTGTGTTAGTGTTCGCCCTTTATCGCTCGCCAGGTCTTCCGGAGACCTTTACAAGACATTTCCTTCGGCAAGGAAATACCAACAGAGACTAGGTCAAACTAGGCGGCCCATTTGGGTCACTCAGATTAAAGCGAATGTGCTCATGGCACTGGAAGTGCATAGTTCCATTACACAATGTATTATCTGTAGATAAGTATCAATTAAAACATGCTAATATCGAGCGACACCGTTAAGATATTTGTGGATTCGGTGGGTTTTGGGCTGAAATCCCGCCAACTAACAAAAGTAAAGCTTGATAGAGAAGGGGCACTAAAAATCCTAAATATAGGCTTACCTAAACCATTTCATGGCTAACATGTGGCATATTGTTACTTTCTATGCCAGGTACCTGTGGGTAGAGGAAATATTGCATTTCACACATAAATTTGATGTCGACATTTCACCAGAGATACATGTTTTGAGACACTCTCTAGCCAAGAAAGTTAGGAAAACATCCTTTTTGTGTGTGTATCTGTCTGTCTGTCTGTCTGTGAACAGCATGTTCGAAAACGAAAAGTCGGATAAATGCCGTACGAGTTATTTGAGTGTCTTTCAAAGATGCGACACCAAGTTTTTCAAGAAAATGCCCCTACATGGAAAACTATTTGAGATTTATTTTTTATTTTCTCAAAAATGGCTCTAACGATTTTGATAAAATACCATATATTCAAGATATATGCTGGGTACATAGCCTAAAAGTTCACATGAAAATTAAATTAATTTTGAGTACCCAGCACGTACATTGAGGGGGCGTATACTTACTTGGCTGCGGAGGACCGAAATATAGTGTGGAGGTTAGAGGAAGGCGTGGGTTTTTACTGCACAAAATCCATAACACAAATCTACTCACAAATTCCTAAATTTATTTCCCAAACGTTTAGAGTTCCTACATTATTAAAAATGGAAGGTGGGAGTAGATATCCATCGGTCCAAAACCCGGATTACACACGCGGTCCGTTCCTCACGGTATCTGAGAGCGAGTCATTATTAAAAATAGAAGGTGGGAGTAGATATCCATCGGTCCAAAACCCGGATTACACACGCGGTCCGTTTCTCACGGAATCTGAGAGAGAGTCATTATTAAAAATGGAAGGTGGGAGTAGATATCCATCGGTCCAAAACCCGGATTACACACGCGGTCCGTTCCTCACGGTATCTGAGAGAGAGTCATTATTAAAAATGGAAGGTGGGAGTAGATATCCATCGGTCCAAAACCCGGATTACACACGCGGTCCGTTCCTCACGGTATCTGAGAGAGAGTCAATATTAAAAATGGAAGGTGGGAGTAGATATCCATCGGTCCAAAACCCGGATTACACACGCGGTCCGTTCCTCACGGAATCTGAGAGCGAGTCATTATTAAAGATGGAAGGTGGGAGTAGATGTCCACCGATCCAAAACCCGGATTACACACGCGGTCCGTTTCTCACGGAATCTGAGAGAGAGTCATTATTAAAAATGGAAGGTGGGAGTAGATATCCATCGGTCCAAAACCCGGATTACACACGCGGTCCGTTCCTCACGGTATCTGAGAGAGAGTCATTATTAAAAATGGAAGGTGGGAGTAGATATCCATCGGTCCAAAACCCGGATTACACACGCGGTCCGTTCCTCACGGTATCTGAGAGCGAGTCAATATTAAAAATGGAAGGTGGGAGTAGATATCCATCGGTCCAAAACCCGGATTACACACGCGGTCCGTTCCTCACGGTATCTGAGAGAGAGTCATTATTAAAAATAGAAGGTGGGAGTAGATGTCCACCGATCCAAAACCCGGGTTACACACGCGGTCCGTTCCTCACGGTTTCTGAGAGAGAGTCATTATTAAAAATGGAAGGTGGGAATAGATATCCATCGGTCCAAAACCCGGATTACACACGCGGTCCGTTCCTCACGGTATCTCAGAGAGAGTCATTATTAAAAATGGAAGGTGGGAGTAGATATCCATCGGTCCAAAACCCGGATTACACACGCGGTCCGTTCCTCACGGTATCTGAGAGAGAGTCATTATTAAAAATAGAAGGTGGGAGTAGATGTCCACCGATCCAAAACCCGGATTACACACGCGGTCCGTTCCTCACGGAATCTGAGAGCGAGTCATTATTAAAAATAGAAGGTGGGAGTAGATGTCCACCATTCCAAAACCCGGATTACACACGCGGTCCGTTTCTCCCGGAATCTGAGAGAGAGTCATTATTAAAGATGGAAGGTGGGAGTAGATGTCCACCGATCCAAAACCCGGATTACACACGCGGTCCGTTTCTCACGGAATCTGAGAGAGAGTCATTATTAAAGATGGAAGGTGGGAGTAGATGTCCACCGATCCAAAACCCGGATTACACACGCGGTCCGTTTCTCACGGAATCTGAGAGAGAGTCATTATTAAAGATGGAAGGTGGGAGTAGATGTCCACCGATCCAGAACCCGGATTACACACGCGGTCCGTTTCTCACGGAATCTGAGAGAGAGTCATTATTAAAGTTGGAAGGTGGGAGTAGATGTCCACCGATCCAAAACCCGGATTACACACGCGGTCCGTTTCTCCCGGAATCTGAGAGAGAGTCATTATTAAAGATGGAAGGTGGGAGTAGATGTCCACCGATCCAAAACCCGGATTACACACGCGGTCCGTTTCTCACGGAATCTGAGAGAGAGTCATTATTAAAGATGGAAGGTGGGAGTAGATGTCCACCGATCCAAAACCCGGATTACACACGCGGTCCGTTCCTCACGGAATCTGAGAGCGAGTCATTATTAAAAATAGAAGGTGGGAGTAGATGTCCACCGATCCAAAACCCGGATTACACACGCGGTTCGTTTCTCACGGAATCTGAGAGAGAGTCATTATTAAAGATGGAAGGTGGGAGTAGATGTTCACCGATCCAAAACCCGGATTACACACCCGGTCCGTTCCTCACGGAGTCTGAGAGAGAGTCATTATTAAAGATGGAAGGTGGGAGTAGATGTCCACCGATCCAAAACCCGGATTACACACGCGGTCCGTTCCTCACGGAATCTGAGAGAGAGTCATTATTAAAAATAGAAGGTGGGAGTAGATGTCCACCGATCCAAAACCCGGATTACACACGCGGTCCGTTTCTCACGGAATCTGAGAGAGAGTCATTATTAAAGATGGAAGGTGGGAGTAGATGTCCACCGATCCAAAACCCGGATTACACACGCGGTCCGTTTCTCACGGAATCTGAGAGAGAGTCATTATTAAAGATGGAAGGTGGGAGTAGATGTCCACCGATCCAAAACCCGGATTACACACGCGGTCCGTTTCTCATGGAATCCTAACCGAGAGTCACGCTATCCTCCACTACTTGTTGCTAGCAAAACTACCACCCAAGAGTGACGTAAACAACAATGTGTCTGGAATGACAATGTAGAATATTAATGTAGCCCCCCAAATTATTAAAACGCCACAATATTTGCATGACAAAGCGTGTAACTTCAATTTTCTGGGAATAGCCTGAAGTACTCTTCATTCTGAAGGAATTTTGTATAATTTTGTATAACGGGTAAATAAGAGACCCACGACAAAAACAAAAGTGTTATTCACATTCCTTTCTCTACCCACTCTCGTATATGTCTACCAACTATTCTTGCAAAAGTGTATTCTTCTATTCCGTTTAAAGTACAGATAGATGTTTACATACTTTCTCTATCGCTTATCTATGCTAAGTGAACGAATCAGTGTATTTCACCCAAGAATTGGATATAAAAATTTCACCAGAAATACATGTTTTGAGGATCTATTAGAGAGGGAGAGAAAATATTACTCAGAAACGAAAGTTAGAATTAAATACCTAACTTGGTATTAAGTTCAGCTCTTCCTAGGATTTGACACGAAGATTTAAATGGTATTTCCCCACCCAAATTGTACTTTACATGGAAAACATTTCCTAATGTTTATTTTCTTAAACAAGGCTCTTAACTTTTTTTGTTAAAAGTTACGTACGTTTGATAAATTGACACGAGGAATAAAATTTATCTTGAATTTTGTATACTGGAAAGCCCTTAGATATAAAAACGTACTTCAGAAAAAGTGTAGAGCTCATTAAAACAAACAATTTGTGTCAAATCATTTTTAGCAATTTTCGAAAGATTCCATGATTACGTTTTCCAAAAATGTCGTCTGACGGAGACTTGGAAATTAACGATTCTTCCTTTTTCTTTCCCTTTGCAAGAGCTTGTTAGTATGAAATAGAGGGATAATATATTTCTCCATGACTACTGCTTGTGAATTCCTCCTTGCTTTCGGTATATATTTGAACGTTTATTCAGCATGCTTGCTTAATTTTAAACCATTTCTATACCCAAACGTGTAATGTAACGTGTATGGAAGAATGATATTTTAATGAATGTAAATTTGTAGTGGGTCGAGAAATTTGTGTACAGTATTAGATTTTTATATTTTATAGCCGTTCTGTTATGTTTTAAGAAAATGATGCTCAGTGTTTCTACTCTAGACCTGAAAAAAGTCAACCATACCCTCGTATCTTAAGTTTGGATGTCTAAGTACTATTCATTAACCCATAGCTGCGACATTTTACTTCAATGACTTACGGGTTCCTATCTCAAGTTATAATTACTTACTTAAGACCCTTCTATCGGCCACGATGTGAATGCGCTTGGAGGAGGGCGCCACTGTTTTCGTTGACAATCAAGGTTTTTTTGATCAGAGGGGAGTTAGGGTCAACCGAAGATCCGCCCACTTGTTTTGTAATCGTGTAGTTCCTCATCCCATCACACGCACTCATATCGTGGCCGAGAAGTACATAAATTGAGTTTTTTATTTTTTATTGCTGTGGTCTTTGCATCCCATTCTATATTGGGCCTGAAATACCGGTAATTTCGCTCAGAGGCCTCTTTATCAGGCTTGAGGTTCTTTTACGTGTCGTAAATCTACGACACGGTACCACCGGCTTTACTTCCCTTCCGAAGAATGCCATGCTAAGGATTTTTACGCCCGAAAAAAATCCATCGCTCTCCGCCGGGTTTGCATGAGGCTAGCATGGTAAACACTACACCACGGAGGACGACGCCGAGTAGTATAGCTTACCTATAGCAAGTAGAGGAAGTATTACATTCCACCCAAGATTTCACCGAAAATACCGAATGAGACACTCCGAAAAGAAAAAATTAGAAAAGGGTCCGCGCGCTCGTGTATAGCATAACTCAAAAACGAAAAGTGAGTTTTAAGTTCAGCGTCTTCCAAGAATGCGACACAAAGAGTTTCAAGAAAACCCTTTCCCTTGCCCACCTGCGTGGTCTGGGCTAGTATGTCTGGCTGCCTCACATTCAAGATGTCCCAAGTTCGAATCTCGGTCAGTGTGAGTTACCTGGATAAGGTTTTTTGAGGGGTTTCCCTTAACCTGAGAAGGCGAATGTCAGAAGTTCTATGGACCCATTTAGGCATCATTTCGCTCATTCTCTGTCCGATATGACCTATCCGGTTGAAGGACGTTAAACTATAAGCCTCTCCCCCCAAAAAATCACCCTTTACTTGGAAAATGTTTCATAACTGTTGATTTTATCAAAAAATGGTTTTTGATTAAAATATCAAATGTTTAAGATATTCGCATGACGAAATGTATATCTTTAATTTTCTGGGAATAGCCTTTGAAATCCTTTACATTCTGAATGACTTTTGTACAATTGGTAAACCGCAAGAGACAAATAAAATTTCCTTGCACAAAAATCTATCTCGCATTTATGTCAAACACACCATTTTGTAGCATTTACCATTTGCGAGTTATTCTTTGTTATTGGTTTTCATTTTCAACTTCTTCAAAAAATTATAAGTCGCTGTTCGCTTTTTCTCTTGATCATGCAAAAAGCATGGAATTTCAAACCATCACATGCGACACGTTTTTTGTTTGTTTTGTTTTTGTTTTTTAAATCTGACTCTCTTTTTAGCTTATTGCCCGTATTACATCTTTAACGGATGTGTAAATTGTGATGAAAGTTTATCTCGGTGAACAAGTGGGTAGAAAAACAGGCTCTTGTGAGAATAGCTTATAGAAGAGTGAGTGGAGAAAGTCATGTGAATACAAAACATCATATTTGTTATTCAAATGCTGACTGTACATTAAAATTTTAAGCACCTTAATTATGATCGCTCTTGCAAAAATGACTTGCATATCTGTTCCGGAAGAGAAGACTTTGCCTGATTTGGGTTTTTCCAGGGTTCTTGGCAGGAAAACACTAAATGCAAGATAAGTAGTTTCGTATAATATCTGAATATTTTCTGTTCGTCTAATTTATTCTATTGCGGGAATCAAATATATTTGACAGAAGTTAATGTTGATAATCAGAGCTCGGTATTTGCCTATTTTGTTCCTTTGTTGAGAATGGTAGGCTATGTACGTGTACGAGGGCTGTTCCAGAAGTACCTGACCTAACAAAGAAAACAAGCATTTTGGGGGAAAAAATGTTTATTTCTCTACATAGTCTCCTTTCAGCTCGATACACTTTTCCCAGCGATGTTCAATAGCTTCGATATCCTGTTTATAGTGAGAACCGTCGAGTTCTGCAAAATAGCCATCAACTGCAAACTCACCTTTTCATTGTTGGCAAATCTTTTACCATCAAGCCATTTCTTCAACTTTAGAAACGGAAAATAATCAGAGGGTGCTAAGTCTGGCGAATAGGGTGCATGAGGAAGCAATTCTTACTTTAATTCATTGATTTTGGCCACGGCAATAATGGATGTGCGAACTGGTGCATTGTCTTGATGAAACAGAAACTTTCTTTTTCGCTAAATGCGGCCGTTTTTGCTTGATTTCAGCACTCAAATACTCGCCAGTGATTGCTTTTCCTTCTTGAAGATAATCAATGAAAATTATCCCACGCGCATCCTAAAAAACTGACGCCATGACCTTGCCTGCAGATGGAACTGTCTTCGCCTTCTTTGGAGCCGATTCCCCCGTTTCAATCCACTGGTTTTACTGTTCCTTCCTCTCAGGTGTGAAGTGATGGACCCATGTTTCATCCATGGTTATGAATCGACGGAAAAACTCGGCTTTATTGCAGCGAAACATCGCCAAACACTCAGCTGAAACATCCTCAGGACGCTGATTTTGTTTCACTGTGAGTAAACGCGGCAGCCATCTTGCGCACAGCTTTCTCATGTCTAAATTTTCAATTAGTGTGCGATGTACAACACTTTTGAAATGCCTACGATATCTGCTTTCAGTGGACGGTCATCCAATACCATTTTGTGGATTTTCTTCACAATTTCTGGCGCGGTCACCTCATTTGGTCGACCACTGCGATGTTCGTCTTTGCAGCTCGTATGGCCTCGCTTAAACTCTGCCACCAATGTTTTACTGTTGTAAACGAAGGAGCAGACTCCCTCAGAGTAGAATCTAGCTCAGCTTTAATATTAATTGAACTAAGACCTTTCAAGTGGAAGTATTGTATCACATAACGATGGCCAGTTTTATCCATGTTTACATATTCGCTGGCTTAATTGCTACCAAACAATTACTATACAACGTAGCCTCGTCAAACTTTAAACTTAAGCTTTATAAGGGTGGTGCTTTCTACCATAGTCATTTGTTTGAAACAACCACCACTATATATACGTCAGGTAGGGTACCTCTGGGAGTGCCCTCGTATGTGGGCCTAATTTTCTTTTTGTAATAAGAAAGTTTTTGTTAATTTGAAGCAACCCTAGTATTGCAATTAATATTTCGCGCTCTGAACCAATGGACCATTGTAGACGGCATACGATGGGAAGTTTGTAATACTGGAATTCCTTTCCTAATGTCAGCAGTTGCATTGTTTCGTGTAATAATAAAATAGTGGATACTTAGCACAATAAAGCGTACGGAAAATGGTCAACTACAAAAAAAACTATTGATTTACGCCTGGGAAATCTATCATTTTAATATTAACTCATCGCTTTGTTCATTCATACGATGAACTTTATTGGTTTGTACTTCCCACATAGGCGAAGCACAGTACTGACCTAAAAAGGAGGGTTATTTCATTGCAAATATAATGCTAGCCTGTTACAGACTCAGTGATAGTTACAAACCTGCATGGTAGTTATAACATTCAAGAGAAATTGCATAAAAACTGATAATAGGGTTGTCATAAAAGATATAGTAACTGAGGAGTGCCAAATTTAAAGAAATAATGTTTACAGCTTACACTTCATTAAGAGAATAGTGAAATTTAGTAAATTGAATATATGGGATTTGGCTATACCAAAAGGAAAGAGACGAACTGAAACATGCTATAGAACCCCAGAAAACCAAATGGCCAGTGAGAGAGGAGCTTCTAATAAACAAATACCTAAGTCTTTTTAATACATTTGTCAAAACAATAGACTAGTTCTAAAGTGAACTCCCAATGTAAAAATCTGATGTGTTACACTCACATGACTTTCTCTACTCTTGTACAAACTATTTTTACAAACGCTTATTCTCCATCTACTTCAAGTTCATCGAGATAAACATTTGCAGAGTCTATCTTATTGCTAATTTTCTTGTAGATGTAAGGGGATAATATATTTACAATGGCAATTTGGAAATACAGTAGCCTTTAAGCACATACATATCTCTTAATAGCTGGTTGCTAGGTGCAGCACCATTCCCTTTCCCACAGATCTTTGCATATCCAAGACAAAAAAATGAATAACGAATTCCCATTTGAGAAAATTATTGAAACATTTAAGGGAATAACAAGAAATATCTCGAAAATGCTTCACTCAACAAAAAAAATGTGTATGACTTAAATTGTGTATTTTAACGCGATCTACATTTTTTGTGTAGTAAAATTTTGTCTATCTCTTATGGTTTACCAGTTATGCAAAAGTCGTTCACAATGAAGAATACTTTTGGAGACATTTCCAGAAAATTCGAGATATCCATTTCATTTGTCATGAAAATATCTTAAACATATGATATTTTAATAAAAATCGTTAGGCATTTTTGAGAAAATTATAATTTTCGAAAAATGTTCTATGTAAAGGGTAATCTGGGGTGGGGGGATTTTCTTGAAAACCTTCGTGTCGCATCCCTGGAAGATACTGAACCTAAATACCAAGTTTGGTGTTTATCCGACTGTTCGTTTCTGAGTTATGCTGTTCACAGACACACACACGGACATGTTTCCAAAAATGCTTTTTTTGGATTCAGGGTGTCTCAAAACATGTATTTCCGGTGAAATCTCGGTATCGGTTTTTTTCGGTGGAATACAATACTTCCCCTACTTACGTAGTAGAGCAAGTAATGATAACGAGGTTTAATCGGTAATACATGTTTTGAGGTCCCCTGAATATAAATGTATGTGTGGAGGGTGTCTGTGAACAGCATAACTCAAAAAGGAAAGTCGGATAGATATAAATACCAAAATTGGTAGGTATTTAGTTCGAGTACTTTCCAGAAATGAGACAAGAAGATTTACAAGAAATCCCCCACCCCTTTCTACCCTTTACATGGAAGATTTTTCGAAATTTTTTATTTTCTAAAAGAATGGCTCTAACGATTTTGAATAAAATACCATATATTAAAGATATTTACATGACAAATAAAATATATATCTTGAATTGTCTGGCAATAGGCCTGTAAAGTCCTTCATTCCTGAGGAATTTTGTATAATCTTAAATAACTGATAAACGTTAAGCGATAGACGAAAACGTGCTACACAAAAATCACCCTTTAAAACATACAGTTTTTATTTCAGATAAGTTATTTTTTCGGCACTTAAAGTCCTGTCAACATTCAGTTGTTTATTTTTGTAGTACCTATTTGCTAAGTTTTTAAGTGTCTATTGCGCCGAAATCTATAATAATAGACTTCAGCAGTGACTAGCACTTTTCGCGTTGGCCTGTTTCGGTATTTGAATGCACGAAAAGGGCATGCGCTGTTGGTTACTTAACCGTTATACGGTGTTCTGACGAAATCGATCGTTTACTTACTAACTGACCACTTTCACCTGTTTATAGCGAAGTGCAAGCCACACACTTTCACCTACAGGTGATTACTTACGCTGTCAACAAAATATGCTAGTGGAACATTTTGCAGCATTGGAACATTCCTAAATGTTCTGTGACAGCTGCCTAACTACCTCATAAATAACTATAAGGTAAAGAGGCATTTCAAAACAAAATACTTATGTAAACATTTCAAGGTTTTAGTATAAAAGCCTCCTGAGAGAGTGGATACTTTGTATTAATAAACACACATACGACTTCTTCTGCTCATTACCAGTTTGAAGGTATACTTTAAAAAAAATCTGATGTGTTACACTCACATGACTTTCTCTACTCTTGTACAAACTATTTTTACAAACTCTTATTCTCCATCTATTTCATATTAATCGAGATAAACATTTGCAGAAACGCTCTTTTGACATGCAAAGAGAATTACATTTTACACATAGCGACCAGATCTAAAAATATTTTACTATCGCTTAAGGCGTACTATGTTCCCCTTGTTTTGTAATTGCAAGGGCAATTTAGAAATACAGTAGCCCTTAAGCATCGACTTATATCTTAATTGCTGGTTGCTAGGTGCAGCACCATTCTCTTTGCCACAGATTAATACTCTTTGCATATTCAAGACAAAAAATGAATAACGAATTCCCATTTGAGAAAATAAGTATTGAAAAATTTAAGGGAATAACAAGCAATATCTCGAATTGTTCACTCAACAACAAAAATGTATATGACATAAATTGTGTATTTTAACGCGATCTACATTTTTTGTGTAGTAAAATTTTGTCTATCTCTTATGATTTACCAGTTATGCAAAAGTCGTTCACAATGAAGAATACTTTTGGAGACATTCCCAGAAAATTCAAGATATACGTATTGTTTGTCATGAAAGTATCTTAAACATATGATATTTTAATCAAAATCGTTAGAGCCATTTTTGAGAAAATTAAAATTTTCCAAAAATGTTCCATGTAAAGGGTAGTCTGGGGTGGGGGGATTTTCTTGAAAACCTTAGTGTCGCATCTCTGGAAGATACTGAACCTAAATATCAAGTTTGGTGTTTATCCGACTGTTCGTTTCTTAGTTACGCTGTTCACGGACGCACGCATGCGCACACACACACGGATTGCTTTTTTGGATTCAGGGGGCCTCAAAACATGTAGTTCCGGTGAAATCTCGGTATCGAATTTTTGAGTGGAATGCAATACTTCCCGTACTTACTATATGCAGTAGAGAAAGTAAAAATTCTGTGTTGCATTCACATGGCTTTCTTTAATCTTCTGGAAACTATTCTGAGAAATGCTTATTCTTCCTGCTACTTTTTGTTTGCCGAGATAAACCTTTATTAATTTGTACATTTCTTTGTAGGCATAAGAAGGCTAAAGCGATAGTCATTTTTTACTTTCTCTACTATGTAGTAAAGTAGGGGAAATATTGCATTCCACCCAAAAATTCGATATCGAGATTTCACCGGAATCAAAAAAAAAATCTGGAAAAAGGTCCGTGTGTGTGTCTGTGAACAGAATTAATGAAATACGAAAACTCTTATAAATACCAAATTTGGTATTTAGGTTCAGTATATTTTAAAGATGCGACACAAAGATTTTCAGGAAAATCCCCCAACCCAGACTACCCTTCACATGGAACATTTTTCGAATATTTTGATTTTCTCAAAAATGGCTTAAACCCATTTGATTAAAATATCATATATTTAAGATGTTTTCATGACAAATAACATGTATATCTTGAATTTTTAGGGAATGTCCCCAAAAGTCCTTTTCATTTTGAATGGCCTTTTCATAACTGGTAAACCGTAAGAGACAGATCAAATGTTTCCATACAAAACATGTAGAGCTCATTAAAACATACAATTTATATCATATACATTTTTTTGTGGAGTGAACCATTTCCAAGATATTCCTTATTATTTGTTTTAATCTTCCAAGTCTTATACTTTTTCTCAAATGGGAATTCGTTATTCGTTTTTTAATGGAAAGCTCCACATAGCAACCAGCTCTTAAAAGATTTGACTGTCGCTTAAAGCTTATTCCCCTCGCACCTGTAGAAAATTAGCAATAAGATTGCTAACATGAAGTAGATGGAGAATAAGCGTTTGTAAAAGCAGCTTGTACAAGAGTAGAGAAAGTCATGTAGTATGCAACATATCAGATTTTTTTATTAAGTAGGTCACTAAGTGATGGCTTTTAAATTCCTGCTCTTTTCATGATCACGAGAAAATAGTTATTTAGAGGACTAGTTACAAACGTAGAGGTTTGTAACGAGAGGCTCAAGTTAAAACACCGCCGAAGGGAGTTACTAAACCTAATTTGTAACGTGTTGTTCACGATATTTTATCTACGTTCAGAGTATTTTAGTATATCTAATGAAATTTATTTATTGCGGAAACATTATCTTTAGAAAAACAGTAATGTGGGCTTTGAAAAAAAAAAAGGACACGATAAATCAAACTTTGCTATTAAATTCTGTAATTCTGCATGCTAGTTTCATATGTGAATTCAAAGTAATAATCAGCGAAGAAGGTGATTTTTACGTTCATTAGGAAAACTTTTAAAAGCAGTCCAAGGTGCAACTATTAGTATACCTCCAGAAAAGTCAAGGAAAGTTTTTTTTCATGTAGTTATATGAAATTCAAGGGCTGGTGTGTGGGTAATGAAGTAGACGTAAATGAAAATTCTTTGTTGGCGCATTTTTATGAGAAGTGGAAAAGTATTAAAGCTTCGAGTCTTTGGAGTGAGTATTCCATGGCGAGATCAACTGTTTTACAAATTATAATGGTTGTAATATTACAATAACTATCAATTAGGGGAGGTGTTTATTTTAATGCACATTATTATCAAGGAAAATAAGATGTAGGTGATCATCATTAAAGTGTATGATAGCGTGTTTTGTTAGAATATGAAGTATAAGTTTTGTTGTCTAGTAACTACGAACTAAAGCGTCACTGATTATAATAGTAGTAGATAAAAACAAAAGGCGACCTGCCTGGACATTTAAACCAATAACAAAGAATATCTCGGAAATAGTTAATGCAATAAATAATATATATAATATTATATATATATATATATTCCGTGGTCCAGTACCCGCTCTTCGCTGCGTACGACCTTCATCTATCCACTGCTTCCACACACGCATCACTGTCGTAGCAACATGCCCTGTACGAGACGAAATGTCACGGTACGACAAACCCGCTTCCCGGAGACTGATCATTCTGCCCCGTTCGAACTCACTCTTAATGACGATGGCACCCTTTGACGTTGACGAGGCATATTGGCATACACTATATTGTTTCTACCTTGTTTGACAGCTCTGCACTGACTATACTGGGCGCAACACTGACCTTGTCGGACCGACACGAGAGGGCTCTGCTCGGCCTACGTGTACCCCATCTCTCTGCAAACCTAATCACTTATTGCTTGTACACTCTTCTACACTCACCAAGTTTGGAGTTATTCGGGAAATACTTTCTTGCTGTTGCAATTTTCACAAACGGCAGTTTGTTTATACTACTTATTCTACCTACCTACCTACCTACCTACCTACCTACCTACCTACCTACCTACCTACCTACCTACCTACCTACCTACGTGCAGTAGGTAAAGGGAATAATATATTTCCCAAAAATTCAATAAGAGGTTTTACCGGAAATGCACGTTTTAAGGCCTAATGAACCCTCAGAAAAGTATTTTTAGAAAAAGATCCGTCTGTGAACAGCTTAAGAGAGTAAACCAGCGTTGCATACATTCGGCTTTTACACGCTCTGTATTAGGAAAGTTCATTGTAGTTCTGTGATTATGGGCCTTAAAACATAACTTGTCTGCGAGATAGTCCGACGTAATTCGAAAAGATTAATAGCAAAGTTGTCGGCCTCGGAGTGTTAAAAGCAGCTTTTTTGTTTGTAGGTAAAGAAGCTGCTTTATCTAGTGTGGACTTAAAGTGCGACGTAGAGATTTTTGCATAATTTAGCAGCTGATGACATAACTTATCTTGACGTTGTGAAATTCCAGGTTTCTTTACTAACCGTAAACTTAAGTGAAATATCTCTAGCCTTTGGAAAAGCTTTCTATTACGTAATCATTAACCGTGACAGAATAATTATCTTTAAACTGTTTTCATTGTATATAAACATTGCTATGCAAGTTAAAATTTCAAAGTGAGGCTGCTAAAATAATGTATAAATAAGAACGTAAACGTTTAGGAACTGAAACTGTTTATTAAATTATTATTCAAATTAATTATGCATTATTTAATATGAGAAATAAATTAGTAATAACCGTAGTTCACTGTATAGAGTACTTGCATGCATACCAGTATTGTTAGGATAGGATAGGGTGACTATGGAAGGGACTCGGCACCGATCCAGAGTGAATATTGTACCTACGCTCCACGAGATAGCGTCCCCGGCAGGATGAGGCGAGAGGAGACGCCGGGCAGCAGGAACCAGGAGCAACGGCATAGCAATGACAGGGTCCCTAAGTTTACAGATAGAACCCCGGCTGACGGACGATCCCACTCCGGATACTCCGGCAGCTAGCCGAAAGCCAAGGAACGGAGAGAGTCACAAAGAGCATTCTTTCCCCTTGCCACGATGCATCGAAACACCATCGCCGACACTGAAAGAGACCAACGGATGAAAGATGAATGAAATGGACAATGGAACGAAATGGAGGAACAGGGAATTAGGGGGATGAAAGAAACTACTGCAGCATTCGCCTGACGACCCAGGAAAACTCCGAAAAACTTACAGATCAGTGGGCGGTCGCCGGGGATCGATCCCGGGACCTCCCGGTTGCGGGACCAGTACTGTTATTCATAATTTTAAAAATTCTTGTGTGTTACATTCACATTCTATCGTTTTATTAGTGTATATACAGACTATTTTTCCACCTATTTATGTTAAATGAGATAAACTTTTCCGGAAATATCTACATTACATATTTCGTTATTGATACAAAGAGAATACCGATAATCATTAGTAGAAACAGCACGTAAACATTTGCTGTGGGAGTTAATTTCATTTTGACTGGCAAATGAAGATGTTTCTGAAGTTAGATATCAATTATGTTCATGCAGCGCTCCTGTTGTTATACTGCATCTGCAAACGCATGCTCCTGACTTCAAGCTTAATTTGGTATTGCCTTTCTACTCTACAATTTTCTGCGCCTTGAATTTCATCAGCCTGCGCGCTCGCACACACAGCAGTCATAATTTGTATTATAATTCACATAAAAATAGTTGTTCTATTCTCGCTAGTTACTCAAGATAATTTTTACTAAAAATAACTTCTGCGCGATACAGAAAACACAATTGTTCGTGTATCCTAAGTCAGCTTTTCTTACTAATGAACCTGTGTGGTGAAAAAAAGAATAACCTAAGATGCTTCATAGAGGTTGCAAGAAGTTCAACTTGGGAAAGTGAGTCGTAACAAGAATAATTCGAAAACTGCCAATTAACTTGTTTTCCGATTTTCTTTAGTCTTGGATATTTCAGCATATGAAAGCTACCCATCTAGATTTTTATGCTAGATCAGAAGAAATTAAACCTAATTTCTGTCGTTTCCCGGAGTACAGTTGAGAAAAGACTAGCATTAAGTCTATTAAAATTATCCTCAACAAGCTACCTTAATTATGTGATAACAGTAACATTTTATTGAAACTCTTCAGGTCGATTATTAAAAATTAACTAATAATAAAGATATTTTTAGACATCATGGCCTAAATGTAGAACTTCTAACGCAGTGCACACGAACTAAAAGCTCTCACTTTGGTTTCAAGTCCGATCACATGGCAATTATCCTTTGTATTTGCACATGTTTCATACTTCGACATGGTTTGATAGGTTTTACATTTCATTATATCTTTTTACATTATTAATTTCTCATGGCGCTCGCATTATCTGTTCACAGTACAAATCGTCATACTTTAATGTATTGCAATTCGTTGCAGACTTAACCTATACGTTATATTGGCAGCCTTCTGCTTTCTTTGATCTAAAACATTATTCTTTTATCTAGTATAACCCACATAAAGATTAAATAATGAATTCAGAAGAAACTGAAATGGAAGAGCCAGATGAAATTACAGAAGCAGCAAAAGGAATAACACTAGAAGTACTTACCCAAAAAATTTAGAAAGCAATATTATGAAGCGCTTAAACGCTTCATTGGCTGGTGTAAGGCAAAACATGTTGAAAATAATTTCACTGAAAGTCACAGCTAGCGAATCAACAGAACATCTGGCATCTCTCATCTCGATTTTTACTTTCTCTACTACGTATAGTAAGTAGGGAAAGTATTGTATTCCACCCAAAAATTCGATACCGAGATTTCACTGGAAATATATATTTTGAGACCCCCTGAATCCAAAAAAAGGATTTTTGGAAACATGTCCGTGTGTGTGTCTGTGTGTCTGTCTGTGAACAGCATAACTCAGAAACGAACAGTCGGATAAACACCAAACTTGGTATTTAGGTTCAGTATCTTCCAGAGATGCGACACGAAGGTTTTTCAAGAAAGTTCCCCCACCCTAGATTACCCCTTACATGGAATATTTTTCTCAAAAATGGCTAACGATTTTGATTAAAATATCATATGTTTAAGATATTTTCATGACAAATGAAATGTATATCTGAATTTTCTGCGAATGTCTCCAAAAGTATTCTTCATTGTGAACGACTTTTGCATAACTGGTGAACCATAAGAGATAGACAAAATTTTACTACACAAAAAATGTAGATCGCGTTAAAATACACAGTTTATGTCATATACATATTTGTTGTTGTTGAGTGAACCATTTTCGAGATATTGCTTGTTATGCCCTTAAATTTTCCAATACTTCTCAAATGGGAATTCGTTATTCGTTTTTATGTCCTGGACATCAAAGAGAATGGAATGCTCCACATAGCAACCAGCTCTTAAAAGATTTGACTATCGCTTAAAGCCTACCATATTCCCCTTGCACCTACAAGAAAATTAGCAATAAGTTTAACATCTCGATTAACATGAAGCATAAGGAGAATAAGCGTTTGTAAAAATAGTTTGTACAAGAGCAGAGAAAGTCATGTGAGTGTAACACATCGGATTTTTAACGTCATTTCTCTTGTTTCAAGAACCGCGTTTTAAACGTGAACTCTTAGTTTCAGGCATGAATATAATATTATTGATATTTTACAAATTCGATTTAGCATATGCCACAGGTGCTAAAAGTGGTTTTATTTTGCTCGTAGGAATACGAAACACCAAGATTCCTACTCGCAAAATAAAACCCTACTTTTACCTGTTGTTTTATAAACTACAATTAATGCAGCTGGTTTGAACCATGGGTCATCCACCGACTCAAGAGGCCGCGAATGCTAATACACTCACCTTGGTGACATGTTAACATCAAATCAACGACAACTCATTGCATTTTAAACGTTCTGCAGCTTCTTTGGATTTATTCAACAATCAATAAATAATGCCAGTTAAGCACAAGAACAAGTACAGTCGAATCCCGCTTAAATCAACTCAAGGGGTCAGAGCCGTTTCGGTTAACGTATTCTGATAATCGATGGTAATTATTTTAAAGCGAAAGGAAGAAAATAATTGTATTCCAAATGCATGTAATAATGTTTAATTAAAAAGCATTACTGTCTACAGTATTAAAGTATGCATTACGGTACTACGAACCGGCTGCGCGGTGTTTATCCTGTCCGCATCCTCGGCGTTCGCTGCCGTCTGCCGCTGTCATAGAAAGGCGCGGATGAAACCATACAACATTTTTAAAACTCTTTTAAAGGATTTACTTACCTACTTTATGAAAGGAGATGCTGAAACTAGCCACCGTTGTTGTCCATACATTTTGGCACCTCTTTAGGACACTATCCATCACTCGCAGTAGTTCATGTTGTGAAATGCTGGCAATTACCTGGAGGATATTTTGTTTTAATTCTTCCAGGGTGTGTGGGTTTGTCTTGTACACCTTGTTTTAAGTTACCCCAGAGATAGAAATCGCAGGGGGTTAGGTCGGGGAACTGAGGGGGCTACAAATTTGTACTAATAATTCTGTCCTCAAACGCACTTTCAATTACTCTCATCGAAATATTGGCCGTATAAATTGCTACAGAGTCTTGTTGAAAAAAGGCAAAATCACGCTCCTAGGCTGTTAATTCTGTAAATGAAGGGAGGGGGAGCAATGTATTCACAATGTACGGGCGTCAACTGTTAACTCGAAAAAAATTGGCGAGTGATGGATAGTTTCCTAAAGAGGTGCCAAAAATTGTATGGGCAACGCCGGGAGCCAGTTTCAGCATCTGCTTTCATAAAGTTGGTAAGTCAAGCCTTTAAAAGTAGTTTTAAAAATGTTGTAATCTTTCATCCGCGCCTTTCTATGATAGCGGCAGACGGCATCGAGCGCCGAGGACGCGGACGGGAAAAACAGCGCTCAGGCTGTTCGTAATTTTTTGGCTCTCCCTGTACTACTACTCCTCAGACGTTCAGGAATATTGCTAATTTGGTGGCGCTGTTATCGGTTTACATTCGGGTAGCCTTTACTCGTTATGTGCAATAGGGAGACAGTTATTAATAAGTGTTTACGTTTAGAAGAAAAATCCATAAAAATATAAAACAAAATATTATTAACATTAATGTTTTAATAGTTTATAATAAAGCATTGGTCTTGTAAACCAAAAATAAGTAAACAATGCTGAAGATGCATGTTCTGAGTAGAACAATTTTTTTTTTCATGAAATCGGTAATTTGTACTTTCTCTACCACTACATAGAAAAGGTATTGCATTCCATCCAAAAATTGGACACCGAGATTTCATTGGAAATGTATGTTTTGAGGCCCTCTGAATTAAACTTTTTTACAAAAAGGTCCGCGTTTGTGTCTATGAACAGCATAATTCAAAAGTGAAAGGTCGGATAACCCCCAAACTCAGCATTTAGTTTTAGTACCTTTTGAAGATGCGACATGATTTTCAAAAATCCCCCATCCCAAACTACCCTTTACATGGAACATTTTTGAAATTGTTGATTTTCTAAAAAAAATGGCTCTAACGATTTTGATTAAAATATCATATATTAATAATATTCACATGACAAATAAAAAGTATGTCTTCGATTTTCTGGGAATAGTCATTGAAGTCCTCTTCATTCGCAAGGAATTCTGTATAATCTTGTATAACTAATAAATGTTAATCGGTAGAAGAAAACTACGAAGAGAAGAAATGTAGAGCTCTTTAAAAAACAATTTATTTCAAAAAACTTTTTGTGGCATCAGCCACTTCCGAGAAATCCGTTATTAACGATTCGATTTGTTCAGTACTTTTGTCATTGCTTTCAAGTCCTTTCAATTCAATTGTTTCTCGCGATTACATGGAAACAATATGGAATTTTAAGGCCAGCATATAGCGTCTAGTTCTTAAACATTTGACTGTCGCTGTTCCCTTTGTGCCTATAACGAAATGTGTAAAGTTTTCTGCAAAGGTCTATTTGGATTAAAATAAAGTGGAAAAATAAGCTTCAGTAAGCATACTTTGTATACCCACTAACAAGCGATAGGGGGTAGAGAAAGTTATGTGAATGTAATGCATCAGATTTTTTTGTTTGAACTTTCTTCTTGCAACGCTTGGGAGCAGCTGTATCACCCATTGTTTGATAAGCATTATATATGCTGGCGTTGATTCACAGATTTGTTCCACAAAATTCAATTAAAAAACAAAATCTTTTGTTATTCATAATGTCCTCACTCGTATTTATTCATTGGCTAACGCATTCGAGATTTGTTCAGTGCTTATTACAACAGACTTTCTTTTCGCTAACATCTTAAACACAAATAAACCACGCTGACCAACACCAACCGTAAAATAATAGTGGACCGCCTCATTGAATACGTGTGCAAGCAGTTAACACTTTCTATACGGTACAGTATTTCTTGGAATGTGAGATAGAGGGTGAGGATTGACTGCATACATACCAAGTACCTGTATTGGAATTTAGGGTTGGGCAAAACTACATTGTCAATTACCGATCAGGCGGTTACGTCTGTGGCCGCATTCGGGAGGTTCCGGGATCGATCCCCGGCGACCGCCCACTCTGACCCATGGGTTTTTCATGGTTTCCCCGGGTCGCCAGTCTAATGCTGGGGTGGTTCATCTTCTACCACGACTCTCCTTCGTTTCATTTCCTGTACCCAACATCTTCCTTGTCACCTGTTTCAGGGTTGTAGGACCAGGTTACGATGTTCGGCAGGTTGCGGCTGGGCGGTGAGTTGCGCTCCGTAAAGGTTTCTTCCCTGGCGTCGCTACGGTACCGCTCAGTTAGGTCTCTCCTCAGCATGGGATTCCGCTTCCGGGGACCCTAGAGGTTCGTAGCTTGCGGATAGGAACTGTGCAGCGACGGAAGCGTTCTATCCGGAAACGTTAGGGACCCCGTCCATGCTTGCCCCCGTCGGCATCCGCATATGTTCGCCCTTCGGGTCTCTCGCCTGATCCCTCCTTCCCAGTGTCATGTTGAAAGCAGGACTGGCCTGCGTGCGGTGCTCTGCCCCGGTTTCAGGGGACCTTCCGTGATATGCACCATTACCTTTACATTGCCAATTTGTCGCAGCAAGTTCCTAATGTGCTTTTTTTCGTTCATTCTTATTTTTTTTCTCTACCTCCGCAGTTTCGGTTAAGCGAGGTTTTACCCCAAGAAACATAATAGCAGCAGAGTAACCTGGGAGGGGACGTTTTCATGAATTCTATAATCTGAGGGTAACAAAAACATAGGGAAAGCATGAATCAGCTGATACACTGTCCCCATTATTTGAAACAACATGCTGTGGAAAATGTAATGAAGAAAGTAACACAAGCGTTAAAACCTCATTAACGAATAGCTGCATTTTGATTCCAGACTCATTGCACACAATGTTATCATAGTTGAGAAACAAACTCTTTCTCACGTAACACCTATTCAGCAGATAAACTTCGGGGAAGATATCGACACTTTGGATTTATTGGGAAACCCACGCCACACACGCGCGGTTACGTGGTTTTTCCTTCCGCTTTCTGCCGTTTGTCCAAAAGCTTTTAACAGCACTTGACTGTCGATTGTGGTGCACCACTACCTGGTATATATAGACGCGAGTGTTCACTTCGTACTGAAGGTTGTAAACACAACAAGAAAAGAATAAAGGTTCTGGGAGTGACCTGAAAATGGCTTTGGTGCTTCCAAGTCTCTGATGCTAAATTCTGTTTCTATTTTCTCTGCCACCTACCTATAGAAGGTAAGAGGAAGTGTTCGTATTCCATACAAAAATTGGTTGTCGATATTACAATTATATGCATGTTTTGAGGACCCTTGAATAAAAACATTTTACTGAAATTCTGTGTGTGTGTGTGTGTGTGTGTGTGTGTGTGTGTGTGTGTGTGTGTATCTAGCGCGCTTTTGATTGAAATACATATAAGATATTTACATGCCAAGTAAAATGCACACGAGGGCTGTTCCAGAAGTACCCGACCTAACAAAGAAAACACAAAACTTTTGGGAAAAAGTATCTTTATTTCTCTAAATAGTCTCCTTTCAGCTCGATACACTTTTACCAACGACGTCCAATTACTTCGATAGCATGTACCTATATAGTAAGAATCGTCGAGTTCTGCAAAATAGCCATCAACTGCAAACTCCACCTCTTCATTGTTAACAAACCTTTTACCACCAAGCCATTTCTTCAACTTTAGAAAATAATCAGAGGGGGCTAAGTCTGGCGAATACGGTGCATGAGGAAGCAATTCGAACTTTAACTCATTGATTTTGGCCATGGCGATAATGGATGTGTGTACTGGTGCATTGTCTTGATAAAACAAAATTTCTTTTTCGCTAAATGCGGCCGTTTTAGCTTGATTTCATCATTCAAACGCTGCAGTAAGTTTGCATAATGCTCGCCATTGATTGCTTTTACTTTTTGAAGATAATTAATGAAAATTAACCCACGCGCATCCCAAAAAAACTGACGCCATGACCGTGCCTGCATATGGAACTGTCTTCGCCTTCTTTGGAGCCGATTCTCCCCTTTCAATCCACTGTTTTGACTGTTCCTTCGTCTCAGGTGTGATGTGATGGACCCATGTTTCATCCATGGTTATGAATCGACGGAAAAGCTCGGCTTTATTACAGCGAAACATCGCCAAACACTCGATTGAAACATCCTCACGACGCTGCTTTTGTTCCATTGTGAATAAACGCGGCAGTCATCTTGCGCACAGCTTTCTCATGTCTAAATTTTCAGTTAGTATGCGATGTACAGCACTTTTTGAAATGCCTACGATGTCTAGCTCGTGCACTTTCAGTCGACGGTCATCCAATACCATTTTGTGGATTTTCTTCACAATTTCTGGCGCGGTCACCTCATTTGGTCGACCACTGCGATGTTTGTCTTGTCAGCTCGTACGGCCTCGCTTAAACTCTGCCACCCAATATTTCACTGTTGTAAACGAAGGAGATACTCCCCCAGAGTAGAATCTAGCTCAGCTTTAATATTAGTTGGACTAAGACCTTTCAAATGAAAGTGTTGTATCTCATAACGATGGCCAGTTTTATCCATGTTTACAAATTCGCTGCACTATTAATGGCTGCAAACAATTACTAAACAACGTAGCATCGTCAAACTTCAAATTTAAGCTTTATAAGGGTGGTACTTTCTACCATTGTCATTTGTTTGAAACAACAACCGTTATATATACGTCAGGTCTTATCTTGAAATTTCTGGGAATAGCATGTGAAGTCCCCTTCATTCGGTAGGATTTTTGTATTAACGTTTAAACATAAGAAAAAGATGACAAAGACTTACTGCACAAAAAATGTATGCCTAAAACATTACGATTTATTTATATTTTTCATCAAAAATTATTTTTGGATTCAGGGGCACTCAAAACATGTATTTTCGGTAAAATCTTGGTATGGAATTTTTGGGTGGAATGCAATAGTTCCCTTGTTTACTATACGTAGTAGAGAAAGTAAAAAAAGAAAGCTCTGTGTAACATTCAGGCGAGTCTTCTGTCCGTTGACGTTTATTATTTTCTCTACTACGTATAGTAAGTATTGCATTCCAACTAAAAAAAATCTGATGTGTTACACTCACATGACTTTCTCTACTCTTGTACAATCTATTTTTACAAACGCCTATTCTCCATATGCTTCATATTAATCGAGATATCGAGATGTCAATCTTATTTGTAATTTTCTTGTAGATGCAAGGGGAATATGGTAGCTTTTAAGCGATAGTCAAATATTTTATCGCTGGTTGCTATGTGGCGCATTCCATTCTCTTTGCATGTACAGGACATAAAAAAATGAATAACGAATTTGAGAAAAAGTATAAGTATTGGAAAATTTAAGGAAATAACAAGCAATATCTCGAAAACGGTTCACTCAACAAAAACAATGTATATGATATAAGTTGTGTATTTTAACGCGATCTACATTTTTTGTGTAGTAAAATTTTGTCTATCTCTTATGGTTTACCAGTTATGCAAAAGTCGTTCATAATGAAGAATACTTTTGGAGACATTCCCAGAAATTTCGAGATATACATTTCATTTCTCATGACATTATCTTAAACATATGATATTTTCATCAAAATCGTTAGAGCCATTTTTGAGAAAATTAAAATTTTCGAAAAATGTTCCATGTAAAGGGTAGTCTGGGGTGGGGGGATTTTCTTGAAAATCTTCGTGTCGCATCTCTGGAAGATACTGAACGTAAATACCAAGTTTGGTGTTTATCCGACTGTTAGTTTTTGAGTTATGCTGTTCACAGACACACAGACACACACACACACACACAGAGACACACACACGGACATGTTTCCAAAAATGCTTTTTTTGGATTCAGGAGGTCTCAAAACATGTATTTCCGGTGAAATCTCGGTATCGAATTTTTGGGTGGAATGCAATACTTCCCCTACTTACTATACGTAGTAGAGAAAGTAATAAAGCATTTTTGGAAACGTGTCCGTGTGTGTCTGTGAACAGCGTAATTCAAAAACGAAAAGTCGGTTAAATACCAAACTTAGAATTTGAATTCAGTATCTTCCGAGGATGCGACACGAAGATTTTCAAGAAAATCCCTCAACCCCGAACTACCCTTTACATGGGACATTTTTCGAAAATCTTTATTTTTTAAAGAATGGCTCTAGCGATTTTGATTAAAATACAATATGTTAAATATATTTACAAGACATATAAAATGTTTATCTTAAATTTTTTGGGAATAGTCTAGGACGTCCTCTTCATTCGGAAGGAATTTTGTAAAATCTTGTAAACATTAAGCGATAAACGAAAACGTACCCCATGTTGGAATGGTTTTATACTTATTCTTTTAAAGTTAAATCGATTCAGTTTTTCTCGCGATTGTGTGGAAACAGTATGGTATTTTAAGAACAGTGTATAGTGTCCAGTTAAACATTTGACTATCGCTGTTCTTTTTGTAATTATAATAAAATGTATAATGCAAAGTACTTTGCAAAGGTTATTTGGATTAAATGTAATAGATAGATAAATAAGCGTTAGTAACAAGTGTTTGTATATCCACTAATAAACGATAGAGGGTAGAGAAAGTCTTCTGAATGTATCACATTAGTTTTTTTTTTTACTTTCTGTACTACGTATAGTAATTAGGGCAAGTATTGTATTCCACCCAAAAATTCGATACCGAGATTTCACCGGAAATATGTGTTTTGAGACCCCCGAATCCAAAAAGACATTTTTGGAAACGTGTGTGTGTGTGTGTGTGTGTGAACAGCATAACTCAGAAACGAACAGTCGGATAAACACCAAACTTGGTATTAGGTTCAGTATCTTCCAGAGATGCGACACGAAGGTTTTCAAGAAAATCCCCCCACCCCAGATTACTCTTTTCATGGAACATTTTTCGAAAATTTTAATTTTCTCAAAAATGCCTCTAACGATTTGGATTAAAATATCATATGTTTAAGATATTTTCATGACAAATAAAATGTATATCTTGAATTGGGAATGTCTTCAAAAGCATTCTTCATTGTGGACGACTTTGGCATAACTGGTAAACCATAAGAGAGAGACAAAATTTTACTACACAAAAAATGTAGATGGCGTTAAAATACACATTTTATTTCATACATTTTTGTTGAGTGAACCATTATCGAGGTATTGCTTGTTATTCCCTTAAATTTTCCAATACTTATACTTTTTCTCAAATGGAAATTCGTTATTCATTTTTTTTTTGTCCTGGTAATGCAAAGAGAATGGAATACTCCACATAGCAACCACTCTTAAAATATTTGACTATCGCTTAAAGCCTAGTAATTCCCCTTGCATCTATAAGAAAATTAGAAATAAGATTAACATCTCGATATCTCGATTAACATGAAGCATATGGAGAATAAGTGTTTGTAAAAATGTTTGTACAAGACTAGGGAAAGTCATGTGAGTGTAACACATCAGATATTTGTTTTACATTTGTTCTAAAACTATTCTTAAACACGCTTATTTTCAAGCTGTTTCATATTAATCGAGATAAACGTTCATAGAAATGATTTCCTTGTAGGTACAACGGACAGGAAATTGCATAATCAAATAGTAAGTTCCACCATTCTACTGCTTAGTCTAGCCGAGACTGGCTGTACAGCCCTGAATATGTCGACGTATGACGTACAGCTCACTTTGTCGTGTTGCAGGTAATGTGTTATCTTACTGTGGGCTTAAATGCCCCAGCTCTAGTTATCACACTCTTGTCACCTTGCTGACACTGATTAACTACTCTGTTTGTCCCACATAATTAATTTGATGTTTGAAGCCTTTGTGGTCGTCGTGATGCGAATTTTGTGAATGAAATCTTAAAATTATCGGAATTCGCTGTTACGTGTATATTGGAGAATCTTTACAGGTCATGCTTATCTAAAAATATAATCACAATATCAAAAAAGTTGTAAAGGATACTTTTAGTACGTTACAGTCTGTCTTACCAATCGAAGTAAAAATAGTGACCAACAAAGAGGTCAGAGATAAATGAAAATATTCCATAAATGAGATTCCTGGGATGCCAAAAGGTCATAGGTCTTCTTGGCACGAAAATAAGTATGAGATAATTAAAAGCTAAGCATTAAAGCATTTTCGTTCAAGATTTCCTCCCTTGATTTGGTACCGTTGGAATGTTCCAAATCAGAAAAAAAACAAAAACTAATTGATAAGAGGTTTTCAGCACACCAAGGCAGCGTTTAGAGAACCACGTAACAGTTTGTATAGACAGTGCACTAATACGAACATTCTGTTGATATTATTTCAGAAATGTAATAACTAGACTTCGGATCTTTAGGTCCTAAAACATGTTATTTTAAGCGCCTAAAAAGTAGGGAAATAGGTCTTTAATAGGCACAACAAATAAACAAATTTTAATCATCACGCCATGCAAAACACAGTGATTGAGGCGTATTTTTAACACTTAAATAATTTCAGTCTAATTATATAATATGTAAATTCAATAACAGCTCGGTATGAAGCAATATGTGTATATATTAATTTGTAAAAAATATGTAACAGTCATTGTATATGTTTGTATTATTGTAAACATGTTTAATAATGTTATGTGAATGCATTACGTAATTTAATAATGTAGGAGCTGTGAGAATAATAAGTTAAACGTTGGTAACAATGAGGTAACCTTGAGGCAATAATGAGTTTGAGAGTTTAACAATACTACTTGTGATTCTTGGAAGCAATAATGTAATTTTAGTGACAGTTTATAAAATAGCCAATCAACAACCAGAAAAAGCTTTAGTAAAATGAAGGTATTCTATTGGAGTAGGATTAGCCAATCAGAAACTGAAAAGGAGAAACATTTACAAATTCAGAAGTCAGTTGGTTGCAGACAGCGTTACTCGCCAGACACAAAAAGTGTCCTCAAGAGATTTAATACGTATTCATGTGAGACGAAAAAAATTAATTTCACGTGTTAAAAAGTGCAAGTAATTAATTAAAGAATCTCACAGCTCTCTATATCAGTGAAGTGTTATTTGAATCGTATCAAGTATTAATAAAAGGAGTGAAGTAAAATTATAATCTGTGTAATCCTACATTCTTGTCGCATCACAACCCTGCCAAGATATCCATGTCTCTAAAATAAATACTGACGGAGCCGAGTGTTTGGCGATTGTTCGGAGCAATAAAGCCGAGTTTTTGCGTCGATTCATAACCATGGATGAAACATGGGTCCATCACATCACACCTGAGACGAAGGAACAGTCAAAACTGTGGACTGAAAGGGGATAATCGGCTCCAAAGTAGGTGAAGACAGTTCCAATCTACAGGCAAGGTCATGGCGTCAGTTTTTTGGGATGCGCGTGGGATAATTTTCATTGATTATCTTCAAAAAGGAAAAGCAATCAATGAGGAGTATTAAGCAAACATATTGCAGCGTTTTAATGATGAAATCAAGCAAAAACGTCCGCATTTAGCGAAAAAGTACATTTTGTTTCATCAAGACAATGTACCAGTTCACAAATCCAATATCGCCATGACCAAAATCAATGATTTAAAAGTTCCAATTGCTTCCTCATGCACCCTATTCACAGATTTAGCCCCCTCTGATTACTTTCTGTTTCCAAAGTTGAAGAAAGCTTGGTGGTAACAGATTTGCTAAGAATGAAGAGGTGGAGTCTGCAGTTGACGGATATTTTGCAGAACTCGACGGTTCTCACTATAAACAGAGTATGGAAGCAATTGGATGTCGCTGGGAAAAGTGTATCGATCTGAAAGCACACTATCTAAAGAAATAAAGATTTTTTCCCCCAAAATTTTTGTGTTTTCTTTGTTAGGTCGCGTACTTCTGCGACAGCCCTCGTATTAATAACAGGGATAAATTTACTGGATAAAAAACGCTCTAGAGCGAATAAGGAATAATCCTATTCGAAGCAAAATTCCCGGCTTCGGCAAGGACTGAAGCTACGACTCTTGTTTAGACGCAAGCACTTTAACCACTAGACCGCAAAGACATTGTTAATGTTGTAAGTTGGAGATTTACCACTTTAGGCCGTGATCATCAGTTTCCAACATTGGCATTGCCATGAAATGCGCTGAAGCACGTCCGGGTTCACTGTCGTCATCCAGCATTGCCTCATTGGAGCCAGATTTGACACATAGTGTAGTGAAAATGGAATTGCTGCAGATTGCTTGCGAATCTGGTTAACAGCACATTTCAAGTCGCGTCGTCTACCGCACAAATAACACCATACAATATAGCGTTATTGGCCATGACCTCTTGTTCATCCCTGACGTCATTCTTCTTATTGAGATCTCGGCGCAGGTCACTCTGTAACGTGTTCACTTTATTGTTCACGTCTTCCACACGTTCTTTTCTGCATCAGCAGGAAAACACAAGCTGCTGCTATTGCAAGTTGACAGAGATTCTTTTGAGTAAGTTTCAAGTTACACGCTTTATTAAATAGAAATCCTCGATTTTGAATATATTATATTTCTGTAGTATATGAAGACCACAAAAGAGCAAAACAGGAGTTACAAAGCCTGATGGTTAATTCACACGACTTTCTGTACCCTCTATACCTACTTAGCTTATTCTTACCAAGTTTTATTTTCCTATCTTACTTCATTTTAGACAGGATAAACCTTTCCAGAAATAGCTGCATTACAGATTTAATTATGGATACAAATATCAATATCAATTTTATTGTCATTAAACAGTTATATAACTGCAATAGACATTGTCAGTATATACAATAAAATACAAATCAATAATACAATATAAACTACACCTTGTACAACTTACAGAAAAAAGTACAAATTAAATATCAATATCAGATACATTAAGATCAATAAATTCATTAATAGAATAAAATGGATTATCCACAAGCCAAGAATGCAATCGCTTACAAAATATTTTATAAGCCAAAACATTTACAACTTGAGCTAGCTTATTAAAAAGTTTGATGCCAATATAGGAGTAACTTAGAGAAGTTTTCTTAAGTCTGTGTTGAGGAATATCAATCATTTGACCATTTCGGGTATTATAATTGTGAATATTGGATTTCATGTCATACACATGTTGATTCTGCTTCATAAAATCCAATAAGTATAAATATACAAATTTATGACAGTCAAAATATTATATATTTTAAAATAGGGTTTACAATGTGTTCTAGTAGATATCTTAGCCATAATTCTTACAGCTTTCTTTTGCACAAGTAATACATCTTGGATATATGAACTATTACCCCAAAGTAAAATACCATGATTAGTAATACTATGAAAGTATGCAAAATATGAGACACGCAAATGACTAAATTCCTCAACAAGAATACAACCCTTGACAACTTTCTGCATAAAAATGTAATATGTGGTTCTCAAGTTCAAAATCTATCAATAAAAATGCCTAAAAGCTTCAAATCAGTACAAAGCTTCGGGACAACAACATTATTTAAAGTAAAAATTATATTTTTAGTTTTAGAATCATTAATTAAAAATTATTTGCTTGAAACCATTGTGATGTATACATTATATTATTTTGAACCTCAATTTCAAGATACTGTATATTTGCATTATTATGAATAAAAGTTGTGTCAACAACAAATAATGTGGTTTTAGATTCAGTATTGAATGGTAAATCATTAATCATAATAAGGAAAAGCAAAGGACCCAGGACAGAGCCCTGAGGAACACCGCACATTACTGAAGCCATATCCGAAACCGTACCATTAATTTGAACAACTTGTTTGCGGTTAGAGAGGTAAGAAAAAAGCAATTTATTAGGCGTACCACAAATACCATAATATGCTAATTTATCCAACAGTATACAATGATCCTCACAATAGCAAATGTTTAAGAATTGGTTGCATACGCTGACCTTAACATTCCGTATTCTTTCCATGACATCGGGAGAAACACCTGAAAATGGCAGGATTTCAAAAGAATGGCTTAATACTGAACAATTCGAACCATTAATGGTGAATATCTCGGAAATGGTTTCTGCCACAAATAATAATAATAATAATAATAATAATAATAATAATAATAATAATAATAATAATAGTAGTAATAATAATAAAAAAGTTATGTGGAATAAATTGTATATTTTTTGTATCTTTAATATGTGGTATTTTAATCAAAACGTTAGTCTATTTTTGAGAATATCGAACATTTCGAAAAACGTTCCATGTAAAGGGAAGTTGGGTGTGGGGATTTTCTTAAAAATCTTCGTCTGGCATCTTTGGAAGATACTGAACTTGAATATAAATTTTTGTTTATTCAGGGGCCTCAAAGGATGTATTTCTGGTGAAACCTCGGTATCGATATTTTTGGGTGGAATGCAATTAAAAACAATTATCTCATTTTTCGATGCTGATGTGTCGAAAACTTGCAAAGGGCATTTGGTCTAAAACCAGCGTAAAATAATGAGTATGTGGTCGAGTGGACCGTGTTCTGGCTTCTTAACCTAGAGGTCCCGGTCTGGATTCCTGGCTGGAGCGGGGAAGTTTGGAAGTATGTATATGGGGGTTTGCATGTGAGTGTATTTCATAGGGAAAATTAATAACAGCGAATTTTACACCACGAGTTGTTTCTGCAACGAAAGCCCTCGATATGATCATTGAAGCTAAAGGAGGCAATATAAATGAATAAAAAAACATCATTATATGCCGTAACAACACGAATGAAATGGCGGTAACAAAACCAGGAATGTTTGCAACTCTATGGGACCGTAATTATTATAGCTTCTGAAATTTTCGCTCTGATCACAACCCTTGACAGCTTCGCATCTATCGATGTGTGCCTAGTCTTTTCTTAATGTGTACATGGAAGATTTGTAGAGAGAAATGGCACAGATTTTTCACAAACTGCGCGTTGCAGTTGTATATTGACACTGCAGACCGAAACAGGTGGACTTGTGACTCCAGGCTGATTAAACCATAGTTATTTTTGCTGAGTTAAGGAGGCGGAAATGTGAATGGGGAAGTTCGCGGTCTGTGTTAACGACTGCATTTATTTCCCCAACAAAACTTTTTAACAGAGTCAAAGATGTCGGTAGCTATCAAAACATTGGCAAAGATAGATTCAGCGTTTGATTTTCTTCACAAAGACTGAACAACTATAAAGTAGACTAGAGGTTTACCTGTTTTAGTTATTTGTAGAATATGTCTGGATGCGAATCGGTGGTAACCTCTGAAAGCAAAGCATTTCGTCCCACAGTGTTAGCATGTGGTTACGTCACCGCGTGCCAAGGAACAGTGATTCACACGCAGCGAACAAGAGTCATGGCTTGAAGGAATTGACACTTGTTGCGAATTAATGCGTATAGCAGGAGTTTTCTCTACCAGCCATTAGGGGTCTGTACAGGCTCAGGCCAAGCCCGCGGGCGGCTTCCGGCTTAATTTAAAAAATATTTGCCTGGCTGAGATTAAAGATAAAAACGAAAAAAAAAAAAAAAAATAAACATGTGTATGTCATGTAAAAGTCTTAAACACTTGGTATTTCTGTTAAAATAATCAGCGCCCTTTTTGATAAAATAAAAAACTATGGAGTTTTTCCATGTATAGAGAAATTAAAGACGAAAAAAATTAATTTATCGCAGCATGCAGTACTAATAATAAATAGATGCTCACTTCGGCCAATGCGAATACTAACTACAAAAGCAGGCAGCTGCAAACTGCCTTTCTCCAAAGTTTTATTTGGTTTAAAATCTAGTATATAGAAAAATAAGCTTGAGTAACAATAATTTGGATACCCACTAATAAAATATAGAGGGTAAAGAAAGCCATGTAAATGTATTAAAAAAGATTTTTTTTCTATCTACTTCGTTGTAATCGAGATAAGCCTGTGCAGAAATAACTTCATTATACATTTCGTTAAAGATACAAAGGGAACCGCGATAGTCAAATGTTGAAGAACTGGACGCTATATGCTGGCCTTAAAGTTCCATACTCTTTCCATACAATCGCGAAAAACGATTGATTGTAGATAGGATTTTAAAAGAATGACAAATAATTGAACAATTCAAACCATTAATAATGGATATCTCGGAAATGGCTGATTTCACACACAAAATAATAATAATAATAATAATAATAATAATAATAATAATAATAATAATAATAATAAAGGTGTGTACATTTTCGTCTACAAAATTCCTTCTGAATGAAGAAGACTTCACACATATTTCCAAAAAATTTAAGATATACATTTTATTTATCATGTAAATAACTTTAATATATGGTATTTTAATCAAAATCGTTAGAGCTATCTTTCAGAAAATGAGCAATTTCGAAAAATGTTCCATCTAAAGGGTAATTCGTGTTGCATCTTTGGAAGATGCTGAAGTAAATACCAAGTTTGGTATTTATCTGACTTATTTTTTTTTAGATATGCTGTTCACAGACACACACATGAATCTTTTTCTAAAAATGATTTTTTTTATCCAGGGGCCTCAAAACATGTATTTCCGTTGAAATCTCGGTATTGAATTTTTGGGTGGAATGCAATACCTTCTCTAACTACTAAGTATATGTCAGAGAAAGTAAAAATTTGGCATTTTCTCGTTTTAAAATGCCGGAAAATAAAAGTCTAAAAACGACGAAGCCAGGATTGTGTTTCTATACGTTCTCTGGTGAAACCAAAACGCTGACATATTGCCAGCGTACAAGTTTTCCCTATTTTATCATCTTGGTGATGTTGTTTCAGACCTTGCATAATGTGGAATGATTTTAGAACATGAATTGCTTTTAGTGGGCTATATTGCCTATTCAGAAAAATCTTCAACATATGGAACGGATTTGGGACTGTAGTTCTCTTTAATAACGGTAGCTCAATTAACTTATCGGTGAATCGTAACTTTCGAACAGTTGTGCGAAACGAACTTCGAGTGTAAGACCGAATATCTGGCCCAAAGCAGACATAAAAAAGTGTGCGAGGGAGAAATAAATGAAGACCTAAAGTTAAATTTCTAGTTTGACAGAGTCTCTAATTAATTCATTAAAAAAAGAAATTAAAGAGGATTCTTTTTTTCTTCTAATTTCATTAATTAAAGAAAGAAAAAAGAAGTAGGGAAAGAAGCGTTTCTCTCCCGTCTTCTTTAAGCTACTCGTGCGTTATCCTTCTGTAATTTCTTGTTTCTCTACAGCTTTTTCTTCCTCTTCCATTTTTATTTTCTTTCGCTTCTTTGCTGTTCTTCTGGTTCAGGCAACATTAATGCATTTCATTAGTCATCCTGAAGACATCCATTAGTTGCTTAAGATGTTAAACAAATCTTAGAAGGCGGTGCTGACTCACAATTCATTCTAATTGGGTCGGGTTCTTGGAAGTCAACTGTTTTATTCTTTACCATGCTGTGAATATAGGCTATCGAGGAGTTGCCCTGTGATTGCTTTATTGTGGGCGATCTGCATTTACAAAAATTAGACATATCTGTAAAACAGCATGCGTAATAAAATCTATTTCCTAACCTGACGTAGTTTTAATGAGCAGAATTGATTTGCGGAGTAGTGAATGAGAGAATAATACACATTGAACCTTGTGTTTATCAGTAATACAAATAAGATAGTGATAAAATTAAGAGAGAAAATTGACTATGGGATCGAGTAGTTCGAGTGCTAGTTGCTAACCTGGAGGTCGTGGGTTCGATTCACTAGTTTTTTTTAAGGAGTATTTCTCATCCTTAGTGAAAATCAGTATGGAATGAATTGGAATATAACAATAAAATGACAAGAACTAAGTGAAAAGCGTATGAACTTATTGCTGATGAAGAGCTTTTCCCTAGTTGGGTTCGCACTTGCTAGCCGAACACCGTCGCGAGCTGCATTCCGTAGCCCGAGTCCAAACTGTCGGTGCACGGAGAGACGCTCGCATAGTCGAGTTTCCCTCGTCGCTTCCTGAGCTGGTGGAACGCTCCGATGTTTGCGACATGGTGGCTCGGTTCGGGTTGGGAAAAAATCTGATGTGTTACACTCGCATGACTTTCTCTACTCTTGTACAAACTATTTTTACAAACGCTTATTCTCCATATGCTTCATGTTAATCGAGATATCGAGATGTTAATCTTATTGCTTATTTTCTTATAGATGCAAGGAGAAATGGTAGGCTTTAAGCTATAGTCAAATATATATATATATTTTAAGAGCTGGCTGCTATGTGGAGTATTCCATTTTCTTTGCATTACCAGGACAAAAAGAATGAATAACGAATTTGGGAAAAAGTATAAGTATTGGAAAATTGAATGGAATAACAAGCAATATCTCGAAAATGGTTCACTGAACAAAAACAATGTATATGACATAAATTGTGTATTTTATTTAACGCGATCTACATTTTTTGTGTAGTAAACTTTTGTCTATCTCTTATGGATTACCAGTTATGCAAAAGTCGTTCACAATGAAGATACTTTTGGAGACATTCCCAGAAAATTCGAGATATACATTTCGTTTGTCATGAAAATATCTTAAACATATGATATTTTAATCAAAATCGTTAGAGCCATTTTTGAGAAAATTAAAGTTTTCGAAAAATGTTCCATATAAAGGGTAATTTGAGGTGGGGGATTTTCTTGAAAACCTTCGTGTCGCATCTCTGGAAGATACTGAACCTAAATATCAAGTTTGTGTTTATCCGACTGTTTGTTTCTGAGTTATGCTGTTAACAGACAGACACACACACACACACACACACACACACACACACACACACATACACACACACACACGGACATGTTTCCAAAAATGCTTTTTTTGGATTCAGGGTATCTCAAAACATATATTTTCTGTGAAAGTAAAAAACAGCCTGAGTAGCGACCCATTATTCCCTTCCTATTCCAGCTAACGTCGCAGCTTTACATCAGAGCCGCCATGTTAAAGGATGGCCTGTTGGTGGCAGAAATCACTAATTCAATTGGAGTACCACTATGTTATCGCTTTCTCTACCACGTACAATAGATCGAGAAGGTAATGCATTCCACCCGAAAATTCCATACCGAGGTTTCGCCCGAATCCCAAAAAAGCATTTTTAGAAAAATGCGTGTGAACACCATAATTCAAAAACGAAAAGTTGGATAAATACCAAACTTGGTATTTGGGTTTAGTACTTTATCCTTTTCGTGTACTTTAGTACACGAAGTTTTACAAGAAAATCCTTCACCCAAAACTATACTTTACATGGAACGTTTTTCGAAATTTTTGATTTTCTAAAAATGTCTCTTAACGATCTTGATTAAAACTCCACACATTAAAGAAATTTACATAACAAATAAAATGTATTCCTGAATTTTCTGGGAATACCCTGTGAAGTCCTCTTCATTCGGAATGAATTTTGTATAATCGTGTGTACTTGATAAACGTTAAACGATAGACGAAAATGTACTACAAAAAATATGTAGATCTCTTTAAAACATAATTTATTTCAAATAACCTTTTGTGTGGCATCAACCATTTCGGAGATAATCTCCGTTGTTAATGGTTGGATTTGATCAATACTTTGTCATTCTTTATGTCCCGTCGGTTTTCAGCTGTTTCTCCTATTGCATGGAAACAGTATAGAATTTTAAGGCCAGCATATAACGTCCAGTTCTTAAACATTTGACTTTCGCTGTTCCCTTTGTATCTATAACGAAATGTTTAATGTGGCTATTTCCAGAAAGGTTTATTTCGATTAAAATGAAGTATATAGAAATTAAACTTTCGTAAGAATAGTTTGTATACTCACCAATAAATGTTAGAGGGTAAAAAAAAGTCATGTAAACGTAACTCACCAGATTTGTATACTTTAAGTTTCTAAACTAATAATCAGAGTGTGCGTGGTCCAGGATAAGTTCGAAAATCACTGAACTAATTCTGATAACGGTACTTTATGCAAACCTATTATTAGAAACACTGCATTGAGGGTAAAAAAATCATGCATAATTCACCGTAGTTATCTTCTATCATCATTAAACAATAAATTTCTAAGGAACCTTAGGGGTGGTAAATAAAATAAATTAAATAATTATTCGAGGTTTAAGCACTCGTACAGCATTCTGTACGCCAGGTGGTGTATAATAAAGACATTTCTGCAAACTTTTATCTCGATTAACAAGAAGGAGAAACACGAGCTGGATGGCTCAGGCGGTAACGTCAGTGGCCCGCATTCTGTAGGTCCTGGGTTCAAATCCGTGGGCCGACCAATCTGACAGATTTTTTCGTGGTTTCTCTCGGCCGCTAAGGTAAATACCGAATTGAATATTTAATACCACGGCCTAAAGTTCCATCTTAACACTAAAACAATAGTAAAAGTAAAAAATAGGTGGTAATAACGAATGCTGTGCCATCTATCCACAGACAATGAAAGCAGATAGACTAATGCCATCTGCACGGCACGAAGCAGAAGATCCGGCTGCTATGCGCTAGTGTCTCTGTGGATATGTGACGAAGCAAGATGGCATGGTTACAGGGATGAGACCTAGAAGACTAACTGTGCGCCTTGCTACATGAAAGCAGCACTTAGACTGGACGGCACCCTAATGCCATCTGCACGGCACGAAACAGAAGATCCAGTTGCTATGCACTAGGGTCTCTGTGGACACTACGAAGCGGGTGGTTACAGGGATGAGACCTAGAAGGCTAACTATCCGCCACACATCGACCTAAGAGTTATTCACTAACAGATCCGTCGCGATATGACCCTGTAGTTAAAGCTACGTAAAATAAATAGAGTAAGTAGAAACAGAAAATGTTTTTGTAAGAATAGTCGTAGGTGGATGGAGAGTCTTGTGAATGTAATATCAGAGCTTTTCTCAAGTCATGCAAAGAGTATGGGATTTCATCACATAGCGACACGGTTTTAAAAAATTTGTCTCTCTCCTTACCTACTGTGTCCTACAAAAATGTGTAAAAATGAATTTAATGTTTATTTCGATTAACTAGAAGTAGATAAAAGAACAGTTTGTAGAAGAGTGCCTAGAGAAAGGCACATGAATGCAACACATCAGACTTTTTCAAGTCGTAAGTCTTGATTCGTTTTTTTCTCTTGGCCATGCAGTGAACATGCAATTCCAAAACCATCACATAGTGATGCGCTTTTTAAAAATCCGTGTAGCACTCCCGTATTTATCAGTAAGGGTTTTTACAGCAAAAATACTAAATCCATTAAAACGTGCATGTAGAATAATCCAGAATGTTAAAGGAAGAAGTAAATCATTATATGCTGTTCGAATAAAATTATGTGGCCCTACCTCCCACCCGTTACTTCTTATACGAGGGTTGGGGCATAAGTCATGGCAACTATTTTTTTTGTGACAAACTGTTGTGAGCACAAAATGCTATGTGTCACAGGAAAGAGAGAGAGAGAGTCCTAGTGTGTATTGTTAATGACAAATGGTACTGGGATGGTCTGTACGAGTGCAGAGAGCAATGTGAAATCAGTTGTCGAGTGACCACTGTGCAAGATGGATGTAACTCATGTTGAGCAGCACTTGTACATCAATACAGTCCTTCTCCATGGGAGAACTGCCAGAGAATGTCACAGGGAATTGGTGGAAACTGTTGGGAATAATGCTGGAGAGAGTAATCATTCTTCACGACATCACAAGACCACATAAAGTAAAATGTCGGATGGCTACTACAGCATTAGGTATAAGAAGAATTGGAGCATCCACCATACTCTCCTGTCACTGTTTCCATGTGACTTCGGCCTCATACACAAGGCAAAGGAACCATTACATTGTAAGTAGTTTTCAACAAGTGAGGACATTGCAAATGCTGTGCAGCAACAGATGATCAAATTCCCTATTGGGGAGGAAAATGGCGATGCAGATGGGTATTCAGTGCCTCCCACATTATTGGCAACATGTTTTGAACATTGCAGGAGATTACTTTAAAGGCCTTTAGAATGGGTATGTGTGCTATGCTGTGCTGTAATGAGTGTGAAATATAAAACCACAACCACAATATTGGCATGTTGTTTAATGTCCATACACGTAGTTCATACCTCGTCCTGTAATGTGTATATTTCACATTTTTTACATGCCCGGTATTGTCACAAAATAAAATAGTTGCCATGACTTATGCCCCAACCCTCCTATACAGAAGAAGCTCATTTATACGTTTTTGTAGGGGGATGATGAAATAAATGTACTAGTGAAATTAACGTTTAAATGAAACTACTTAACGTGTATGTATTAACTTTAAATGCATGCAAACAAAAGATGCATATACTGTACAGTAGCTCAATATGGCATGTGCCTAAATTATGGACAATTAAACTTACTTAGGCCTCAAGAATGAATCAACTGTGATTATTACTTTCTGTACTACGTATAGTAAGTAGGGGAAGTATTGCATTCCACCCAAAAATTCGATACCGTGATTTCACAGGAAATACAAGTTTTGAGATGCATATAAAGCATTTTTGGAAACATGTCCGTGTGTGTGTGTGTGTGTGTGTGTGTGTGTGTGTGTGTGTGTGTGTGTGTCTGTGAATAGCATAACTCAGAAACGAACAGTCGGATAAACGTCAAACTTGTCTTTTAGGTCCAGTATCTTCCAGGGATGCCACACGAAGGTTTTCAAGAATATCCCCCCACCCCAGATTACCCTTTACATGGAAAATTTTAATTTTCTCAAAAATGGTTCTAACGATTTTGATCAAAATATCACATATTTAAGATACTTTCATGATAAATAAAATGTATATCTTGAATTTTCTTGGAATGTCTCCAAAAGTATTCTCCATTGTGAACGATTTTTGCATAACTGGTAACCCATAAGAGATAGACAGAAGTTTACTACACAAAAAATGTAGATTGCGTTAAAATACACAATTTATGTCATATACATTTTTTTTGTTGCGGGAACCATTTTTGAGATATTACTCGTTATTCCCTTAAATTTTTCAATACTTATACTTTTTCTCAAATGAGAATTTGTTATTAATTTTTTTTTGCCCTGGTAATGCAAAGAGAATGGAATACTCCACATAGCAACCAGCTCTTAATATATTTGACTATCGCTTAAAGCCTAGCAATTCCCCTTGCATCTACAAGAAAATTAGCAATACGATTAACATGAAGCATATGGAGAATAAGCGTTTGTACAGGAGTAGAGAAAGTCATGTGAGTGTAACACATCAGAATTTTTTTTTAAAGTAGCACTGCATTCATAGATTAAGTGTTAATATGCAGTTACGGAACACATCTTACCATCACTAATGTTTCTTGATCTTATGTAACGTTTTATTACTCCCAATGCAGTAAAGTGCTTGACAGACTGGAAGGGATGGTCCACAGATTCACCTTCTTCTTATTCCTCAGAACTATTTTATTTTCAGCTGATAGTGGCACAACTTCGTTAATTATTTCACAATCATCTTCCACACAGCACACGGGCAGTAGGTCGCATTCAACCCTTCCTAGGATTGCCATACGTCGCGGATTTCGCGGACAATCCGCGATTTTATGCTAGAAGGCGAATGTCCTGGACGAAGAGAGAAAAGTCCGCGAAAGCAGCGAGTGCTCCCCCCCCCAAAATGTTTTTATTATTAACTGGAGTTTTACCGCCAAACGCCGTTCAAGTATTTCACCATTCCTTACGATAGAGGTTTCCAGATGTGTAACATTCTTGCAAAGCCGATTTAAATATTGCCAAAGCGTAGAAAGTCACAAATTAAAAAAAAAATTAACTGAAAAGGTAAAATGCCGGGCCCATTCTAGAATGCATTGAAATAAAGCACTGAATATATTCACATTCAAATCTAGAAACAGTAATAAATTACAACTGAAATACATAGCATATTTGCTTTGTCCTTCTCAGGCAATATTTACCTTTTTTAAATACAATTTAACACGCGCTGATATTCCAATATGAACTCGCTTCGATAGAATTTAAGTGCCGCTCCACACATTAGAAAGAATTAGAAGTTTGCTTACGCCGAAAAATGTGTATAAATTTAGACAAGGCCGAAAAGTGTGGAGACGGCCGCTCCCAGACACGAAGCTCAAGAAAGTCCTCACTGGTCGTCAAGAACTAAGTCTGTTGCACGCTGTCTTCTTCGTCGGAGCGTATTGCTCGAGGGGCACCGGGAGGATCAGGTGAAGATGACGTCGACACTGCGCTATCTATGCTGGCGGAAAGGGCGCAACCTGGTGAGCGCTGTTGATATCTGGTGCAGCCGGTTACTGACTGTTGATCGGGCTGCCGATATAGTTACGAGCAGGGCCGAAAATTGTAGTTCATTCCAGAGGCGTTAAGCAATTGCGGCCAGCTCTGCTAAAACAGTTACTCCTTGAAAGAAGAGCCGTAATTGGCTCAGATGGCAACATCGTGGCTGACGAAGACCATCGATATATCGCCGATCTGGCGCTACACTGCAGCATAAGCAGTACTATAATCGATTTACTGTGATTTTGCTGTTTCCGGTTCCTTTACTTCTAGTGCGTGCCTCGTATTTGTACGTTCTGTAGTTTGTATGGGATAAACATTCACGTGGAGGGTAATTCTGAACCTGAACCCAATCCACAGTTACTGGTGACATCGCTATTCATTGAAATTAAGGGTATAATAAGTAAAATAAACTTTTTGGACTCTGCTCGCGTCTCGGAAAGACAAAAGCAAGCGTAAACACGAAAAATGATCAACTGTGTATACGGTCAACATTTACGAAACTATCGTGCAAACGTTTAGCGCTTAATTTCAGCATTCATTTAAGGTTAAATGTAAACTAAACCTGAAATATTTCATTACAGCTGTTATATTTCAATCGCCAATGTAGGAAACTAGTTCTGAACGACCATGTTACAAGCAAACACACAAGAGGTGTGAATTCTGCTTCAACTTCCAAACAGTCGACCAGTTTCTTTAGTGGTAATCAAACAGAATCGAATAAGGTTGCTGCAGCAGAGGCCACATTTGCGTTTCATGCTGTGAAACATAATTCCTACAATTGCTTAATGCTTGGACTATGTCCTTAGTTTGGTTCTTGGATTATGGCAACCCTAACCCTTCCTTATCTCTGAAACCGACTGCCACAAAGTCATGTAACAACAGCATTGCCATGTAGCTACGGCTTGCAATAATGAATGCGGGTTTGCATGCAGACAAGAAACCAACAATCAGCTGACCGCACCATATGCATAACGTTTCGTGACAATGTCTTGGTCTTTATAGTGTATAGGTGCTACAAAAATTACTGTGGGTGGGGGGGGGAGTAGTAGTGTAAAAATACAAAAACGTATAAATGGAAAACATGAAAGTGGGGTAACTTTGCATGCCAAATCGAAAAAGTGCACAATTTGTAGTACACAACGTACAGGTGCGAAAAATGAAGAGGTGAGAAACATACAGATGCGGTTTCACTGTAGTAGTAACTACCGCATTTGAGCTGGAAGCCCTACAACAATCGGTAAAGAGTAGCTAAATCAATGTGGCCAACATTTGTAAACGCTAACGTAGATCTTTGGGGGTTTCACTTCACAGATCCTGCGGCTACGCCTTGTCGCTCCGAAATTGCTGTCGGCCACAACTGTTCCACTCCTCTTATAAAAACATCCCTCGGCTACGCTTTCCGGCTTAGGGCGCTCACTCGCTCGGCTACGCTTTGCGGCTTAGGGCTATGGAATGTTGGCAGCGGAAATGAATCCACAATACTTCGGGTGTGATCCGTATATTAATTGTTTATAATGAACAGCTTTAAAAATTGTGACTTGTTCATTAAATATGTTGTTCATGTTATCTGCATTTATAATTTGTATTGGAGAAGGTGTTGTTAGAATGTATGATATTTGTGTTCTGATATAAAATTATTATTACTCCATTTATTTTACTTCGCTTTAACTCTTTGGTCATATGCGACGGATCTGTTAGTGGATAACTGTTAGAACGACGTGTGATGGACAGTTAGCCTTCTAGGTCTCATCCCTGTAATCACCCGCTCCGTCACGTGTCACAGAGATCCTAGTGCATAGCTACTGGATCTTCTGCTTCGTGCCGTGCAGATCGTATTAGGATGCCGTCCAGTCTAACTGCCGCTCTCTCATACAGAAAGGGGGACAGTTAGCCTTCTAGGTCTCATCCCTGTAACCACCTGCTTCATGCCGGGCATACGGCATTTGGGTGCCGTCCAGTCTAACTGCCGCTCTCTCATACAGAAAGGGGGACAGTTAGCCTTCTTGGTCTCATCCCTGTAACCACCTGCTTCATGTCGTGCAGATGGCATTAGGGTGCCGTCCAGTCTAACCGCCGCCCTCATACAGAAAGGCGGACAGTTAGCCTTCTAGGTCTCATCCCTGTAACCACCTGCTTCATGCCGTGCAAATGGCATTAGGGTGCCGTCCAGTCTAACCGCCGCGCTCACACAGAAAGGCGGACAGTTAGCCTTCTAGATCTCATCCCTGGAAATGCCATCTTGTTTCGTCACGTACCCACAGAGACCCCCAGCGCATGGCAGCCGGATCTTCTGCTTCGTGCCGTGCAGATTGCGTTAGCGTGCTTTACATTGTCTGTGGATAGATGGCATAGCATTCGCTATTATCACTTATTTTTCATTTTACTATTGTTTTAGACTTAGGTGAAACTTTGGGTTGTGGTATTAAACATCCAATCCGGCATTTACCTTGGCGACTGAGGGGAAACCACGACAAAATCTCAGATTGGGCGGCCCAAGGGATTTGAACCCGGGACCTCCCGAATGCCTGAGCCATCCCGCTCGGTTAATATAAAATGTTAGAGATATCCGTGTGATACGAGTATTAGAATTCCTAGCCTTTGACAGATTCCGGAGTATTGTCCACTTTAGTGTACGTAACCTTCTAATACCTACAAAAATTGTGTGTAGGCTTCTGTTTTGTACTTCTATGTAACAATGGTGCATAGGTTGTCACTAAGCATTATTTCATGTTATACTTAAGTAAACATCCATTTAGTGTTAATTACTGACATTTCTTCAAAAGAAAGCAACACCAGCGTTGGATTAACACAAGATTTTGGAAGAAATCGCCCTCATCATTCAGGTTTTTTTCCCCATTTTCTGTGTTCTCTAACCTCTGCAGAAAGCCATCTTATCGAGGTAACCAAGCTGCTTATTGATTTAGTTTTTAAGTACATAATGGAGACCTCTGATTATCCCAAGTACCCCAAAGAACACCAAAACTAACGAAAACAAAAGTTTTGCATCCGCAGCTCATAACGCACCATGCAGGAAACAATCAGTTGATATTGAAGGTAATGGCAACATAACCATAAGAGAATACGTTCTTGCCGTAAGTAAACTCACTGATCCCTCAAACATTAGATTCGTATCCAGAATATCAAATGAAAGAATCTGTATGTATGTATTTTCTAGCAAAATTAAGTAGAAAACTTGAGATTATCACACCCAAAGACAAACATAAATAACGTTCGCCTACCTGTATTCACTCTTACGTTGATCCGCGTCAAAACAAAGCCCAGGTGACCAGTGCACCGTTATAATGTATCCTTCCGCCATTCGCACTAGAAATACTGCCACACTTTCAGACCATCTGCGGTGACTAGCATATTCTGTTTAGGGTTAAAGATAATAAGATTGATAGTTGTAACAAAACAAACGTTTGCACATATAATAATAGTTAATTCTAAAATAAATGAGCTAAGAATAAAGTAACAGGTATGCCATAACTTAATTTATTCGCTCTCTGGAAGCGGCACTTTATTAACTGTTGGCGGCTCATTTTAAAAAAGAAATTGTGCACTGTTACGCGAATTACATTCTTCTCAAGATCACTACATTCTTGCATCGCATATTTCATAAGCTTTCTTTTTCATTTTTATTCCGGGTGTAGCCACTTTTCTCGTTTCAGATTTTTCTGCACAAGCACTGTTTATACTTGTACTCGAAACACCGGTGAACTCAGAAGCTAATTTCGCCATTTCTTTCGGGAAAGTGTTGGATATTTCTCACATAACTTATAATAAAGATTCAACACTATTGTTTTTTCACCACTAGTCAATGGTTTGCGCGACTAATGCTTTACGTAATTCGACGAAAACAAAGAGCGAATTCACTGTCCTCCATGATACTAAACACAACTGCTCGTTTCTGGCTGTAAACAATATTCTGCGTTACCCGGATGTAGGTGACTCATACAAATTGCATCATGGGACTTGTAGCTCTGTTTTAGGGTATAAATCAGCGTTAAATAAAATCTTAGGTATTTGTATAGAATATTACACTATTTAAGGATAAATTCATTCTAAAATTCAGAGATTAGCATGAGACTACAACACGGTGCACTGACCACGTGGGTTTGTTTTGCCGCGGATCAACCTAAGAGTGAATATAGTTGTAGGCGTCAGGCCTCTGCTGACCAAGAACAAAATAATTATCTTTAATGTAGCCCAAACATATAGTAAACCAAACATGTAGCCTAAGTTACCTACTTGAACACTTGACTAAGCATCTCACCTGTATCATCAAAACAAAATCGCAGAACTTAGAGAAACAAATCCTGCAGATTTTTACGCAACAAATCTCACCTTGAAAGCAATCTCCCGGGAACTTCAGAATCAGCAAATGCATGCGCTTTAAATAAACCTCACCTTGAAAACAATCTACCAGGAACTTCAGAATCAGCAAATACATGCGCTGCAGCGAAACAATAGAAAGTTCAGTACCCACGCCACCAGAAAATGAAACGCCAATGCAGACTAACACTGAAACTCAAACATCAAGAATTAAAAGACCACTTTCACTAACAGGCTGTTCTTCCAGTGAAAAATGTTTTTAAGAGGAAGGCAGTTTCTCAGACTCCCTCCTTAATAACTTGATCAACTTTCTGATAATCAAAAAAAAGCACTAGATGCACTATGATTCATACTAGAAAAAAACAGGAAAATGAAGACAGTAGCCTCTGATTTGGATGATTTTCTCGATCCAACTAGAAAAAGAATTTACCAAAGAATATGCATCAGCTTTATTCAGCTAAAATTTTTCTTTGAGAACTCGATTGGGTGTATTAATATACACGAGGTACCACTTAAATACACAATAGACATTTACACTTGGGAAATATTTCCTCTTTCGCAGTGCACAAAAGAATCTGACGATACATTCACATGAATTTCTTTACCCTCTATCTTTACTACTAAGTATACAAACTAGTCTTACTAAAGCTTATTACTTTCTCTACCATGTATAGTAAGTAGGGGAAGTATTGCATTCCAACCAAAAATTCGATACCGAGATTTCACTTGACAAATAAAACGTATATGTTTAACTTTTTGGGAATAGCCTACGAAGTCTTCATTCGTATGGAAGTTTTGTATAATCTTGTATAACTTGTACATGTTAAGCGATAGACGAAGACGTACCACTCAAAAAATTAAATCTCTTTAAAACACACAGTTTACTTGAAATAAGTTTTTTTTGTGGCATAAGCCGTTTCTGATATATCATTATTAAAGGTTCGAATTGCTCAATACTTGTCATTCGTTTAAAGTTCCATCGATTTTCAGTTTTTTCTCGCGATTACATGGAAACAATATGGAATTTTAAGGCAAGCATGTAACGTGTAGTTCTTAAACATTTGACTATCGCTGTTCTCTTTGTGTTTATAACGAAATGTGTCATGTAGCTATTTTTGCAAGGGTTTATTTGGATTAAATGCAATAGATAGAAAAATAAGCTTTACGAAGAATAGTTTGTATACCTACTAATAAAGATAAGAGGTTAGGGAAAGTCATATGAATGTATGACAAATATTTTTTATATCTATTTAATTTTAATCCAATATTACACATATTACACATTTCGTCATAGATACAAGGAGCAGCGAAGTCAAATGTTTACGAACTGGACGTTGTACACTGACTTGAAATTGCATGCTGTTTCAAAGTCAGGTGAAACAACTGAATGTTGACAGAGCTTTAAAAGAATGTTGAAGAATTCGAACCATTAATAACGGATATCTCGGAAATGGCTGATACCATAAAAAAGTTAAATCGTGTGTTTTAAAGAGATCTACATTTCTTGTATAGTACGTTTTCGTCTATCGCTTAACGTTTACCAGTTATACAAGATTATACATAATTCCTTCCTAATGAAGAGTGCCTTTAAAGGCTATTTCCAGAAAATTCGAGATATTCATTTTATTTATCATTGTTAGGGATATTTTTTATAAAATAATATTTTTGGAAATGTTCCATGTAAAGTGTAGTTTTGGATTAGGAGATTTTCTTGAAAATCTTCTTGTTACATCCTTGGAAGATACTGAATTTAAATACCAAGCCTGGTACTTATCCAACTTTTCGTTTTTGAGTTATTCTGTTCACAGACATACTCACAGACCTTTTGCTAATTTTTTTATTCAGGGGCCTTAAAACATGTATTTCCAGTGAAATCTCGGTATCAAATTTTTGGTTAAAATGCAATACCTTCTCTACCTACTATGTATGTGGTAGAGAGAGTAAAAATAGAAGTGCCAGACTTGAAAACAAACTTCTGGCAGCAGTCACAACAGAATCTGTTGGTTAGGAATGAAGTTCCTATATCAATAAAAATAAAGAATACATTAAAAACAATAAATATTGCATTACAATGGAATCTTCACGGTTTTCGGACTCAATCTAAAGAATTACAGGTATTAATGAATAATAATTCATCAGCTTATTTCAAGTTGAAGTTCTTCCTCAGTGACTGGAATATTAAGCAAACTGTTAATCACTCCTTTCATATGCTATACTAATCATTAAATACCACTTCATATAGTTACTATCCATTCCAAACCAGAGTTCCCTCTGATGTAAACAGAAGCACGTGCTTCGGCTTGTCATGAACCCAAGAATATACTCTTACGCCAACGTAAATAGTTCCTTAATACATGTATTGTATTATGAAAATTAGAGCAGGAAAAGTATAGAACTGTACATTTTATTGCGGTTATCATAAGAACTCATCTTTAAAGGTAATGGATATATATTAGCTGTTAAGAGATTACAAAATATGATTTTCGCCTGCTATTGCGCTAACGCCAAGAGCATCTTGCTTGTTAATACCAACCAAATGCACGACTGCCACTCTCTTACATACACAAGAAATGCAGTAACTATCTGAGTACCGAATAAACACTTTGCGTAACACAGGATATATTATAAGCGAACAGTCATTCATAATACACTAACACACATATGCTCAGCTCAAGTCAAATCTTGTTATTTAGTCAGTTGGTATTTGAGCTCACATGGCAGAGGAAGGTGCGTGTAGTGCGAATAAACTGTTCAAACACAGAAGCGGGAAACAGTTAAAAAGTGGCTAAAAACAAACAATACTTCATATGTTCAACTCGCTATTACAAAAATACCCAACACTTGCATTATTGCATATTACGAAACTAATATCGGATTTTACAGGCGTTTCAGCGAGAAGGGTAACGAAAGCGAGCATGGAATATAAACAGACATAATACAACATAGAAGAGGATAAAATGTGGGAACTTGTTTTAAGTGCGACAGTGCTGTGGAATTGTGGATAAGCTTGTCATTATTTTGGAGAGTAGTTCTGATTGTGATACGGCAGCCGAGTCATCTTCGGAGGATTCGGATTTGGGTGTTGCACTTTTGCCCGAGGATTGTGATTAACGTAAGTAAAATGTTCATTGCCGCATACTTATAAAATCGATTGTTACCTCAGGTTGCATTTTGAACTATGATTCTCACGCAGGGAGCCTTTTTACAGATTAAATAGTGTTCAACAAGCACATGGGAGGGGAACAAGCAGCCATTAGGGGCGGAGATTGCGAAGTACTTTCGCGCGGATAATACAAAGAGTTTGTTTTCAGTGAAAGGCACTCTGGTTTAGAATGGACAGTAGTGTCTCACTAATCAACTTATCACTCACCAGATGTATTTCACTCAATGTTATTCTTTGTATCCCAAACATAAACCAGATCTGCAGTACGTCCTGCCTAATGTATTACGCTGTAAAAGTCGCTATAAGACCTAAGATGTTTTAGCGACTATAAATAAATAAGTAAATAAATCAAGAAATCTGATGTGTTACATTCGCATGACTTTCTCTACTCTTGTACAAACTATTTTTACAAACGCTTATCTTGCATCTACTTCATGTTAATTGTATTGCTAATTTTCTTGTAGATGCAAGGGGCATATGCTAGGCTTTAAGCGATAGTCAAATATTTATGAGTTAGTGGCTATGTGGAGCATTCCATTCTCTTTGCATGTCCAGGACATATAAAAACGAATAACAAATTCGCATTTGAGAAAAAGTATAAGTATTGGTAAATTCAAACAAATATCTCGGAAATGGTTCACTCGACCCCCCCCCCGCCAAAAATGTATGTGGCATAAATTGTGTATTTAACGAGATCTACATTTTTTGTGTAGAAAATGTTTTCAATGTCTTACGGTTTACCAGTTATGGAAAAGCCATCCAGAAAGAAGAGGACTTTTGGGGACATTACCAGAAAATTCAATATATACATTTTATTTGTCATGAAACTATCGTAAATATATGATATTTTAATCAAAATCGTTAGAGCCATTTTTGAGAAAATCAAAATTTTTGAAAAACGTTGCATGTAAAGGGTCTTCGGGTGGGGGGATTGTCTTGAAAATCTCCATATTGCATCTTTGAGAGATACTGAACTTAAATACCAAGTTTGGTATTTATCCGACTTTTCGTTTTTGAGTTATGCTGTTCACAGACGCACAGAATGACCTTTTTCTATAAATTCCTTTTATGGATTCAGGAGGCCTCAAAAACACGTATTTTCGATGAAATCTCGGTATCCAATTTTTGGGTGGAATGCAATAGTGACCCTACTTACTATGCGTAGTAGAGAACGTAAAAAACATATGTAATGAACTTTTATCTCGATTAATAAGAGAAGACGGAATAATAAGCTTTGTATGAATAGTTTGTAGAAGAGTGAATAGAGAAAGTTATGTAAATGGACAACTTTTTTTTTTAACCAAGACACAGTCGATTGCAATCCTTGTAAACTTTTCATTTCTTTTTAGCATAAAATACTTGTGAAAATTTGATTGCATCGATGAAGCCTCATATTTGTTTACAATTCTAATATTCTGATTTTTTTATGTATATGCCGCTCTTAACATCTAAGATCATACCCGCGGCTTTTTACCTTTGGAACAATATTCATCATCAACAATGTCGGTCTCCGTGGTGTAGTGGTTACCATACTAGCCTTTAATTCCCGAGGTCGCGGGTTCAAATCCGGCGGAGGGCGATGAAATTTTTCGGGCGTAAACACCCTTAGCATAGCTTCCTTCGGAAGGGAAGTAAAGCCGGTGGCTCCGTGTCGTAGATTTACGGCACGTAAAAGAACCTCAAGCCTGGTAAAGAGGCCTATGAGCAAAATTTCCGGTCTTTCACGCCCAATATAGAATGGGGTGCTAAGGATCACTGCAGTTAGAGAGCGACCATAAATAAAACTCAAGTTTAATTTATGTTTTTCTCAGCAATTATGTTCCCTCACTTACAGTGGTGTTAACCTTTACACACACTCTCTCCCTCTCTCATTCATACTTCCAGACTGTAGGGAGGATGGGGCTAAAGAATAATTCCCACCCTCCAGCCCGGAATTGAAGCCGGTAACTCTGGATTTGGAGGTTAGCATGTTAACCATCATCAGACTACAGAGGCAGTCTATGCTGAAGTTTGTTATTCTTTGCAATGTATCTTATGTTGACCACATTCTTTTCTTTGTACTCCACACTGTTAGCTAAGGCCAAGTTATGAAACCGAAGTCAAGAACAACTCGAGAGGCACTTAATCCTGTTGACCGACTTCGCTGGATGTAACATAAAGAAGCTTGGAAAGAAAATATTTATTCTAAACATACGTCCCACCAGTTCTTACGTAAAGGTTATGTTTAACTGCGCCTGATATGGAGTTTTATCATCTTATATCACCACTGGCCGCATGTCTGCAAAAATATGTAGCTTCAGATATTCCTTGAAGTCTAGATTTCAGAAATGTTGCAATTTCAATATTAGTATTAGCACTATTGCAGAAAATAAAGTTTTTAGTACCTACGCGTTCTCTAAAACAGCTGCCCGTCGGAATGTTAACACGCCGAAAAATAGTGCTTTGCCTACGTCTAGGCCACGTAAGTCGTCATGGAAACCTTTAGCGGCGTAATAAACAAAATCCAGATGAAAGTGATCAGTCATACCAACTTTACCAGGGTTTTAAACAAAATATTTGGTCGTAACACGAGAGCTTTGTTTTATGTTAATTATACACTTTACCAGATTTTTTTTCACAAAACAATTAATAATTTAAAAACAAATGTAAGCTAAAACACGGTTTTATTGGTTATCAGAAGCCCTTCACAAAAATGAAAGATTTACTTTGCAACATGGAAGCGAAGGTGACAGTTCTTGAAACTATTTCCTGAAAATATATATATTCCTTCTCATACTGCTGCCGAGATTTTGCTGGCGGCAGCTCCAGTTCAGTGTTTCTGGCTCGGATTGAAATTTTCGGGATTACCACCCATATTTTCAATCACAAACTTGTTGTTTAGAAACGAGCACTCAGAATAAGCACTCCCAACTACTTTCGTATCTTGTATTGTTATGATCAATGCTTCCTAGGAGGCATTGGTACGGTTCATAGCGTAGGATTCAGTCCCCTGTGAGAATGTCAACAAATAACTGACTATGCCTTTTATACTTATACAGTACTTATATTACACTTATTTAATATTATTTAGAGAGTTTTTACTTAAAAACTATTGTATACACTACGCACACAAAAGCTTTAGCGGACTCATCCAGTATTTCTTAATGTAACTTACGCCTCGTCTGAAATACTTATTTGTCCGCTAAACGCTTATTTTGCGAGGCACTAGATACATAAATAGCAATAACATTTCGCAGGAATGTTAAAACAGTTGTGAACGCATACATCCTTAGCAGAAACTGTAAATCTGTAGTCCCAGATATAAACCTAAAATAATGTTATGCAATCCTACTATTATAAACAATATACTACTGTATTCAATGGGATCATTACGACATGCATGTGGATAATAGCAATGACGCATTCCCTATAGCACTGACGTAATAGCGGTATTCCAAGCTATCGTGGATTAAGAGAGAAGATGAAATCATTTTGTGATATTTTTTCTCTGAGCACGAGAATGCAGGAAATCTTTGTACATTATTAAATATAGAATAATAAAGATGTGAATTTGTAATTATGTATCATCCTATGCTGATAATAGCTACATCACAGTCCATTATACCTGCTCATTTCTCTCCCAGAGGGGAATGCGCGCAAGTGACTGTCTTTGCTTATCCGTTCAACACGCCAGGTAATAACAAATGAAAAGTAGAGAGAGAAGCTGGCGTCTCAATTGATACGAACATGTTTTGAAGACGTTCTCGCTTATGTCAACTAAGAGTGCCGAATTATTTAATAATTTATTTCCTACAATTTATAATGCTAAAATTGCATAACAGGTGTCCCATTCGGGGACAATCTTAATACGACACTCGTGCCATTATCATCAAGATTATCTGCTTGCTGTATAAATTGCTATTATATTCATAGAGGATCTGAAACCTTTGCAGTCTTGGGACAACCAAATAGCTCACAGTAATATTGGCATTTTATTCAAATACCTACTGCAGATGTGTGCAGTGAGATTTGCATTTAGTATCAAAGACTTCGATTGATTTTATTCGATTTTGCAGATGCAAATAGTGAAGTTTCTGGATGCCAAAACCTTTCAATAATCCTTATATAGTAAGGTACAATCAGTGTCCATTTGAAGGTATACGTTCTGATGATCTGAGCACGATAGAGATCTGTCTCATCAAATTAAGGGGAGAAGACGAAAAATATAGACAAAAAATGAATGTTTTTCTTATGCCGCAATATACGGGTAGTATATTGCGATACAAGTACGTAAGTGCATCATTGGAGAACGAGGAAGAATTGTTTTCTACTTCCAGGATTCTCTAATTATTCACTTAATGCATCTGTATTGCATGCTATTGTTTCGACGATAGTGAATAATAGAAATAGTACATACGGGAAAAGAAAGTTCATTTACTAACAGCTGTTGTAGATGGTGGTTCCAATAGAAAGACCACCCAACGTTAACTTTTGGAAGATCTGTGATTCATGCCTGGTTGTTGACCTTAAAAAAAGCAATAACTTGCAGTCCATAATAGCTGCTGCGTGAATTAAATCGTAAATAAATATTAACAAATAAAAAGGAAGTAAAGATCAGGTAAAATTTAAATGATAAAATTCAACTTCAAATATGATTATATTCCGTGTCTGCATTAGTAAATATATCAAAAGTTAAGAGGATTTAGTATTATGGTGCAGCCCTGGGCTCCGAATGGCCGAGTGAAGAGGTAACCCGACGTGATAGCGCTCTCCCCCAGCGCAAATACCAGAAGAGTTATCGAGAGATAACGGGATTGTTCTGGAACCTTGTTCTCCAGGCCACCCGAACATTCTAGAACTTTCGAAAGATCCAGCGGCTATATAAGTGAGCGTGCTCGCGAGTGAGTTAATAGGTGCGTTTGTATGCACATAAATGCTGGTCATTGAGCGCGTTCTCCGACTGTGGTTGCGACGATAGTTGTGAGGCTACTGCGAGAGATTAGAGAGGTATTGTGTTTGCTGCCTCAGCGAGTGAAGCGAAACGGTGAAGAGTCTGCTTTGTTTGTGTTTCATTGCGCCACTACGTAGCGAAGAAAAGTGAAGTTACAGGGAAAATCGAACCAGGTCACATTAGTGAAAGGACGGTAAGAACTTAGTGAAGTGACTGTGAAAACTGAACGAAGTCTCCTTGTTGGCATAGTTCATCACTTAAATGCTGCAATATAGGCAAAACACCGTAGGTAGATTAGTTTACCAGCACTGAATGCAGGAAATTCAACTTTCCACCATGACAGCATGAACGGGAAGTGGATAAAAGAACACTGTCGTCGAAAAAGAACTCTTTAATCAATTGTAGATTTAATAATACGACTCCAACCAGCTTATTGGTACTCATCTTTTATTACTATGAGCTCGTGTTAAACCTAGTGTTAAACAATCTGTTTTGTTTTTCGTCTGCAGTGTAAAATAACTCGTACCTATTTGAATGCAATTGCATGAAGTTTAGAGTGCATCTTCAACCTATATTAGTGTATAGTTAAAATAATTTTTTGAAATTTACGCAACTTTACATAATATAATTTTAAACCTAGTATGCCAATTTATTTCATAAATATTGAAATTAAAGCATTTATTAACCATTTAGAAAACAAAGTTACATTTTTTAGTAGATTTCAAGGGCGATCACCGAGCGGGGAGGTTCAGACGGTAACGTCTGTGGCCCTCATTCGGGAGGCCCTGGGTTCAAACCCTTGGGGCCGACCAGCTTGACCGAAGGTTTTTTCGCGGTTTTCCGTCGTCGTTAGGCTAATACTGGATAATTTGATCCCCGAATTTTCCTATCATCTTCATCACTGCATATTATTTCCTTCTTCAGCGCCAGAGTAGACCAGACCAGACCAGACCAGATCGACAGGTTGCTGACCTAAGGCATTTGTTTGTAAGTGCTTGGGGGTGTGAGTTCTACAATGGGGGTTGGGGGGGTTAAACCGTTAGCGAAGAAGAAAGAAGAAGATTTCAAGGGTGATTTTATTTAATCCCAAGAATCAAGTCTTACACGATTTCATTTTGGATTATTCCAACTACTATATTTTTACTATTTTCTTTATGTGGGTAATGTATGATGGTTCTGAAAACGAAGCATTAATATTGATGTGTGTGGTTTTTGAACGTAATTATATGTTAAAGTATTGTCTTGGTAAAATTGAAAATATTATTTTCGAAGCCCAAGCCTTAACATCTGTTTTGAAGCTACAAAATGGTAAACACGCACGTAACCGTAATCAACATGCAATTCTGCATAAAACAGCGCTGATTAGAAGCAATGCTATTGGCTCCATACGTTATATTGAGCATAAATTGACAATGCCAACCTTACAGTAACGCAGAGGAATCAATATAACGAACGTGGCTGTATTCTATGCAAGAAACTGCAGAGTTAGAAAATGGCTTTTGCCGTTTCATACAACTTACAGAAGACACGAAACAGCTGTGAGTGACAACGCCGAGCTTTCATTACTCCAAATTAAACTCTGTGATTGACAGTCGGAATGAAATCGCTATGCTAACAGTTAACCAACTTCTGGAGCGTCCTAAAAAAATTAAAAAAAAAACTATGCTAACACAACAGTGTCAAGGCAGGAAGTGAACTTCAAGAAATCAAGGTCGGTAAACAAATGCGAGCCAAACTGTCGCGAACTATATGCATTGTTCTTTTCGAAGAATTCTGAAAGTGTGTTTAACCTTGCAAACAACGACAGTGTACTGAGACGTTCGACCCGATCTGCTGGTAGGTTTTCCCCCGTCACATCAAAGGAATGTTCGTGCTGTATTTCTCACACGTCTGGACAAGTATATAGTGTGTGCTGTTTTTAATGCGGCACTTCCTGAACTATTGGAACGCTCAAGTGTTCGCGATCGGCTCGGGTAAAAAACATAGCAGCTTGAACAGTGTCGTGAAGTGACGACGCACATCTCCTTTCGATTCTTGGTAACCTTGGGAGTTCGCGACGAGCATTGCTGGCATGTTTGTACGCGGCTTAATGCTGGGTACACATTTGCGAGCCGAACACCGTCGCGAGCAATAACCATTGTTCTTTTCGCGGAATTCCGTAGCATAATCAGTCTGACCTTGTTACCTGATGAGCAAAGTTGGTGCACGGAGAACGCTCGCCCTGATCCATGGCTGGTTGGTTTTCCCTCGTGTGGATGTACCTTCGGTCAGACTAAAAGTGGCTAGCCTCTTGAGCAGTTAAACTTTTTGAAAATCCCTTCCAGTGAGCGCCCGGTTCACAACTGTCAACTTTTGTTCGCCGCTTTGGCACTCTGTTATACAAGCTACAAGGCACTGGCTTGGGCTACCTTCATATCGTGCTTGGCGTGGGGAGTGGTTTAGCTACTTATGTACAAGCAGCGCAAGTTCGATTCTTGTTAGTAGATTGTTATGCTTTATTTTTACTACTCATTTTACGACGCGGTAATATAATTAAATAATATTTCTTATGTTACTCCATTTTACTTACAAATATAATTACAATATTGGTAAAATTTGTGATTATAAAATTAAATTGAAGAGTATGAAACCTCCTCCCTTCCGATAAATTAATGTCATGGTTATCACATACATGTATGTTGGACTACCAAAATAAACGGCAAGTACATAAAAATGAAGAAAACCTGTTATAACGTTACCCATATACAGGGAGAACCAAAAGACTACGAACCGGCTGCGCGGTGTTTTTCCTGTCCCCGTCCTCGGCGCTCGTTGCCACCTGCCGCTATCATAGAAAGGCGCGGATGAAACCATACAACATTTTTAAAACTACTTTTAAAGGCTTTATGAAAGTGCGTTTGAGGACAGAATTATTAGTACAGATTAGTGGCCCCCTCGGTCCCCCTACCTAACCCCCTGCGATTTCTATCTCTGGGGTAACTTAAAACAAAGTATACAAGACAAACCCAAACACCCTGGAAGAAGTAAAACAAAATATCCTCCAGGAAATTGCCAGCATTTCTCAACGTGAACTACGCGAGTGATGGATAGTTTCCTCAAGAGGAGCCAAAAATGTATGGACAACGACGGTGGCCAGTTTCAGCATCTCCTTTCATAAAGTTGGTAAGTAAAGCCTTTAAAAGTAGTTTTCAAAATGTTGTATAGTTTCATCCGCGCCTTTCTATGACTGCGGCAGACGGCAACGAGCGCCGAGAACGCGGACAGGAAAAACACCGCATAGCCAGTTCGTAGTTTTTTGGCTCTCTCCGTATTTAAAATGAAAGGGTGAAAAAAGTTGAGTAGCTCCACGGAGGTTTGAACTTACAACCTCAGGAACAGTAAACTAACACTTCTACACTGAGCTAAAAGTGTTGCAGTAACTGCGGCATTGCAACGAATTTTAGTCATATTCCACTTGAAAACCACAAATCAACAAAGCGTATTTTGGTTGGAAATATTCAGTGTTGAAACACTGAAACATCTGTCTGAAATCTCGTATATGAATCGTTTTCTAGGAAGACGTTTGTGATTATAGTTGTGTTCCCCATTATAACTACTACAAATATGCGCATTCTTGTAAACAAAGCCTGGCTATCCCGAGCGCTCACAGAAGTGAGTGAAGATTCGAGCTCCCGATTAGTTACTGCCACGTTTGTTTCTCTGCGTCTAGTGATGGGTCAAATTATTTCTTTATTGGAACTGCTTTCATCACTTCCAGTAGTTTCAATGAAGTAGTTTTTTTTTTGGAAGTGCTTCCAGTAAGTCACTCCGGAATCCTGCCGGAGCGATTTCTTCCACCGTAACCTTATTCTACTTCAAAACATGGAGGAATTGTAATGGAATTTGCTATAAAGCTCCATACCAAGCGATAATCGGCACGATACCACAGTATGGGTGGATGTTTAACACTGACGCTTAGGTATGCTTCGGGATATATGCTTTTCTTGCGTGTTAAACTTTTAGTCTATGAGTAATGTCTAGGCAAAGTGTGTATCATTACATTGAATGTGGTTTCAGTGAATATAAAACTAACATTCTTGTGGGGAGTTAACTTACATATGCTCCTTACCTCTTGGAAGCGCTAAAATAGAAATGCTCGGTAATGAATTAAATAGAATATTATATTGGATTATTTTTAATTGCATTTACTCTTCTGAAACACAAAGTTCAGTTGGTTAATTCCGAAGATAATGCACAAACTGTATGAAAAATGCTGGGAAGTCCATATGGATGACAAAAAAATGTTTTTCATTTAACAGTTATTAGTCTCAAACTGTATGTGCATATTTATTAATTGTAATGTTGTTTACCTCTCCGTGTCACGGTGGGAAGCCAACAACGAAGTATACAGAATGTTTCAGGACCTATGCGATAAAGTCTGAGGAACGATAGATCTGCAGCGGGGAACATTTTTGGTCAATTTACGGAGTTATTCACTCCTATTTGAAGCGTATACGGTAGGATAGGTTTTAGAGGCACCAACTGCTGAATCAAGTGACATCGCCTCTTTCTTGTCCCTTACATCTGGTTGTGTTTGACAGGTCTGAGACGCACAGCCCAATTTAACTCAGTGTTTGTGAACAACAGCTCCCGCATACCACCTCCAGAAAGTACAGGGACTGATGCTGAACGACTTCGCATCTCGTGTTCAGTTTGTCCAGTGGTTTCTGCAACGAAGTATCGCAGATCCTACATTTCCCGCGCACGTCTTGTTTACCGATGAGGTCTGCTTCACACGAGACAGATACTTCAACAGTAAGAACAGCTACATCTGGGTTGTTGAGAACTCTCATGCAGTGTTCGTTAGACATCACCAATAAAAGTATTCCGTAAACATCTGGACTGGAATCGTTGATCATCTGCTGGGACCTTTGATTTTGCCACCCATTTGAGTTAAAGTGGGCTATGCTTCTCAGACCTACCAATTCTAACCAGACGTAAGGCACATGAAAGAGGCGATGTCACTTGATTCAGCGGTTATAAACAAGAGTATCAAAGTGTACTGGCTGTGCCTCTCAAACCTATCCTAACGGATACGCTTCAAACGGGTGAAAAACTCCGTAAATGCGTCGGAGGATGGTGGTTGCTTGACAAAATATGTTCCCCTCTGCGAGATCTTTCTTCCTCAGAGTTTGTCGCAGAGGTCCTGAAATATTATGTGTAAGGAAAATAGTGGATTTAATGTACCAAATCAGCAGAAAATGCGTTAGTATAATTACTGAAAACAGTAACATTTTTAGCTGATTTTAAATTGTCCAAAATTGAAAGTTGTAATTGAAATTCTGTCTTAAGTTTTCTTATAGGTACGGCCGAGCTCGTTAATGCACGGGGTTGTGTGGGGAAGTCCGCGATTCAAATATCGCCAGGACAATTCTTCCTGATTGAGGTTTTATTTTTTCAAGTTTTCCTAAATTTATATCTGGCAAAAGCCGGGGAGGCACCCTAAATTTAGACTTGCAGTATTTTTTTTGTCCAAAATTTCCATTCCCAATTATTTCATTTAATGTATCACCGTTGTCGCCGCTTGTGGACGTATGTTGTAAGAGTAGGTATTAAACATCGCCAACTTCATTGTGGGTGTATATATTCACATTGTTAATCCATGTTCATCTAGAATTTTGAGGCATTTGCTTGAGATAACTTCTTCTTTCAGTCGAGATGTCGATGTTAATTACTCAGAAGTGTTTTGGGATAAAGCTCAATGTCGAGTAGAATTTTGCCCAGTTGCCGTGTAGGAAGTAAGCTTTGCGCTCTACCTGGCAAGGCATGGCAGCCAAGAGACCTTGGGAGGATTTACTCACTGCATCATCACTTGAACCGCCCACATGACGTCATTGCTGTCGCGTCTTCCAGGAAGCTAAACCTGCGTGAGAATGCTAGCCTACAGGCTAATCAAGTAAAGTGTGTTTACCTTGGAGCGATTCATTAGCGAATCAACAATTCCGAGCTACGACGTAATGAGATTAGCTTGTACTGTGTAAGTTAATTTGCTGGGCAATGCCTACAAGAAATACGGGCGCCTGGCTACATTGACAACCTTCATTACAATCTAGAATATCAACAGCACCATCCAACCGCGTTGTATAACGCAAACTTCACAGTCTTGATATTAAGTCAGTCGAATATTTCCTATCAAAGACGAGTCCAGCTTCCGCTTTAAATCATCGTTTTCACCTATGGCTCACACTTGGGCGTACACATAGAAGAAACTTTATCTTACATTGTCTGTAAAACAATGAACGCAGGACTGCACCAATTGAGACAACTAGCAAAATACGGAGACACCAATATTCTTAAAACAGCATATTATGGCATCATTTACCCACATCTAACATATGGTATTGAAATTTGGGGGGACAAGTAAAACCAATATGGACAGATTATTAAAAATACAAAAAAAGAACTAGGTTCAACCTTCAGTTTCAGCAATCCTGCCTTGAAACATTTATAACGCAAAACATCCTAACTGTAGTTTCACCGTATGTGTTTAAAATCATTATACTTGTTAAAGATAGAAAGCAAAACATACTCAATAAAGACTGTCATTCATACGATACGAGAAGAGCAAACGATTACCATAGGGTGAGCACGAATACAATTCAAACTAACAAGGGCCCATATGAAATGGAAGCTATACTATATAATAAATTACCATCTGCAATTAAGAATACCAGAGATTCCAAATTTAAAACTGTCCAAAAATCATTCCTGATAGAGAAATGCTTGTATAATACTACTGAATTATAATGGATATGTGTACTTATGTAAATATTATTAAGTCAACTGTATTAATCATTCCTGATAGAGAAATGCTATTACTGAATTATAATGGATATATGTACATATGTAAATATTATAAGTAAATTGTATTGTATAGCTATAATTGACAGTGTCAGATGCTCTTGTAGGAGTCTATTGACTGCAATAAAGTTATTATTATTATTTCCTTAATATTGTTATATCTGGTTTATCATTCTACTAAAAATCTTAATCCACTTTTTGTTCTTTTCAGTGCACCTTTCAGCAAGCAATTTCTTCTTCAGTGCTTCAGCCAATTGATTTTCCTGTTTCTGATCAGTTTCAGCATTATTGTTCTTTATAAAGTAGCTTTATTGCTTATTTTGTCTGTGCGTTTTAAGCTTTCCATTCTTCTTCCTATCTGCTTTCAGCAACTCTCTTCACAATGTCACAACCCATTAAACTTCACGAATTTCTTCCTTAATTCCTTATTGAAGAATCCACATAAGTAGTTAGGGTTAGACCTACATATATCCATTATTGCTACCACCCCACAGGAGGAAAGTATGAAGTGAAAGCACCACAGGAGAATGTAGGCCGCAGGCAGACCACGGAGACGCGCGGAAGTCTCTAACAATTCCAGGCCCGAAGATCTCCAATGCTGAAGTAGCCTAATGAGTGTAATGAACGACCCGTCGACCAAGCAGCCCTCTAGTTTCCACGGGGAACACTATTTCCTTTGAGCAAGTTTCCGCACCATTTGTCGGCACCGCCATACACCACGCAATCTAGAAGCACACCTGAAAGATGAAAAAGAAACGGAATTAAAGCGAAATGGTGGAAAGGAAATCATGTATATGAGAAACTGCCCCAGCTTCGCCTACCGACCACAAAATACCCAAGTGAGTGTGGTCGACGACAATCGAACCCGGGACCTACCGAATGCGAACCTTATGTCTTACTGCGGAGCCATTTCGCTCGGTACAGATGATGTTACTTTCTACTTTCTCTACCGGGTAGAGAAGTGCGGTATTCTACCAAAATTTGATATTGAAATTGTACCGAAAATACACGATGTGAATCCAAGAGACAGGTTTTAAAGGTGAGAGTATGTCCACGAAGATTCTCGCCAAAACCTTGCACCCTGAACCACCAATGGCACGAAAAAAAATCAGTTATTAGTATGTGGTACAGTGGTTTATTGGTAACCGTTGTGGCTTCTGGATCTCGACGTCTCGGGGTCGATTCCTATTTGTGGTGGCGGAACTTTACTTAAACTAGAAACATTTCCTATCCTCCGAAAAGTCTATAAATATTAATGTAGGAGTGAATGTGTGTTTCATGGTAAAATGAATGAAACCAGCGGTAAAAGAAACCTACAAAACACAAGTTAAAGTGTGCCTCTACAGTTGAAGCAAATATACATAGAATTTTCTATTAATATATAGTGTGCAGTCATCAAACTCGTTGAATTTTAGAGAATTTTATGTAACTGGAAAACTTAGAGACAGACACATATTTACTTCAGAAAACATGCAGTTTCTGTTAAATATATTTTTTGAAGGGATAACCGTTGAGACATTTGCTGTTGTTCTTTGAAATTTTTCAATATTTTAAGCAATAGGGTTCTGAATGTGTTGGTTTTTCTTTTTCATTTCTTGTGGTCATACAAAGACAAACATTTGACTGTCACATTAGCTTCTTATATGCTCCTGTGTACATACAGCAAAATTGTATGTATTGAAAGCATTTCGGCCAATATGTTTTAACAGAAAGTGGACATAAAGCAATTTTTTTTACAAATAGTTTGTAGAATAGATGTGAAAAAAATTACAGTGGGTAGAGAAAGTCATGGGATTGTAACACATCCTAGATTTTTCTCTCGAGTCCGTACAAAGAGTATGTAATATCAAGTTTTTTTTTTTTTAGTTTTATTTAGGGACGCTCTTTAACTGCTGTGGTCCTTAGCGTCCCATTCTATATTGGGCGTGAAAGACCGGTAATTTTGCTCAGAGGCCTGTTTATCAGGCTTGAGGTTCTTTTACGTGCCGTAAATCTACGTCACGGGACCACCGGCTTTACTTCCCTTCCGAAAGAAGCCATGCTAAGGATTTTTACACCCGAAAAATCCATCGCCCTCCGGGCTAGCATGGTAAACACTACACCAGAGGACGACATGTAATATCAAGGCATGCGTATCGCCCCAGTCTGTTTGTTCTTACAATAATACTTACTGAAAGCATTTCTGTAGAAAATGATTCCGGATTTAACAGGACGTTAAAGGAGTGATTAGACCAAGGCGACCCTGGTTCGATCCCACGGACCCGCATATGGTATTTGTGGTGAACGAAGCGGTGTTTAGGCGGGTTTTATATGGGTTCTCCAGTTTCCCCCCGCCGCTCATTCCATCAATTGTTCCATCACATTTCATCCTTTTCGCCTTCATTTCATATCTTCCCTCACATGCCTGACTCGACCCGATCATCCGTTGCGGGTTCTCCTTGTTTGATTCGATGTTCGTTTGCTCCTCTACAGGCCTCTGACTCTAGGCGCTGGGGGGGGCAAGTCCTAGGGGGTGTAAGCCCTATATATGAGCAGGACAAGCCGACTAAGTAAGTTAACAGGAAGTTGCAGAAGAGATGTGTAAAACGATAACTGGTGGAGAAATTGGTATGTTTGCCCCTTAGATTTTTCTGATAAAAATATGCTTTTCCATTGCCATCCTGTTTGATTTCTTGACAACAAATTGCTACTACTTGACACCTAATAGCTAAAAGCTATCCACTTATTCCTACCTCATTTATATTTCGCAAGTACAGACAGCTTCAATGCTCATCTTCCATTATCCATCACTTCTTGAAGTTCTGCAGGAATGATATTAGTGGACTTGAAGTACTTTTTCGTTATGACACGTCTATAAACAATTTTTCTGCTTCTGTTAGAGATTTCTGCATTTTAAAATGGTAGTAGCAGTAAAGTTGAATGGATGCAGTCTTTCTCTACTGCTTAACTAGAATAACACTAGTCTGCATTTTCAAACTTCTTGTCATATGATTTCTTAAAAGTAGGTGTTCTTGAATCAAGTTTTTATGCTGATTCCAGAAATAACTTCAGTTTTTTTCTATCACCTCAGGTTTTTATACAAAATAAGAAGCAATGTTTTGACAATTTTACTAATGAGCGTAGAAAAGTATTCAAATACCATTCCACACAAGGTAGGTTTTTATTCAAGAAGTATTTTAATAATACTCCCCTAATTTATTTCATGACTACATTTTAATACAACAAGAAACCAAAGTGTTTCATATATTTTTTTTCAAACTTTCTCTTCTTTGACTTCCTTGCAGATCCTTGAAGATGACTGTCCCTTCTCAACATCCAACAGTAGTCGGCCATTATAGTTTCATTCCATCTCCCCTGGTACCTCCTCTCCATTTCCTTAATATCTTGGTGAAAACGTTCACCCTGCTCTTCACTATAATGTCTCAGATTTTCTGGAACGTAGTCGATATGTGCATGCAGAAAATGCACCTTTACACTCACGTTACAGCCCATCTTCTTGAAATTTACCAACATTGTTTCGACAATGGCCTTGTAATTAGGATCTTTGTTATTACCTAAGAAGTTTTCAGTAACTGATCGGAAGACGGTCCATGCTTCTATTTCTCTCTCATTCATTGTCTTCTCAAAATCTTCATCCATCATGAATTTCTTTATTTGAGGGCCAACAAAAATTCCAGCCTTTAATTTGTCTTGTGTAATGAAGGGAAATTTCTTGGAAAGGTACTTGAATCAGGGTCCAGCCTATGGTAGAGCCCTTACAAATTGCTTCATCAAGCCCAATTTTATGTGTAGTGGCGGGAGCAATATCTTTATATCTCTGTATTTTTGAAGTGAAATCGTGAAAAAACTGTAGGTGATAAAAAAAATTAAAAGCAGTTCAGAAATCAGCATAAAAAAGTGAGTCAGAATCACTTATTAGTTTTTAGTCATCCGATATCATGCAGACTAGTGATAATCAATAAAGTGTTGCATTCATTCGAACCAAAATAAGCGTTTTGAGGCACCTAACCTCCCATTTTCGAAGTAATTAAGAAAACGCTCATGCGCGTTTCTGTATCTATCTGTGGACAGCATAACTAAAATCGATTTCATACTTAAGACTGACTACGTTTTAAAGCAATGCATCGCATAAAATTTGGTAAAACATATGAAAATTTTAGACTTTTTTTTTCGATTTTATTCTACTTACATTGTACTTTAATGTTACACAAATTGGTTTTTAATATTAAGTCGCAAATGAATATTTAATTGGCTGTATAGCTTTAGTTACAGCACTGCGTTGAATTTAAACTCCATTTGTCTCAATTCCTTTTTCTTAACATGCTCCTAGGGCCACAGTTTACAACTTATTTGCTTGAAATTTTCAGTAGAGCTTCAGGAATTATAGATTTGAAAATTCTTGAGTACTAGTTAAAAAATATGAAATCATTCAGCTGAAATTAATTATTTTCCGTAACTCAAATTGAAAAACTTGAAAAATTTAGTAACGTTTTTCTAAAACTAATTAAAATTAAGAAAGGCCTGCACAACAGTTTCTTTATGTGGTATACTAAGTCAAATTAACAATTTGGGAACGATGTGATACACCGCTCCAAGAATCAGTGCAATTATCCTATGAAAAAGTGATTAATTATGAATAAAAAATGTAATCTTATTGCTAATTTTCTTGTAGATGCAAGGGGAATTGGTAGGCTTTAAGCGATAGTCAAATATTTTAAGAGCTGGTTCCTATGTGGAGTATTCCATTCTCTTTGCATTACCAGGACAAAAAAAAAAACAAAAAAAAACGAATAACGAATTTGAGAAAATGTATAAGTATTGGAAAATTTAAGGGAATAACAAGCAATATCTCGAAAATGGTTCAATCAAACAAAAAATGTATATGACATAAATTGTGTATTTTAACGCGATTTACATTTTTTGTTAGCAAAATTTTGTCTATCTCTTATGGTTTACCAGTTATGCAAAAGTCGTTCACAATGAAGAATACTTTTGGAGACATTCCCAGAAAATTCAACATATACATTTTATTTGTCATGAAAGCATCTTAAACATATGATATTTTAATCAAAATCGTTAGAGCCATTTTTGAGAAAATTAAAATTTTCGAAAAATGTTCCATGTAAAGGGTAATCTGGGGTTATTCATTTTTACTTTCTCTACTACGTATAGTAAGTAGGGGAAGTATTGCATTCCACCCAAAAATTCGATACCGAGATTTCACCGGAAATACATGTTTTGAGACCTCCTGAATCCAAAAAAAGCATTTTTGGAAACATGTCCGTGTGTGTGTCTGTGTGTGTGTGTGTGTGTGTGTGTGTGTGTGTCTGTGAACAGCATAACTCAAAAACTAACAGTCGGATAAACACCAAACTTGGTATTTACGTTCAGTATCTTCCAGAGATGCGACACGAAGATTTTCAAGAAAATCCCCCCACCCGAGACTACCGTTTACATGGAACATTTTTCGAAAATTTTAATTTTCTCAAAAATGGCTCTAACGATTTTGATGAAAATATCATATGTTTAAGATAATGTCATGAGAAATGAAATGTATATCTCGAAATTTCTGGGAATGTCTCCAAAAGTATTCTTCATTATGAACGACTTTTGCATAACTGGTAAACCATAAGAAATAGACAAAATTTTACTACACAAAAAATGTAGATCGCGTTAAAATACACAACTTATATCATATACATTTTTTTTGTTGAGTGAACCGTTTTCGAGATATTGCTTGTTATTCCCTTAAATTTTCCAATACTTATACTTTTTCTCAAATTCGTTATTCATTTTTTTATGTCCTGGACATGCAAAGAGAATGGAATGCGCCACATAGCAACCAGCGATAAAATATTTGACTATCGCTTAAAAGCTACCATATTCCCCTTGCATCTACAAGAAAATTACAAATAAGATGGACATCTGGATATCTCGATTAATATGAAGCATATAGAGAATAGGCGTTTGTAAAAATAGATTGTACAAGAGTAGAGAAAGTCATGTGAGTGTAACACATCAGATTTTTTACTTTCTCTACTACGTATAGTAAGTAGGGGAAGTATTGTATTCCACCCAAAATTTCGATACCGAGATTTCACCGGAAATACATGTTTTGAGACTCACTGAATCCAAAAAAGCATTTTTGGAAACATGTCCGTGTGTGTGTCTGTCTGTGTGTCTGTCTGTGTGTCTGTGAACAGCATAACTCAAAAACGAAGAGTCGGATTAACACCAAACTTGGTATTTAGGTTCAGTATCTTTCAGAGATGCGACACGAAGGTTTTCAAGAAAATCCCCCACCCCAGATTACCCTTTACATGGAACATTTTTCGAAAATTTTAATTTTCTCAAAAACGGCTCTAACGATTTTGATTAAAATATCATATGTTTAAGATATTGTCATGACAAATAAAATGTATATCTCGAATTTTCTGGGAATGTCTCCAAAAGTATTCTTCGTTATGAACGACTTTTTCATAACTGGTAAACCATAAGAGATAGACAAAATTTTACTACACAAAAAATGTAGATCGCATTAAAATACACAATTTATGTCATATACATTTCTTTTGTTGAGTGAACCGTTTGCGAGATATTGCTTGTTATTTCCTTAAATTTTCCAATACTTATACTTTTTCTCAAATTCGTTATTCATTTTTACTTTCTCTACTACGTATAGTAAGTAGGGGAAGTATTGCATTCCATCCAAAAATTCGATACCGAGATTTCACCGGAAATACATGTTTTGAGACCCCCTGAATCCAAAAAAAGCATTTTTGGAAACATGTCCGTGTGTGTGTCTGTGTGTGTGTGTGTGTGTCTGTGAACAGCATAACTCAAAAACGAACAGTCGGATAAACACCAAACTTAGTATTTAGATTCATTATCTTCCAGAGATGCGACACGAAGGTTTTCAAGAAAATCCCCCCACCCCAGACTACCCTTTACATGGAAGATTTTTCGAAAATTTTAATTATCTCAAAAATGGCTCTAACGATTTTGATTAAAATATCATATGTTTAAGATAATGTCATGAGAAATGAAATGTATATCTTGAATTTTCTGGGAATGTCTCCAAAAGTATTCTTCATTGTGAACGACTTTTGCATAACTGGTAAACCATAAGACAGACAAAATTTTACTACACAAAAAATGTAGATCGCGTTAAAATACACAATTTATGTCATATACAGTTCTTTTGTTGAGTAAACCGTTTTCGAGATATTGCTTGTTATTCCCTTAAATTTTACAATACTTATACTTTTTCTCAAATTCGTTATTCACTTTTTTTATGTCCTGGACATGCAAAGAGAATGGAATGCGCCACATAGCAACCAGCGTTAAAATATTTGACTATCACTTAAAAGCTACCATATATTACCAATAAGATTGACATCTCGATATCTCGATTAACATGAAGCATATGGAGAATAGGCGTTTGTAAAATTAGATTGTACAAGAGTAGAGAAAGTCATGTGAGTGTAACACATCAGATTTTTTTGGATTCAGGAGGTCTCAAAACATGTATTTCCGATGAAATCTCGGTATCGAATTTTTGGGTGGAATGCAATACTTCCCCTACTTACTATACGTAGTAGAGAAAGTAAAAAGCATTTTTAGAAACATGTCTGTGTGTGTGTGTGTGTGTGTGTGTGTGTGTGTGTGTGTGTGTGTGTGGCTGTGTGTGCGTCTGTGAACAGCATAACTCAAAAACGAAGAATCGGATAAGCACCAAACTTGGTATTTAGGTTCAGTATCTTCCAGAGATGCGACACGAAGGTTTTCAAGAAAATCCCCCCACCCCAGACTACCCTTTACATGGAAGATTTTTCGAAAATTTTAATTTTCTCAAAAATGGCTCTAACGATTTTGATGAAAATATCATATGTTTAGGGTAATGTCATGAGAAATGAAATGTATATCTCGAATTTTCTGGGAATGTCTCCAAAAGTATTCTTCATTGTGAACGACTTTTGCATAACTGGTAAACCATAAGAGATAGACAAAATTTTACTACACAAAAAATGTAGATCGCGTTAAAATACACAACTTATGTCATATACATTTCTTTTGTTGAGTGAACCGTTTTCGAGATATTGCTTGTTATTTCCTTAAATTTTCCAATACTTATACTTTTTCTCAAATGCGTTATTCATTTTTTTTATGTCCTGGACATGCAAAGAGAATGGAATGCGTCACATAGCAACCAGCGTTAAAATATTTGACTATCGCTTAAAAGTTACCATATTCCCCTTGCATCTACAAGAAAATTACCAATAAGATTGACATCTTGATATCTCGATTAACATGAAGCATATGGAGAATAGGCGTTTGTAAAATTAGATTGTACAAGAGTAGAGAAAGTCATGTGAGTGTAACACATCAGATTTTTTTATGTCCTTGACATGCAGAGAGAATGGAATGCGCCACATAGCAACCAGCGCTTAAAATATTTGACTATCGCTTAAAAACTACCATATTCCTCTCGCATCTACCATAAAATTAGCAATAAGATTAACACCTCGATATCTCGATTAACATGAAGCATATGGAGAATAAGCGTTTGTAAAAATAGTTTCTACCAGAGTAGAGAAAGTCATGTGAGTGTAACACATCAGAGTTTTTTTTCTGAGGAATGGTAGCAATAGGTTTTGCGTTTTCAATTTACGCAAGTTGAATGGAACTTCCCTGTGTAGACTGAAAGATGAAAACTCGGAATGCTTTTAAGTTTCAGACTGATTCGATTGTAGCTTTGTGGCAGTAATTTGTATCACAATAATGTAAATGCCAGAGTGATTGGAGTGTAAATAAGCATTATTGTATGACAATGATTTGGGATGTTTGTTAATTATAAGCATTGTTAGGAAATACGTTTACACGGCCTCACTGAAACTGACAATAGGAGCGGATAACAATGAGCGAGGGGGTGAGTTGAATATTAATTAGAAGAGACAAGCAAATGACGTCAGATTGGCGCGCTTTTCTGAGAAATGGAGGGAACATCTTCCCTAGAGCATGTGTGTTCGTAATTTTGATTGGATATAAATATAGACGCTAATGTTGGCGCGTTTTATTAACCAATAGCAGCTCGGTTATAATGTTTAGGCATATTAGGGTGTGGGAGTATAAAAAGCTAAAGCCAGAGGCAAGTATTGCCCAGTTAAACAAAATCATCCACGCGTTACACGTCGCTGAGTCCAACAGAATCATTCAGAAGTTAAACGTCGCTTAGTTAATCAGAATCGTTCGCGAGTTACACGTCGCAATTCTACAGAATCTGTCGCGTCTTAAAGTTTATTATAAATGTGAAACACGCGAATTAATAATGTGCAGTAAATAAGTGATTATAGGGACATTAGAAAACATAACAGTTTCAGTTTGGCGTGTATCAAGAATAATTATGTGAAATGAATAACGTGTGACGGCAATAAAAGTGTAAAAACAAAATTCTTTGAGTAACAAATCCTTTCCGTTTACACACCTTGTTCAAGAGATGTGCTCGACTGAATAATAATAATAGCTAGCCGGAGGACCCAAATTTAAAACTAGTAATACAATAACAGGCGCCCAGCAAAAAGATAACACGAAGTGACCGCGACAAATTGGCTCCCATACGTGGTACATATAAACATGAAGCATATTCCTACTACCTAAAAATATAACTACTTCAACAGTAGCATCAATAAAATTTGCAAAGTCACTTTAAAAATTTTGATGATATAGATTCATATTAGGATTTTCTACTCTCTAGCGTTTGTTAGTGGATATACAAACTATTCTTAAGAAATCCTATTTTTCTATCTACTTTATTTTAGTCGAGATAAACCTTTTCAGAAATACGTAAATTACACATTAAGTTGTAGATACAAAAGGAACAGCGATAGTTAGATGTTTTAAGAACTGTACGCTATACGCTGGCCTTAAAATTCCATACTCTTTCCATACAATCTCGGGAAACTACTGAAAATCAGCAAGACTTTAAAAGAATGGCTCTATTGAACAGTTCGAACTATTAATAACAAATATCTCGTAAGTGGCTTATGCCACAACAAATTATTTGAAATAAATTCTATGTTTTAAAGAGATGTACTTTTTTGTGTGTGTGTATTACGTTTTCGTGTATCGCTTAACGTTTACCAGTTACACAAGATTATACAAAATTCCTTCCGAATGAAGGGGATTTCAAAGGCTATTCCAAGAAAATTCAAAACTATTTTCGTGTAAATATCTTTACTTTAGTTACGTAAAATGGCTATTACAATACTTTAAAAAAAACATTGTAAACCTATTCACTACCTAACTAGTTTCGTAACTGTACCTCATTACGCAACTAGTTTCGTAATGAAGCTACTATTACGCAACGATTTTCGTAATGTCACTCTTATCATGAATCTTGTTGCGTATTGTGAGTCATACATAAATAATCAACTTTATTTATTTATTATTATTATTATTAATAATAATAATAATAATAATAATAATATAACGGAATTAGCTGCGTTTGCAATTTCTTTTTCAGAACTCATTTTTCAAAGTTTATTTAATTCACCTAGTACTCATGTTCTTCTGTTTTAAAGAAAAAACCTAACAAATAAATCGTCTTATCAAATCATGCATGCCCACTACACACACGTATCAACTATGTAACAATGTAGTGTACTGTTTCAGTGATTCCTAATACTACATCTGAAATAAAAATCTAATTTATCAAAGCATAAAAAATCGATATTACGTAACTAAAGTAGATAAAACGTTGTACAATACACATATCGTAACTACATATTACAATACTCGATTGGTTATCAAACCCAACCTGCGGCCTCGTTTGTCAATCCAATCTCATATTGTAATATGATACGTTACGATATTCGTATCGTAAATTACTACAGAGTGAGCCAAAAGACTTCGAACCGCCTGCGTGGTGTTTTACCTGTCCGCGTCCTTGGCGCTCGTTGCCGTCTGCCGCTATCATAGAAAGGCGCGGATAAAACCATACATTTTTAAAACTACTTTTAAAGGTTTTACTTACCAACTTTATGAAAGGAGATGCTGAAACTGGCCGCCGTCGTTGTCCATACATTTATTGGCACCTCTTTAGGAAACTATCCATCACTCGCTGTAGTTCACGCTGAGAAATTTCCTGGCGGATATCTTGTTTTAATTCTTCCAGGGTGTGTGGGTTTGTCTTGTACATTTCATGTTTTAAGTTACCCCGGAGGGGTATTTTATGAACAACATTACCGGCTGCGAGGTGTTTTTCCACTGGGCGTGTGGAAATATGATAAAACATGATAACGCACTGCTGCTATAAACAAAGTCACGCTGTTGTGGTTTTGCTGTGCAGTGTGAAGTGCAGTTTTGAGTTGACAGTAATGTAATGTAGTTCAGTTATTACGAGTAATTTATTATTTTGTCCTGTACTTAGTCACAAAGTATATTATGGCTCAGTATATGTTTTCTACTGCACAGCGTCTATATATTTATGATTCGTATGGTTAACTCGGTCAGCTTGTCAAGTGAAAGTACGATTTGGAGAAAGATTTCCAGGTGTAAAAGTTCCAGGCCGTACAACAATCCATAAACTTTACAGTAAATTTCAGGCCACAGGTGTTCAGGCTAAGAAATCTAAAAGACGGCGTTTGGTTCTTACCGAAGAAACATTAGACGACATCGGTCTTCGTTTGGAAAATTGCTCCCAAAACTTTCATGATGGATAGTTTCCTAGAGGTGCCAGAAATGTGTGGACAACAACGGTAACCAGTTTCAGCATTTCTTTTCATAAAGTTGGTAAGTAAAGCCTTTAAAAGTAGTTTTAAAAATGTATGGTTTCATCCGCGCCTTTCTATGATAGCGGCAGACGGTAACGAGCGCCGAGGTCGCGGACAGGAAAAGCACCGCGCAGGCGGTTCGGAGTCTTTTGGCTCATCCTGTATTAATATATGGTATTTTAATCAAAATCGTTAGAGCCATTTTTGAGAAAATAATTCCGAAAGTGTTCCATGGCAAGGGTGTTCTTATCTCATCTTTGGAAGACACTACACTAAATTACCAAGTTGGTATTTATTCTCTTTTCGTTTTTTGAGTTACGCTGCTCTCTCTCTCTCTCTCTCTCTCTCTCTCATACACCCACATTTTTTATAAATGCTTTTTTTATTAAGGGGCTTCAAAACATGCATTTCCGGTGAAATATCGCTATCGAATTTTTTAGTAGAACGCATTTATCTTCTCTACCTACTATGGGTGTGGTAGAGAAAGTAAAACTAGGGTATATTTTATGACATTTCTAAGTGTGTGTGTGTGTGTGTGTGTGTGTGTGTGTGTGTGTGTGAGAGAGAGAGAGTGAGAGTGAGAGTGAGTGGCGCGAGAGGGTGAAGGCGACCTCATTCGGCAGGGTAAGCAAGCTCAGTTGCGGTTACAGCTAGATACAGAAAAAAAGCGAAAATGGCTCACCTGTTTCATTGATACTGTCCCCACCCCATTGGTAGATCGATATCCCTTTTTTATTTCAGTCGTAATGCGCAGGCGTTACTACATGAATCGTTGCGTATTTTAAACAACTGTACAAAACAAATCCTTGTGTCTGTTAGTTATAAGTACTTGATAATACATTTTAGAGAGTGAGGACGAATGAGAGGTGGGGAAAAAGAAAAAAATAATAAACAAAACCAGGCCAACACTCTTATAAGTCTTTCTTTGTCGCTCATAAATAAATCGTGGAGTTTGTACACAATGCCAAACCCTAATAACGCGTAAACAAAGCACTTAAAATCAGCTGAGTAGGTTTCGCGGGGTTTACGAAGTTTACTGCTGCTGCTACGTGTGGGTAACTTCGGAACCTCTGTACTTTTCCTCGCGACCAACAGATGGCGCTGGAGTAGTATTACCTCGCCGCAACGGCATGAGACAGTCGTCTACAAATTTGACTTCACACATACACGCACGCACACTTTATGTAGGGAGCATAATAGCATGTTGTAAAATTTGCTCTAAGACATTATCCAAATTATGCCAAAGAGAAAGAAAACTCCATGGTAAAAGAAAACACCACAGAGAATCACACTCACGTCATCATTATCAAAGGAAAATTAATCCCCAGATGAACCAGATTCTGCGTATAGGTTCTGTCATCGAACATAAACGTAATTCCATTTCTGAAGTACTTGACCTCAGGATGGAATGCATAAGGAAAGGAAATGAAATTGTGGTTAATTTTCATATTAAGTTACGAGTGAAAAGCAGCGTATGTAAGCTGCGAATTCTCTCTGTGGTTTGAAACGATTGGTGAATCAGTAACAAGAGAAGAAAAAAATCTGATGTGTTACACTCACTTGACTTTCTCTACTCTTGTACAAACTATTTTTACAGACGCTTATTCTCCATATGCTTATGTTAATCCAGATGTTAATCGTATTGCTAATTTTCTTGTAGATGCAAAGGGAATTGGTAGTCTTTAAGCGATAGTCAAATATTTTAAGAGCTGGTTGCTATGTGGAGTATTCCATTCTCTTTGCATTACCAGGAGCACAAAAAAAAAAATTAATAATGAATTTGAGAAAAATTGGAACATTTTAAGAGAATAACAAGCAATATCTCGAAAATGGTTCACAAAAACAACAAACAAACAAACGTATATGACATAAATTGTGTATTTTAACGCGATCTACATTTTTTGTGCAGTAAAATTTTGTCTATCTCGTATGGTTTACCAGTTATGCAAAAGTCGTTCACAATGAAGAATACTTTTGGAGACATTCCCAGGAAATTCGAGATATACATTTCATTTGTCATGAAAATATCTTAAACATATGAGATTTTAATCAAAACAGTAGAGCCATTTTTGAGAAAATTAAAATTTTCGAAAAATGTTCCATGTAAAGGGTAATCTGGTGTGGGGGATTTTCTTAAATACCTTCGTGTCGCATCTCTGGAAGATACTGAACCTAAATACCAAGTTTGGTGTTTATCCGACTGTTCGTTTCCGAGTTATGCTGTTCACAGACACACACACACACACACACACACACACACACACACACACACACAGACATTTTTCCAAAAATGCTTTATATGCATTCAGTACGCCTCAAAACATGTATTTCCGGTGAAGTCTCGGTATCGAATTTTTGGGTGGAATACAATACTTCCCCTACTTACTACACGTAGTAGGGAAAGTAATACACAATGTGTAACAATCCTATTACACCATTTAAACTGATTTTCATTGTTATTACAGAAATTACGTATTCATACAAAACTCTATATTCCCCCCTAGTCAGTGTCAATCACGATAAATATTAGCCCCAAATTGTTTCAGTACATGTTGCAACGCACTTGCATAAAAACAATTTGAAAACTCGGATGTAACAGTGCTTTATCTATACATCTAATAAAACGCAACTGATATTTTTCTGGTATTCTTATACTTTGGATGAATAATTGATACTGACGTGTGTGTAATGGATTTCACAGGGCATAAAGCATACTATAAAAATATGTGTTACATTCACATGACTTTCTCCACCTTCTATCGCTTATTAGCGGGTGTATAAATTATTCTTACCAAAGTTTATTTTCCTATCTACTTCATTTTAATCCAGGTAAATCTTTCCGGAAACAGCTACATTATGCTTTTCGTAAAATATACAAAGGGGACGCTATACTGGCCTTAAAATTCCATACTTTTTCCAATCAAAAGCGAGAAACAATTGGATGTCGACAGCACTTTAAAACATAGACAAAATATTGAACAACGCAGCCACTATTAACGGATATCTCGGAAATGGTTTATGTACAAGAAGGCTGTTTGATATAAATTGTGTGTTTTAAAGAGATCTACATTTTTTGTATAATATGTTTTCGTCTTTCTGTAAACGTTCACCAGTTTGCAGAAGTTAGTATCTTTACATTATTTGCACCACGCTTTGGGCATCAATTTGAATTAGATTGTATTGAAGGAGTTGTATTATAGTTCAACTGTTGGGGAGCCGAACTTGTAGTAGTTGCAACCGCACGTATAGTAAACAGTTTCCGGTAGCCTTCGCCCCAAATGTACTCTCAGGTGGCCTTTGCCCCAAGTTTAAAAAAAAAAAATTAACTTTGTAATTTGACTGTTTCTTTAAATATTATATATTTATCTTTGCCTCGGCTGCATCAGTGTTATTGTTAGACACACGTTTCTCTTAGCAGGGTTGTGGTGTGACTAAACAATGTAGGCTTACACAGATTATAATTTTACTTCACTCCTTTTATTAATACTTGATAACGATTAAAGTAACACTTCACTGATATAGAGAGCTGTGAGATTTTTTTTATTAATTAATGACACTTTTTAACACGTAAACTTATTTTTCGTCTCACACGAAAACGTATTAAATCTCTCGAGGACGTGTCTCGCGTCCGGTTAAAAACACTGTTTGCAGGCAACTGAATTGATTTCAACCGCCTAAACTTGTAAATTTCTGTATTTCAAGTCTCTGGTTAGCTAATCCTACTCCAATAGAATATCTTCATTTAACTAAAGCTTTTTCTGGTTGTTCATTGGCTATTTTTAAACTGTCTCAAAATTTACATTAATGTTGCTCCAATAATAACTAGTAGCATTTAAACTTTCAAGTTCATTATTGCCTCAAGGTTACCTCATTGTTAGCAACTTTTAACCTATTATTCTCACAGCTCCTACATTATTAAATTACGTAATACATTCATATAACATTATTAAACATGGACACATTAAAACATATACAATGACTGTTATATACACTTTTATTTTATATTATTAATACACATATTGCTTTAAGGCGGGCTGTTATTGAATTTATGTATTATATAATTTGACTGAAATCATTTAAGAGTTAAAAATACTGCCTTAAGTTATACAAGATTATATAAAATTCCTACCGAACGAAGAGGACTTCACAGGATATTCACAAAAAATCAAGATATACATTTTATTCGCCATGTAAATATCTTTAATATATGAGATTTTAATAAAAATCGACAGCTACTTTTTTCCGAAAAAAAATAATTTAAAAAATCTTTCATGTAAATGGTAGTTTGAGTGGGGGGATTTTCTTGAAAATCTTCGTTTCGCATCTTTGGATTATACTTTTCGTTTTAATGCTTTTCACACACAGACACACACTCTTTTTTTTTCTTTCTAAAACTGCTTTTTGGGGGTACGGGAGCCTCAAAAATATTTCAGGTGAAATATCAACATTGAATTTTTATGTGGAATACAGTACTTCCCCTACTTACGGTAGTAGGGAAAGTAAAACTGTGTGTGCGTGTAACGCATAACTCAGAAGAAAATTCGGATAAATACAAATTTCATCCTTGAGTCACACACTGTTTAAGCATGCTATTCGAAAATTTTGAAGTAAATTCTCCCACCCCAAACTATTCTTTATAAGCAAATCTTTTCGTTATATTGCATTTTCTGAATAAACGGTCCTAACAGTTTTGATTGAAGTACCTAATGTTTTAGTTACTTGCAAGACTAATAAAATGTATATCTTAAATTTTCTGTGAATAGTCTCTCTGTAGGTTCATTCTGTAGTATGTGGTAAACCAAAGGAGAGAGACAAAATCTCTCTACATCAAAAAATGTGCAACTCATTGAAATATACAATTTAAGTGTAACACTTATCATTTGCCTTTTAGAAATATTTGTTCTTACGCATTTAAATTTACACAGGTTGAACCTATATTCTATGCGATTCATTAGTAACTAAAATTTATCTAAGAATTATTTTCCATATTGTGCATTTAATCAAGTCAACATTTCTTTAATTTGAGAGTAGTAAAACTGATCTTGCGTAACTCAACGCAATACTGTAATATAGAAGAAATTAAATAAGGTTGTATGTGTGTGGCACATCAGATTAGAGAGAGAGAGAGAGAGAGAGAGAGAGAGAGAGACTTACTTAGAGACTTAGAGACTTACTTAGAACTTACTTAGAGACTTACACTAGATACCTTGAAAAATGCAAAACGAAGATTTTCAGGAAATTTCCTTCGCTCTTTAAGTATGGAAAATAGTTCCTTGTTTTTCGTTTTCTCATAAATACCGCTAACGATTTCCATTTAAATATTGCTATATAGTATTTTGAATGTCCTGTGTAGGTAGATGGAGTATGTAAACCCTTTCATTTTCATTGTCCTGATGCTCGCTTGATGAAACATTGAATGACAGAAGCATATTGCAAGAAAAATGTAATTCCTGTTAAGATAATATATAATTTTTGTGCAACATTTTTGCCATTTACCAGTTACAAAATATTAGGGGTTCTCTTTTCGATTTTCTTACATTTTATGCAGTAGGCTTTGAAATATTAAGTGATCATTCATTTCTGCTGCATTTTAATCGAGATAAACCTTTTCAGAAGTAGTTACATTACACATTTTTCTTGTTCTACCACATACGTAGTAGGTAGGAAAGGTATTGCATTCCAATCAAAAATTCGACACCTAGATTTCGCCCGAAATGCATGTTTGGAGGCCCGCTGAATAAAAAAAAAGCATTTGTAGAAAAGCTCCGTGTTTGTTTGTGTGTGTGTGTGTGTGAACAGCATAACTCAAAAACGAAACCTCGGATAAATACCAAATTTGGTATTTAGGTTTAGTACCTTCCAAATGTGTGACACGAAGATTTTCAAGAAAATTTCAACCCCGAACTAAACATTTTCTAAAAAATGGCTTTAATAATTTTGATTAAAATACCGTATATTAAAAATATTTAAATGACAAAATATATTATTCGGGAGGAATTTTGTATAATCTTGTATAACCGATAAACGACAAGCAGTAGACGAAAAAGTACTACACAAGAAATGTAGATATCTTTAAAACACACAATTTATTACAAATAACTTTTTTGTAGCATAAGCCATTTCCGGAATATCCATTATTAATGGTTCAATTTGTTCAATACTATTCTTTTTAAATCCCAACGATGTTCAGTTGTTTCTGGCTATTGTGGATGAAGTATGGAATTTTAAGGCCAACATATAGCGTCCAGTTCTTAAACATGTAACTATCACTGTTCTCTTTGTATCGTAATGGAAATGTAGCTATTTTTGCAAAGATTTATCTGGATTAATAGATAGAAAAATAAAATTTCGTAACAATAATTTGTATACCCATAATAAACGATAGACGGTAGAGAAAGTCATGTGAATTGTCACACCAGAAATATTTTTTCGTTACAGATACAAAGGGAATAACGATAATCAAATGTTTAAGAACTGGTCACTATATGCTGGCCTAAAAATTCCGTACTGTTTCTATACATTTGCGAGAAACATCTGAATGTCGACAGGACTTTTAAAAAATGACAAAGCGTTTACCAATTCGAACCATTAATAACGGATATCTCGATAACGGTTGATGTCACAGAGCCAGTTATTTGAAATAAGTTGTGTGTTTAAAGGAGATATACATTTTTTGTGTAGTACGATTTCGTCTATCGCTTAACGTTTGCCAGTTATATAATTATATCAAATTCCTCCCGAATGAAGAGGACTTCATAGGCGATTCCCAGAAAATTCAAGACATACATTTTATTTACCATGTAAATATCTTTAATATTTTAATCAGTATCGTTAGAGCTATTTTGCGAAAATAAAAAAAATTCGTAACATTTTCCATGTAAAGGGTGTTTGGGGATGGGGGATTTTCTTGAAAATCTTCTTGTCGCATCTTGGGTATTTATCCGACGTTTGCTTTTTTGAGTTATGCATACATACGGACCTTTTTCTAAAATGCTTTTTTATTTAGGGACCTCAAAACATGTATGTTCTGTGATATCTCGGTATCTATTTTTGGGTGGAATGCAATGCATTCTCTACCTAGTATGTACATGGCAGATAAAGTAAAAATTAGCCTTTATGGGAATCGTTAGTGGTAGACGTGTTAAAACAAGTGTGGAAAATGGCATTATAGTTGTACTTCATATTTTTATTCGGTTTTCGCGGGCGACTTGCTGATGGTTCATTTGATGTGTAAGCACCTGGACTCATTAAATCAGTGAATAAATTGCAAGATTGGAATTAAATAAACCTCGACGCAAACGACTTAGAAAACCTTATGTTCTAGTTGATGGAGTCTCAGGTTTCTGAAGCGATGGGATGTATAACGCATCGAGATATTTGCTCTTTACTATCGACTGCTGGAATCGTTGTCACCATGGGAACATATCCTGACCTGACCTCATTTCGCGAAGAAGCTTGCTTACCAGCATTGTCCCCTCGTTAATTGAGTCATTGCGCGGGCGCCTAGTAAAAGTGTCACAAGGTCTACGTTGAAAAAACATAAGTTATCTGTTACGTCGCCGAAGGGCGGTTAATGGATGTAACCAACACGTCCTGCTGACGCCCTGGGTGTTTCCTGAAGCGCTCCACCTAAATGACGGCACCTTTTACCTTTCCCAAAAATTTTGGTCGTCCTCCGTGGAGTTGTGGTTACCATGCTAGCCTCTAGTTCCCGAGGTCGCGGGTTCAAACCCGGGGGAGGGAGATGTATATTTTCGGGCGTAAAAATCCTGTATGGCTTCCTTCGGAAGGGAAGTAAAGCCGGTGGTCCTGTGTCGTAGATTTATGGCACGTAAAAGAACCTCAAGCCTAATAAAAAAGGCCTATCAGCAAAATTACCTGTCTTTCACGCTCTGTATAGAATGGGACGCTAAGGACCATGGCAGTTAAAGAGCGTCCATAAAAAAATTCAATTCGTAATTCCAAAAGGTTTAGCATAACGATCACTGTTGGCCCTATACTATCTACCAATCCACACATTTTAGCGATATTGGTTGATTAAGTTTTTTTTTCTTCTTCAACCCATCATGAAAGAGGAAGCAAGGAAAGCCCACCTGGTTCTCGTATTATTATTATTATTATTATTATTATTATTATTATTATTATTATTATTATTATTATTATTATTATTTTGGATTGCGCATGAACCCATGTAGGACTACCAAAGTACTTAAAGACTTAGTCTCTAGTTGTTGTGGTCCGTTGTTTTCCTTTGAATTCATAGTTCTTTCATTCTTTGGCTGTGGGCTTTCTTTCTCTCATCTGCCCGTGTTCCAGTTTTTTTCTTTTCTTCGGTTTGTCCTCTTGGTCAATTTTCCACTTATGCGCTTTGTTTCTGAAGCTATCTCTGTTTAGGATATCTTCTTGTGTAATTCCTGCCAATTTTAAGTAATTTTTTGCTTCACCAATCTACTTCATAATATCTATTTGTGCTTTACTTCTATTTACGAAGAATTCCATTATTATTATTATTATTATTATTATTATTATTATAGTTACTTTTGTGAGCCTGTTCATGTGTTTAACATATACATAAAATTTTAATCTTCGTTTTCTAATGTCACTGTGAATATTTGTGTATATTGTTACATGCTGGAGTGAGGGCAAAAAGGTTCCCAACAAATTACTAAATTTTGATCACCCCAACACACACATGGGGGAACGTAGCTCACAAATGGCGAGAGGACCAGGACCTTTGTGTCTACATTCAGAAGAAGGCGTGAGGCTTTTTGACAAATATCACATCACACACATACCTGCATTTTATTGATAAAACACTTGGCGAATCTACATTACACTCAGGAAAACAAAGGAATGAGGTCAGATGTCTCACATATGCGGCCTGCTTCTTACACACTCACACAAAAAGTGACGCTCACACGCAAAGTAACGTTAATATATATCCCTTCTCTCCAACCCTGTCTCGGCAAGCAGAGCTGACGTCATACCAGGCGGAGATTCAAACAAAGCCTACTCTCTGTGGCGCGGTCGGCGCCAAAGGAGAAAGCTTCGTTCAGTCGAAAGAAATAATCAAAATCACCCAATAATACTGTCGACAATGCGACACAATAATGCGTCTGGTATGGCAATGCTTACTGATACGCCACAATATTTTAATTTAATTTTTCTTCTGAGTCTGTATTGTTCACCTATGACTTGTGGATCCAAAATTGTTCTTATAATTTTGCGTTCTTTTTTCACAATATTTTCGATATCTGCTTTTCTGTTCAAAATTTATGTTTCTGCTCGGTAGAGACACTCTGGTTTAATTACGGCGTTACAGTGTCTTAATTTTGTATGCTGCAGTGAAATGGTTTGGGAAGCTGCTCAGTTGAGCGCCGATCCTGCCGTGGGATGTAAAACTGGTTCTCCGCTAGCTGGGAATGCAGCTCTCGGTTCGTAGTTTAATAGTCCCATTTTTCCCCAAAGCTGCTGATGTTATTTCTGCATAACAGGGTTGTCGAATTTTTGTTATGTGTAATTTTTGAAGTTTCTTTTCCTTATTCCCGGCTGATTTCTCTAGTCTCAGGGTAAGTTGCCCTCGGATTCGTTTTATTGTGATTTTACGATTGTTGAGCCGATGCAATTCCGTGCTAAAGTTAATGAAGGTTGGTAACATAGTTTTCTAACATGAAATCAAAACCAATTTTTAATTCTTCTTAATACGTTTCTTTACTTAAAAAGTATTTCTTATATAAACATTTATTTCACAATAAGTGAAATGTATCACTTTAATAACAATAACAAAATGTCGTACTATTTGTAGTACAGAAAAAATACTGTTTACCTATTAGTAACTGTTTGGCCTATTATTGCAAATTGTACAATAATAATTATACTAATACATTTTGTATTCTTTATACTTCCCTTTTGTCCCTTGCATAAAAGTTAGTATTATACATTCACATAATTATTCCAACATGTCCTTTAATGCTCTTTTCTTTCCTCAATTTTTTGTTTTAATTTCCTTAGCAGTCAAAATTCTATTCCTTTTTCACTCACATTTTACTTATGATATAAAATTTTATTTTGATAAATGTTTCTTACATGGAACCTAATAAAATAATAAATATTTACATATGATTTGTTTTAACTTTACTTTTGTTTTTAATTTTGATGTTAGAAATGAAATAAATGTTGTTCGTGCATGTTCATAAATGTAGTGTTTTTATCTAACTTTCTTTTGTTAGTTTCTTCGTCTTCTTTTTTCAGTGTATTAAATCAAATATAAATAATCAATTTTAACATAATTATTTACAACATAATTCCCATTGCAATGCTTAGACTTGCAATGATGTTTTGAGTAAGCAGATATGCTGTTTTCATTTTTTTGGCATCTACTTTTACTAGTTTTAGTTTCGATTCCATCTTCCTGAATTATTTCATCGAGGTATTTAAATTGTGAAATTCGTTTAATTTTTCGATATTTGGTTTCCATGTATATTTGTGGTTCCTTAGTGCACGAAATGTATTCAGTTTTTTTGAAGGATTGTTTGTAGACGTTATCGTATTATTATTATTATTATTATTATTATTATTATTATTATTATTATTATTATTATTATTATTATACCAGCTATTTGTTTTAAATGCTTTTACACTCTTTTTATATTTTCAAAGGTATTATTTTTCTCTCTGATACTCTAAATAACAGTTTCAACAAATATATTGAAACATAGTACGAATTTGTAAAGTGGCATACAAAATACAAAATGAGACCTCGTTATATTGGTTGTCACAATTCTAGAGCTGGTTGCCAAATTGAAAAAAAAATTTAAATTTACATTTTTAAAGTCTTGGAGAAACGTAATATTAAAACGTATTTGCACAAATAAGCTTCAATATAGCAGCTTATAGAGAAGTCAGCATTTGATGCTTAAATACTCAAGAGGAAGATCATTATTCAGTTATTTTTTTACGAAATTGCATCATTCTGTTACAGCAAAGAAAAAGTTTTGTATTAATGCAGCTCGAGTTATTTTATAACTAACAGAATTCGCAATCTCGCGGTATTGCATTAAATGCGAAGTTTCTTTTCCTCTCTCCCTTTCCCTCACTCTTCCCCCTTCTCTCTCTTCCCCCGTCCCCTCGCTATACAACTTAAATGTAATGTGATATTTTGAAAGCCGCTAATAAAATTGCTTCTGAGGTGTTATTAAACATTAAAACGTAAATACAAGGGTTAATAGAATGCAAACTTATGCCCCTTCCTTACACTTAGGATGCGACAGTGTTCGAGATAACTGGTTTATGTGCACCAGTAATAAGTAAAGAAAAAAGTAGTGTAACTTATGAAATATTCATCCTATAGAAAGTTTGTGACTAGCGATACTTTTTTAAAGCATTTAATCTAAATAAAAATAAAAAAAACTGAATAATAAGCGAGACATTTAATTTTTTAAAAATTGAAGTCCCATTAAAAGCTTTTGAGGAAAGTAACTGATACTGTGGCTTAATTGTGTATTATGCAACAAGACTATAATGGCTGTAATTAAGACGCGAGTATGTTTATGAAACGAGCGGTAGCGAGTTTCATAATTTTCATACGAGCGTCTTAATCACCATTATAATCAAGTTGCATACGACTGTTTGGTCGATCACAATTTCAAAATTTTCAAATCCTAATTTCAAAGCTTTGAGTTTTTATAAAAAGATCTTACCGTGCTGTGTGTAATTAAATGCTGAAAGCATTGATGGCAAGACTGAGCGTATTTGCGAGTAGTGCAACAGATAGCAGCACTGAGTCCACGTAGTATTTATTGATTGTTTGCAGGTAACGTGAAAGCAACTTACATTGATGCAAAGGAAATTAGTTCAATTTATTAGAATATTAACATTACAATGAACAACATTTATGTAATTTTAAATACACGTATTTCATTGTTTATCCGGGGAATTAATCCCAGTATGGGCGATAGAGGAGCTACGCGCGCCACCGACTAAGATCATAGAGTCGCTGGATGCCATAACAGTTCTGTTACATCCATCTGATTTAGCGTATTACAGTGTGATCGACCAAAAAGTATGTTAGGTAGTTGCACGATAATCGGTTTGGACATTTGCAATAAAAGATAACTTACCTGTCTTACTTTCTACCCACCCACATACAGAAATTTTAAAAAATTAAGATTATGCTTGAGGTAGCCTGTTATACAAATCGGTAGATATAAATTATTAATCAAAAATTGAAAATTACTAGAAAATAATTGGATTACAGTTTTATAAAGTGTACAGCCGAGAGCACAGCTTATTTGTTTTCCTTAAATGAAGGAATAACGCAAAGATGTACCAAATTAACTCTGATTCAGTATTCATGTGTAAGGAATGAAACCCATCCCCGTGGTGTGTAAGTAACACGTCTGCCTCACATGCAAGAGGTTCCGATTCCAAATCTTGCATGGGTTGAGTTATCTGCAAAAAGGTTCTTTCCAGGGTTTCCCCTTATCCTCAGAAGACGAATGTCGGGTAAATCTTTTGTTCTATCATTTCAGCCATCTGATTCAGCCACCGTCCGATATGGCCTACTGGAATAAGGGCGTTAAACTACACTAAATATACGCGTTGAACCAGTTTGTATACAATGTCTTCAGCATCATCTGGGGCAAATTCTCTAAAATTACCCACAACTCCATGGAAAGTACAATTATTTTCATTATATCTTGTAACAGATGAGAACTACTGAGTCACAACCAACAGCTGAACTGCACTCGGCACTGTCCAAACTCTTCGACTTCTTGATGACACTTAACTTCGTAACTTCCTAACTGCACTCCTGGTCAAGAGCAGACTCTTATATAATCCTCGCAAAGCGGAATGATCTAGAAAGGGAGACTACTAGAACATGCCGAACGGAATGTTCTATAATTGGAAGGTGTCACTTAATGGGCTATTGTTCCGACGGCCGATCGAAGACGCCACCAAGGTGCCGGGCCGGGAGGCTTTTGCCCGCGATCCGCAAGTAGCTTCGCACGCGCGGTTGCAATATGTATTTTTAATCTTATTTTTATACAAAACTTGAGCAAATATTATGGCTCACGAGAAATGCAAACAGATGTAGATTTGCAACAACACTCGTGATGTTAAGAACTTTTACACAATTTAAAATTAGTCTCATGTTAATGTTTAACGAGTTGGGTTTACTGCAGCATAAAACATAGTATTTATGATTATTTTTATATTTAACTGTTACGTTTTGGAAAAATGGCGCTTGCATTGTTTTTCCACTCGGGTATACACTTGTAGTTAACTTGGATTAATGTAGGTCATGTATAGTTATATTCCAAAGGTCACAAACCCGGCGCCTCTGCCCCTAGGGTTTCTTGTACTAGAACATAATTAGTAATTCCCATGGTGGGTACAATAATTTTGCTGTATGGCTTGTATTTAACCCCTTAGTGCTGCGGCAGTCACTCCCTAGTCCTTTGTTGTTTTGGTTATTTGTAATGTCCGTAGCTCGCGGCTTACCTTTCTGTAGCCTCCGCGAAGACTCTGGATGTTCGAAGGATGCTGATTCTCTTCATTTGTTTTATCCTCGGCTAGCTGAAGTTATTGCTGAAATATATCAGAGCATGGGCTTTTCCTTGGTAAAGGAAACGTAGATCTCGGGTGTGGTAAAGGAGAGAAAATAGACGTGATTTAGTTACAAAAAGACGACACCACTGTTTCTTTTATTTGGATACTTCTGGTAGTTCACAACACTGATATGACGCGAAGTTTATGTACTTAGTAGATCTCTTTACACGTAGCGATTCTTATGTGTGTTGCGAAAACTGTCTTAATTCACTTTTGGCGCGACATCTCTCAAATATCCTGCAGCATCTTTCCCTGCCTGTAGTTTAGAAAATGACCTCCGATTTTGGTCTTAGCAGATTTATTTATAGTCGCAGGCTTCTTGGGCTGCTTCATTTCTTATTGGTGCATTTTTAGCGCCACTCAACGCGTCTCACTATTTCGTATAAGTTTACAGGGATGTCATTGGTCCAATTTTAACATAAATCGCGACTTTTCCTAATTTTACCGTTAAGCTTGTTGTCTCCATCACTCCGGTCACGACGAATTATCGAACAAAAGCACAATAGCTAGACACCCTCGCTTTATGAACAATGCCCCTGCTACCAGAGAGACATCGTAAAACTAAACTTGTTGCCTTCGGAGACACTATTCCTGCAGCTAGCATATCTCGTCGTGGACAGTATTTTAACATAGCGCTTAAATTATTTACATTAAACAATTTATAACTCCTCTAATATTAGTAACGTAAATACATACATATCATTAAATCACCCTTCTTAAGCTACACAGACAGTAAAAGAAAAATATTTGTACATAGCATAATTTAATCTCACTAAAAATTAATTAATCAAATTACTAATAATTACATAGCTCGGGCTCGGCCTAGAGTTGCCGTTTCAGTGCCTGGTGTAACATATTTTACATAAAGGTTTTTTCTTAAGGGTTTAGATTTTTAAAACAGTTTTGTTAACTTTCTTATCATACTAACCTTCAACAATAGAAGACAAGTGTTTGTAGCTGTTTTTATTATAAAAGTATTAATTTTTTCAATAAGATGTAGCGTTTTGTTTGTGTTTTTGAGAAGAAAAATTAAAATGCAAGCGACTGCATTAAAAGTAACCCTGTCAGCATCCAAGCGTGCCATCACACCGGTTATTTTACACGCCCCCCCCTCCTCCCCTAAGCACATTTGACTGCACATGACCTCGTTCATTTCGAATAAAATTGAGGAATCAGATACTTGCTATAATTGTAATTATAGTAAAAGAAGCTGCGGTTAAACAATTACCAGTGGGATCTAGGCATTTGTGTAGGGAATATTATAGTTTTGGAATCTGGAGGACTGAAAATTGGTGGATAGTATTAATGAAACAGTACTTTTGGTTTACTTCTGACTAAAGCATTTTCTCACTGTGGGCCGAGTGTTGGATGCTTAAAAATATGCTGGTGGTTAACAGAAATTCGAAACTACAGTACGTTGTGCGAGTTTTTGAAGCTAGATTTCAAAGTATATAAAGTTTTGAACATTTTGACCAGAGAGTGGGCAAGCTCGGAATTTTGATTATGAAGGTTGCTGCACTGTTAGATATTTATGGTGGATGTAGACGGCAGGTACTTGTGAATGTGCCATTCACCCATGTAGGGGTAAAAAGAAAAACGCTCCTGAAATTTCTTCAAAATTCTTGGTGAGCAAAAACACCTCCGAACGCCATAGCTTTATCTAGAAATCTGTAAACTTGCTAGTTTGCTCTTGCCACTTCTAATCGTAAAATATTTCAAAAGCAAACAAAGTATTTTATTACGTAAAGCCTAAGCGCCACTATGGGAGAGATTGGCTCTCTTTTGTTTCACAACCAACCACTGAAGGCATCTGTATGTCCCCTTATACTCCTCTGTAGCAACTAACTCCCCTGTTGTATTCGAACAATAAATAAAATATGGAGACAATGGTTTGAAAAGAAGCTAGAAACAGTGATGTGTTATTGAATTTATTTAAGGTGAGTCGGAATTGTTACACTAACATCACTTAAATTTACTCACTTAACATGTTTCGGGAAACGGTTGTTCCCATCCTTATAAGCTAATTTCGACTGGCCCGTGTTGTTGGTGTTTCCTTTTTGTGGACTGGATACTGTGGTGGCATCTTGTGGTGGTGAAATGAACTTCCAGAGGGGACTTGGTGGTGGCAAATCAAAATTCATTAGATGTGTGTTGTGTTTTAGAATGGTGATTTTCTCCCATGCGTCTAATTCAGCTGCAAATTTGGCTGGTTTGAATAATGTAATATTATGTTTGATGTTGTGATTAGTGATCCAAAAATGGTGTGAAACTGCAGATTTGTCCAGCCTAGCTTCTAGGTTTCTTTTTGTCTTACCTATATATACTTTATTGCAATCCGAAGAATTGATTTTGTAGATTCCAGGTTTTTTGTCTTGTGGAATGGGGTGTTTTAACTTGTTACAAAGTAATTTCTCTATGTTAAATTTGTTCTATGGGGCTAGGCTGATGTGTTTCATGAAAATCTTCTTAAATTTGTGATATGTTCCTGGGTGGTATGTGAATAATATCAAACCCAATATTACATTAGTCAAACCAGCCAAATTTGCAGCTGAATTAGACGCATGGAAGAAGATCACCATTCTAAAACACAACACACATCTAATGAATTTTGATTTGCCGCCACCAAGTCCCTTCTGGAAGTACATTTCACCACCACAATATCCAGTCCACAAAACGGAAACACCAACAACACGGGCCAGTCGGATTAGCTTCTGAGGATGGGAACAACCGTTTCCCGAAACATGTTAAGTGAGTAAACTTTGGTGATAGTGTAACAATTCCGACTCACCTTAAACAAAATATGGAGATTTCACCAGAAACACATGTTTTGGCACCTTCTGAAACTCTGCACATGTTTGAGCAACAGATCGCAATGACAAAGGTCGCGTAACCTTCTAATTAATCAAGAACTGTGTATTTTTAAGGACATTTTATTGGATTCTGCACACCTTGAGCTACCACCCAACAAAATTTTGCTATCGTTGAGGCACTTGTCATATGGAACAGCAGTCTTTGTATCGATGTCTCCTGTGATGAAAGTCGTAATCTCCATCAACGTTTGTCACCGAGGAACTTTTTCGCAAACAGATAATTATTGGTGGTAAGTCAGCTTGTGAGGTGGATGCTTAGATTATTTCCAACTAGATGAACATCCAATAATTCACTGAGCTTGGAGGGCTGACCAGGTAGCAAGTAATTTTACCTGTTTGATTTGCAGAAATCCCTCGGTGGCAAACGCTCTCATTAACTCGAAGAGTAGAGATGGCGTCCATCACAAGCAATATAGACTGGAGAAGATATACCAACAAGCTCGACAAAATACCAATAACTGTTAACATTACAGAAGCATAACTTTAACTGTGGTTATAAATCTAGGTTAGTATTATAAAAAGTAAATAAATATTATGATAGCATTATCGGAGAAGAGCAGAATGGCTTCCAAAGAGGCAGATCATGTAGTGAAGAATATTTTTCAATTAAATTAGTGAAAGCATAGGGAGTTTAAAAACCCATCTTGCTTTCATCGACTATAAAAAACCATTTGCTAAAGTGAATAGAACTAAATTATTAGAAATTCTTTCACAGGACAACGTACCACAACAATTTATAAATAACATACCTGCATAATATTTATAAACAAATTTAATTGAGTTAAAATTAATAACAAGACTTTATACTGGCTACAAATTAATAAGGTAAAGTTGGGTCTCTTCTCTTTTCTGTTTATAATATATATGAATAAAATCATTCAAGAATGGAGACAAAAACAGCATGGCCACTTCCTAATCAATAGAAATTTAAAAATAGATTTATTGTAACTTGCAGATGATATAGTATTAATAGCACTTACTGAAAATGATTTACAACTCTCTTTTATAACCTAAACGTCGTTGGGAAAAAAATATAACATGCAAATAAATACAAAGAAGACAAAAATTGTGCCCTTTTGTGCAATTACCCCACTCCCAGTAAAACGTGTTTGGATAACAAGAGTTTAGAGAGACCGAATGTCTTTAAATATTTTGGCTATAATCTAACATTTAAAGATGATGCAGATATAAAAAATAAAATTGTAAACTGTTCCAAAACAAGGAAAGAATTAACAAAGTAACGAAACCTTCCCTAGTCCAGAAAAGCACAAGGTTATGTCTATATAAAACACTAGGAAGGCCAGTGCTGTGGTAGTGAAGCATGGACATTAAGACGGGTAGATGATAGCAGAATAACAACAAATGAAATGCGATTTATGAGAACTACAGCAGGATATACAAGATGACACGATATACGAAATGAAGTTATAATGGAAGAACTTGGCCTGGAGCCTGTTCTCCATTTTATACACTCCTATCAGAACAACTGAATGAGCCATTTAAGACGAACAAGATCCCATAGAATCCCTAAAGCTATGCTACATTACCAACCTCATGGGACTTTATAAGAAGAGGTGGAATGAAGTTCTTGTTTTATGGAATCGTAACAGGCCATTTGCCTAAACTTGTTTGAATGATGGTGATGATCACAAACGGTTCACTTCTAAGTATTACTTTTTAGTACACGCTCTATAAAACGTTGTTTGTCGGACTCTCTTAACACGCCAAAAAATAGTACCTACTTTAGCGGCGTAATAAACGAAATCCAGATGGCAGTCATACCAAGAGGATTTTACTTGCAGCGAATGCAATTCTTTTCTTCTATAAGCTCCAGATATGCCAAAAAGCTACACCTACTTTTATCATAGGATATACATAATTATTTGCCTCGCTTAGGAACTTATTCAATTCCTCTCTAAAAAGAACCGTTGGTGTTTCCCTTATTATCTCTGAGAAGTACGCTTAAGAAAACTATTACTTTACAAAAGTAGCTTTAAGCATTGAATATTGGGCCATAATGAGGAAGCTTTCAGTGTCTTTGATTTTTTAATGTAAATACGTCAGTGTCACATCTTCGTTCACAAGAGAAACACTGCTTACCTTGTACCAGTCTCAAAATGCAATATATTCCTTCCCATACGGTTGCTAGCTTGTTCTTTAGAGACGAGCGCTCAGAATAAGCACTGACATCCGCATGTCGTATTGCTAGGTCGACGCTTCCTAGGAGGCGTTGGTACGGTTCATAGCGTAGGATTCAGGCGGCTGTGAGAATGTCAACAAATGACTTACTATGCATTTTATATTTATACCGTACTTATATTACATTTATTTAATATAATTTAGAGAGCTTTTACTAAAAACTATGGCATGCATCACGTTCGCAAAAGCTTTAGTGGACTTTTCCAGTATTTTGTGTATACAGTATGAGGTGCCCTCAAATAACTTTTTTTTTGTAGAAAAAGGCCTGTGTGTGTGTGTGTGTGTGTGTGTGTGTGTGAGAGAGAGAGAGAGAGAGAGAGAGAGAGAGAAAGAGAAAGAGAGAGAGAACATATTAAGTCGAACACAATGTTTAGAAGTACCAAACTTGGTATTTAATTTCAGCATCTTCCAAAAATACTTTCAAAATATCTTCCCACCTCAAGCTACCCTTTACATGTACACTTTTTTTGTTAGTTTTGCTTTTATTAGAAATGACTTTCCGATTCCGATTAAATACCGCATGTTTAAGATATTTGTATGAATAATAACATGCGTGTTATGATTTTACTGCGAAGACTTAATTTCAATGACGAGTGCATAATTTTGTGTACCTGGTGAGCCATAAACCACAGACAAATGCTACACGAAAATGTAAATCTCGGTAAAATACAAGTGTATATCAAAGAAATGAACAATTATGTTATTAGTGTGATTTTTCTAGTACTCATTGTGTGAAGCGCTTGATTACATTATTTTATTTCTCCTGATGTGCAGAGCAAGGGTTTCCAAAGCCAGCATAAAGCGATCCAGGTTTTAAAGACTTTTACTTTCGTTTCAGCTGTCACGTTTATTTCGATTGTTATGAAGAAACTTTTGTAAGAAAGTCTGTAGAAGATATATAAAAGCAAACCATAATGTGTAGAGAAAATTAGGTAAATCTAACACAGCTTTTCTGTAACTTGCAAATTTTTTTTTTAAAAATTATGGGAGCTTTGTTTAGATTAGACTACAGCACGCCCCCTATTAAGTAAATGGGGCAAATAATCGAGCGGGATACCTCAGGCGGCAATGTCTGTGGCCCACATTCGGGAGGTCATGAGTTCGATCCCCGGGGACCGCCTATTCTGACCCTTGGGTTTTTTCAGGGTTTTCCCGGGTCGTCCGGCGGATGAACAAGTGGTTTCTTTCAGCCCCTGAATTTCCTGTCCCACCATTTCGTTCCATTCATCCCATTGGTCTCTTTTAGGGTAGGAAGTGTCGGCGATGGTGTTTCGGTGCAGCGTGGCAGGATAAAATATTGCTCTCTGTGAACTCTCTCCGTCCCTCGGCTTTCAGCGGGCTGCCGGGGTATCCGAACCCCCTCGTGGAGCGTTGGATCCCCTCTGTGTGAGGCGGGGTCTCCGGTCTGCCTGTACGTCTGCCGGGTGTCTATTTCTGGAAACTTAGGAACCCTGTCATTGCTGTACTGTCGCTCCTGAATCCAGCCTCCCGGTGTCTCCTCTCGCCTCATCCTTCCCGGGGACGCCTCATGGGGTTAGGTACAATATCCCTTCTGGATCGGTGCCGAGCCCTCCTCCAGCAATTAAGGAAGATGATGCTGAGGCAACAGCTTCTCTGGTGTAACTCATTTAAAGGCTTTGAAAACCTTTTCTGTGAATTAATGAATTAGAGCTGTCCATCGAACGAGTTTTGGTCATTAATTGTAGCATCCTGCTTACGAAAACAAAGAGCTCACGTATACGTGCGAGTTGGATATACCAGAACTCTAGCGGCGTCTCGCTCTCAGTCCATTCCGTTTGGTGTACCGAACGAGTTTGTGTCTCATTTCCTGTTAGAACGCCCAGTGTCACCAGACTCGAGGGAAAGGTTCAATCTGTTGGCTTCACTGATGTTGCCGCAGCCTAAGTTCGCGTGATATTCCGTATGGAATCGAATGGTAGGTACAACTGAAAATTGCTTCTTAAAATTAAGTAAAGAAGTTCCATCAGTTAGAACATAAGCTCGAAGAAGTGATGTATAGAAGCGCTTCGGGATTATTGTGGAGAAAGCGACATAATAATATAATAACGTGTAAGTGTTCTTAAATTTACTTTTAAGAAAACTCTGGTCTTATTTTTACACCTACTGTTTGAGACTTCATACTACGTATTTATAACATTAAGATGCTCTCAAGTATCGCTAGTTTTTCTTTAGAGATTTTTGTCATTATTCTTAGGTTTGTTAATTTGTATCTCGTTAAAACAAAAGCAATTTTAGGTACAAGCATTGTATATAGCATTAAAGTAGGTAAGCAACAACTTTTGAGTTACCTAACCTTAATTTGTGTTAAAGGTTGATAGTAGCATAATTTATTGTAATGACCTGCAATTTCTAGAGTTTAAAGAATAATCGTTATTTAATTATTGTGTAGATTTTAGAATGTGAATATTTAACTAAATCTCTGAGATTTTGTTTTCACCTCACAGAAATTCTGAATGAAATTATATATAAGACATTTATTTTGGAACATATTTCAGTATATTTGTTTATCTTGGGTGTAATGACAGAATAGAACGTGACAAAATGGAATTTGTGTATCATAATGTAGTAAAAGATATTTTGATCACAGCAGTAGGTACAAAGCGCAGTAATATGGCATATGATATTGTCATTAATTTGTCCTAATGCACTGAAGCAATACGTCTGACTCGAGCAAGCAAATGCCCATTTGCCACGAGAGGGCTAATGAAACAGTAGCTCGACCTTAGTTCGGTATATTCGTTGCTGCTTTTCGAACGAGTTGGGCTAGAAGAAACGAACGAGTAAAACGCATGCCCCTGATAGCTCTATAATGAATATCTACTGTTATACCTGCATGTACATATCCACTCTCTTCACCAAATATGCGAGTAAGAAATCCTTTGGTATAAAATATCTAGAATTAAAAGCCCATGATTTATCCACTTCAAAGCAGCGGTTGTTGTCAAATGTGTCCGATAATAACGGATGTCTTCTTCCCAATGAAGTGTCGCACCATCAAGTTGGAACAGGATATCCATATCTTCCTGTAGAAGATGGGTATACTAGTTTTACACATCGCAATACAGCTCGTTACTAGATTGTGTCGTCTTCCGTGGTGTAGTGGTTACCATACTAGCCTCTAGTTTCCGAGGTCTTGGGTTCAAACCCGGCAGAGGGGGATGGAGTTTTTCGGGCGTAAAAATCCTTAGGATGGTTTCCTTGTGAAGGGAAGTGAAGCCGGTGATCCCTTGTAGATTTACGGCATGTAAAAGAAACTCAAGCCTAAATAAAATTGTTCTTTTGTCGTCCTCCGAAAAGTCTTTCACGCCTAATATACAACACCTAGCATTAGAATGGGACGCTAAGGAATACAGCAGTTAAAGAGCGGCCATTAAAAAAAAAAAAAAGACAATTCTTGTTACTGGATTGTATAGTCATTTCTTTCTTTTTAGCTTTTAGTAAACAATTTCTTTTGTTTCCTTGTAAAATGTATTTACACGTTACAGAAAAATCAGCAGGTCTAATTCTCAGTGCTCTTAGGTTTTTATTTTATCTTCCCAACGAGGTCATTCTAGATCTGCAAATGTAGCTAGAGATATCTATAATCCACTGACAAAAATATATATTCTACAATACTTCCTACTTCAATTTAGAAAACAAGCGTGTCTATCGAATCGAGTGGTCGTATGCTCATCGCTTTGGCAATCAGAGATTCTGGGTTAGATTCCCGGCTTCGCGGAGAATTTTATTTGAAGACACCCTGAAGTTCAGTGAGCAATAATAGCATCGCTTGTTTCCCAAGTCAAAATTCCTATATGACAAAGAAGTTAAAGGGGGGCTACACAAATGAAGACGGAGAGAGAGAGAGAGAGAGAGAGAGAGAGAGAGAGAGAGAGAGAGAAACAGGCCTCTTATATCATTAAGAAATTTTTTCTAGGACTTTAAGCGAAGATTTTCAATAAATTATTAAAAGTGGTACTATTAAAAATGCGTAATTGCTGTGTAATGTTTGCTTAAAGGTTTTTTATTGCAGCTAGATGTGAATAGCGTAAAGACGAGTGTTTCAGTCACCCCTTACACCTTCCAGTGAACTCGCCGATTCACCTCTGGACGCAAATACCACAAGACAAACAATGAGCTCTACGTCAGTCGCTACCAGACCGCGTATAGCAGCTTTAAACGGAAATTAATTACTTTAAAGTGAAAGAGTGCTCTAGGCGATTTTAAGCTTTTAAACGAGTTTTCAGCAGCTTGCAACTGATTCCCCGACAAAATGCTATAATGCCTTCCGGACTGCACATTTTAAAACCTGCAGTAAAATCCAACTTTTACTTTCGTGAAAATAGATATTCGTTCTGTTGGAGGAAAAAAAAATGTCGTATGTGTTACATTCACATGGCTTTCTCTACCTCGTTTATTAGCAGGTATACAAATTATTCTTACGAAGGCTTATTTTTCTATGTACTTCATTTTAATCGAGATAAATGTTTGCAGAAATACCTAAATTGCACATTTGTTATAGATACAGAGGTAACAGCGGCAGTCAAATGTTTAAGAACAGGTCACAACATGCTGGCCTTAAAATTCCATACTGTTTCTATGACATCGCGAGAAACAACTGAATTTCGACAGGACTTTGAAAGAATGACAGTGTTAAACAATGCAAACCATTAATAATTGATATCTCGGAAATGGCTTATGTCACGAAAGAAAGTCATTTGAAGTAAATTGTGTGTTTTAAAAAGATCTATATTTTTTGTATGGTACGTTTTTGTCTATCGCTCAAAGTTTACAAGATTATATAAAATCCCTTCCGAATGAAAAGGACTTCACAGGCTATTCCCAGAGAATTTAAGATATACGTTTTATTTGTCATGTAAAACAATCTTTAATATATTGTATTTTAATCAAAATCGTTAGAGCCATTTTTCAGAAAATAAACAAGCCTTGAAAGCCTTCGTGTCTACAATCTATTGGAATATGCTGAACTAAAATACCAAGTTTGGTATTTATCCAACTTTTCGTTTTTGAGTTGTGCTATTCACACACACACACACACACACACACACACACACACACTCACACACACACGGGCGTTTTTCTAAAAATCATTTTGTTGAATTCAGATTATTTGATGTGAAATCTCAATTTTGAATTGAATTTTAGTAACACCTTCTCTTACTAAATTAACAAATTATTTAAACATTCCAACCAAGAAATAGCGGATATCTCGAACATGCTGATGCCACACAAAAGGTTATTTGAAATAAATCGTGTGTTAGGAGATCTGCATTATGTGCGTTACAAGTTTTGTGTATCTCTTATAGTTTACCAGTTATACAAAATTATACATTTCTTCCCAGTGAAAAGAGGACTTCACTGGCTATTTCCAGAAAATTCAAGATCTACATTTTATTTGTGGTGTAAATCTAACGAAAACTTTTCCATGCAAAGGGCAGATCTCTCTCTCTCTCTCTCTCTCTCTCACACACACACACACACACACACACACACACACACACACACACACACACGCACGCTCGCACGCAAACTGGCGTTTTTCTAAAAATGTTTTTTGGATTCAGGAGGCCCAAGAATTTATTTCCACTGAAACCCCCACTTCGATTTTTTGGGAAGTTAACTTCTGTTATATCGGGGGCTTTGTCATGAAATCAGCTGATGGTGCCTTTGCTCGATGAACTGTAGTTTCTTAACGTTGGGTTTATCAATTTTTAACTATGAAACACACTTGCATTCACTCCCACATTCATACTTCCAGACTTTGTAGGGTATAGGAAATGAACCTAGTTAAAGAAAAATTTGCCGTCCCAGCCGGGGATTGAACCCGGAATCTCTGGGCTGGGAAGCCAGAACGTTGACCACTCGATCAGAGAGACAGTCAGTACTGCGACTGCACCTTGGTGGAGCCTTCGACCGGCCTAGAACAATAGGCGCGAAACGGACCCCTTATGTGCAGCTTCCCCGCAGTTTTACTGCTTCAGAATATTCCTTTCAGTAGCTTCCAGTAGCTTCCCCTTCTAGAACATTCCGGTTTGTATGCGGGACCGTATAAGGCGGGTGCTAGTTAAGAATTTGCGAAGTGCAATAAAGAAGTCATAGAGTTTAGGCAGTTAAAAGTGGAGTGCCGAGTGCAGTTCAGTTATGATTAAGTACGACGGTGTAGTGGTGTTCTATACTGAGTGTGTGTGTCAAAAGTCCGTCAATTGTAAAGTTTGTACTACGCTGAGCGCCTTAGTGACAAAGCGTGTTTAGCAACAGCTGGTTCTCATTTGTTACAATATACATTTTATTTGAATGTAAATATGTGTATATGTCAGTTTGATTAAAATTGCTAGAGGCATTATTGAGAAACTAAAAAGTATCGAAAACTAAAGGGTTGTTCAGGGTGGTGGAATTTTCTTGAAACATTTCGTGTCGCATCTTTGGATAATACTTAACTTGAACACCAAGTAAGGTATGAACGAGTATCTGACATTTTATTTTTGAGTTATGGTGCTCTCCCTCCCTCCCTCCCTCTCTCTCTCTCTCCCCTCCCCTCCCTCACAAAGACACACACGCGCGCTCTCAAGACCTTTGTCTAGAAGTACTCTTTTTAATCAAGGGGCTGCAAAATATGTATTTCCGGCGAAATTTTGGCATCGAATTTTTGGATGGAGTGCAATACTTGATCTACCTGCTATACTTGGTTAAGAAAGTAAAATTTTAGCAATTAAAAGCTAAACTATCTCGGGAGAAACAATATAAAGTTAGCAATAAGTATCAGAAGAAAAACAAATATTTGGCTAAGAACTTTATATTGGTATCATTTGTCATGATGCTTAAGGCTTCTGAACACTGTTGTTTGAAGAAAGGGTAACGCAGTCCTATAGAAACACAAGCTAGAGCCGCTATTTAGATACACCATTTCAGTCGTCCTTAACAGCTTATATATCGTATATGCCTCCCTGATGAGGGCCTTTGTTGTCTGACGTATCTAATTACGTTTGAAAAGCGAAAATTGATTCCTATCTAGTTTAGTTGAAAACGGTGGAAAATTGAGGTTAGTTTAGATGGCGAGTGACGATTTTCAATTTTTAGGCGAACCATTGCACGCACGGAGTTGAAGTTTTGTATGTAAGAATTTGAAGAACGTTTATCGTCATATTTTGAATTTGATTAAAATCGGTTCAGAATTAAAATGGCTAAGAGCGTCAATTTATAGGCAAATCAGTGCACGCATAGAGCTGAAATTTTATGCACAAAACTTTATTTGAATGCTTTTTATTTTAATTGTATATAGTACCTACTGGAAGTGATTGAGTGTTATAATTATTTGCAACGTCTGTCCATGAATGAATATTTCTGAAGTGAAATTGAACAGTTTTGAATAGGCTTTAAACATCTTTAAGGCAAATTACAGCTAAAATCACCATTTGCATTGTATATACGAGGTGTGATCAAAACGTTTCCGGAATGACGTCATAAATACTACAGAACAGTTTGTTTTGTCTAATCCACACTGCCACCCTCGAAGTAGTCTCCTTGGGAGTTGATACACTTGTCCCAGCGCTTCTGCCACTGTTGGAAGCACCTCTGGAAGTCCTCTTCTTTCAACATATTCAGAGCCTTCTGCGATTCGCGATGGATGTCATCAATGTCCTCAAAACTGTGTCCTCAGAGCCGCATTTTAAGTCGCGGGAAAAGAAAAAAGTCCACTGTTGCCAAATCTGGAGAATAGGCGGAACGGGAAACAGTGTTCATCCTATTTTTATCCAAAAATTGGCGACCAGAAAGGGCTTTGTGCGCGGGCACATTGTCATGATGCAGGAACCAGTCACCACTCCTCCAAAATGCTTTGAAACCTTCCAAAGGAGAGTCCTAACGATCAGAAAGTTCTCTTATTGTAATGCACCTATCATTTAAGACCATTTCCCTCACCTGATTGATGTTTTCATCAGTTTTGCTGGAACAGGGTCGCCCCGAACGACCTGCATCTTTAACTGATGTCACCCAATTTTAAATTTCGAAAACCACTCAAATCCTTGAGATTTTCCCGTAACTTCCTCCCCATAAGGTGTTCTTAACATTCCATAGGCTTCTGTTACAGTTTTACCGAGTTTAAAGCAAAATTTGATGTTCGTTATTTGTTTTTCGTAATCTGACATTTTTGCAACGCGGAAAAATCGCAGCATCTGCAAAACACGTGATCACTTCAGAGCGTCTACCTCGTCACTGCATGGTCCCAGGAAGTCACCTGAACTCTCATTTTTATCGGGAAGGAACGCTGCATGTACAGTCTGGGTAAGAATGAAAGGAATCTCAGCGTCAGCATTGTTGTGAAGCCATTCCGGAAACTTTTTGATCACACCGGTTCTTTTTAAGGTTCTTTTAGTCTCGTTTAAATGAAAACGGGAATTAGAGATGTTGCTTATACCGCTCTTGTATAATACAAGGTGTGTCCATAAAGTGATGAGACTGATAGCGTAGTGTTCGATCGAGCAACATTGATGACACGAAACCTGGAGGGGAGGTGGGTGAACGTGTGATACGCCATCAGTGCGAGTTGGAACTCGCTGGCTGGTGGTTTTTCGTAGCGATTGTTTTAGTGAAGCAAGTTTTGCTTCAGAACTGGACACAGTGCAACGGAAACGTTTGCAAAACTTCAGCAGGCCTACGGAGATTGTTATGTCAAGGGTCCAGGTGGTTTAAGGAATTTGCAAAAGCAAGAGAAGCGAACGAAGATGAACCTCGCAACAGAAGGCCTTCGACTTCAAGAACTGAACAAATGTCGTGAGTCTGGGTTCCTGAAAGACTTCGAAAAAGGGTCATGCATGTGAGACCAACCATCAAATGGGACTGGGTGTTACATCATGGCAATGCGTTCTTCTCATTAAGCCGTTTTCTTTTTGGCCAGTAAGAACATATCTGGCCGAGTGGGGTGGCTCAGGCGGTAACGTCTGTGGCCCCCATTCGGGAGGTCGCAGAACCCCAGGAGACACCAATATACCAGAAAGTTTTTTCGCGGCTTTCCTTGGTCACTAGGAGAATGCTGAATTGGATAATTTGATCCGCGAATTTTCCTACTATCCCTCTCATTGGGCTGATAACCTATCCTGATTGATCTATGATCCAGAGTTTGCTTGCTCCTCGACAGACTACTGACCCAAGGCATTGTCTTGTAAGTCCTTAGGGGTGTAAGTCCTACAAAGAGGAGAATAATCAGTTAAAGAAGAACATTCCTGTGGCTTTTCAGCTTCCTTATTCCTCCGAAATTTAGTCCTAGTGACTTTTCTCTTCCCAAGAGTGAAAAATACCTCAAGGGACGTCGATTTGCGGCCCTAGACAACATTCAAACCGAGCAGCTGAAGGCTATTCCAGTATCCGAGTTCCAGCACTGCTATGAGGACTTGAACCCTTTCCGGCTTTATGTGGCTTCCCAAGGCAGTTAGTTACCTTGAAGAGAATAATGTTAAATTGTAATGTTATTGGAATAAAACAGGTTAAAAAAATCTGATGTTACACTCACATGACTTTCTCTACTCTTGTACAAACTATTTTTACAAACGCTTATTCTCCATATGCTGTTAATCGAGATGTTAATCTTATTGCTAATTTTCTTGTGAATGCAAGGGGAATATGGTAGGCTTTAAGCTATAGCCAAATATTTTAAGAGCTGGTTCCTACGTGGAGTTATTCTCTTTGCATGTCCAGGACATAAAAAGAATAAATAACGAATTTGAGAAAAAATATAACTATTGAAAAATTTAAGGGAATGACAAGCAATATCTCGAAAAGGGTTCATTCAACAACAGAAATGTATATGACATAAATTGTGTATTTTAAGGCGATCTACATTTTTTGTGTAGTAAAATTTTGTCTATCTCTTATGGTTTACCAGTTATGCAAAAGTTGTTCACAATGAAGAATACTTTTGGAGACATTCCCAGAAAATTCGAGACATAGATTTTATTTGTGAAAATACCTTAAACATATGATATTTGAATCAAAATCGTTAGAGCCATTTTTGAGAAAATTAAAATTTTCGAAAAATATTCCATGTAAAGGGTAGTCTGGGGTGGGGGATTTTCTTGAAAACCTTCGTGTCGCATCTCTGGAAGATACTGAACCTAAATACCAATTTTGGTGTTTATCCGACTGTTCGTTTCTGAGTTATGCTGTTCACACACACACACACACACGAACATGTTTCCAAAAATGCTTTTTTGGATTCAGGGGGTCTCAAAACATGTATTTCCGGTGAAATCTCGATATTGAATTTTTGGGTGGAATACAATACTTCCCCTACTTACTATACGTAGTAGAGAAAGTAAAAATCAGTTGCATTACTTTATTTACACACCTCGTATTATCTTTCTGATGCAGCCAAATTATGCTAGGATCTTTAAATAGACAATACGTGATACAATAGTTCCGGATTTTGACTTAAGGTAGCTATGAAAATCAATAAAGAAAAAACAAAAGTTATGGCCTTTTGTTGAAAATACCCTATACCTAGCAAAACTTTTTGGATTAAAAAATCTTAGAAACAATAAGTTCATTTATATGTCTTGATGCACATTATCCTTTTTCGATGAAGCAGGATTACCCAAAACAATGGGAATAATTAATAGCATTATGAAACCTTCCTTAGTATAAAGACACACTAGAAGCCTCTTATAGAAGACCTTGGCGAGACCTGTACTTTGTTATGGCGTTGGGGAATGGACATTAAGAAAGAAAGAAAGATGAAGCAGAACAAATGCTAATGAAATGAAATGTATGAGATACACAGCAGGATATACCAAATGCGATTTAAATGATAAAATTCAACTATTAAATATATTATGTTGCATGTCTGCAACAATATATGTACATTAGTTGGCCACGATAGGAATCCGTGCGGTGGGAAGAGGAATTAAACAGTTACGGAACAAGTGGGCGGGGCATAGGAAAGACAGATAAATAAAATATCCGCAGTTCTGAGTTGCATTTACTAGCGTCTGAGACCTGTAAATTGTAACACTGTTTCGTTGTACAACTGTACATTCTACTACCAACTGCCTACCCCACTCCCCTCTGATCCCTAGCCTTGATGACGTTAGGCAGCTTCAAAAAAACGTTCGCCCTCCTACAAGCGCAATGATAACGTGGTCGACTAGTGTGTGTGTGTGTGTATCAATAGTGTGAGAAGGTAGTTGTATTGTTATTTTTAAGTTATTTGCCCCACGCTTGGGCGCCAATTTGAAGAAATTTGGTTTCGTTGTTATTTTTACTTTGTTTACCGCACGCTTTGGGAGCCAATTTGAAGAAGGTTATTTTGTTACTTCACGTATGGAACGGCAGTTTGAAGAAGATGAATTATATTTCGACTGTTGGGGAACCGAAGTTGAAATTTGTTGCTACCACACGTATGGTAAACAGTTTCCGGTAGCCTTCGCCCTAAGTTTAAAAATATTAACTTTGTAATTTTACTGTTTCTTTAAATATTATATATTTATGTGCCTCGGCTGCGTCAGTATTACAGTTAGAGACATGGATGTCTTGGCAGGATTGTGGTGTGACTAAGAATGTAGGCTTACACAGATTATAATTATACTTCACTTCTTTTATTAATGCTTGACACGATTTAAATAACATTTCACTGATATAGAGAGCTGTGAGATTCTTGTTATTAATTAATTGCACTTTTTAACACGTAAACTTATTTTTCCTCTCACACGAATACATATTAAATCTCTCGAGGACGCATCTCGCACCCGGTTACAATCACTGTCTGCAGGCAACTGAACTGATTTCAACCGCCTAAACTTGTAAATTTCTGTATTTCAAGTCTCTGATTGGCTATTCCTAATCCAATAGAATACCTTCATTTAACTAAAGCTTTTTCTGGTTGTTGATTGGCTATTTTATAAACTGTCACTAAAATTACATTATTGCTTACAAGAATCACAAATAACATTTAAACTTACTAATTCATTATTGTCTCAAGGTTACCTCATTGTTAGCAACTTTTAACCTATTATTCTCACAGCTCCTACATTATTAAATTACGTTATATATTTACATAACATTATTACACATGGATACAATAATACATATATAATGATTGTTACATACACTTTTTATTGCTTTAAGGCGGGCTATTATTGAATTTACATATTATATAATTAGACTGAAATTATTTAAGTGTTAAACATACTGCCTCAAGTTTGAAGGATTAAATACATCTTATTAACATGTGTGGTAAAAGTGCAAAAACGCACGGAGTGCAGGAATTCTAACTACCCACCCATGATAGATGAGCAGAAAGTGAATATAAAGCTATTAATTTTTTTCTCGAAATTTTTTCGCAAACTGAGTTTCGAGTAGGTATCCTTGATTTTTCCTAATTTTAGATGTATATACAAGTTTCTATGGTGGAAAAATGTCAGTAATCGGTTTCTTTGTTTGTTTCAGCTGAGCTGTGATCGCGAAGAGTGATCACATGGCAGACCGTTGGCAGACCCGGTGTCCTCCCTCGCCCCCCGACACGTCCCCTGTTGCGTTGCCATGGCCAAGGGTGTCCATCGCCGGGCGCATCCACAAGGTAAGCAAAATTAATTCATTCCTGGTGTACCTGTAGGTGATACCTGCAATATCCAACATTGCTGTCTGTTCAGCGACATTTTAGCTAGAGGGTGTTGTGGCTCAGGTAAAGCTTTAGCTGGTGGGAGAGGTACACAGTATGCTGAACCCTTGCCGCGCGTGACGCATAGAATGAAAAACAGCCAAGTCTTTCCTTTGTCGCGCATCTTTACACTTCACTTGCCTCAAACCAAGGAAACACTACCTCCTACTAGTAGCTAAACCCCTATTTGCTCGGAAGGGCACCCCTAGCCACTAGCTAAAACGCCGTTGAACAGACATTACTGAACCTAACTGTAGGGCAGCGTAATCTGTAAGCATGGATGTCGCAACGGCTTTTCTTTCGGAGGGGCGGGCGACGATTCTGACTTTTGTGGTGTTTGGTCAGAATGTGATAACTCCAAAAATACTATACAAATATAAATGTTTATTTTCAGTCTTAATTTATAATTCAGAAATATCATGGCTTCAGAAATGTACTTGGTAACCCTTACAAAACTGTACGAGATCGGAGGCCTTTTTAAGACTTTACGGCTTTGTGGACAGATCCTAAGTGTTACAGATTTTCACCGAGGACATGGCAAAGCATTACATTCTATTGCATGATATTGTAACTTCAGAATAAAGGCTGAATATACCGCGCTGATTGGTATGCAGTCCAATGATAGGCCAGAGGTTCATTACGATTAAATAGCGTGCAGAATGAAACTTTGATTGCACTACTAGTAACTAGCAGTAAAGGGGCGCGAATATTCAGTAATGGACGACATGTATTATAAAGTCAACTCCCTCACATAAATTATTTTATTCGCATTCTATGACTGAGCAGTGTTTCCCTTTTTACTTTCTCTACTACGTATAGTAAGTAGGGGAAGTATTGTATTCCACCCAAAAATTCGATACCGAGATTTCACCGGAAATTTATGTTTTGAGATCCCTGAATCCAAAAAAAAAATTTTTGGAAACATGTCCGTGTGTGTGTGTGTGTGTGTGTGTGTGTGTGTGTGTGTGTGTGTGTCTGTCTGTCTGTGAACAGCAGAACTCGGAAACGAACAGCCGGATAAACACCTATCTTGGTATTTAGGTTCAGTATCTTCCAGGGATGCGACACGAAGGTTTTCAAGAAAATTCCCTCACCCCAGAATTCCCTTTACATGGAACATTTTTCGAAAATTTTAATTTTCTCAAAAATGGCTCTAAATATTTTGATTAAAATATCTTATGTTTAAGATATTTTCATGACAAATGAAATATATATCTCGAATTTTCTGGTAACGTCTCCAAAAGTATTCATTGTGAACGACTTTTGCATAACTGGTAAACCATAAGAGATAGACAAAAGTTTACTACACAAAAAAATGTAGATTGCGTTAAAATACACAATTTTTGTTATATATATATTTTTGTTGTTGAGTGAACCATTTTCGAGATATTGCTTGTTATTCCCTTAAATTTTCCAATACTTATACTTTTTCTCAAATTCGTTATTCTTTTTTTTATGTCCAGCACATGCAAAGAGAATGGAATGCGCCACATAGCAACCAGCGGTTAAAAGATTTGACTATCGCTTAAAGCCTACCAATTCCCCTTGCACCTACAAGAAAATTAGCAATAAGATTAACATCTCGATTAACATGAAGCATATAGAGAATAAGCGTTTGTAAAAATGGTTTGTACAAGAGTAGAGAAAGTCATGTGAGTGTAACACATCAGATTTTTGCTGTTGAGTGAACCATTTTCTAGATATTGCTTGTTATTCCCTTAAATTTTTCAATACTTATTTTCTCAAATGGGAATTCGTTATTCATTTCTTTGTCTTGGATATGCAAAGAGTATTAATCTGTGGCAAAGAGAATGGCGCTGCACCTAGCAACCTGCTATTAAGAGAGATGTCTATGCTTAAAGGCTACTGTATTTCTACATTGACCTTGCAAATACAAAACAAGGGGAACATAGTAGGCCTTAAGCGATAGTCAAATATTTTTAGAACTGGTTGCTATGTGTAAAATGTAATTCTCTTTGCATGTCAAAAGCTCGTTTCTGCAAATGTTTATCTCGATTAATGTGAAATAGATGGAGAATAAGAGTTTGAAAAATAGTTTGTACAAGAGTAGAAAAAGTCATGTGAGTGCAACACATCAGATTTTTTGTTTATAGTTAATGTTGACCATAAAATATGGACTAGAAATCTGATAACCTAGGGAGTGGTGTTATTGCTTTAATACTATTTGTTGTACCAGGAAGAATTTCAGTATGTGTGACACAAAGAAGCTGTACTACCAGGTTTTCAGTAATTTTTATAAAGTGGAATTCCTATTTATTTTACAGGTTTTTTTTCAAATTTATTGTTTTTAATTATTAATCATGTGGTTATATACAATATTGAAATAGGTATTGTGAAGTAACAACAAATAAAACAGTAAATACATAACATAGATACTAATTTTAAAACAAGCCAATATTATGTTGTTTTTTTTTACATAAATTCATCTAGAGTATTAAATGCTTGATCAGTAGCCATTTTTTTCTGGTACATCTTCGTAAATGTAGTGCACTGAACAGTTTACGCATTCTTAATTTCATGTAATCGCAAAATTATTACGCTTTGCTGCACGAGGAAAGTTTAACGGGTTTCAATTGCAGGAAATTGGCGAGTATGTACACATAGGTAAATATGCAAATTCAAATGGTATACAATAACATCTTATTAAGTTAGGATTTTATACAGATTCTAAATAATGTATAAAACCAATGTCTTTTCTGAAAAGCCATTTAATAGAAATTATGCTCTGATCAAACATCACGAGTCTTTATATGGGTATTAAAATCTAATACCACAACTGTGTGCTCTGCAGAGTGTATCTTTATTGGTGTCATATGTTTGGGGGACGTGTTCCTGACATCAAAACAGTAAAAAAAAGTTCATATGAACATGGGTATGAAAATCATTTATTTTAGAGCTACAGCACAAAATCGAAAGTTACAAGAATTGCTCGAAGTGGCTTCCTCTTGCTTCGATGCATGCAGTAAGCCTGCGTTCCATGCGCTGGCGTACTCCGTTGAAAATTCCTTTGTGTGTTTCGTATTTGGTCAAATCCAGTTTGGATACGTCCTCTCAAAATGTCAACATCAGGTACAGGAGTCGCATAAACCAAAGACTTAAATGAAAGACGAAGAAATCCATTGGATTCAAATCGGGCGATCGAGCAGGCCATGCAATTGGTCCCCCTCCACCAATTCATCTTTGCGGAAATCGATCATTCTAAAACTTACGAACTATCATACTGAAATGAGCTGGAGCACCATCGTGTAAAATCCAGATTCGTTGGATGATGTCCAGAGGCACACTATCAGTTAAGTGATGCAACTCATTTCTGAGAAACTGGAGACGTGGAGGGAAGAAGTAGGGACTAATAAGGTGATCATGAATGATTCCACCCCAAACGTGAAAGAGAATCTCTGTTGATGGTTCTGTCGTACTTCATTAGGATTTTCAAATGCTCGGTTTTGAGTTTTATGAAAATTGAAGATGCCGTCGCGAGTAAAACCAACCTCGTCCGTGAATAAGATACAGCCTAGGAAATTGATGAACACAGCGCACTGCTGTAACATAAGCTGACAGAAACGTCTTCTTGGCTCAAAGTCCGCCTCATTTAATCCTTGCACACGTTGAAGGTGATACGGGTATAGAAGATTTTCATGTAGAATTCTCCAGATAGTCATATGACTAACTTTCCCCTTACAACCATACGTCTTGTGCTTTGTGATGGGTCTGCATCCACAGCACGAAGCACTCGTTCTTCAAGCTCAATGCCACGATCGCTCTTGGGCTCCCAACATCCCTAGTACTCCTCTCAAATGCGCCATTCTCTCTCAAGCGTCTGCACGGCCATATATGTAATGCATATCCGTCTGTTCACTCTTGGAATATATCTTCTTTGATCTATAACAACGAAATGGTTGATTTTTAGACCCATGTATACATGAACTTTTTTTGATGTCAGGAACACGTCGCCCAAATATATGACACCAGTAAAGATACACCCTGTATTATCTGTATCTACATATAATTAATTCAACTGCAACCGAAATTTTAAGGCCCTCCCACCGTAAAAAACTTTAATGTGTATTTCACCTTTTTACTGAGGGTGCTGAGGTAGCTCAATGGTTTAGCTCTACTACTGACAGTCTGTGGTTCGTTTCCCAGCTATGGGCTGGCGATTTTAACGTTAGCATTGACTAACTTATGTGAAATATCTCCAAGGTCCAATGTGGTTCGTGCGCTATTAAATGTTTTACGTGTTTTAATTTTTATAGCGGCCCAAAAAGGAAGTTTTACTGCCCGTTTTCCAAACATCATATGGCATATACGTTGCACGGAGTTATAGAGAGGGGAAGGTGTAATAATAATAATAATAATAATAATAATAATAATAACGTGTATAAAATGGATAGGAAGAAATAAATGGTTGAAGTTCCATTGTATACAAAGCATAAATATCGGCCTGTGAGCATTTTCAAATAATCTATTCCATATTCAGTTTATCAAAAATATTAACTTTTTCGATATTATTGGGGAATGAAGCAAAACTTTTAAAGTGATTAAATACCTATCTTAATTGTTCCTTCAGCTTTCTCCTTCTGAAGCTTCAAAGCGAATGAATGCATTATGTTTCAGAACTGCTCCTCAGCAGTTGGATAAAATGCATCGTGTACGTGTTGGAGTGAAATGTCCAGCTGAATGTTTAAAGAATAGTTTCAATACAGACATCGAAACAAATATATCGAAACTTCAATATATTGGATGTATTTCCCCATCCCTACTTAATAGTACAGTAATGGTTAATGCTTCGTACGTTCTGGCTGCAACATGAAAAGGTGTGATTGCTCATTTCATTAGTCCATATCACTCAGGCTAAAAGGGTTGAATGAACATATGGATATGAGTCTATAAAGGCTAATTGCGAATACTCTTAATTACCACTAATGGGAATTAGAACGCGTAAACTGCGCTTATACTGAGCCAAATGTTTTGTGGCGGTACCATGCATCACGTCAGAGCTCTAGGGCCGTCGAGAAATATGGCGGGCCCCAACAAATGAGTCAACAATAATAACCAGGCCTTAAGCGGAGCGTATGCGTATTTAGCTGTCAACAACTGTCACGCCAGTAGTATTAGTCCCGGATGAGCCAATTGATTTAACGATAATCCTGCCGCTAGGGGCGCTGGTGTCGCTAGTGTCGGTGCGTGCGACGGCGGCGGCGGTGTGTTTGAAAAGCGCCCTGAGCGGTAGGATTATCGTTATTGCAATTGGCTCATCCGGGACTGTTTTCTTTATTTATAATTTGAATACAGTACATTGGATAAAGATATGTATACATAGTTTTTTGATTAACATGATGTATTATTTGCTTAACATATGAATACATAGTTTGAGAATAACATAATGGATTATTTAATTACAGGAGATTAACATATGAATAGAATAAATGGACAATATAAGAAATATTAGGAGAAAAAAAAGCACATTAAAATTCATAGTTTTTGTTTTGAGGCACTAGGACACACAGATTTCGCGCACAACAATGATTTTAAAGTACGTGGTGCACTTTGAGTCCTCGTCATCGCTGCTGCTGCTATCGGCGGTAAATTGGTGGATAGGTTTGGTGATGCAGGTGACGAGCAGGTGAGAGAAACTTTCGTTGACGAACTCGGTGAAGGTTGGTATATAGATGGGGATGGTAAATTCGTTGTAATGGCTGGTTGAGAAGCATCCTGTGGATGTGACTTTGTTGGTTAGAGCAGGAATGTTGCTGTTGCCGAGGTATATGACGCATAGTGCGTCTTGTTTATGCTGGTGTACTTTGGTAGGTACGCATTTGACGTGGACGGCGTGAGCCCCTTGGACGTCGAGTGTGATGGTGACAACTCTGCTGTTGCGGAAATAGGAGTTGGAGATGCAGAGGATACGGATAGGTGAAGCTGCGTTGAGAATGAGTTGTAGGTTAAGATTGTTCCCCACGGGGACGGGGTAGGTTTCGTCGGACATTATTTAGGGTTATATGGGGAGAACGTGACGATGTGACGTTTGAAACCGCTGCGTAGTTTTTCCTCGCCTGCGTATATGATGCAGAATGAGTTAGAGTTGAGTTTGTTGACGAGTTCTGGAGAGGCTTTTGCAAATCTTGTTGGTAGGAAAACTTCTGTGTCGTTGTCGAGTTTGGCGACGAGCTTTGTACCGTGAACGGTGTCGATTGTTTTGACGCCGACGACGCGATATGGTACGTGCTGTTGAAGCGTAGATACGCTGAGAGTGTGGGCGCTGCTGGAAAGTTCTTCTAGCTCTTTAAGGACGTCCTGTGACATTCTGACGGCACAGATGGCAGTTTTTGATAAACGGGGGAGGACCGTCTATATGAGTGGTTTGATGAGGAAGGTTGTAGTGTTGTTTACACCTGCGATAAGGTGCGCAAACTACCTGTGCGTCTGCGGGAAGTTGGTTCCACACAAGGTCGACGTCGCTTGGGGGATAACGTTCGAAGATGTATATGCCGTTCTGCAGCAGCACTTGGCGTTCCCTGGGCAGTAGCAGGTGGATTCTTCGTCCGTTATCGAGATACCGATAGAGCACGATGAAGCAGTTCATGTGGTGTTTCTAGCGGAGTACCTTCGAAGGAATTGCTGAATTTGCTTGTTGAGATGATCGAGGTCTTCGTAGAAACCGTGTTGACACTGCGTGCACAGGAGGGTGAGACGGTGCTTAAGTTCGCAGCTGCACGTTTGGTGAAAGCAAAACGAGCAGTGGAAGTCTTTACACGACGGTCCTGGCATTCCCCACGGCTGGCTAGCACCGAATGAAGGGGTAAAGAATGCGCGTGCATAAATATAACCCAACTGCCGGAAGCAGGAAATCACTGGTGGGGGAAAAGTTCGTTGGAGATTTACCACATCAGGGGAAGCACTGGTGGGGGAAAAGTTCGTTGGAGAAACACCACATCAGGGGAAGCAGTGGTGGGGGAAACGTTCGTTGGAGGTTGGCTACATACGCCGGAAGCGCTTAGCGATTATTGCACAACATCCGCAGGAAAAACACTGTGTCCGTTGATTTAACGGTTTTCGCCTTGGAGGAGAACTCTGTTTTGAACGGTGCTGAACATGCAAACGACCACATGAGGGGGAAGCACTGGTGGGGAAAAGTTGGTTGGAGAATTACCACATCAGGGGAAGCACTGGTGGGGGAACGTTCGTTGGAGGTTCACTACATCCGCAGGAAAAACACTGTGTCCGTTGATTTAACGGTTTTCGCCTTGGAGGAGAACTCTGTTTTGAACGGTGCTGAACATGCAAACGACCACATGAGGGGGAAGCACTGGTGGGGAAAAGTTGGTTGGAGAATTACCACATCAGGGGAAGCACTGGTGGGGGAACGTTCGTTGGAGGTTCACTACATCCGCAGGAAAAACACTGTGTCCGTTATTTAACGGTTTTCGACTTGGAGGAGAACTCTTTTTTTGAACGGTGCTGAACATGCAAACGACCACATCAGGGGGAAGCACTGGTGGGGAAAAGTTGGTTGGAGAATTACCACATCAGGGGAAGCACTGGTGGGGGAACGTTAGTTGGAGGTTCACTACATCCGCCGGAAGCGCTTAGTGATTATTGCGCAACATCCGCAGGAAAAACACTGTGTCCGTTGATTTAACGGTTTTCGACTTGGAGGAGAACTCTGTTTTGAACGGTGCTGAACATGCAAACGCCGTGAATGTGATCGGGTATGATATAGGATGCTTCGCGACCCGAATGCGGGAGCGAAGGGCGCGAGATGTTTGGGTGAGGTGCGGTTGGAACGCTGGTAGAAAAACATGCGCACTAAGAACTATTTTGTGAGATGCGCAGTGCGAAATGGGTGTTGAGGAAATGATGAACCTCGAGGAATGTTCTAAAATTGGCGCACCGTATGTACTTGGTGAACTGCGTGAAATTCATGTCATGTAAGGGAACGTTGGAGGCATGGTTGTGAAGCATGTACTTGTGGTATGCCATGATTTGATTTTGCACGTCCGTCTCTTCCTTCTTTTTGTGATAGATGATGTCGGTAATGATGCGCTGCAGGGTATGCAACACGTGCCATTCTTGTTGGTTGAGCGTAACGGATGCGCCTTGCGGTTCTTTGAAAACGAGCTTTAGCTTTCCGAACACAAACTTAAACACGATGGTGACGCTGTCGCTGAACTGAAATTGCTGTAGACGTCCCTGCGGGTCATTCAAGCGTTTGTGAATGATGGGGATGGCTTCGACGAGTTTGTGCCACTGCGAGGAACTCATGACGACTGCGTTGTGCTGTCCACATTTGGCAATGGTGACGACGAGATGGTGCGGCGGCCGGGGGGAGAATCCCACACTGACGAATTTAGTTTGTTGCGGGTTGAGGAAGTAGATATCCGCCAGAGGACCCACAACTGCACTGTGTTGGAACTGTGCTGGCGGAGCAGGGCTGTCGGGATGCTGTTGGAGGTCGAAGATGGGTAGTTTCCTTTTTTCCCCGGGTTTTGAGGTGGTCGGGGTTCGACATCCGGTTATACTGGAACACACAAAACAATAATAATAATGTGAGGGATAGAGAGAGATAAACAGGATAGAAAAAAAAGCAAGCTAATACATAGGTGCGGACCTACCTGGTCGGCGTGCTGCATGGCAGCAGGACTGTATCCGCGCGCTGCATGGTACACTCTGAATGAGGCGAGCGGCACCGTGACGTTGCTTTTTATATGAGCAGGAGCGTCTTCTGAAAGCACGTGCAAGACGATAGATTAGCTTAGATGTGCTGAATAGTGACACACACACACACACGTACTCACCTTCAAGGGTTGACAAGTTTGCCGAGCGTCAGAGCACTTTGCGCGGCATGCGTTTTTGAACGTTTTGCGAATGACGACATCATTATGCGCGTGATTGCTGACGTGAAATTTTGAGAAGAATGTATGCTTAGGCAAGCCGGAGCAGCGGTGGGTGAGGTAGGCGATGACGTAATGACCGCACGTGGTGCTGTCGAAACCTTGCAGCCTTCTAGCGTTGGTGGACCAATGCGTCCCGCAGACCGAATTTAAGAACCGGAGAAAATGGGGTGAAAGCGGTCCTATGCCGTAACTGTCAAAATATTCTGCATGCGAGTTTTTGTCCACAAAGATGCAAACCCAGTGTTGCCCTGATTTGGTGCTGGGGTCGGTGTTAGCCACTAGCGCCAAGGGAGGCGTTCGAATGCCGTGAAGTACGGGTAGTTTATCGCAGGGGTAGACGCCTAAAAAGTGAGAGCGCGTAGAGGGACATGTCGATAGAAACCGTTGAATTTGAAAGGTGTTCATGATACCAAAATGGATCGGTTGGCGTCGATTTCGACCGTGCGATGTATTTCCGCTAGCAGCAGAAGTATGACCGGTTCTGTCAATTTATCGGCAAAACCGATGCTTATAGAGACGGTTCCGTGGCGCTGACCCGAGATGTGAGACTCGTTAGCGCTCATGTCTGCAGTGAGATCGAAAACCATTATCGTATACCCTTGCGGGTAGGTTTCTCTGGAGATGGAGTGTCCCTCGTCCTTGAAATGAATGCCTAGGCCGTCCTGCAGGGTTTGAAAGCATTGCAAATAGTGTCCTTTTGTAAAGTCGGGTTGCAGAGGTTGGGAGGGAACGGGTTGCCCATTCACGTAGAGCTGAAAGAAGTTCATTTTAAAATGTTTCAAGTTGTACGGATTTGAGTTAAAATGGCCGGAATAGGCCTTGTCGGTGACCATGGCTACTACCACTCTCCTTGGAACTTGCCCTACGCACACGTCGCTAAACGTCATTGCCCTGGACTCCTTGGGGATGCTGAGAGCGTGAAAGCTGACGTCTTTGAGATGGTACTTTGCGTTGCCCTTTGCGAGCACGGCCTGGTGCGCGAGCTTTATGGTCGGCGAGGGCCGCACCGATTTTAAGCGCAGCGTGGCAGACACGATGTCGGCGTACCCCTTAAAGGTATCTACGTCGGAAAACAGATAAAACTGGGGAGAGGCGGGAGTGAGCTTGACGGTCATGCTAACGTTGTTCAAAAGCAGCTTCTCCTGTCTAAAAAGAGCGTTGGACAGAGGACCGATGAGCTGCACGACGTTGCTCCCTTTGGTAAACCCCTGACGCCACTGAAAACCCGCATTGGCGATAAAAGTGTCCATGATGCCTGCCGTGTCCTTTCTCCAGAGGGTAGATTCTAGTTTGGTGTTCATGGCATCTTCGGAGTAATTGAGAAGCGTCTCGAGGTAGGTTCTATAGGGGTAACCGGCTTGCGGCATGGAGACGATGACGTTATTGAGGGTTACCTCCATCTGTTGAAACAGGGAATTTAAGGCGTTGTTGACCAGAGTGGCGTTAGCGTCAGCGTTTAAGGCCTCTCCTTTGTCATCTACAATGCGCACCATGAGTTCGAGTACGACGTAGGTCAGGTCTAGGTAATCGTCCGCATTTCCGGAATAATGAAAGGTGATGGGGGCATTTTTCATTAAAGTGTTTTGAGGGTTTAGGTATAGGAACCGTGACTCCTCGATGCTCATCTGAACCGGCACCTCTGTAAAGAGATCCAGTTCGGAACTCATGTGGACGGTCGCGTCTGCCATTACGAAAATACGTCTTGCACCTTGCGCCTACCGCGTTTCAGCTTGGACTGCTTGCTCTTTCTGGATTTGCTCGGTTTTATTCTCTTGAGACGACTGGCGCCGGAACCGAGCATGGCATCGAGCTTTTTGTCGGCTTTTCGCTTTAAATTGTATCCGGACTCCTTGAGCCTCCGCTGGAGCGCTTGCTTCGGCGCTGCTCCCGCCACAGTCACATCGGACAGAACGTGAGCGCCCGCCTTTAAGGCCTCCTTTCCGACTGCTTTTGCTCCGCTCTTTAAAAACGGTAGCAACCTTCTGAAGAGTCCTCCGAGGGCTGAAAAGAGACCGCTGCCTCTTTGGTAGCGCTTGCCCCTGTAGAGAGCGAAATCGCGATGGTGGAACGCTCCGCCGGTCTGATTCAGGTAGTACCGCGTTACGGCGTGCACGTCCATTACGCCTGTTTCGGACGAAAAGCGAGAACTACAGTAGAGGAAAATCCGTCGGCGAATGGCAAGAGATCGCCGTAACCGTTCCTTAAATCTATGCTGACCGTCTTGAAGTCTTGCTGAATCAAGGGTACCCAATTTTGGGGAAAAAACGTCTTTTCGTCGCTCATGTAAGTTTTGTTGCTTCTTTCGTATTCCACGGCAGCGCTCTCTATGACTTGGGCGAAGGTGTCGCCCACGACTTGCGGGGACACTAGATTACAATAGACGAACATTTCGTAAGGAAACCCCATATAAGGATCTACGGGGTGTTTAGCAGCTTTTTCGAGAACGACGTTGACGTAGGGTTCGAAACCCAACATTTTTGCCATAGCGGGCGTTAAGAGCAAACTGTGGATGCGGTGTAGAGGTCCCGGAGGGTCCTCCGATTTTGAAACGTCTCGTTTGGGTCTGACGGAACGAGCCGCCGCGGGTTTCTGCTGCCCCGAAGCCCGGGGCTTCGGTTTCGGTTTCGGCTTGGGTCTCTGGTGGGGCGCATCGTTGAGAGCTTCGTATTCGCCAACCGCGTACGGTACGACCGTGCGCGCGACATTTTCCACAAACCCGTCGAACGGAATGTCGGGTAGTGGTTCGGGATGGGCGACGGCGGCATTCACGCCCACCGTCTGCTTGCGCTCGTCGAAGAGGAAGAAGTTTTCCACGTGCAAGTGTTCGAGTAGAACGGCGTTGACGAGGTTCACCAAGTCTTTGGGATTGTGCACGATGCCTTGCGGCATTTGCAAACTGAATTTGGAATGCGTTGGGAGGAGCGTCATGGTGTACTTGGCGCCCGCGAGACGGGCATGGTCTGGCGAAAGGTTATAAAATTTCACCGGATACCTGACCTTTTGCAGGGCGACCTCCCATTCTCCCTGCAGAACGATTCTCTCGGGCAAGATGTTAGAAAATCTAGCCGTGGTGTTGTCGGTAAAGTGTTCCATGGAAGCGTTGCTCACGAGAGTGATGGAGAAGGGCTTGGTCTTAATCATGTCGAATCGACGGTCGAAGCCAGAACCCACGAGTTAAACTTTGCCGGATACCCCTTCCACTTTACCAAGACCTGCTTGTGGCGCCCTCGGCCCTTGGTCTGTAAAACGCGCTCGATCTTAAACGTCCGAGGTAGCGCGACCTTTTGTAGCTCCTGGGTGTAAAATGTGCCGTCTATGGTTTCTCCGGCCAGATCCTTCAACTTATATACCACCGGCCGACCGCGCACCACCTCGGCTATCCGAAATATTTCGTCCGTCCAATTCTGCTCGTAGCCCTTGTCGAATTTCATTTTTTCTTTAGAGATGCGCACGTGATCGCCGACGGAAAATGTGGGTTTCCCTGCGCGAGGTAGGGTCCTATTTGCATAGAGATTGCGGTACACTCGTAAAATGTTAGATTCGTTCACGTCCTTCGGAGCCATTTTTATGGACCTGTGATGCGAGCTATTGTACGACTCGAGTAAGGCCGGAAGGACATCCAGGTATCTGTAACTGTTTTTGTGCGTGAAATACCTCCACAGCTTGGTTTTTAAGGTGCGGTTGAAGCGCTCCACGACGCTGGCTTTAACGTTATTTTTGGTTGAGTAATGTTTCACGTCGTGTTTCTTCAGAAAGTCGCGAAAAGTCTTGTTGGTAAACTCTGTTCCCTTGTCCGTCTGGAGGACCCTGGGGACGCGTTGGGAGAATATGGAGCGAAACGCTTGCGCGACCTCGGTACCCAGCTTCGATTTCAGGGGTACGGCCCAAGCATATTTGGAAAATACGTCGATAACGGTCAGAATGTACACGTAAGGTTTGTTATGTTCCCTCACGCTGTTCATGACGTTTAGATCGGCCTCCCAAAGATCGTCCATATTCGTCACGTGATAACATCTGGTGGGGAACCGCTTTCTGACCGGTTTGTGCAGAGTGTAACTGTCCCGGGTTCGAAGGAAGGACTCGATGTTCGCCTTAGACGCGCCCGTGGCCTTTCGAAGGGGCTTGACCGTGCCCAAACCGGCATAGTGTTCCGGTCTGGCATAGTATCGCCTTAGCGCCTTCCATTCCTTCATGCTTTACTTGTACAGGGGCTGCCAGACGCGCTTGCGAAAATGGTACGACGCGGAAGGCGATTTCGATTTCTTTTTCGGAGTGGCAGGGTTCGCCCTCTTCTTTTTGCGAGGCGAGAGGAGGTTGACCTTTATGGTTCGGGGTTCGACCTCCTGCTTCACCGGCACGCGCTCGTGCACGTCTTCGTAATCGTCGTCGTCGTCGTCGTCGCCGAGGAAGGGCTTTCTGACTTGTGCCACGAGATCGAGGTAGTTGTCCAATTTATGTTTTACGAGCCGCCACTTTTCGTCGGCAGAGAGCTTTGCGCTCTGCAGGTTCCGAATTTCTTTAGCCAATCTGGATATGGTGCGGTCTACAGCGTGAAGCTTGTCGACGGTCTTCGGTTGCGGTGCAACCAGGATCTGCCTGCCGTACTTCATCCTGTTAATTTCGACACTAGCGCGCCGCCGAGCGAAGCCAGGACGGGTAGGAGGAATGCCGGCAAAAAACCTCCTTTTTGAACCAAGATGCTCTTCTTCTTCTTCAGAGGAACCCGTTTATCCGTCAACTTCCTCCAAGAAGCCTTGTGCTTCTTTAGGCGAGCCAAGCACTTTGCGGGAAGTTGCACGTGACCTCTGCACACGTTGAGCATGCATTCGCTAATGGCCTTGATCAGATCGCCGTCGGCATTTTTTAACAACTTTTTGCGCAGAGGGGCCTTCGCCTTAGCCAGAGCCGCCAAATTACCGTGCTGTCTCGCTATGCGAGGACTGGTCAGCGTCGCGAGCCTTGACCTACCTCTAGCCATGCTTGCGCGATAATGACGTTCGCTCCAAAAGCGATACTTTTTATTTAGACTCGACGGCCTCAGTCGGGCAAGGCCCTGCCGGGATGATATGGAACGATACGAACCCGAGTCCTCTCGGCGGTCTCAGTTGGGTACGAAATAAGAGAGGTTTTCCCCCGGCAGCACGCCGGTTCGATACCTGTATCGGGCGGGCGTGTACTGGGTGCAGTCCAACACGAGATACCCGTGAGGGCGTTCGGCGGCCTTCTCGAAGGCCTCCAAGAGAAACCTAGAGTTCCTGGGTTCGATCTGCTGGCACAGTCTCTCGATCTGCATCTTGTCCCGGTTGTTCTTGAAGACCACGACGTAGTTCGCATTCAGAGAGATGTTGCGATATTTCTGACCCTGCGGAAACACGTTCTGCAGGATGTAGACGATGCCGAAGCGCTTATGATGGGAGTCTCTGGTGAAAAAATTGGACACGTCCTTCCCGCCACCCTCCAGCATCAGATCGTCGAGGACGACGAGGTCGTTCTCGCCCACCGAAGCAAGTTCGGGTATGCCCGCGTGGGTCTCGCAACGCAGAGCCGAGGGTTCGAGTCTCGGCGAATACTCCGGAGGGTGGCACCACAGCACCCTCCTGGGGCGCACGTCGAACATCCGGTGCGCGTGGCGCAACAGGTTTTTCACGAAGGTCGACTTGCCGCAGCGCGACGGCCCCGCCACGAGCATCGTGCTGGGAAACTCGAATCGCCGCAGGTCTCGGGGACCGGGCATCGTCTCCTCAGGGCGCCCGGTTCGAAATGACTTTGGCGCGGCTGCGGACGTCTCATTTATGCGTTCCTCTTGAACCCGTAGGGATAGGAATCGTGATCGCCGGCGAGCACGCGCTTGTTGACCACCATCCTAAACGTCTTCGAGCTGGGTTCGGTGACGACCGTCCAAGACGGTTTCCGCGAGATCTGCGTGCCCGCCAGCTTCACCGCGCGGTCGTTGTCCCTCAGCACCGTGTCGCGAATCACCTCCGCGTTCACCAGCTCCAGGTTGCCCGAATTGAGCGTGATCCCCTTCACCTTGCACACCGAGAAGGTCTTGCCCGTTTCGGGGCAAACGATCTCCATGCAGTAGCTCTTGGGCCCCGTGGAGGCGAACCGGGCGATGTAAGAGCCCCGCCCGTACTTCTCCAGCTCGTCCGTCATGTCCCCCAGGAGGCGTCCGACGGACGGCGTCCAGTCGCCCGGAGCGGCGGCGACGACGACGGAATCGGTGTCGAAGTAGCAGACGCGTTCTCCCAACCTCTTCAGGTAGGAGTAGAGCACCAGGCGCGCGTGAGCCGTGGTGTAGGCCGCCAGGACGGCGTTGGCGGCGGGGTTGACCTTGCGGCACTCCTCGCGGTACCTCCACACCACGTACATGATCCGGTCGGTGACGGGCACGTAGGTCTGCACTTCCACGCCCGGGTCGTTGAGCAGCTCCAGGAGTCGGTCGTACCGGTCCACCAGCTCGCACGTGGGGAGGTTTTCCCTCTGCCCGAGTTTGCCCCAGAAGCTGTTGAGCATCAGCTGGGCCAGCTCCCGCCTGCCGGGGTTGGTGGCGACGGCCTGGGGATCCAGGGCGACGCCTTCGTGCTCGAAGAATTGCTCCACGTACTGCTGCTTTGCGGCAGGGTCGTCGCAATCCGAGGGCCAGCCGGAGGCTTCGGTCTTGATCTTCAAGAACTGATTCACGTAGTCCTCGAAGAGACCCTTGGCTCCGGTGGTCGGTTCGTGCCGCACCACGTCGTACTCCCAGATCTCGTGGACCCGCAGCAGGCGGTACCCCTCCTCCAGGGCGACCTTCATCTCGTCGATCACCCAGGTACCCGACAACGCCCTCTCGCGCTCTCCGTGGTGGCACTCGTCTTGGTTCTCCGCCTCCGCACAAGCGCGGCATAGCGGGAACATGAGCTTGCCGCCGATGCGCGCCGGTAACACCGGGTGGTACAGGTGTTGCGGCGGTAGAACCTCGCACTTCACCAACCCGCCCCCCACGTCTTCCAAGCGCGGGAATCGATCCACGTGGATCTTGGGGTGGCCCACGGGGTAGGGCTTCGTCTTGTTCACGTACGGGTACAGGCTGCATACGTCGTAGTAGTAGATCTTGCTATCCCCCTTCGCCTCGCAGTACGTCTTGGTGCAGTTGGTGCGACCTCCGTAGAAGGCGTCTCTGGGGTTCAGGGGTTCGGGTACCGGAAAGTCCCTTGCGTGGCGCGCCAGGTCCTGGTTGGCCTTCATCGCGGCGTTAAACTCGCACTCCCACATTTCCACCACGGCGTAGCCGGCGGCCTTGATCTTGGCCGTGACCTTCTCGGTGCTCTCTAACCTGGAGGTCATGGTTTCGTGTCCCGAGTTGTATATCGCCGCATGGCGATTGTGAAAGCACCGCCTGCAGCCGTGGTAAAAGCACCCGTGGAAAAAGTACGCGGTTTTTTCGGCCTCTCTGTACCCGTCCACCTTGTGCCCCACGATTTTAACTTCGCGTCCTCGCATGGCGTGCTGGATGACGATGCGGTTTTGCATCTCTAGCCAAGTTAGCCATATGCATGCGGCGCGAGACTGCCGGTCCGCTAGTCGATACCCGCCCGCTGGCAAGAGGGCAATTTTTTTAAGCGGCATGAAGCGCTTTCTATACACGCACATGCACGCCTGCGCAATGGTGACGCATTCTCTGAACGGGTCTATTCCGTTCTCGTCCAAGAATTCCCTTCTGAATTTGGAAACTCCCTGACTGAGTAGAAATACGTCCATCTTGCAATACGCCACCATTTCCGCCCTCATGTCGAAGACGTACCCGGAGGACGCCTTTTCTTCGTGCCACTGCTCGAAGGCTTTCCGACCCTCCGCCGACATGCCCTCCGGGCAGTAATGCCTTTTGTCGGGAATCGAACCCACGTACCGCTCGTTTTCCTTCGTGTTAAACAGGTACGGGAAATAACCTTTGCATTCCTTCAATCCGAAGGTCTTGGAAAAGCGGGAGAGTGGCATGGGTATGAAGTTGAGCGAGTCTAGAAATGTGACGTCACCGTACCTCATCCTGTAGATCTTGCTGCCGTTCATGATGAGCTCCGGCACCCAGTCTAAGTGCGCCACCATGTACTTTAATAGAAACTGCCCGTCGTAAGCTCTGAGGTTATGCGCCACGACGTAGACGTCCCAGGCTTCGAACCTCGCCTGCGCGATGTGCTCGAAAAGCTGCTTCACGGGCTCGTCCATAAACACCCATTCTTTGCAACCGCATTCGGTACAGTATGCCGTCTTGTGGCGTTGGTCGATGCACAGCGAACAGGCTTGGTACAACACGCACAAGTTAGGTACATGCTGGTATGTGTCCTTTTTGCCGGTATATGGAATGTTTTGCGTGCATTGAAAGTCGATAAACATAAACACGTACCGGTTTCTTTTGTTCTTTGTAGCATACGGCTGCATATAGCACATGTGGCTAGAATTCACGTGTGCCTTGCAATGATTGCAGTACTTTTCCCCGCACTGGTGCGCGGTTTTTCTGTGCCTCGCATTCACGAGCTTATTGCAAGACGTGCACACCTTTTCTACATCGCACACCGACAGCGCCTTTGGGTAAAAAACGCCTTTCTTTGCGTGGTTTGCAAAGCATGTCGGTCCCTTAAAATCTCTGTTGCACTCGGCGCAGCGTATGTAGGCGTCAAATCGCGCATCGCACTGCTGATGGCATTTAGCACACCTGGCGTCGCACCTATGAAATTCTTTTTTGTGTGCCGAGGGATGATGACACCGGCGGCAATACCATTTGCATTTAAAGCACTTGTGAAGGTTCACGATAGCATTAAAGTGCCCGGCGTGGAGCATGACGTCGATGTATTTATCGCATTTCTTATCCGACGCGTACAGCACGTGCTTCCCCGTATGATCGCCAAACACCGTCACAGCGTAGCCCTTTAACGCTGCGTCGAAGCGTCTCACGTCGTCTATCGTGCACCTGTCGTGACCTTGACCGATGCTCGCGCACAAGGCTACGGCCTTCGATTTTTGTAGATACTCGGAACGCGTCATCGTTCTATAATTGACGTCGCGATCCACTTTGGCTTTAACTACAACAATGGCTCTTGCTAAACACAAGTTGTCTTTGTTGGCTATTTCGACAATGCCTTTATTGTCCCTACAGGCATCGCAAGGTTGGTGGCACGAACCCGAGACCTCCTTGGTCCACACAAACGTGACGTGAAGAGGCCCGCTTAGCAAGAATTGTTGGTTACTTTGCATTACTTTTTCGATGCTTCCAACAATGACATCCGCATTCAATTGCTCTATGCGCCTCACGCTCATGTTGAAGGCTTTGGACGTCTCCTTTTCGTCTGTTATGGATATGCCTAAATATCCGGGTTCGTTTTCTAACAGGTTCTCTTTCGCAAAGTTTAGAATATCGTTAAACAAATGCGATACCCATTGCTCCGGGTTAACATCTCTGGGGACCGGGTTTAACGTAATTTGAGACTCTGTAAAGCCGGAAAAAAGCTTTGGCAACCTCCTCTGCTTGTGTCCTATAATTTCGAACGTAGGCTGCAAGGTGTCATCGCGACTTCCTCCGGGTTGTTGGTCCATCTTATCGTCCGAATGCACCGATCGCTCTTTCCCTGCAAAGTACTGCGGCTATTTTCTTTTTATTTTAAAATTATTTTTCGTCAAATAGAACGATTTTGTAGAAAAACACACTATCGCTTTCGTTTCTAACTACGGGCTTTTGCTGTTCGCACAGGGTTTTTATAAGCTCGCTTATTGCAACCGTTGTTTCATCATTTGTGTCGAGTTAAATGCCTCGTTTCGCTAAAAAATTGTCTAGTTTTAAAAACTTAGAGTCATGCTGACACCAACCGCCACTGTACAATTCTCACCGCCGACATAAAGGTTGCATTTATTGTATTGCTGACGAATTTCCGCATCTCTCACCTTTCACTGTCATCAGCACACGGCTCTTTTGCGTGTAGCGCTGAATGCGAACGAGCTGACCTCAGTTATTCCTGATGTTATTAGTGCAATATTAAAACTATGAGTATCGTGTGTAGTGTTTTATGTTGTGCCAGTGCATACGTGTTATGTAAAATGTATGAATTAAATACAATCAGCAGATACTTCCTTTCTAAGGAGTAACACCAACTGTTGAATATAAATTCTCAAAGTGCTTCGTTCGTACGTCCTCTACCCTCTATTTCTTATAGGTGAGTACGAAAGTTTATTTTCATATCCACTTAATTTTAATCCGGATAAACTTTTCGGGAAATGGTTGCATTGCACAACCGTTAGACATCCAAAGGGACGCTATACACTGGTCTTAAAATTCTAAATTCTTTCCATCAACATGGCGTCATGCCTTTTAAAAAAGAATGGCTAAGCACTGTACAATTCCAACCATTTATAACACATATCTCCAAAATGGCTGACGTCACAAAAAAGTTATTTCAAATAAATTGTGTGTGTTTCCTCAAACCTTTTCACTCACTAGGGGCTAGAAAATCGAATTTCTTGACTTTTTGAATACTCAGCATTTTTCGTATATAGAGGCTTATTATGAGGTGATACATTCATTTATATGATTTTTAAGCAGTTTGAAAGAAGTGAAGTAGAATGGCTAAGCATTGTACAATTCGAACCATTTATAACAAATATTTCGGAAATGGCTGACGTCACAAAAAAGTTATTTCAAATAAATTGTGCGTGTTTTTAAAAAGATCTAAATTTTTTGTGTTCTATGTTTTTCTCAAACCTTAGCAGTTATACAAGATCATAGAAAATTTCTTCCGAATCAAGAGGACTTCACAGGCTATTTCCACAAAATTCAAGATATACATTTTATTTTCATATAAATGTCTTTAATATATGGTGTTGTAATTAAAATCGTCAGAGACAGTTTTAGAAAATAAAACATTCCGGAAAATAGTTCATGTAAAGGGTAGAAGCAGTTTGAAAGAAGCGAAGTAAACGCGATTTTTCACTCACTAGGGGCTAGAAAATCGAATTTCTTGACTTTTTGAATACTCAGCATTTTTCGTATATAGAGGCTTATTATGAGGTGATACATTCATTTATATGATTTTTAAGCAGTTTGAAAGAAGTGAAGTAGAATGGCTAAGCATTGTACAATTCGAACCATTTATAACAAATATTTCGGAAATGGCTCACGTCACAAAAAAGTTATTTCAAATAAATTGTGCGTGTTTTTAAAAAGATCTAAATTTTTTGTGTTCTATGTTTTTCTCAAACCTTAGCAGTTATACAAGATCATAGAAAATTTCTTCCGAATCAAGAGGACTTCACAGGCTATTTCCACAAAATTCAAGATATACATTTTATTTTCATATAAATGTCTTTAATATATGGTGTTGTAATTAAAATCGTCAGAGACAGTTTTAGAAAATAAAACATTCCGGAAAATAGTTCATGTAAAGGGTAGAAGCAGTTTGAAAGAAGCGAAGTAAACGCGATTTTTCACTCACTAGGGGCTAGAAAATCGAATTTCTTGACTTTTTGAATACTCAGCATTTTTCGTATATAGAGGCTTATTATGAGGTGATACATTCATTTATATGATTTTTAAGCAGTTTGAAAGAAGTGAAGTAGAATGGCTAAGCATTGTACAATTCGAACCATTTATAACAAATATTTCGGAAATGGCTATCGTCACAAAAAAGTTATTTCAAATAAATTGTGCGTGTTTTTAAAAAGATCTAAATTTTTTGTGTTCTATGTTTTTCTCAAACCTTAGCAGTTATACAAGATCATAGAAAATTTCTTCCGAATCAAGAGGACTTCACAGGCTATTTCCACAAAATTCAAGATATACATTTTATTTTTCATATAAATGTCTTTAATATATGGTGTTGTAATTAAAATCGTCAGAATCAATTTTAGAAAATAAAACATTTCGGAAAATAGTTCATGTAAAGGGTAGTTTGGGGGTGGAGGGGTTTTCTTGAAACTCTCTGTGTCGTATCTTTGGAAGGTACTCAACCTAAATACCAAGTTTAGTATTTATCCAACTTTTCATTTTTGAGTTATGCTGCTCTGACACATACACACACAGAATTTTCTAAAAATGTTTTTATTCAGTGGACCTCAAAATAAGTATTTAGTTTTCCAGTGCTGTTTCACTTGTGAAATTCCGTTCTCTTTGTATGAAAATGAAAAAAGAAAAGTTAAACGAATGTCGAGTTTTAGTGAGAAAGGTCTAAAGCTTTTAAACATTAAAATCAACATGCAAACTTTGTAAATACACAACGCCACAAAGTAATAATAATAATAATAATAATAATAATAATAATAATAATAATAATACACATAAATTGTGTGCTTTAACGTCCTTGTACAGTAAGGCTTCGTTTCCTACGGTTTAACAGTTGTACAAAAGACATTCACAATGAGACTACTTCACAGCAATTCCCAGAAAATTGAAGTTATACATTTTATTTGTCATGCAGATATCTTAAACATACCGTACCGTAATCAAAAGGGGTTAGAGCCATTTTTAAAACAATAAAAATAATGAACTTTCTCCCGCTAAACGGGTAGTTTGCGGTGTGGGAATTTTCTTGAAAATCTACGGTTTGTTAAATTTTTTTATACGCTACTATTTTAGTGTGTGTGTGTGTGTGTGTGTTTGTGTGTGTGTGTGTTTGTGTGTGTGTGTGTGTGTGTGAGTATGTGCCTAGTGTCTGTGCGCCACAAGCCAAAACGATGACATTATAGAAAAACTTTATCATCTGCCTACCTGCCAGGTAAAACGCGAAAAAACCTGAAAAAAGCTCTAAGAGTATTCTAACGCTTACCGATCTGGAAAACCCGTGAAAACAAGATAGTACACTTTTGAGGTATTGCTTGTTATTTCCTTAAATTTTTCAATACTTTTTTACTTTCTCTACTACGTATAGTAAGTAGGGGAAGTATTGCATTCCGCCCAAAAATTCGATACCGAGATTTCACCGGAAATACACGTTTTGAGACCTCCTGAATCAAAAAAAAAAAAAAAAAAAAAAGCATTTTTCGAAACATGTCCGTGTGTGTGTGCCTGTCTGTGTGTCTGTCTGTCTCTCTGTGTGTGTGTGTGTGTGTGTGTGTGTGCGCGCCAGTACGTGCCTAATATCCGTGCGCCGACAAGGTAAAACTTCATCATTTGCCTACCGGGCAGGGACAACCGCTAAAAACCTGAGAAAACCTCCAAAATTAGAAACGCCTTCGTCAACCAGTACAGAAAACGCCTACCAACCAGGGAAAACCTATGAAAAAGCAGAAAGAGCTTGCATTTGTTTACCATCCGCAGAAAACTCCCAAAAAAAAAAAAAAAAAAACTAGTCATTTTAAAAAAAAAAGCAAAAAGACGAATAATATAAGTATGGTAGAAACAGCTTGCATTCGTCTACCAACCAGAGAAAACCCCCGAAACACTAGTTATTTAAAATTGCTGATGAGTTCTGGATAGGCTTTTGCAAATGTTGTTGGTAGCAAAACTTGCCTTTTCCATCACCTCCAACATACCCCACTCCCACACCTTTTTTTTCTTTCCACCAATCATAATCTCTCTTATTCTCGCCAATCAGCAACTTTCATTTGTTCCTTTCCACCAATAACATCACTTCTTATTCCCACCAATGACAACTTCACACGTCACTTTCTGTTATACTTTTTATCCCTCGTTCGCCATCTTTCCCCCTCTTTCAGACCCCAACCGCCGCACAGTCAACACCTCGCCGCTCCTTAACCTCAACTTCGTGCCTCCGCCATCTTGTTTAGTTCACATTTTTACCACCGCGCCTCTCATCTCTCAACCAGATTGCCTGCAAGAACAGATCTCGTTCATTCGCACCTCGACGGTTGCCTCGGCAGCAGCTACTGCCAACACCTACGTCGTACACGTTTTTGACCGCTTTCGACCGGCTATGAGAACCCTGCTCCTACGTACGCTAGCGACCATCACGATGGTCCAGTACCAGGTTTTTGGTATAGTTAAATTACGCCTCTGCAAAGGGTGTCTGTACCGCTTTAAAAACCTAGGTATATCAGTGCGTAGTGATGTTGGTTGATCTTAAAGCTGGTTAAGCATTTTCAAAAACAGTTTGCTTTTATTTTTCCGTCTCGCGTGCCGCGCTTTTGGTGACGCATCCACACCGGTAACAGGTAAGTAACACACGCATAATTATTTTTCGGACCTGCTTGGCGTAGGAATATATCCTTTCGTGTTTTGGTACTGTAACCTCAAACCTCCTTTCCCACCTCTTGCGTCCGCCATCTTGTTTAGTTCTCACCGCATCTCCTTGTCGCAGACCCTCCGCCATTTTTAGTTCCCGCTATTTTAACCTCAAAATCTACTCTTCTAACCTCTTGCTACCGCCATCTTCTTTTAGTTCCCATTCTCACCACCGCGTCTCCTTACCCCCACCTCTTGCGACCGCCGTGTTCACCACTAACCTCCAAATTTCCTCGTCCTTAAACCTCTTGTCTCAACAACCTTGTCTAGTCCCCATTTTCGCCACCGCATCTCATATCGCCCCCATCTCTCTATCCACTCAAGAAAACTACCATCCGACGTTCAAAAATTGCTGATCAGTTCAAGACAGGCTTTTGCAAATCTTGCTGCTAGCAAAACTCACCTTTCCCATCACCTCCAACATACCCCACTCCCACAACTTTTTCTTTTCCACCAATCATAATCCCTCTTATTCCTACCAATCAACAACTCTCATTTGTTCCTTTCCACCAATAAAATCACTTCTTATTCCCACCAATCACAACTTCACACGTCACTTTCTGTTACACTTTTTATCCCTCGCTCCCCATCTTTACCCCTCTTTCAGTACCGACCTCCGCACAGACAACACCTCGCCACCCAGCTCCTCTCCATCACGCGAACTCCATACTCCTCCATCTCCCTTCCTCCATCTCCCACCCCAAATTAACGAACCAATCAAAAACACTCCACGTCACTTCCTCAATTCTTTCAACTCGTCCCGGATGAGCCAACCGATTTAACGATAATCCTACCGCTCAGGGCGCTTTTCAAACACACCGCCGCCGCCGTCGCACGCACCGACACTAGCGACACCAGCGCCCCTAGCGGCAGGATTATCGTTAAATCAATTGGCTCATCCGGGACTAATACTACTCACGCCGCTGTTCTTGCAGTTCACAGTAATGAATCGTTTCTCCACTAGAGCTCGCGTTTTCTGTAAGCTCGTTTGATAAGGCTTTTTTTCCTTCGAATAAAAAATAAAATAACTTGTTAGTTTTCAATTTTTAAATATTTTTACTTTCTCTGCTATGTATAGTAAATGGGAAAGTGTTGCTTTCATCCAAAAATTCGACACCGAAATTTCACCGGAAATACATGTTTTGAGTCTCCCTGAATCCGAAAAAAGTACTTTTAAAAATGTCTTTGCGTGTCTCTGTGTGTAGCAACTAAAAAACGAAAAGTCGGATAAATACCCAACTTGTTTCTTAGGTTCAGTATCTTTCAAAGATGCAGCACGGAGATTTTCAGGAAAATCCCTCCACCTTAGACTACCCTTTACATGGAAAATTTATATTTTTTTAAAAAATGGCTCTAAAGATTTTGATTAAAGTATTGTATATTTAAGATATTTTCATGACAAATAAAATGTATATCTTGTTTTTTTCTGGGAATGTCCCCAAAATTTTTTATTCTGAATGGCTTTTGCATAACTTGTAAATCGTAAGAGATAGACAAAATTGCTGTACACAAAAAATGTAGAGCTCGTTAAAACACACAATATATGACTATGTCATATATATTATGTGGAGTGAACGATTTCCGAGATATTCCTTGTTATTTGTTTGAATTTTCCAATATTTATACTTTTTCTCAAATGGGAATTCGTTATTCATTTTTTTATGCCCTGGACATACTAAGAAACTGAAATGCTCCACATAGCAACCAGCTCTTAAAAGATTTCATTATCGCTTAAAACCTACCATATTCCCCTTGCACCCACAAGAAAATTAGCAATAATATAGTTTCTGGAGATGTTTATCTCGATTAACGTGAGGTAGATGGAGAATAAGCTTTTATAAAACCAGTTTGTACAAGAGTAGAGAAAGTCATGAGTGTAACACATAAGATTTTTACTGATTTATATGGCACCCACGGATCTATTTCTATCTTCCACCCCCTCTCGATGGTCCTGTAAAACTATTGGAAAAGAGGTATGGAGAGACGGAGTTAACGTATTGCAGGTAATATACTGCTACGGGGTAACTACAGCCATCATGCGAAGACCACATAGGCTGTGCAAACCAAGGCATGGCATGTTTCATCATATAAGATGGTACAGATGTTCTTTAAAGGCGGATGCTGAGTATCTGTTAGATATCCTACGAGGCTGTTTGGCGGTTTTGAAAATTCTTAATGCAAATTTCTTTTCGACACGACGTTTTCTCTTTTGATATTGTTCATCTGAACTAACACACTTTTGACTCACCCGGTCCTCAGGCCTCTTAGCTTAAGGTCTAGTAGGTAACAATAATAGATGGTCGTAGCAGATATTAAAACAGGGCATTGCCACCAATAGTTTGATGTGGCTTTCTTAGAATGGAACAAACTTGCGAAGACTGCCTCCGTAGTAAATGGGCAGCACTTTTCAACCCAGAGGTATCAGATTTGATTCTTGTCTTTAATGAAAATCATTCCTTGCCCTCCGCAGAATTGGGAGTATGAATAAGGGCGTGAATGGGAGTGTGTTGTATAGCAAACATTAAATTCAACGTTAAAAACTGTTTCCGAACTGTACTTAGGAACTGTTATTCAAGTAAAGGCCCCAATTAGACTAAGTTACAGAGGGCTATACCGATTTGGGGAACATCGTTGCTCCTCTCTTACAGGCACGGGATGACTGAAGAGGCAGGAAAATGGAGCTCCACCGCATAGTACGGGAATGGCTTGATGGATGGTTTCCAAGAATGGGGATTGGATGTCGGGTCCTATTGAATGGTCCCCAAGATCCCCCGACCTAACTCCTCCAGACATTTTCTTTGGGAGCTTTTAAAGGATAACGTTTACAAGCATACTATCCAAATCGCGGTTCATCTGCGCCAGGTTGTTACTCAGGAATTCAATTTGATTCCCATGGAGGTCTACAGAAAGGCAGATGAAAACGCCCAATTAAGACTTCAAGCCTGCGTCGACTTGAATGAAGCCCAAGTTGATCACCGTGTATAAAATCGATGAACAGAAACTCTTCATATAGATATTTCTTAGTAGTAATAAAGTGAGTAATAATATTTTTTGTATTACTTTTTATCCCCATCAAACATTTTCCCCTTGATTCACGGCTACCCAGTGCATTAAAGTATTCGTATGGAATATGATTCTTCTATCCACATTACGTTATATTTACCTAGGAATTATTTCAAATTAACCAATAAGTGCCTAGTTGCACACAATTTTCGGAAACAGCATGCAAATATTTTCCTGCGAAGAATTATCTTATGGTAATTGTGTATTTTAATGAGTTGTACTTAGCTCTAATTTATGAGTTACCAGTTACACAAAATACAAAATTCAATAATTATCAAGAAGACACCGATTTACTTTTTATTAGCCTTATAGCTATCTTAATAATCAAAATCGTTAGTAATTTTTGAGAAAAAGAATAATAAGGTACATTTTTTCCAGATAAAGGTTAATTTGAATTGGAGAATTTTTTTTCCAAAACTTCGTTTGGCATGCTTCAACAATGCCTAACTCAGTTGTGAAATTTGGTATTTATCCATTTTTTTCATGCACACACATACACATATACGCGTGGAACTTTTTCTAACCACGCGTTATTCTGTTTGTTCAAATGGAGCTCAAGACGTGTAAATGTTGGATCTAATACAATACCTATTTCTTTTACCATGGGCAGATGGTTTGAATGTAAAAATCACGAACCTAACAGTTATAGGAAGAAATTACAGTCTACTTTTGAATCAAACAGTACGTAATATTATGACCTTCCAGCAAAAGGCTTGAACGTCTTCTAGTATGGCATGGTGGGATGGTTCTACTGCCACCAGTATGCATAGATATTTTCAGACTTCCATAGATTATTTTTTACCTTATTTATACGTTATCTACCGTAAAGGAACTATCTTATATTTGATCAAGGATTCGATATTGAGATTTCACCGTAAATGCATACCTATTTTGAGGCGACCTGAATAATAATGAAACTTTTTCATTATTCTATTTTTATTCGGCCTTTAACTGCAGTGGTCATATCGGCGGACTTTCATTTTTGGAACATGTCTTTCGGTTATGGTGTTAACTCGCATACAGTTGTATTGGACTTCTGTTTTTTTTCTTTGGACTTTATACATTAGAGCACTCTCTCATTCATACTTCCAGACCCCGGGAAGGATAGGGAATAATTTTGTTTAGAGAAAAAAATCTCACTCCACCCGGAAATAGAACCTGGGGCCCATCTTTACAGCAGGCACGTAGCCTACCAACTGAGCTCAGAGGCCAACCTAATAAAGCTGCACGTGTTTCGTCAAAAAACGAAATTCTTCTGAGGATGCAAGGTGAAGGTTTTCAGATAAGTCCCTCCACCACAACTAACCCACTGCTTGAAGGGGGAGGGATAGAAAAGAAAGGGGAAAAAAGCTCTTGTCTTTTTTTTTCTTTGTTAAAAAACTTGGTCAGGATATTAAAGCTTTGAGATAATATTGATACGTAAAAAACCTTTCAAAACTTCTACGTAGCGAGTAGGTTTTGACATAAAAATGGAATATTGGGAAGGTAAAAGAGGTGTTGTTAATAATAAAAATCTGATGTGTTGCACTCACATGACTTTCTCTACTCTTGTACAAACTAGTTTTACAAACGCTTATTCTACTACATGTTAATCGAGATAAACACTTCAGAAACTATCTTATTGCTAATTTTCTTGTAGGTGCAAGGGGAATATGGTAGACTTTAAGCGATAGTCAAATCTTTTTAAGAGCTGGTTGCTATGTGGCGCATTTCATTCTCTTTGCATGTCCAAGACATAAAATTCCCATTTGAGAAAAAGGTAAGTATTGGAAAATTGAAACAAATAACAAGAAATGTTTCGAAAATAGTTCACTCCACAAAAAAATGTATCTGACATAAATTGTGTGTATTAACGAGATTTACATTTTTTGTGTAAAACATTTTTTCTATCTCTTATGGTTTATCAGTTATGCAAATGCCATTCAGAATGAAGAGGACTTTTGGGGACATTCCCAGAAAATTCAAGATATACATTTCATTTATGATGAAAATATTTTAAATATATGATATTTTAATAAAAATTGTTAGAGCCATTTTTGAGAAAATAAAAATTTTCGAAAAATGTTCCATGTACAGGGTAGTCCGGTGTGGGAGGATTTTCTTGAAAAACTTCGTCGCATCTTTGAAAGATAGTAAACCTAAATACTAAGTTTGGTATTTATCCGGCTTTTCGTTTTTGAGTTATGCTGTTCACAGACAGACACACACACACACACACACACAGAGACACACACGGACATGTTTCCAAAAATGCTTTTTTTTATTCAGGGAGTCTCAAAACATGTATTTCCGGTGAAATCTCGGTATCGAATTTTTGGGTGGAATACAATACTTCCCCCTACTTACTCTACGTAGTAGAGAAAGTAAAATTGGAATATTGGGAAGGTAAAAGACGTGTTGTTAATAATAATAATAATAATAATAATAATAAAAAAAACTGATGTGTTGCACTCACATGACTTTCCCTACTCTTGTACAAACTATTTTTACAAACGCTTATTCTCCGTCTACATGTTAATCGAGATAAACATTTCAGAAACTATCTCATTGCTAATTTTCTTGTAGGTGCAAGGGGAATATGGTAGACTTTAAGCGACAGTCAAATCTTCTAAGAGCTGGTTGCTATGTGGAGCATTTCATTCTCTTTGCATGTCCAAGACATAAAATTCCCATTTGAGAAAAAGTAAATATTGGGAAATTGAAACAAATAACAAGAAATATCTCGAAAATGGTTCACTCCACAACAAAATGTATTTGACATATATTGTGTGTATTAGCGAGATCTACATTTGTTGTGTATAAACATTTTTTCTCTCTCTTATGTTTTATCAGAATGAAGAGGACTTTTGGGGACATTCCCAGAAAATTCAAGATATACATTTTATTTGTCATGAAAATATCTTAAATATATGATATTTTAATACAAATTGTTAGAGCCATTTTTGAGAAAATAAAAATTTTTGAAAAATGTTCCATTTAAAGGGTAGTCCGGTGTGGGAGGATTTTCTTGAAAATCCTCGTGTCGCATCTTTGAAAGATAGTAAACCTAAATACTAAGTATGGTATTTATCCGGTTTTCGTTCTTGAGTTATGCTGTTCACACACACACACACACACACACACACACACACGAACGTTTTTCTAAACATCTTTTTTGGATTCAGCGGGCTTCAAAACATGTATTTCAGGTGAAATCTAAGATATCGAATTTTTGTGTGGAATGCAATACTTCCCATACTTACTATACGTAGTAGAGAAAGTAAAAATCAAATAAAAGGGAGCCCGTTATTAACAAAGCAACAAGAATTAAATTAAAGCGTACTGAGTTATAGCTTAAGACAGTCTACTATGATCTTATTACGGTGATGTAGTACTGTAGAAGCATTGTATAAACCAGTGAAGTAATTTGTCAGCGTTGTTGCCAAACATCAGTCACACACTACGGTCAAGGACCCCTGCCGGGTACTGCTGATAAGGGGCGAGTATAGGTCCTGCTATTTCTTTACTATCTCCCTCAAACACTGCAGCTGTGTACTTAATTTGGTGTCTAAGGACAAAGATAACCTACTACAGGAATGGCAGTTAAAGTCATGTGAGTCATTTTAGTTGTCTAATGTGCCTGCCACCAGTCATACATCCTTCAAATAATCAATCATTAGCAAACCTCGTACTTTCACTTCCAACTTAACCCTGTAAACGCACTGGGATGCTCGTTAAGTGAGTGTTATTTTGAAAATATCGTACATTTTGGGTTTCAAAAACTTTGTATAACATAAGATATACGAGGGCAGTCCCAGAAGTACCCGACCTGATGTATAGATCGTAGGGGTTGTTTCAAACAAATGACTGTTGTAGAAAGTACCAACCTTATAAAGCTTAAGTCTGAGGTTTGATGATGCTACGTCGTTTAGTAATTGTTTGACAGCCATCAATAGTGAACGCTCTCAGCGAATTTGTCAACATGGATAAAACTGGCCATCGTTATGTGATACAATACTTTCATTTGAAAGGTCTTAGTCCCACTAATATTAAAGCTGAGCTAGATTCTACTCTGGGGGAGTCTACTCCTTCGTTTACAACAGTAAAATATTGGATGGCAGAGTTTAAGCGAGGCAGTACGAGCTGACAAGACGAACATCGTAATGGTCGACCAAACGAGGTGACCTCGCTAGAAAATGTGAAGAAAATCCACAAAATGGGTTTGGATGACTGTCGACTGAAAGTGCGCGAGCTAGCAGACATCGTAAGTATTTCAAATTTACACATGAGAAAGCTGTGCGCAAGATGGGTGCCGCGTTTACTCAGAATTGAACAAAAGCAGCATCGTGAAGTTGTTTCAGTCGAGTGTTTGGCGATGTTTTTCTTCAAAAAAAGCCGAGTGTTTGAGTCGATTCATAACCATGGATGAAACATGGGTCCATCACTTCACACCTGTGGCGAAGGACTGTCAAAACAGTGGATTGAAAGGGAAGAATCGGCTCCAAAGAAGGCGAAGACAGTTCCTCTGCAGGCAAGGTCATGGCGTCAGTTTTTTTTGGGATGCGCGTGGGAAATTTTCATTGATTATCTCCATAAAGAAACAGCAATCAATGGCGAGTATTATGCGAACTTATTGCACGGTTTGAATGATGAAATCAAGCAAAAACGGCCGCATTTAGCGAAAAAGAAAGTTCCGTTTCATCAAGACAATGCACCATTCACACATCCATTATCGCCATGGCCAAAATCAATGAGTTAAAGTTCGAATTGCTTCCTTATGCACCCTATTCGCCCGACTTAGCTCCCTCTGATTATTTTCTGTTTCCAAAGCTGAAGAAATAGCTTGGTGCTAAAAGATTTACCAACAGTGAAGAGCTGGAGTCTGCAGTTGATGGCTATTTTGCAGAACTCCTTGGTTCTCAGTATACACAGGTATCGAAGCTATTGAACACAGCTGGGAATAGTACGAGGGGCACTATTTATGTTTTGAGCCTTGGCAATCCTGAATGTTGTAGGTGTCATCTGACGTTTCCAATGGAAGGTTTGACATTTTTGACCATAATCTGCTTCAAACATTTTGTCAATAGAGCGTCATTTGTTTTGTTTACACTAACTTGAAAATTGTGTGCCAACAAAAGCATTGAATTAACTCGTGAAAATGTTCGTGCAATGATTTATTACGACTTTCGACGTGGATTATCAAGACAAGAGTGCATCGATCAACTAACTTCCACATTTGGCGACGAAGCTCCATCCTTTGCCACTGTGAAACGCTGGTATAACAAATTTAATCGTGGCCGCCGTTCGCTCAATGATGAAGTTCATGAAGGTCGTCCAAAATCAGTTGTTGTGCCAGAAAACATTGATGCTGTGCAAAAACTAGCAATGAAAGATCATCATGCAACATATTGTGAGATTGAGGCAACCCTAGGCATTAGTTCCACCAGCATATATACAATTTGCATGATTATTTAGCTGTAAAAAAAGCTTGCTCTCGTTGGATCCCACATAATTTGACGCAGTCTCAAAAAAGATGCTCGTGTTGATTGGTGTACAAAAATGCTCAAGAAATACAATGGCGGGCCTCAAAAGACGTATGTAAGATTGTAACAGGTGACGAGTCATTGATCTGTGCGTATGAGCGGGAACGTAAACAGCAGTCGACTGTAAGGGTGTTTCAAAACGAAGCAAATCCAACAAAAATTGTTCGCACTCGAAGCACTTCGAAACAAATGGTCGCCTGCTTTTCCAGCAAAACTGGCCATGTGGCAACAGTGCCTTTAGGGGAACGTAAAACGGTCAATACCGAATGGTACACAACCATTTGTTTGCCGGAAGTCTTCGGTGAAGTAAGGAAAACCAACAAGAACCGTAGGATCGTTCTTCATCAAGACAATGCGAGCGCACACACATCTCGTCTAACAACAGAGTATTTGAAGGCTCAAAAAATAGAATTGATGGGTCATCCGCCATACAGTCCTGATTTGGCACCCAATGACTTCTTTTTGTTGCTGAACAGCAAGAATAAATTGCGTGGACAAAGATTTTCGTTGGCAGAAGAAGCCGTTGATGCTTTCAAAAACCATATTTTGGAGGTGTCTCAAGAAGACTGGAATAAATGCTTTGACAAATGGTTCAAACGGATGCAAAAGTGTATTGATCATAATGGGGAATATTTTGAAAAACAATAAAGCAGTTTTCAATCAGAAATTACTTTGTTTTAATTATTAGGCTCAAAATATAAATAGTGCCCCTCGTATATTGAGCTGAAAGGTGATTATGTAGAGAAATGAAAATGTTTATTCCCAAAATTTTTGCGTTTTCTTTGTTAGGTCGGGCTTCTGGGACAGTTCTCATATTTTGTGGTAGCTAATGTAACAATTTCAAAGAATTAATTGCAACACTTTTGATTATTGAAGCGCAACATTAGATATAAATTGCCAGTGGGTATTACATCAATTACTACAGTGAAATTCATCGTGAAACCTGTTGCTGCGTCCTGTTGGGTATTGCATTTGTAAAATAACTTGCTTGTTTTACTTTTTTTTTCTCGGCATTTAATGAAATGAACTCTTTTCTTTCTTTATTTGGCAATGTACAAACAATCTTATCGATTGTCCCGAAATGACCGCTTTATATTAAGCAGTAATTTATGTGGTGCGGTGTTTGAGACCGCGACCTGTCGTAGATTATTGTGAATTTCATGATTTGACATGGAGTATTGTTCCCTGACGACTCATTAGCTTCCAGTTTGAATGTGAATTCACAGATGAAATCGGGCATTTCATTGTATCCCTTCTGGTACATAAATAGGAACATTCGCACAACGTTGTGTAATTTTTTCTGTGCATGATTTTTTTTTAATTATGCAGTGTATTGGTTATTTTTAAAATAAATATACCTATGTAGTAGTCAGGTAATTCCGGTGTAGAAAGAATTAAACATACTTCTGAATCAAAAGAAGACAATGTGTTCTAGGTTGTACAAAAAAAATTGTGTTACATTCACATGACTTTCTGTACCCCTTATCGTGTATTAGCAGCTATAAAAGTACTCTTACTAAAGTTTAGTTTTCTATCCACTTCATTTTAATCGAGGTAAACATTTTCAGATATAGCCACATTACACATTTCGTTAGATACAGAATGAATAGCGATAGTCAAACATGTTTAAAAACTGTACGCTATATGCTGGCCTTACACTGTTAATGCAATCCCGAGAAACAACTGAATGTCGAGGACTTCAAAAGAATAAATATTGAACAATTTGAACCACTAATAACGGATATCTCGGAAATGGCTGATGACACAGAAAGAATTATTTTAAATAAACTTATGTTTTAAAGAGATCTGCATTTTTTGTGTATATTTTCGTTTATCGATTAACCTTATACAAGATTACAAGTTTGATGTTTGTTCGGCTTTTGGTTTTTGAGTTATGCTGTTCACACGCGCGCGCACCTTTTCCTGAAAATGTTTTTTTTTTATTCGAGGTCCGTCAAAACACGTATTTCCATAAATCTCGGTATCAAATTTTTGGGTGGAATGCAATACCTTATCTACCTACTGTGTACGTGGCAGAGAAAGTAAAAATGTAGATGGCTGAAGTTCCACACAAAAATGTAATTTTTTGGCATCCATTTCTTAAAAAAAAGGAAAAAAAAGTAGCATTTGTCTCAGCAATAGTTTACAACAGTGTGTGACACTTAATGGAAACCATCTCTGTGCATAAATGTTCGTGATTAACATGAACTGTTTACAAATATACGTAATATTCTGTATCTTTTGCAGTGACATGCTATTTACATTCAACGTAGGATATTAGATGTATCGGTAAGCAAGTTTTACGAGGAAAATTCGTGAGTCAAGGTCAAATTAATGGGTCAAAATAAATATTTTCTATGTTTATTAGAGTTGAATTGTCGTCCTCCATGGACTAGTGGTACCGTGCTAGCCTCTAGTTCCCGAGGTCGCGGGTTCAGACCCGGCGGAGGGCGATGGGTTTTTTCGGGCGTAGAAATCCTTAGCATGGCTTCCTTCGGAAGGGAAGTAAAGCCGACACGTAAAAGAACCTCAAGTCTGATAAGAGGCCTCTGAGCAAAATTTGCTGTCTTTCACGCCCAATATAGAATGGGACGCTAAGAACCATAGTACTTAAAGAGCGTCCATAAATAAAACTCAATTTCATTTCAGAGCTGAATTAAATTATTTATCCTCTTAAACTCATTTCACCGTATGAGATGTTTGAGCAGTTCTTTAATTAACCACTTATCCTTGTTCATTTGTGAGCCTACCACAAACTACACACAAATCTGATAATTTGTCAAGTAAAATTTCGCATCCAACAACAATAATGTAACTCCACAGCTTTTTAACTCTAAATGCGTCTCACCAGTAAACGAAAAATGTTTCCCATTGAATTTTCCATAATTCTGACTGCAGCCGTGAAAGCTTACGATACTACAGAGTGAGCCAAAAAACTACGAACCGGCTGGGGAGTGTTTTTTCCGTCCGCGCCCTCGGCGTTCGTTGCCGTCTGCCGCTATGATAGAAAGTCGCGGATGATACCATACAGCATTTTTAAAACTACTTTTAAAGACTTTACTTACTAACTTTATGAAAGGAGATACTGAAACTGGCCACCGTTGTTGTCCATACATTTTTGGCAATAATGTAAATTCTATTATTTCCATTTAGTTATAGTAGGACTGTCAAATATTTGTTTGTAAAATAAGTGTTTATCTTGTTTCTAAAGTCTTTACGTGCCACTCACAGTAGTTCACGTTGTATAGTTTTAGAACTCCGTTCTGTATGAAATGTGGAATGATGCACATATCTCTTTATATGTTACTAAATTTAGTGTAGTGCAATGTAGGAAGGTAGGTTTCTGCTCCACGTAAGAGGGTCGCGCGCCACTGTTTGCGAATGAATACAATACGCATCGAGAACTGTGTATTTAGAATCGCAAGATGCCGCGGATCATATCCCGACAAGCGGTGCCCTCACCCGCGGTATCGTCAACTGTTTTCACACACACGTGACTTGGCGTGCGCGGGCGGAAGTCTCATCGATTTTCGCGACTTCTAGCGATAAAATTGCGAAGCAGGCGCCGGCCGGAAGTGTGCGTGTGTGCGTCAGATAGCGCAGGTGATCAATCTGAACCGGTCCAAGTTGGAAATGGTTTGCAGCGTAATGGCCGCCGCCGCGACGTCCCTGGATTGAAAACGTTAGGAGGGCTGCAGGAGTGAAGAGCTAACGCGCGGCTACTAGTGGGGGAGATACAGCTGTCTGGGCAGCAGGGCTGTGGTGATGTGAAGCAGCAGTGTATACGCGTCCTAGACCGGGCCAAAGCCACGGCGCCGTCTTCGGTATTGATTGTGGACGACGCTGCTGGGGTCGGGTACATGTGTTATTTATAGTGTCGTGTGTGACAATGAGGACGGCAAGACGTGACAGAGCAGCCATGACGTGGCGCGGGGGTGTAGAGGTGGGATGATGAGGTCCACCAATGCGATGATGGAAGACTCCCTGGAGCTGGAGGTGTTCGAGCTGAAGGACGGGGTGGGCGAGGAAGACCCGGGCGTCGCTGAAGAGGAGGACGAGGAGGCCGTCGAAGGCGATAACGGCGCTGCCCGGAGTCGCAAGAGACGCAAGAAGAAGCGACGGCGATGTCGGTCTGCGACGTCAGTGGTGACGGTTACGCTGGCAGAACCAGAGACGATGGACGATGTCCAGGTGCTGGAGAGACTCACTGCACCCCCCATGCCGGGGCGCCGCCCCACCAGTCTTCGCGAGTCGTTGCTGTCGGTGTTGGGCAAGCTGGTGGTATGGCGTCGTGGTGCGGCTGGTGGGACCACAGCGAGATATAGGGCCAGCACCAGCGAGGGTAATGGATCTCACAGCACGGATTGTCTCCGGGGGTTCGTCTCCACCGGTGAGTCAGAGATCGATACATCAGCTGTTCCATGTTTATCAGTTGTCTACACAAACATTCACAGAAATAACATTAACATGACATACACGTTTATTACCAGTTTACCAAAGCCGATAATCATTTTAGAGGTGTCGCTCATTCTTGGGGGAGGGGAGAAGGAAATAATAAATCAAAGGCGTAACACAAGCATTCTTCCTCTACCCGATTCATATATTTTCAAAGCAGTTTTAAAAATTATTAACGTACTAATTTATTTATGTAACCAGAGCATAATTCTTTAAATTATTCCACCAGTACAAATATTTATACGCGTTTTTGTACTCTTTGCACACTTATAACAAATTTACATGTAATCTGATTTTGGAATGGATATGGGTGTCACTGTATCCAAGGCAATTGTTTAATGATCACCATCAATATGAAAGTCGAAAGATTTTAAAGCGGTGTAATGTATATTTTTGCTTCCTATACCACGTACATAGTAGGTAGAGAAGGTATTGTATTTCACCCAAAAATTCGAAATGCATGTTTGAGGCCCACTGAATAAAATGAACAGCATAAATTATGTGTGAACAGCATAAGTTAAAACGAAAAGTTGAATAAATACCTTCTAAAGATGCGACATGAAGATTTCCAACAAAATCCCCCACCCCAAACTACCCTTTACATGGAAGTTTTTTCGAAATGTTTTGTTGTCTTAAAAATGGCTCTAATGATTTCGATTAAAATACCATATATTAATGATATTTGCATGACAAATAAAATGTATATCTTTAATTTTCTTTGAAGTCCTCTTCATTCGGAAGGAATTTTGTATAATCTGTATAACTAGAAAACGTTAAGCGATAGACGAAGTCCGTTCAACATTCAGTTGTTTCTCACGATGTCATGGAAACAGTATGGAATTTTAAGGCCAGCGTATAGTGTCCAGTTCTTAAACATTTGACTATCGCTGTTCTCTTTGTATATGTAACGAAATGTGTAATGTAGCTGTTTCTGTAAAGGTTTTTCTCGATTAAAATAAAGTAGATAGAAAAATAAACTTAAGTAAGAATAGTTTGTATACCCACTAATAAGCGATAAAGGGTAAAGAAAGCATGTGAATGTAACACCTCAGAATTTTAATTATAACTAGCTGTGTTACCCGGCATTGCATTGGTACATTCTATAAATACGGGGTTGAAAATAAGAATGAGGTGATTTCTGAAAGTCGTAAGGAATTTATACTTGTACTAAAGGCGTAAGTGTCCAGTTTTGTTCAGATTAATCACATAGTGACAGTTTGTACATAAGCGTTTGAAACAATGAGTATGGATAGCTTTTGAATTTTTTTTTAGATTTCCTAAGCCCAAGGCTCGTTTTGAGAACATAACATTACAGTGCGGATGCATTACAATTATTATTATTATTATTATTATTATTATTATTATTATTATTATCATCATCATCATTATCCCATAAATTTCACCAAGTTTTATAGTCCACGTGCACAAATTTGTGCCCTGATTGATCAAGTAGTATAGTTTTATCTATAAAGGATTGAAAAGGAAGTAAGGGTAGCATTTAAAAATTTCGAGTACTACATAATTCAAAATAAAGATTAGGTGTAGTTTTGGAAGTTGAAACCTAACCTATGACTTTCGCCAACTCCTATTGTACGAATTATTGTGCAATATTTTGACTATATGGTTTAAACAGTGCAGATTTCTAAATAAGGGGTTGAAAGTATGGTAGGGGGTAGCTTACTTTTGTCAGTTTCTAGAATAACCCAAATGTACCCGGTTTTGTCAAAATCATGCAAAAAATATTACTTGATAAAATTTCAGGAAATATGAGGTAAATGTGATATGAACATAAAATAACTGAATTTTAAAATACTTTAAACCCCCCCCCCCATTTGACCCTTTGGGCCGAAGTCATTAAAAATCAGACCTGTTTGCAATAAGTGCCAAAAGTAGCCTGTGATATTCATATTCAACGAAACAGGATTGAAATTTGGTGACATGAATATGAAAATGAAGCCGCTAATCCCCCGTTTTCAAATTTTCGGAAACATTATGTAGCCCGAGACCGTCTGGAATGAATAGGGCTTTTCAATGGTGAAAGAATTATCAAAATTGGTTATGTGCTTTTTTGAGATTGTCTCCCCCCCCCACACACGCACACACACATTCACACAAATTTTCTCTCTTTATAATATTAGTATAAATTTGCAAGATTTTCCATTACTTTTCATCAATTCGGAGGGAAAAAGTATAAGAACTATAATTCACTTAACAGCCGGAATGGGTGTTAATGTTGACATTACATGGAGAATAGGAAGGAATCGTTACAGAAGGCGTTAGAATTTTCAGATTAAGGAAAATACTTTCGTTTCTACAGATTTAACTCCTTGTTTGTAAGCAACCTTATGGCACGCTTTTGGGTAACAAATTGAATTTTGTATCAGTTTCGTTTTACTACTGCATTACGGTAATGTCGTCCTTTGTGGTCCAGTGGTACTAATGTTCACAAGATCGCGGGTTCAAACCGGGCTTAGGGCAATGGATTTTTTCGGACGTACGGTGGTCCCGTATCGTAGATTTACGACACGTAAAAGAACCTCAAGCCTGATAAAGAGGCCTCTGAGCAAAATGCCAGGTCTTTCACTCCCAATATAGAATAGGACGCTAAGAACCATAATAGTTAAAGAGCGTCCATATATAAACAAAGCTCGTTACGGATACGGTAATTGTTGTAGATAAGGCAGCAGTAAATTTTATTGTTAAAAAAACATCGATTTTATAATGCTAGTCATTACAAACTCTTAGCATGAGCTCGTTAGAAACAATAGAATGGCCACATGCCATTTCAAAATGTACTACTAAAAATGCGCAATACTTTAAACGCATTTTCAGAAATTTGTTGAAATCATAGGTTTTTAGAAGACAAAAATTGTAAATTTTAAATGAGATATATACTTTTCCCTCAAGTTTTTTTCTACCTTCTATGGCTTTCCAGTTGCATAACATTCCCAAAGTATAAGAAGAATTTCACATTTTGTCACGTTATATCATGTTTTAATCAAAATTGTTCCCCTTGGACCCCTGAAAGCTACCCGACTTTTAAGTATGAAATTAATATTTATCCGCCTTTTTTGTGGAATTTACCGATAGACGCCCACACGCCGTTTTCTAAAACTACCTAAGTTGTCCATAAATAATATAATTCAAGCAAGCTTATGTATCTACTTAATAGTTGTAAATCTTCATAAGAAATGATTAATTAGGCAACATCGCAGCAGTACGCACTTTGCTGTGCTTGCACTTACACAGAAGGCTGAAACGATACTAAACTATTTAAAACAAAGCCCGTGTACTAAAGTAAAAGGCCAACTATAATGACCAATCTCATTCCTACCTCCGCACATTCGCTGTTAATTGATGACTCAGCTTTCATTCTGGTAAGAAAGGTCATTAAGGTTTGTCCCGCAGAGTGAGCAAACGAAATTACTAACGTTTTGTCGTGCTTTTAGCATGAGAAACAAATGAACGTCCATCTCTTGTGGATTCCCTGTTGTATACAATTCATTGAAAATGAAGAGAACTTAACAGGATATTTACAAAAAAATTCAAGATACTGGATTTATTCGTCTTGGTAGTATCTAAAACTTGTCAAAGAGTCATTTTTATATAAAAAAATTACATATATATATGCATTTAAAAGGAATGTAAGTGGAAGACCGAAGTTAGGTATTGTCTGGCTTATTATCTTCACTGGTTATGCTTTCGTATGGACCCTTTCTATTTTATTTTATCCAGGGAACCTTGAAATATGAATTCGTAATGAAATTATAATGTTGAATATGAACCGAATCCTCTACTTCAGAAACGTTATAGAGAAAGTGGATGGATGGATGGATGGATGGATGGATGGATGGATGGATGGATGGATGTTGAAGTTATTTCACAAGTATTTAGTTCATGGGTCATTGACCGTACATGCATATTTAAGATACAATAGGGTGACAAAATAAACAACAGAGAAAGAAAACACAACAAAAAGGAACAACAAAAAGGGAAATAGAGATAAATTACCTTTGTCTAACTGAACAAATTTGACCTAGCTTCGCGCGTTTTAGCAAAAAAATTGCCCATGTTTTGCCAGTTCCTCTGCATGCCAGTTCCCAACATGCCAATCTCTATCTTGAGGGACTTATGAATTTTTCTTTCAGTTTAATTGTTGGCTGGTTCTCCCACTGTGCACATTCCGCCAAAATATGTACCCAGTCCTCATCCAAATCACAGAATGGGCAGATTCTCCTGCCAGAATCGTCAGTCATTTTCTGTGCCCTCCAGCCCCCCAGTCTAAACCATGCCATTCCTGATCTTTCCTTTCTTCCTAAATTAAGTATATATGCCTCTTTACCCCAGTTTGATTTTATTTCATTTGCTAGACTTAGATATGGTTTAATTTTCCAATCAGATTCTATTTCTGTTGGTTGAGGTCTCTTAGTCTTCTATTAACACCTCTCCATATCTTTTTGTCATTTGTTTCAGCTCTTAGCCATACTGACCCCATTCCTATTCTCCTCAAACCCCTTTCTAAATCAGCTGCCCCAAACTAAGAAGTAATAAAAGCAGAAAGTTAGAAGCCACCAATTTCAAAAAGCGATCTTATATGAATAACTTGCGATTTTTTCCTCCCCCTCCCCCGGTTCCATTTATACCCGGTCTTTTAACTACAGGGGTGTTACTGGCGGCCTTTTATCCTTGTAACATATTGCCTATTGGCAATCGTGTTAACTCGCACACAGTTGTCTTTGGATTTGTTTGTTTCTCTCTCTCTCTCTGGGTTTTATACATCAGACACACATTCACACTCTCATTCATGCTTCCAGACCCTGGGGAGGATAGGGAATAATCTTGGCTAGAGAAAAATTCCCACTCCCTAGC